>CM067376.1:82287716-82940252 GCA_034510155.1 Eucriotettix oculatus
CGATCTTCAGAAAATATCAAAGAGTGATTGAAAACTATTATAATTTATAATTTTATAGTCAACTGATAAAGACATGTTGAATTTTGCCTGTATAATGTTTTTCAACATAGCTACCACATCCCCCATCTCTGCTTAGCGTTTTCCATCCTTGGCCTCTGTCCTCTCTTCTTACCCCACACACTTCCGACTAATGCTAATTTTACAAGACCATCACGTCTCAAAACATGGCCTATTAACTTTATTCTTCACTTGGTCAATATCCTCAAAATTGTTCTATCTTCTCCTATTCTGTTCAAAACTTCCTGGTTAGTTACCCTATCTGTCTGCAACTCCTATCGTCCACGTTTCACACCAATATAACGACTCGCTCCATACGAACATTTTAAAGAAAAATTCCAAATATTCATAGTTATAGCCGTAAGGAAATCTATTTTTTTAGCGAAAACCTTTCTTCCCTGTGCTATCCTACTCTTTATGTCTACTATACTTCTCCCATCCCTAGTTTTATGCTTCCCGAGTAGCAGGATTCCTAAACGTCCTTCAAAATATCCCTTCTCAATCTAACACTCTTTGTTATTCCACTATTTCCCATACTACACTCCACCACCTTTGTTTCCCCTCTATTAATTCTCATGTTGTACTCTCCTCCAGAATCACGTTCATGCCATTTATTATGGTTTCCAAGTCTTTTTCCGACTCCCCTAATACCAGGATATCATCAGTAAACCTCCTTGCATTCTGATTTCCTTTCCATATTCATTTTTAACTTCCTTCATCGCCTGTTCTATATATAAGTATTAAATAAAAGGAAAATATGAAAAAGAGTCAGCCACTAGTAGTGTGTAAATCAAAGTTCCGCGTAAAATGTTAAATACATCGAGAAATTTTAACCAAATTTTGTGTACATGTTCCTTGTGGCTGGAAAATAGAAACTTTAGCCGGCGTGAACGGAGCAGAGATATTAAAAATGCAAAGTCGGTTGATATTTACGTCGACGAAATGTTTTGTGGGAGTGAATGTGATTTATAATGATTCTCTCTATGTTTTGTGTATGTAACTTCAACCCCATTCGGCATTGGAAGGGAGCACCTATAGGAGTGAGAACGTCACGTAAAATTCACGCGAAAACAACCAACCAATACTGATGTATAATCCGGGGTTATGGAAGTCCCTAACCTTAATTCTGACACTCAATATGCCGATGAGGATTAATAGAGGGGAAACAAAGGTGATGGAGTGTAGTATGAGTGGGGAAGAGAGGGAGTAGAACAATTTCTGTTTACAATTGGAGCAGTTTCTGTAACAAATACTGGATGGGTAAAACACCCCTAGTAGCTATAGTATTTTACACTATTTGCTTGGCTGTTTTAGATTCTCTTAAGATACCGGTTATGTTTTTACTTTTTTCTGTTGCAGTACCAGGAATAGTTTTTACTCCATTGCAGTACCGGGAGTAATAATGACTCTCAATATCCTGGGAGTATATTTCATTCCCTTACTGAATCGGGAGTGTTTTCGCCCGTTTTAACTTATTGGAGAATTAAATTTAGCGGCTTTTAGACATCTTTTAAGGTACTGTGCTTATTTATGTCTTCAGGCCGTATATGATGTAAAAAAACATTCTACTAGCTTAGATGGGTAAGGGCAAAAAAATGTCTGAGTTCAAACATATGACGCTCTCGATTTTTATTTAATCACATGTCGTCTAAGAGACTATTTTCGACAATTTGTACCGGGTTAATAAAAATAAAAGCCAGGCAACGCCCGGCACCCATATAGTTATTAAGAAAGTGAAAATAGTTGTGTCACTTGAGTATCTGCTTCTCAATTATCGACTATAGTGAAGAAAACTTTTTTATTTTATATATTCCATACCTCTTTAAAGCTCTTTTGAATGATGATATCGTTTATTCCCAAAATAATACAAAGAAAAAATATATGTTTTTCTCTTAATAGATACTCGTTTACTATCGTTGATTATATACTAAGAAGCTAAATTTGTTAAACGCAGGGGGTTCTCGTGTTTGTAATATTATTTAGTGCCATTTAAGAGCCGCTAGAGATATTATTCAGAAAATTAATAATGTGGCGTTTATCGTCTTTATTCGGCGTGTGTAAGTATAATGTTATTCACCGTAATTACAGGGTTTCGTTATCGTAACCTGCTGGTATAATTTAGACTATGTATCATCATAATTGAAACGAGACACGCGCATTTGTATCGAAAAACCGTTTTGAGCTTGTGTGTCTCTAACTATAATTAAAGGATATCACGCTGCACCGGTCCGCAGTAATAACAGTTTTCATCTTCCAAATCGTTAGCGTAAGGAAGGTGCTTCAATTATGGCCAGTTATCGCGTTACTTCATCAAGCATCGAATTTTCTAACTCAACATCTCGGTACGTAATGATATGAATGCCTAGCTGTTGCAAAAGATGCACTGTTGTAGCGGAAGCAAAACGTGACTTTTACTGTCTACCGTCGTAATTTGCTTCATAGAGCTATTATGAAGTAAATATTTTTACAAGCACCGACTACATGTGTATAACTCAGTGAAATTAAACGGTAATTATCTTAAATTTTTAATGTTTATTTAATACTTGATTTTCATTCAAAGGTCTGATTACAACAAAAATTTTAACGACTGTGATTTTTGTAACATAATACAGAAATTTTATCTCATTCTGAATGTGCGATTAACTAGTACGAAGTCAGGTACTCTTCCCTTATTGTGTCTTCAGATATATTTCTCCTTGTCCGACATAGCTACATCAGCCTTAATTTCAGTTGTCAGTATATCTCCGTCAATTAATTTAAAATAATAAGAATTTACATTGATCTCCTTGATTTTACAAACAAAATACGCACTTCCGAGTATTATTAGATTCAGAAGAGTTAATTATCAGATAAAATTAAGTGGAAAAATAAATGCCGCACGACGTTTAGCAATCATTATTTTCGTCAGGCGACTGAAAACCGAAAGAGCTGAAGAGCCTTGAGCTTGACACATGGTTTAACCTTCCAGATCTGACAATTTTTAGTCGCCTGAACAAATTAAATGTGTGACAAACATTGTAGTGTAATTATTTTTTCACTCGATTTTATCTGTTAATTGGCTACTTCTTTATCTAATTATTCTCCAGTTAATAATGACAATTTTATGTTTTCAACAACTTTTGCGTATTTATTGTGATGGATTCGTTATCAATAATGTTAAAATTCGTATAAATTTGAATATATTAACAAAATAATATCGTTCAATTAAAAAGTAATTATTTTTGTACGCTTAAGTTGAATAATATATCTAAGAATTATTCTTTGTATAATAAACTAGTAGTTTTCTGGGCCAACTATACAAATTGAAATCCACTTCGTGCAAATGAAAATAATGGAATATCGTGGATTTGATAACATTCGTAAGTGCTTGCGGGAAGATGGTAGGCGTTGTTTGTAGCTCTCGGAAGCTTGGGCACGTTTCGCTTACCTTTAGTAATTTTAGAAGGACTACATTTCATTTGGTTTGTACTATACTAACCTATCATTCTTTCTCATTATCCGCTGAAACAGCGTTCCGAGAATAAAAGACGTTGTACAGCTTCTGGCTACTGAGAACAGTAAGGTATTCGGTTTAGGAAACTGAAGGTGGTGTTGGTTTTCTATAAATTTTTAACCAACTACCTGTAGCGCAGTAGAGCCCGGCCCAATTTTTATTCCTATTATGGAATAAAAATTCTATAAAAATTTGGCAAGAGCATGTCGCTGGCCGGGAAGAAGGGTTTTTTCCAGGCGACGATTTGGCGGTGGAAACAAAATAAAGGAGACGGCAGTTGTCACTTGGGCCATAAAACCTAGACTCGGCGTCTCAACTCGGGAGTTTCCCAAAATTGTGTGAGAATCGGCACCGGGCGGCATGTTTTCCCTAAGTGTAACCATGGATATTATTGGAGGAGATCCATCCCTGCCACCTTGGTTGGAGATAGATCTCGCAGAAGTGGGGAAGAAGTTTTAAAGAGGCAGGCGGAGACATTTTGGTATCAGATTGGTGGTAGAGAGTGAATTTGAGTATAAAGTATAATGTGAGGATTGATAGGTGGAGGAGAGTGTGAGGCGTGTTTGATGATTGGAGGAAGTAGAGTGTAGGGCGAGACATTAACAAGTGGAGGAAGATAGTGAAAATTAAGGACTGATCCCTTGGAGGAGGCAACTGAGAGGTGTACCATGTTTTGGTCGGTCATGGAAGCAGCGAAGAAAGAAGGCGTTAACAACGAGGGAAGAAGGGGAAAAAAACAGGAGTTTTCCTCAATTCCGGCCGAGCGACTTTGTGCTATTGTCTACCGACCACTTCAGAGTTCAACAACAAGGAAGTTCCAGTTGCATCTGCATCAAGACGCATATGAAAACAACACAGTTCGTCAACGAACGGAAAATCTGCTACACGTGGTCACCCAAACAATAATTACCGTTGAGAACTTTAATATCATCCCCTTTTAATTCTTTATATTTGTACATGTTATATTCTCGCCGGACCCATTTTAAAATTATTTCTTTCAATAAATATACATAAAAAACTTAAATTAATTAAATAATTAATTCCCACATATCTAGAGGTGAAGCGAAAGCAGAGACTGGAGCCGGAACGGGTCAAGTTTTGGGCACTGGCCTCTATCATTTTATTTCAAATTATAATATCCACCTTATCTTTAAGTGTCAAAATTCTCATCAACATTACTCACTTTCCGAAGTAGGGTAGTCAACTTTCGTTTCTTCAAAAGGAGAAGAAAGACACAAGTTACAGTTTCAAATGACCAAAGATTTTGTCAAGAATGATATAATTAGATACAGCTCTTGTTTTCTCGATCTAATAAAGTATGGGAATTGAGCTGGAACGTAAAACAATGTTCTCCATTTCTCCTCGCAGTTGATCAAATACACTATCGATGAAAACATTGTTCTGTAAACTGTGAGCAGGCTGAAGCGAGAGTACGAGGGCAGCAATTCTCGTGAGGGAAATCCCCGACACGCACTCACACACACACACATACAGTATATATTACGGCGTCGCGCTAATCCCTGGCGGTAGTTTTATCCCGCTGGAATCTTGCCCGGGCGCCGATCGCTCACGGGCCGGGGAAGCCCCCTCTGACACGGCTGATCCCCGCAGCCTGGGGGATTCCAGCGGCCTGTTATTTACGCCAGCTGGAGGCGACACCAGCGCTCTCCGGACATGATAAGAGCAGGCCAGGGTGTTTACCTTCCCCCAGCGCCCAGTAAGCTCCGGGGATACATCGCTACCTGAAATGTGCGGGAGTTCGAGACCGTCTTTCTGACGACATTTTTTTTAAATGTCGAAGAATAAATTTTCTTTCCAAGTTTTCATCTTAACTGATAAGCCGTGCTTAAATTACAATCACCCATTTCAAAGTTTTAGGCAGTGATCAATGGCGCAGTAATCTGGTGTCCCATATCCAAACTCGATTGTGATATTTCAGATCTCCTTGATACGTAATATTCTTCAAAAAATAGTTGTGGTTGACAAGGAGGTACAGACTGCCTAAGATGTAAGCATTAACGTAACAATTATGGAAAATATTTTTTCTTGTACCATTCACAAGCCTTCGAGTAAGAAAGTTGAGAATCACCTCTTAAGGAACCATAAATCTAAGATCAATTTTATATCACTCTGATTGATTCATATCGCAGATGCCTTTTTTTAGTAGAAACATTTCAAACACTCTAATACTAGAACGAAAGCTTTCCCAATGTAGAGAATGGATGAAAGCCTCTCGGGTTTCCAACCGGGCAAGATCGTCCATGGCTCACGACGTTTCTTCCTGTCATCATCTTCCGGCGAAGTCAGAAGATAAATTTGCCAGAAGATGATGACAAGGAATGTCATCGAAACGTCGAGAGCCATCGACGATCTCGCCCGGTTGAATATCAAGTACTAATTCTACAATATATTTAATGAAACTGTGTACTACTAGAATTATTAATCACTTTACTTAAACTGATAGAGATTACTTTTGATCGGAATTCTTAGGGTCATATCTGAATTCGTCGTATGTTGCAGATACTTTTGATTTTGAAATTTTAGTAAAACATAATCGGCCTCTATTTAAACCATATAAAAGGGGTTCACAACTCTCACACCAACTGATCACTGCAAATGATCAGTCATTTGCACGTTTGGAATTTGTTAAATAATAATAGAAAAGTACTTCTATATTTTGTCGTGAACAGCGTTACTACAAGTGCAGTTATTTGATTTATTTTTATCTGTATTATTAAAAGTGAATTTATATGCGTTCATATACTATTCATCAGATTGCTATGAAATTTTCGTGAGTTGTAGTTTCTGTCGATCTTTATAAGATTTAAGTGTATTTCCTTCCCCCTTTCTAGCCATAAAAGCCCTCTCCCCTTGAACCAGCTGCAAAAAATATCAAGTCGCCACGAAGGATTACGAATTAGTTCAAGCAGTTTGCGTTTGGTAGCTACTAAGTAGTTTCAAGAAATTTGTGTGTCATATACTTAAGGAAAAGGAACACTTTATATCCATAATTTAACATAGGCAATCAGAAATATTTTTCACTCTCTTAATGTACCGCGAATATTCATGACTCCCTTATTGTTACTTGAACACTTTTACTCAGTTGCAGACAGTGTGGTCTTCCTTTAGGTACAGAGCCTGTTTTTTTATAATTCTTTAGTGTACCGTGTGTATTTTGGGCCATCTTCCGGCACTTGGATAATTCTTAACTACTTTAAAATTTCGGGAATATTTCTTTTATTCTCTTAATGCCTCAGGAATGTGTTAAAGTCATTTAAGGTATCGAGCACTATAGCAGGCGTGGTTAAGATAACAAAAATCGTCAACGCTGTTAATTGTAATCAAACCACTAATCGACATAGGTCGGGGTGTGCCAAACAAAAAAGTATCGGCCTCGACACCAGTTAAATAAAGTGTTGGCCAAAAATTTAGTGTGAATTAGTTTATTTTCAGGGATAGTTAATACTCTGGGATCGTCAATCACATAAAGGCTATAAATAAATATAAGTCGTCATTTGGTAAGGAATTAAGGTTACAAATATTTTATTATGCCAAAATGAAAGAACCAAATAAATAAGAATAACCTCGAAACAATTTCAAACTTATGAATTACGATTTTGTGCAGTATATTCCGGCAGAAAACGAGGAGTATCCTACTCTGAGATATTCAGGATGCAATTTGCCTTATGTTCAAGAAGAGAATATCAATATCCTTAATAAAAAACGTATGTAGCCAATTGTTACAAGTGTCACTTATTTGTCACTTAGTAGAATGAAGCAACGTGATACATTCACTCTTAAAATTCACTCAAGTGATACTAGTAATTTATTTAAATTGTTCACTAAACAATTATCATGAATTAAAGACACTTTCAAATGTTTATTCAGCAGCAATATGTTTATCACTCATTGTTGATTTTTAATTACAACATTATATTTACGTCAAGATAGTGGTTAAATCAGGGGGGTACCTGTGGGAATTTTCTCTGGAAGGTATTCTCCCCAGATTGTCTGCGGTGATCACCTAACTGCGTTGGGAATGCCTCGTACTCTCTCTGTTTTTTTTAAGGTTCTCACATGCCGAGACACCGCCATCTATTTTAGGATTCCTTTGGATAAGTCGTCCAGCTGTCTCCAAATACTGGTGGAGACACGGAAAAAGGAGTGTTGCGACCCCATAGCACACTCATCTCCCGTCATTCAAAAGGGCGTGAGAATAGTTCCCAATAGCCCGACCTACCACCGGATAGGATCTATAAAACATAGCCCGGAACTCTACCTTCCGCATTCCCCCTTTTCAATTTCCTTCCTATGGTATTAAAGGGAGTTGCCTGTTTCAGGGTCACCCTCGTGTCGTCTGTTAACCAAAAGAGAAGACTGGTTAAAATTCACATCGTCACTATCCCATGGCGCTCCAGCCCATTTAGGACCTTGTCTACCAGAACGATTACCAGTGCAATCTTCCCAGACATTCCTCATTTCTTGAGTGGTAATTAGTCCACACCTTTCCATGTTTGCTTATAATTTTCGAGTCAGAATAAAATAAGCTACTTCAAGCTGTCAAATTGCTAGTTATATAAATAATTGTGATATATAACTAATAATGAAAGTCATTAATCGTAATTAATAATATTGGGAAAAATAAACAACATTCAGAGTTATTTATTTTTGCCGTCTGTCTGTGGTGTAGAGTCTAGCGTCGCTGCCTCACAAAACAGAGGTTCTGGGTTCGAATCCTGACAAGGGCTTGTATGTTTGTGTCGTCATGGTCACGGAGATTAGGATTAAGATTGCTGGAGAATCGATACACTAACCACGTATCACTTCAAATTCGGAATGTGTCATGTAAGATAATAGTCGGCAGACGACCTGGTTGGCCCCAATGAGCTGCAGAGCCAGAGAAAAAGAAGAATTAATCCTGGTTTTTCATTTCAAACCATACCAAAAGTTTTAAAATTCTTAAAGAACTCCATAGTCCGTTAAGAGAGATATTGGCAGTTGACACACAGTCTGCTGTCGAAAAAGGGACGTTAAAAGAGTAATTGATTACTGACTGGGAAGAAGGCCATAAAGTAGACCTTACAGAATCTCAAGAAAACAATTACTTCTTCCAGAGAGGACCAACGCTTACTTAATTAAGTTTGGCGGATTCGCTAAACTGCTAGCATACGTCTCAGACATGATGTCCTCCCGACACTGTGCTACTGGGGATTGTGTTTATTGCACGAACGAAAATTGTATGACCGTGATACTGATTATTTTCGTCCTGTTAATAACAGGTGAACGCCCCTCCTAATACGATAAATGGGACAGAACAAGCCGCTGAATGGAATTCGATGTGCACTTTCACACCTATTGTTTTAAAAAGAGCGCGACGGGTGTGGCTATGCGACTCTGTAACAATGCGACGGCCGTAATTTAGCTTTTAAGTATCTCTGTGTGACATCCAGCACGTTGACGCCTGTAATAAAAGTAACGTAAATTACCTTTACAATGCATTCCATTAGAGTTGCACTCGTGTGCTAAGCGTCAATCCCGATAATTTTATCAAGGCTATTAATATTATATTATCCAAATACTCAGACGATAATGCAAGCGAAAAACTATTGTTAATGTATTCCAACCGTAAAGGAAATTTCACTTATCTTGATTGAATGATTTTCTCTAATATGAATTCATCTTCATATAATGGACGTAAGATTTCATTCAAAACATTAAGAAAATAGTGAAAGAAATTAATTATATGAATACTGCATACTGCGGGTCGGGTTATTTGCCGAAGATTATTGGTAATAATATAGTTGTTGTATTATTAATATTTGACATAGTTGTCGTAAAACGACAAACGAACCGCTACCGTTTTCCTCATTTCGTAAGGCAATTACTTCCGTCCAAAGAAGAAAGGCAGTCGGTAAAGATTTTGGCTTTTGAAATTTATTTCACGTATAAATGTATTATAATTAAATTATAAAGACAAATTCATATTTCTTGGTAGGGATAAAACCATTTTCAAAGAGATAAGGGGTTTATATCAATGTCGAAGCCCAAACAAACTTTCGGCAACACTGTGATGCTGTCGTGTGGTCCTCCAGATGGTTCCGGGGTCAATTTTCGGTCCGGTCGAGATTTTCCCATCCAGATCTATTATTTCACTTATAATTGTCTACATGGCTGAGATTTATTTGAAATCACTTATTCTGCTCTTGAGTTAACTGATAACGATTTAAGACTTATAAGTATTCCATGTATTTACTAATTTTATCATAACTATTGGTGATAGACTTCTCAGTTTGAATTTTTGTAGACACAAAATCAAATGGGTAATTAAAAAATGAATAAATTAATGAAGGATACTAATTAGCTTTAAAATTCTAGCAAAAAGCTTCATTTTCGGTAATAAAAGACATATTTTATGGTATTACGGTTTATGACACACGTTGGCAACTAGATACTTTCATACAACAATTTTTGACTACCTCTTTCCGCATTACGTTATTTGTACTTAATAGTCTGTTGATCTGTGGCAAAGGCATAATTTGACAACTTGCGTGATACCAAATTAGGTTTCCTGCTATTAATCTATATGAATCGATTAAAAATCCTCTATGGGTTTCAACTTGTTCTTTTCGCAGAGCCACATCCTTTGTCAGAGGAAAGATGTGCCATTATAAATAGATTATTTACTTTCATTAACGTTAAGAAAACTGTTTTGCACTAATAAACAAGGATGGAAGCTTAATGAAAGTCTTCCGCCCTCATTCAGAGACTGTTATTTTCCCGCATACGCATGTTATAAAGCTGAGGGGCTTTTCTCTCACTACCTTTAAGGTAATTTATATTAAACTTGTTAACCTTGAGGTCATAATCGGTGCCTACGTATTTTAGGAGCTTATTTGCATAATATGGATAGATTAGAATTTTAATTTGATGAGGCAATAAGTATGTGCCGCGTAAAATTGGCGAGCTCGTAGTTCAAATCTCCTACCAATCAGCCTTCCTTTGGGTTTCCTTCTTTCCGGAAATATTTCAGAAAATAAGTTTTGAAAGTGTTTCGTACTGTAATAACTTTAGGTTGGCATAACAGGTATGAAAACTTTGGATAAAATAGTTTTGTCTATTACCACAGAATTGCATACAACAATGCGTGTCCGCTTGAATTTTGCACAGTATGTTGAACAACGTTCATGAAAATGGTCTTAGCTTTTTGCTTGTGAGAAAGCGGTTCAAATGATTTCACAGCATGGTGAAAGTGGTATTAACCGCGGGATATATTATAACAGTTAAAGGAACTGTCGGACCTCAGTGACTGACGGACAACGTCCTGGCAGGAGAGTTGAAGTTTCGACTTAACAGCGATTTAAGAGATAAATCAGCGGAATTTTCTATTACACACATTGTAATACAGACACAATGAAAGACAGAACAAAAATGTATTACTCAAATTTGGAATAGATTTAAATTATTCGGATTTGAAATTTTGAGTGCATAAACTTACTTTAATCGTCTTCAAATTTTTTAATAAAGTCAATTTCTAAAACGGTAAAGTGAACAAAAAAAATTTTCTGTGTTTAACTGATTATGCATTGAATAAAAAAACTTAATTTAATTTCTAACAATTCAGCTTAATATGTAAATAGTTTTAACTAAATTTTAATTAATATAGATACAACGTTTTATTAAACTTGTTTGGCCTTCTTCTGGTAAATTTTTAAATGGAATTGCTAATACATCGTGAATAATTTGGTGTCGGGGACTATCTTTCGCGACGGTTACGCCAGAAAAACATTGGATGAAAGATTGTATTTATATTAATTAAATACTAATTAAATATATTTTCTGACTTATTTGGCCGTAATTTTATTTATTTATTATTAACGTTAATGTCACAAAAGTGATGTTAAAATTGAAAATTATTAAATTAAATTGAACTGTTAACATACATTCCTATCAATACTTTATTCTTTAAAATTAACTCAAAATTAAGTTTTTACTTTGAATTATTGTTTTTTCTTTTTCAAAAAATAATCTTAATTTAGTTTTGCACTTTACTTTAATTATTAAATTTTAATAATGTGTAAATAAAATAAAAGCTTTCAATTTACTCAATAGAAAATATGATTGAATGTTCTTATCAATTGCCTTAATTCACGACACAGTCAACTAGTGAGATACGAGGAGGAAGGGGACGATATAAAATGGTGACAGGTGCTACTCTGACAGCTGATGAGTGGTGATGCAGACTCACGTAGGCGTAATTCAGTGCATCAAGAAACCTTTCCTCGTACTAAAACTTTATACTACGTTTATGAACGCACGTTATTTAACAAAAGCTATTAAATAGCTCCGTGTCACACTTTCGATGATATTTACCCTGCTGACCGGTACAGCTTAAAAAAAATCGAAAATGTGAGGGTGGGGAGGGGGGGTTTCACTAAAGTTGAATTAATGGAACCAATCAGGAAAGCGTGGTGCATCCAATAGGCCTCCTCTAGGGAAGTTCCATGTTGTGTCGGGTGAAGCGTGACAAAATCAACTCCGATTAAACTATATCTTACTTAGCACTACTGCACAAGCCTTTTAAAAATTAATATAATTAAAACAAAACGGCTGATGTTCCTAAACCTGATTTCAACTGCTTAATCTCAAATAGCCATAAAGTAGTTGGAATCGTTAAATTGCTTTATCAGAAAGAAGTAAGTCAAGGAAGCAGTCTGTCGCCCATGCTGTTTAACTTATATATAGAATAGGCGATGAAGAAAGTTAAAAGGGAATATGGGAAAGGAATCATACTGCAAGGAGAAGAAATAAAAACCCTGCGCTTTTCCGATGACATTATTTATTAATGGCAAGAACTGGGTCCTGGAGAAAGAGTTCAATGTGATGATTAATAGAGCGAAAACTAAGGTAATTGAATATAGTTTGGGAAACAGTGGAATAACAAAGGGTGTTAGATTGGGAAGGGATATTTTGAACGAAGTTAAGAAATTCTGCTACTTGGGGAACGTAATAATTACGTATGGTAGAAGTATGGTAGACATAAAGAGTAGGATAGAACAGGCAAGGAAGGCTTTCGCGAAAAAGAGGAATAATTACGGGTAGTATAAGTATAAATATTAGGAAAACAAATGAAATGTTCGTGTGGAGCGTGGCGTTTTATGGGTGCGAAAGGTGGACGATAGGATTTGCGGTAAGGAAATGTGGTGCTATAGGAGGATGCTGAAAATCAGATGGGTGGATACAGTAATTGACAAGGAAGTTTTACAAAGAATAGGGGAAAAACAAATAATATGGAGGACGTTGACTAAGAGAAGAGATAGATTAATAGGCTACATTTTAAGACATGAGGATCTTGTAAAATTAGCATTAGAGGGAAGTGTGTGGGGTAAGAACAGAAGAGGGAGGCCAAGGATGTAATGTGCTAAGCATATTAGGGAGTATGTGGGATGTGGTAGTTATGCGGAAATGTAAAGACTTGGGTAAGATAGGTTAGAATGGAGGATTGCATGAGTCCAGTCTGAATACCACAACAACAAGAAACTTTTTTTAAAGTTAACTGAATTTTCTTTACTTTTCATGGGGTGTGAATTATAACTGAAAGAATATATTTGTAGTGAAGAACAAGGTGCAGTGCACACCGAAGAAACATCTTTCATTTGAACATGCATACTGACGAAACTTGTTTCGTGATACAACACATATCCATTTAAGTCCTACATTGTGTATGGTCATTGATTTAATATGAATACTGCATTCTAACTATTGACGATCATATGGTATCAACTAATAATATGCTGTACCAAAAAACTGTGAACAGGT
The DNA here is from genome assembly GCA_034510155.1 of Eucriotettix oculatus. Classification (NCBI taxonomy): domain Eukaryota; kingdom Metazoa; phylum Arthropoda; class Insecta; order Orthoptera; family Tetrigidae; genus Eucriotettix; species Eucriotettix oculatus. The sequence continues at coordinate 82,301,083 of CM067376.1, forward strand.
CATGCTTATGTAGCATCATATTATGCAGTATTTCTATCTTGATGAATTTTTACTAATTTTTTTACTGTTGTTACTACTTTATACAAGAAGGGGATGAGAAAATTAAAAATTACGTTTGAAGAGGAATATCCAGGTCAATTGAGGAAAGTCACCGCCTTCGTTTAAAAATTATGCCTTGTACGAACGAAACACAAGGGAATTAATAAATTCCTTCCTTCCTCCTTGGCTCTACAGCCTGGGCCTACCGAGTCGACTGCGGATTGTCATCTTGCATGACACATTCTGAATTTGGAGTGATATTTGGTCAGCGTATCGCTCCTCCAACAGTCTTAATCTCGGTCTTCGCGACACCATGACGACACAAACATCCAAGCCCATGCCAGGATTCGAACGGGTTGTGAGGCAGCAACGCTAGCCACTACACCACAGGTGGTCCACGGAATTATTAAATAAAGGCTTAAAATGAAATTCGTTTCATGAAACAAGTTCCCTCTTGTTTCGTGAAACACGTTTCTACCCAGTGTGCAAGTCCCTGTAGTTTCATGAAGCAAGCTACAACATAGTTCACTGGGTCAAAGTGAGATGATTTATATTTATTGTTGTTTCCATTAGTCCTCGCCTGAGAAAATCATACATCAAGTAACAAATAATAATAAGATCTAAATAAAATAACATAATTAACTACAAAAAATCTTTAAAAACATAACTGGAATAAACGAAATATAGTATAAAATCATTAGAAACACGCCCCACTCAAAAGAGAGCATAAACCATAGAGATTTCACTTATTGGAGCTGCACGACGAGGAACGCTTTTCCCACCGTGTTGTGAAGGATTAGCAATGAGTTAGTGGCACGTAAGTTAGTATTCTTTAGAATTACCAAGAAAAGGCCCACAATAAGTAAAGTCCGAAAACAATGTTGTAATTAATAGCCCACGTTTGGAGACAGGAGGGTCTTGGAAAATTAGCATTAGAGGAAAGTGTGTGGGGTAAGAGCAGAAGATGGAGACCAAAGATAGAATTCGCTAAGCAGATTAGGGAGGTTTTAGGATGTAGAAATGAAAATATTTGTGCGGAATAGCTTAGCATGGAGGGTTGTATCGGACTAGTCAAAGGACAACACAGACTCATGGATAACTAATGTGTATTGTATAAAAAAAATTAAGATAATTTTATTTTCTTATCAGTTCTATTTTCCTTGGCTCTGTAAATAATGATAATTTACTGTTAATATAAAGTGTGCTTTTATCTGAAAATGCATTTTAAATATATGATATTACTTTAAGTTAATTTAATGTAAGACTATTTACATCGCATGTAGGAAGAATTTAATTTTTGTGTTACCTTTTATCGGATAAAATATAACGTAATTCGATAAGAAAGTCATTAAAATCATTAAAAAAAGTTCCAGTGTTGTGAAAATTGAGATGTATTATTCACCTTGCGTAATTACAATCTGGTAGTTTCTCAGTTAAATAAAATCATAAATAGTAGATCAATTAAGGTCTGTTTTCAACAATAATTAAATCATATAAAAACTACAGACATGAAGTTTTTATTTAAATAATCCGTCGTTTCGTCAACATGTTCGAGCCTTACTCGTGTAATTTCAAAATTAGTAATAAATTATTACAAAAATTGTAATTTTTAAGTACCTACTTGTTTATTTTTATGAATAAATATAAGTCAAAATGTATAAATATCTAAACTGGACTGCCTACAAGGACAGCTTTAACAATTTATTGGATTTAAATAAAATCAAGTTATTCTAATATTATTACGTCTATAGTTTTCTTTCATTTGAGTTTATACACTTCTTATTTTTTTATTTTCTGATTAAACAGTAAAATTCACTTTTTTTCTTCAGTTTTGATTCTTTGACGATCTTTAAAGGATATAACAGAGGAATGATGGCCTTTTCTTTTGTAATGTATTCATGTAGAAGGCAAAATATCGTCCAAAACTTTTAAGTGTAGTATTAGTTTATTAAGTAAGTCTCATTACGTACAACTTTCACGAGTGTTGACGAGCGTCTGCACGATAGCATTCAGTTCTGCGATGAATACACAAGTCCCAACAAATGTGAACACGTATCTCGCGGCTACATCTTCGGAGTATAACAAACGTGCGCCGGTTTCAGAAATCCATTCCTACTAATTAAGCGATCTGAGTAATCGCGGCTTATAAGTCACGCGGACGACTCCTACAGTGGACACTCCGAACTCCTCCCAATTAACACCAAGCGTCGGCCTAATTATCTCTCGCTCGGACCGAACACAATTAGATAACGCCTCGTGACACAATTAGCATGGGGCAGCGCCAATATTTTACCGCCGCCTCGGATGGCTTAATGTAACGACTCCGGCACAGAGATCCCAGATTCCTTTTAATTGTGTGTCCCCAGCTGTTGCCACCGTCGGAATTTTCGGCTCCGTAACGAACGACAGCCTGATAGCGGAGAGGGAGGACTTAATAAGCACAGGGAACACCGACCGTCTATCATGCAGCATTCCAAGAATAGCTTCAAATTGATAATTTAATTATCAATTCAGACTGAATGAGTACAAAAAAAAATTCTAAATAAAATAGTCCATTACTTCTCTAGTTCCTACATTTGGCCGTGACCCAGTATCTCCTTTTTTGTTTCAATTTGTTCTCTAAGCTTTCTTCGGGTGTAATTGGTGAATCTTATTACATATATGAACCAAATTAGTTCGCGTCCCATTGGCCAAGTTTTAAAAGAATCCAATCGACTTGGACTGTATACTTGACCAACCAAGTTTTCTTGACAATAATGGAGCATATGAAATAATGCAGCCTCTTATATTTTGAATTTTGAATGTGTTTGGGAATATTTAAATTTACTCTAATAAAATGAACCATTGTAAATTAAACAATAATTCGATTAAAAATTTATAATTGAATCAACAACAACGAAAATTAATCTTATCCTTCTGCTCTGTCAAAAGAATATATATATATATAACGGATTAACAATTTACAACATTAAAAAGCAAATTTGTTTTTCTAAAGGAAATGGAATAGTGGACTACAAAACCTTGGCCTTAATATTTACAAACATGAAATGTTGGCGGCTTTGGAGGATATTTTGTGAGACAGTGCATTACCCTTGTAGCTCCGGGGAACTGAACGCTTAGGTAGCTGGAAGTGGTTGCATCACAGGCGTCCTCTTGGCTGCTTAAGCTTAGAATCTTCGTTCCTGTTCCCAACTTTTCCTTGCATTTTATAATCACTTTCCTATACTATGTCTCTGCTTCTCATCCCCTATATAACTAGCTCTGACTGTATTTCCTTCTAAAACATCACTAGTCAATTACCTCCCCTCCATCACTCCCTGCCTCACGACTCGTCTATAACTTCGTGTCTTCTCTATCATTGACTCTCCGCACCTTTATCTATCTATTGCGATACGTCGGTACGTCATTCTCCCTTCCAGTTCTAAAAATTATCCAAGGCTTTGGCAAGCCATTTCTTACCCCCACAGCTTTCTTCCAGAAACGTGAAACTCCACATTCAAAAATGTTCCCACTTCATGTAAAATAAACCCATACGTGACAATATTGTGGCATCCGAGACTTTCCCCTTGAAGAATTCATTTCACTTGGGGTTTGGCCACCGGTGGCGTTTGAATCCCTCACAGGCCGCTAACTGAATGGGGATTTACCGTGCCCTCTCACTCGTAACCTAACAACCAATTACCGCAAAGGTTCACCGTAACTCAGAATTATAGAAATTACAATAAAAACAGTAGTTACAAAATAACTCTCCAATTAATTTAGTAGGCGTCTGTACACTACAAATAATGAATATTAAAATGCGAATATTGCAGATTGATTACCTCCGTGTGAATTTCAAAAGCATAAGGCTTTCATTACATCAATTCGTTTCCATTCTTGAATCGTGGTTCAGCATCCCATCTCTTAGCCCAATGATGGATAATTATATAAAATAAGTTCATGTCATACAGAGGGGTTTCCATAAAAATCCAAACGGTCACAGCAATTTATTTTCGAGCTTTTGTCTCCTAAACTATAAACTATCCCAACGATGAACATGGCTTGTTATTCAAGACCAGTATACATTCCCTTAGTTCCGGAAAAAAACCACCCGAAGTTCATGCTTTCCTAATATGGCCAATATTCGGGTCCTTTCAGGAAATTTCCTTTGTCTCACATATTATACAAGGTAATTTTATGTTTATGAAAATCGTATCACATTACACAGTGAAACTTAAAGGAGAACGTTAAAAATTTTATACAAAACTGAAATGATACGTGATATAACACCGTAACTGTTACTTAAAAAATAATTTAGTATATATCCTTACTTTTTAAGTAATTATGTTTCCTGCGAAGAGTGACGGCGTTCCGTAACAGTTTTAAGATGCTGATCAGTCAGATTGAATTTAAAATCCCTTCAGCCTATACTTCGAAAATGACTCACTTTAAAATTGAAAATATATTTGTTACCACAATGTAACGCACTGGTCGACATGTTTAACAAAAATTTAAAGTGTTTCAAGCTAATTTAGCTTCTCCGGTTCGCGTTTACATTATTCTACAGGTATGGTTCCTCAAATAAAAATATAATAATAAACGCAAGAATTTGAACCCCTCGCCAATTCCTCGCTTCATTCGGAAGCATTTAGAACAGAATTATTTAGTGATGTGTGCCCCACTGGAATAGGAAATGGAAAGGAGACTCATTAAAGTTTTACAATTAGAAACATTAATCCGAATATTTGGTTATTAAATAGTGGTGATGTTTTAAAAAAAAGCTGTCTTCATAGCAGAGAATATAAGAAATATAAGAGAGTGGCCCACAATTTCATGCTATTTAATTATGAAAAGTATAAATGTAAGGGTTGTTCCAAATAATTTAATAGTGATGCTTTATCAAGGTAGGTGATATGAAGCGTAAATTATTACGCGGTGTTCCTGGAATTCTTCTGCAGTACAATATTAATTTGTGTGATTACGTGGGAGTGCACCCCTTTCATATTCTCGTGTTCATTAAATCCCAAAGTGCGGTAAGTCATAAACAAAGCCCCTAAGACGGTGCCACCCCCGCAGTAGCAGTCTCATTTAGCTGCAAGCTCTACACGGCCGTATACAAGTGAACAACATCCAGTGTCTTGCTCGCGCATTTGCATAAATCCGCCGTTGCGTATGCATGCCGAGGAGGGCAATTTAATTGGCCAAACCCCCGGCCGGGAAACAATTTTCGTTTCTGGCGTTCGGGGACGAGAAGCGCGGCGGCGTTTATCTTTCAGCGCAGTCGATTTCAATCATGCCTCGCCTCTCTCATCGTCGAGAGAACCAGCACACCGAGGTCATACGGCAAGTGTTACTAATTGATCAGCAATTTGTCAACAGCCGCAGTAGGCAACGTATCTCTTTCTAAACATTTGGGAAGATGAAAGGATTCTAGACGAAGCCGGTTTTGCTATATCATTTACATATGTTTCAAGTCTGGTACCACACACAAGCTCCAGGAAACTCCAACATCTTCCTGCTAAATATTTATTTATTTGTCAGTACTGCACAGCAATTAGTCCAATTATGTTGACACCATGCAGTTGTTGTGAAGAAGAAATGTAAAAAAAATTTTATTGTTCATAGCAATGGAAAGAAAGAAACTGTAACTATTAATTTTCATTTACAATAAAAACAGTAGTCTACAATATAGCAATAAAAGTGATTCCATTTGGTAATAGTATAATTTAATTATCTATAGTACTATTGCCGACCTCCTGTGGTGCAGTGGCTAACGTTGATGCCCCAGAGGTCCGGGGTTCGAATCCTGGCATGGGCTTGCATGTTTGTGATGTCATGATCACAGAGACTGGGGTTAAGACTGATGGAGAGTCGATACCTTGACCACATATTCGGAATGTGTCATGTAAGATGACAGTCCGTAGTCGCCCTTAAAGGTCTGCAGAGCCGAAGAAGAAGATAATACTATTAGGTAGTGATTGAAGCTGTGAATCGCAGCAGCAGGTAGTTGGGCTGTTGTCGTGGCCATTACTCGCCAGACTTCAGTGGATCAAACTTGGATATTTGTTATTGAACTTATTATTTAAAAATATATAGTGTATATAAATACTACATACTACTTCAAGAAAAATTATTTCAAACGAACTATAATTATGTATATAATTTTATTACAAATTCAGTTCCTGAATCGTAATTAGCATTTGACCCGATATTTGATCATTTGTTAAATGATAACTATTCTTTCGGCTCCTTTTTTTGTGCCAAGTGAGCATCTAAATTTTCATCATTTTTAATTTCTTGATTCCAGATGAGGTTCCAAATTTAAGAACAAAACGTCGTGTTAAATATAAGTTTATTTTAATTTTCTCGTACTTATTTATTCCAGTCAGATATTGTAACTAATTATAACTATTCATATTCCATAGAATATACAGAACATGAAATAAATTTAAAGCAAATACATATAATTGGGGTGGTAGTTGATTGTATGGGCAAATCATTTGTGAATTGGAGCCTTGAAATCGGCTGGTCTCTGGTTGTAAATGATGATACACAAACATTAACTCAGGTCATTAATTCATTATAGTTGCTTTTCATTACCGAGCTGGTCGAGAAAATAAATTGACGTTCGCTCTCGTCTGGTTTAAAGCTCCTCTATATTGTAAATTTCCAAAAGCTCGTCGTATGGTGTTCTTTGCTGTAACGCTATTTCGATGTGACACACAGTTTTTAAGATTTTTTCTGAATTTCCCCCAATTACACATTATTAAACATTGGTCTTACTAAAGATAAACATAGGTGTAATAGGGTGTATGTGTTCCTAAGTGTTTATGAGTTTCTTATAGTCATATGAAAGTTCCCGTTATGTGTGCATTTGTATATAATCTCCAAAAGAGAGTGTTTGGTTGAATATTAAGCCGCGGTCTTTTACAGTATTTGTAGTTATTAACGTGCCCTTTTCTCGATTGATTCAACTGTTTGACTTCAAATGTACTCCTGTTAAAAACGCCGAAAGTCACGTGTAAGGAATTCCCTGAAGCTCACAGCTAACAATACTCCTGTGGCAGGCAAATTCCTAGAAGTCGCCACTACGCCGGAAGAGCGGGAAAACTTCTCCACCAACCAATCAGGAAATTGGTGACAGATTTTGTTGGTTGTGCACAGACCAATTAAGTGAGCTGTATGAAAGAAGGACAGGTATGACAGCAATTCCAGAAAGACGGAGAGCGTTTGATCTTAGAAGGAGGACGAGAATAGACGTTAAAATTATTGAAAACGTGACGGGATGAACCCGAGATTTCTTTGATCTCTGTGGTAGAGATTCTTTGCTGGTAAGCCATTGTGGGTTTTCTATCCTGGAGCCTTACGATGCTATTTTTTACGCTTAAATTCTTGGTGACATCAAGTTTGATATCGAAACACGGGTAACCTGAGACAGACTCCCATTTTGGGGCAAAAATGTGTTAATTTACTCCATTTTTGTATATATTTTATTTTGTTTTATTTGCTTTGAATTAATGTAATATTTTAAGTTTTAATATAAATTCTTTAATCTGTTGTTTTATTATTGTACATTAAAGTATCTTTTATACGAGTAAAGGTAAATGATGCAAATATTTTAATTTGTGCGTTTAGTAATATCGTTTATAAATACGGAAATAATTTATTCAAGATTTTATCCTTGTAGCACTCCCGAACGGCTGAAGAAATTTCGGAGCCATAACCATAGGAACAAGCCCCTTGTACAATAGTATCAGTAAAAGTTTATGACCAAATATGTTTAATTATTAATATTTTCTGGTTAACAGTGTCGAAAGCTTTTTAAAAGTAAATGTAAATATGCAATCTTAATCTTCAAATAAAATCGACATGTATAAAAAGTCAGTTTAAACAAATTTACTAACATGGAAGGTAGACAATGCATATTCAGTATAATTCAAAATTAGTTCCTCCTTTTTTGAACGTACTAAATAAACGTGTGGTCACTTAATACAACCAAATTTTTAAGTTTTATTTTATGTTATTTAATTAACAAATTTTCTAAACTTGTTTTAAATTTCGGATTACAAAAATCCAGTATCATTTAAGAGATTTTAAACTATTAAGCTATTAATCTTTTGAACAAATATTACGTTCACCAAATTGAGTCGCGAATGTAACCATTAATATAATATTTAACAAAATCTGAGTTATTGGGCAATATATTTATTTTTTTACTAAACGACAAACAAAAATTTTAATTTACCGGAACTTATAAAAATTACTACAAGTATAGTATTCTTCTATTTTATTATTATTATTATAAATAGCTCGAATCAGGAGCATATACAACATGTATCATTGATCGGAAAAATATTCATTGTTCGAAATATATCACTGTTGTAATAAACATATTATCATTTGATTATAAAGTTTAGTTGCACGACCTGAGTTGAAAATAGCAATAATATAGTCATTGCGTCATGACCAACACAAGTCAATTGAAGAAAATTTTCTCCACTTGATTAAAGAATATTTTTTCGCTATCTTAAAATTTTAACTACTGAAATGTATTCCGCCTAAATTTTTCTAAAAAATATTAACAAATATATAGGCGTATATTTATTCACATACTTGTGAACATAAGGTCATATATACAAAATTGTGCAGTGTTATTTTATCATATGTATTATATTTATTCTCGATATAAAAAATCAGTTTATGTTTTATGATGAAAAATAATTCGATACTGAACCATACTCAGTTTTGATTAGGCAATTCAATCACGAGAAATTTTTGTTTGTTGAAAGGGAAAGTAGTTACTTGGAAGGTAAAATAAAAGTATTCAGTTCTTGTACTCGCTTCGTCCAGCCGAAATATTGTTGCAAGCTTTTCACACAGTCAGGCCCTAAATAAGTTTAAAAGGAATATAGAAATAAATAACACCAAATATCAATGCATAACGTTTAGTAATAATGGTATGTATCCTTTTTTTGCTATTTCTCATTAATATTCATAAACACGACTTCGAGATTATAACACCCAGATGTTTTTTGTTTTGTTTTTTATTGAAATATAGTCTCGTCAACAGTGGACGTTCTTGGCGACTACAAAATATTTACAATGAGAAACAATAAATTACATAGATATTTCGGATAACACAATGCAAAGGAGTGAGAAGAAACAGACACTTTTAGAATAGAGAAAAAACTATCACTTAGATTTCTTCCGAAACTCCAATTTTTACAATAAAATTAAGAATGCTGAGAACCGCCTCTGGAGAGGCACACAGTTCCCGCCTTGATTGGTGAGCAATCATGGACCTTCTGCTGATGTCATAGCGGGGGCAGCCAAAAATGATGTTGCGGCACTGTCAGGGCGGTGTTACACTTTGAGCATAAAGGATGAGGGAACTTAGAAAAAAGAAATGAATGTGTAAGGCGAGAGTGGAAAAATCCGAGCCTAGCGATCTGCTATCTTCTCGAGATGTTGAAAGACTGCATTTCATTTTATAGAGGATTCCTACGTTTTTTCCTGTTCTATCATTAGTCCAACTTTGAATGAATGAATGAATTTATTAATACTGCAATTGAGTAGCACTCGGTGGCAGTTACAAAAAATAAACTTAAAAATAAAATATGTTACAAATAAGTTACACTAATATAAATTAAATTAAATCCTAACAAAAAAAGATAAAAAGTACCCATTATTCATATGTTGTTTCGTCGCACTACACTTGCACTTCACTACACTTCCTAATTCTTCCCTGAAACACGTTGCTATTGGCAAGGAATGTTTCGAAAACTTCTGCAGGTAAATTTTTCCAATCCCTTACAGTCCGATTTAAAAATGAAAATTTCCCAACGTCAGTTTTAAAGCTACACTGCCCAATTTTACAATGATGATCCCCTCTACTGAAATAATTTACTTCTAAAAACTTTGATGCAATATCTTCCCAGGATTGTTGGCCTGCGTACGCTTTAAAAAGAGCCCCGAGACGTAAATTTTGTCGTCGTTTTTCTAACATATCCCACCCTAAGTGACGAACCTTTTCGTTTCCGTGACCAGGACACCGCTTAACAAATTTTGCCGCCCCCCTCTGTACCCTTTCCAGTGCCTCGGTACGGATCCCAACAACTACAGCCGTATTCTAGTACTGGACGCACGAGAGATTTGTATGCAAGTTCCCGTGTTTCTCAGTTTGCTTTTTTTTTAAATCCGCCTGACGAAATGAAGTGCCTTCCATGCTTTCCTAGTCACATGGTCTATTTGATATTCCCAACCCGTATTACTGCTCAAGTATATACCCTAATACTTACAGTTACTTTCTTGTACTATTTCATTACCGCTGAGCTTATAATTAAGTACTATTTCAACGCGACGCCTACAAAAGCTTATTGCCTTGCTCTTGTTTCGACAGTAAATTGGGATGGAACAGGATCAATCGTCAAGGAAGAAATCCCGGCAGCCGGCTTGACGAAATTCTATTGCACCTTGTGAATGAACTCTTGTTTTGGTGTCTTACATTTGTGAATTTATAATTTTTGCAGCATTCCGACAGAAGGTAAGCTACAAAACTACGCGCTCTTAACTCTTTAATGATATATATTCGTAAAGTAAATTTATTTGGCTACATATAAGTTACAAATTAGGTTTAAATTAAGGTTCCGTGAAAAATCTTTAACTTAAACAAGAGTGCGGGGCGGAACGGGATACTGCTGTATAAGGCAAAATGTAATGTGTTCCTCAAGGAAAAAAATAAAAACTGGCAGAATCACCTTAAAAGGATCGGGGGGGGGGGAGACAAAAACCGTGCAATTGCAATAAAATCTCTTTGCGTAAGAAAAAATTGATAAAGGGGTCAACCGTACGCAAAATAAATATATGTAAGAAAACACAATAGGTGATAAGATTTTTCTTATATTAAATTTTATTTTATTGTATAAATTGTTACCAGAACTGAATACTTTTATTTTACCTTCCAAGTAATTAATTTCCCCATTTGATGGAGCAGAATGTTAACTTTGTAAGTTTGTTTTCAAATATTCACCAAAAAATCTAAATTCTTTGTTTTACGTTATATTGATATTGTACTAAGTATAGAATAAAATAATGTTTTATATCTTTATGAAATGTTTACAAAAAAATTGTTAAAGAATAATTGTCCCGTTCCTCTCAGTCTTCCCCTAATATTTTTTGTCTTCGCCTAACCTTAATATTTCTTTGTCTGAGTTTGTTGTTTTATTGGTAGTAGAGAATTTCATAATTATTTTACGAAAACAGATTCTGTTTTCATTTAGTTTGTGTAACAATTGGTTTCGTGTAATTCAACATATACTTTCAATCGTATCAATTTGGGGGGGGGGGTTAACAGGCAATTCCCCTTTAAAAGCAATTAATGTAATTATACTTTTATAAATTAAGGAACATGAAGCGCCCGTGCGCATAATTGGCACTCTTGTAAGTTTATAACTGATATTTCCTTTTTTAAAAATGGAATGAAGACAATATAGCGTGAGTCAGACTACTTTATTTGGTCCTACTAGTACTTCGAAACTATAAATCATACCGCATTTCTTTGCACGTCATATATTATTACATTCCGCTGTATAGCCATATATCAATAAAGGGAAATACAGAATCGCAAACATGCTTTTTAATTTTCACCCGTTAGTAACAGGACAAATGGGTGCTAATTCTCATTAGCAAGTAAATGCGAATAAGAAATCTCATTGAATATAATATATTTTTATGAATAATGTATAAACAGAAAATAGTTATTGTTATGCTTGCAAATTCAATCAAATTCAAGCAATTTATCACGGCACGACTTGTAGATGCACGAACATTAAAAGGGACCAGGAGATTTATTTCCCTAGCTGCACTGCAGGAAACCTAGTTGTATCGTGCCCTATCTCCGTCAAGGAGATGCCAACGAATCTTGAAGAACACAGCAGCATCCGGAGCTGGAACTGATTTATACGAGGTATTTATGACACATTCTACGTCGGTTGTAATTTACTAGTAGCCTTGAAAATACGTTTCCTTTTGTGGCCATGTCAACCTATGAGTTGAGTTATTCATCAACGAATGTGGGACACCGTATTAATAATTTCTGTCTTTTATTTCTACCAACTACACTGAACTTAACATTCAATAATGGAAGTGAACATTACAGCTTAGAATCGCCACTTCAGTTATTGGAATATTATGTTGACGAATCAATTCCAGGAAGGAGTCACGTTGAGCGTAATATATTTGTTTTGGTCCTTAGAAATTTAAAGTATCTTGTTCCAAAATACATCGTGCTAAAATTAGATATTATTAAATAGCGCTTAACGCGATTGCACCATATAATTATGATAGATAATTTTTTGTACGTGACACACCAATCTTAATATGAACTGCACTATGAATATTATACAACAATTTATATATTCATCTTTATGCCACGTCTATAATAATTTTAAGTAGTCTTAACAGTTATGATTAAAAAAGGTATGAATAATTTAAAAAACCTCAAAGTTATGCTTACATTGCGCATAATTGTAAACTTACAAATGAATAACACTTAAATATACTTTTACGTTATTTGTTGTTGTTTTGGTGGTATTCAGTCCTAAGACTCCATGCTATCGCATCTTACGCAATCCTTTTCATATCCTCCCTAATCTGCTTAGCGTATTCCATCCTCCTCTTACCCCACACATTTCCCTCTAATGCTAATTTTACAAGATCCTCATGTCTTAAAAAGTGGCCTATGAATCTATCCCTTGTCTTAGTGAACGTCCTCCATAACTTCATCGTTAGTAACTCTATCCACCCATCTGATTTTTAGCATTCTCCTACAGCACGACATTTCAAAGGCTTCTATCCTTTACCTTTCCGCAACTCCTATCGTCCACGTTTCGCACCCATCCAAACATTTTTTTAACGATTTCCTTATGTATCACATTTATATTACCTGCAAATAAATTCCTCTTTATCGCGAAAGCCTTTCTTACATGTACTATCCAACTCTTTATGTCTACTATACTTCTACCATTCCTACTTATTATGCTATCAAAGAAGCTGAATTCCTTAACTTCCTTCAAAATATCCCTTCCTAATCCAACACCCATTGTTATTCCACTTTTTTCCCATAGTACACTCTATCATCTTAGTATTTCCTCTATGCATTCTCATGTTGTTCTCTTCCTCCAGGACCACGTACATGCCATTTCTTATGTTTTACAAGTCTTCTTCTGACTCTCCTAATATTACAATATCATCGGCAAAGCGTAGGGTTTTTATTTATTCTCCTTACTGTATGATTCCTTTCCAATATTTCGTTTTAAATTTCTTCATCGCCTGTTCTACAAATATGCTAAACAGCATGGGCGACAGACTACATCCTTGTCTTACTGCTTTCTTGATTTCTGCTCTCTTCTCTTGATTTTCAATTCTAATTACAGCTGCCTGCTTTCTGTAGTGGTTCTTTCTCGATACTTTATTCCCATCCTCTTCAAAATCCTTAATAGTGTGTTACAGTTTACATTATCAAAAACTTTTTCTAAATCCACAAAAGCCATGAACGTAGACATGTTTTTTCGTATTCTGCCTTCTAGAATTAGACGCAAAGTCAATATTGCTTCTATTCACTCTACATAATTCCTAAAACCAAACTGATCTTCTAACTCGCGTTCTATTTGTCGTTCCATGTTCCTATATACAATTTTACCGCAGGAGATGCTAAACTAATTGTCCTGTACTGTTCGCATCTATCAGCCCCAGTCTTTTTCGGTATGGGGTGATTATGTTTTTACTAAAATCTTCTGGTATTCTTCCAGTTTCATAGATTTCTCAAACTGTCCTGAACAGCCATGGTATTTCTTCTTCGCCCGCTGCTGGAGTGTTATCAATTCCTGGCGCTTTACAATTGCTCAGATATGTCAGCAGCCTATCAAACTCCGACCTTAAAATTTTGTCCTGCAACTCTTCATCATCCACCTCCTCTTCTTCTATTACTGACTGATCTAGATTTCCTCCGTAATACAGCTTTTCTCGTTATTCCTTCCAACATTCTACCTTTTCATCTTGTGACATGTATTTTATAGTTGATAAATATATTAAAAAATTAGTTATATTTAAATGGGAGCGCGCCAATTATTACAAGATTTAAATTTAATGAATTTTATTTGCTTAGCTCAGCCTTAACCAAAGAAATAATATTGCATGAAACTTTAATAAATCTAATCTATTTTTACTCAGGCCTGTATTGTGGTTTCCTTGTTGACCGACAGTCCTGGATTTAACACAAAGGCAGCTTCCGGGTCAGCATAGAAGCGACATGCAAGTAGTTTTCTTGTGATGCTACCACCCAGATCGCCACTCCTCTCTAACTGAAAGCTGATTTTCCGTTTCCTCTTACTCAACTCTCACCTCCAACTCTCCTTTCCGAATGATCTTTTGCGAGGTCCACTCCACCTCTCCTAAAACGTGATTCGTCTCCCTGCTTTTCATATTTTCCCCAGGTCCTTCAATGCGGTTGGCGTTCCTGCCCTTCCTCCTCAAAAATTAAATATTTGGGAGGGGCCATCCCAACAATATTTTGGGTCAACCACCTTGCTAACCCAGTGTTTTTTTCAGGCCAGCCGCAAATACCTTTCACACAAAGATTGCGCCTGTCAAGATTGAAGTTATACGGCTATGTTTGTGTTGCCGGGTTTTTCCCCGGAAGGGTGCCTTGCGAATACCTCAAGACTGTTATCTACGGAAGTTTGTGCAAAATGCTTAATATTGTAAAATTAATTTATATAAATAAAACAAAATATATAACGAAATTTTATTCGCATTACAATCTTTATCCTGGTGTTCTTGCTAATGTCTTTCCTCTCTCCGTTATTTATCTTATGAATATTTTCCAATTATTTTGCTTGTGTTATAGATTCTAAAATATCTTTTATCAGGGGAACTCATTTAACATATCTCCTTGGAGATATGCAACTCTGTCACCGTGTAAGGAGTTTTCCGTAGTTATGAAAAAAATAATTGCAACAATATTACAAAAATTAGTATTTCTATTCATAAATTTTAATAAAATAATCATTATATAGTCAAAGAAACAAACAAAAGTATTATTATACTCACGACGTTTTCTCCAGCATTCAGTATAGTTTAATAATACTTTTGTCTGCTTCTTTGGCCATAAAATTACTAACAATATTGTTCGCAGTAGTTACAAACGCAAATCGCCGAGACAGTCTAATAAATCTTTCACATCTTCCTCCTCCCTCGTTTTGCAGCTTTAAGCTGTCCAATTAAAAGGTATATGACAGTAACTTATAGTGCTCACTTTTTGTAAACACTATTCTGTACATTAGATTCGTTTATAATAACGAAATTTAAGTATTTAAACTCATTAATACTGTAGAGCAGATCTTACATACCTGATTTTTCGAGGTCCAACTGCTTCATTTCTTTCAGACACATCTTGTATTTCCGACTGCTAAGGTTAATTGACGCCACATTACTCTTAAGTCGCCAACTCCTTGCTACAAAGCCCGATATGTCAACAACTCTGCAACTGCTTCATTCTTATCTTCTAGACGTCTTACCAACATCCTAATAAAATATTCACAATAATTGCCAATTAAAAAATTCCATTGTCATATATTCCAAATTAGTTCAGGATCATGTGAGTTGAGGCATTTGCCAAGCACTTCGATTTAGAAATTACAATGAAATATTTTGAGGATTGCTAAAGGGGATGCTAGTCTAAAGAAAAATGAAGTTATATAATCGGTACCCATCTGACTAAAATCAGTCTCAATTTATTGAATATTGATAAATATTGATATATTAATAAAAAATTAATATCTTTACATTTTTAATATATTATTCATGTAGCTTTCGGCAATATGCGACGAGAAGGACAAAATATTTACAAAATTAAAATTATTATAAATAATAATTATCAACAGAATTCAATATTAATGAAGTGTTCTCGGGATTCCACTCGGGAACAGACGTTAATTTGCCAAGTGGAATCCCGAGAACACTTCATTTATCAATTACACCGGGAAAACCTACGTTCTAGATTTCAATATGCTTCAAAATTAATCTTACAACTAATGTACATAATGTATGGGAGGTTCTTCACAAATATTTTCATATATATTCGGTGGCGTGCACTCATGAGAAAGTAATATGATTGGTATTAATCAATTGAGAGGAAAATAAAAAAAATTTAATAAGCTGTTAGCATTTAAATAAAAATTCAAAATTTAAGTCATTGCACTGAAGTAACGTGAAGTGCAGAGCGTTGAGAAGTGCGACAACTATAGGATGGCAATAACAGTTAAATGTTATTGGTAATAACACGAGGGGAATTCAGTAATGAAATAAACTAATTGTTCTACAGAAGGACTTTGTACTTTTACATCACTAGTTCTAAAAGCAATCCCCAACAACGAATTAGTATTCTTGAACTTGGTACAAAGAAGTCTCTGGCTTGTCTTTTTAGTGTTTCCCACAAAATCTTTGACCTTCTTGTTGTTGTTGAACTTATTTTACATGTAATGTCTCCTTAAGTGGTCTATAGAAATGGAAATAGGATGGAGCGAAATCTGGATTGTAGGAAGAATGAGGTAGTATCCCCAAACACAGTTTCTGTAGTTTCTTGGGCGAGCTTGGAGGTGTGAGGTCGAGCATGGCCGTGGAGTATTATCAGACATTTTCTTTTGGAACTTCTCATTGCTTTCTTCAGTTCGTTCATCAGCATGTCTGAATAGTGGGCGCTGTTTATTGTAAGCTTGTCTTCAAAATAAAAATGCCACCTTGGCATCCCATTTGACAATCAATATGACTTTTCCTGGTGATTCTTGCGTTCTGAGTTTCTTAGAAGACAGGTGAGCTGGTGTGCTTTCATTCCGTCCTTTGTCTTCTGGACTCTGGTTCAAATATGCACATATTTTGAGTATTGTTTCCTTGCCTTGTTGCTTTAACTCTTTCATGAACAATTTGGCAATTGTTTTGATTTACCTACTTGAGTTTTGTTGCTGATAACGTTACCAACACTTCTGCAACTCTGTTATGATATAATGCGTCAGTGTTCACAAATAATGTCGTCAATGCGTGTTTCAAGTGGAAGAGTAGACACTTCCACTGACATGCCAGAACGTTGCGCATCAGTCACTGAGATTCGACCGTTTTTGAACTGTTACGCAGTTCATACATCTTTCGTCACTCAGTAAAATAGTGCTAGATGTTTTAACCCGGTTTTCACGTTCAGAAAGTAGAAAACGGATCACTAAACGTTGTTGAACTAATGTACAAATTTTAAACAAAGTAATTTTAATCTTTTAGATGTTCTCAGCTTATCGCAGTGATGACACGGTTCAGTTTATCATTTCTTCTTTTTGCACGGACGGAAAAGTTACAGCAGCAGTGTCGCGACTTTCACCGGAGATGAAAATGTGACCTAAGCCTTATGTCATAGCTGAATGCTATCATTTCCTTCTTTTGAACTTTCGTGGTGTCCAGAGTACGAATCTCGCTCACTGGCCCTGCCTGGCGTTTCTTCTTTTTCTTCTCTTAAGCTGAAGATTTGTTTTTATTGTTTATGCGTTGTCAAATCAGCTTTCGACAACAGTTTGGCCACGGTCATAAATCGAAATTTCACTTTATATTTTGTAAAGTTTGAAAGGGTCTGAGCCGAAACGAGCCCTCTTATAACCCAACTGTTTAGTATTGGATCTGGTGCTGTCCGCTAGAGGTTGCAGAAAGTTTATCACATGAGTTTTAAACACGACGTAGACCTGTAAAATATTTTGTGCTTTATATTTGCATTTAAAAATACCTATATCAGTTATTTAATATACCGAAAGAAAATTGTATATTCGTCCTAGTTTAAATTTCCTTCTTTCGGCTTGGATCAGTAATTGTGTCCTGTAGGGAGTGTGCCAGTGCAGCTTCTATTTATGAACGTTAATGAAGCACGTATTAAAGTCACGCCTAGTGTAAGAGCATTCATCTGTCGTGGATGGAAAAGCCGACGTTTCTCTCCGGGTTACTCTACTACGAGCGAGACAGAACACGAATACTCTTCGTTCCAAAATGAAATACACGGTGGAAAATGTGCTTTAAAAAGATCTCATCTCAAATTTATCTGCGGTGGCTGTCGAAGACCAAGCTTCGAAACTGGTCCTCCAAGATACCGGCGGGAGGTTGCTCGTAGTAAACATTTGTAAAATGTCCACGTTAGAAAGGAACTGAAGCCGGCTGCGGATGATTTACGGCGCCAGATAGGGCATTCCTAGCAAGACGCGACGTGCAAGGGTACGGGGGAATTTACTGCCAGGGCCCTCACTGTAATATATTTTAATTATTTGACAATACAGGTATAAATCAGAGAGCTTTCGTTTCGGTGTGGGCCCGAGGGGGGCTCGCCCCTTTCCCTTCCAAGATCCCTCGGCGTTCTTTCCTCCGTATCCGTATATCCTCATCACGCGTCGAGATCGCTCACTCGACTTCCTCTGCTCCTGTCACCGACGACGCTGTGCCGCTCAAATTAAGGCCTTTACATCCTGGCTGAATCTCACAATGCCGCAATTATTTCACATTTCGTGGATTCGTATTCATTCTTCAGGCACGATGACATTTCATCGTATAATGTAACAAAAAACGTCCACTTAATTTATTACCTTAAGTGGTGAATTATATGGATCTCAGAGGGGGAAAATTATGTTGTTGGCACCCCTGCACGGGTCATCTCTTAAATCGGTATATTAGAAGGATTTGTGACTTGAATCTATTAGTTGTCACGTAAATACATTTACATGACATCAGTGGGTCATATTAACAATATCTCAAATTATCAAAGCTCAAATTCTAATTTCAAGGAAATAGTTTCCTAATGAAGTAACATTGACATTATGAATGAATGAATTTTTTGGACCTGAAATTTACTTACAATAAGCTTAAAATAAGAAATAGCAATAATAATCAATCACACAAACATAGTAAATTACTTCCTAAGAATAAAATTAAAGTATCCATTCGCTGCTGCGTTGCACTTCTCTACATTTTCACTTCATTCAATACACACCCTTATTTTTTATTAAATTTTAAGTCGCATAAACGACAAGGTCTTTAGCGACCCTGCAGTTACAAAACATGAATTACATATAATAAAATTACAAAACACTTGAATGTCAGTGTAGTAGTTTGTTAATTTAATGGACTTTACAACGTCTGCCTTGTACGTTGTTGAAACGGAGGTTTTTCTGAGAACTTCCTTACCCAAGACATCTTCTCTCTGTGTCGGGCGTACTTTTTGCAGTCTTGTATAATATGGCTTCCAAGTAGTTGTGTTATCTTTGTATGTCCGGTTCTAATTCTTGTGGCTATTATCTGACTTCCTTATTCCTCCCTAGTATACTTTGCTGTTTCGAGAAAATGTTTCCAAAACTTCAGTAGGTTAATTGTTTCATTCTGTTATAGTCCGGTTTAAAAACTAATATTTTCCAATGCCAGTTTTATGGCTACTCTGCGTAATATTAGAATTACGAACCCTTCAACTGTAATAATTTGCTTCTACAAACTTCTATGCAATATCCTCCAAGGATTGTTGGATTGCATACGCTTTAAAATGTGCTCTGAGACGTAAATTTTGCCGTCGTTTTTCTAACATATCACAACCCAATTGTTGAACCTTCTCATTTTCGTCACCTTATAATATCTATATCTTCTCAAAACACTGAAGCAGCCGTTCTCTTTCGAAACGAAACTCCATGATCTGAAAGTTTGTATTAGTACATTTATATTATACTTGGCTCTTAGTTTTCCGCGGTTTCGTTATAATTTGTAACGTACGTATTGACACTTTATGACGTCGCAAGTATATATATGTATCATTCAGCGTAGACACGTTTTTTTTTCTCACTCCGTAGATTCACGGATATCTTTTTCTTCACTCGGTTCTAGGTTTAATATTTCTCATAAACAATTTTCCAACCGGATTATAATAAGTAAAATATATTTGAGAAAAATTAAAAATTCTGTGCTAGTATTTCGTGGCCGTCGTTACAATTTTCAGGATTATTTCACGAACACAAATCATGTTCCTGATTTTACCGTGAAAAACATATTAAAATATCCTCCTAGTTGTCCTGCGACAAAAAGGTAATTCGGTTTTTACGACTAAAGCATACGATATCTGTTCAGCATTTCATTTAACTTTCCGAATATATTGCAATGGAGTGGCCCTTTTCCGGCAGCTAACCTGTTTCCCTGTTCGCCTTTATAGCTTCTAAGTGTCAGTTCTCGCCCATACGTTATTTCCTTCTACCTCATCAGGCGGAGAACCCAATTTCAGCCTCATTGTGCAGCCTTCATATAAATAACACACTTTATCTGAGTCGTTGTCGAGCTTCGGACAGTTCCAATGTGAGCAGCACCCTCCCATAGGAACCACGCTCTTACAGGAAACACATTCATTATTTTTCTCATTTGGAAATTTCAGCCACTAGATGATTCGGCTGAGGGGTTCCCCACAGGTAATAGTTGAGCCTTCTGCTTATTATGGATGCCTTCAAGTGAGCCTTGGCCTCTGCAGCTAATTCGACACGGCTCTTGAGTGTTTAGAGGGCAAATCCGGCCATCAGTTATATGGCAAGGGTGTGGAGGGAATGGAAGGTGACTTTACTAGTTGTAGAAAATCTAGAATCGGTCGTGATGTCTACGCTTACGAAAACAGAGCTCAGCTACATTTCAACACTACGACGATCAATATAGTACATCGGAACTATCAGATCGCTAATTGTTTATAATCCAGATCTTATGTTTTCCCTCTTTTGTCCAGGAAACAATACAAGAAAATGATGAGACAATAAGCGTTAGCAATTGCAAAGACAATAGTTTGGATAGACAAAATATACTAAACTAATAAGTAATAATCGGAATTGGTCACACGAAATAGTAACAAGCATAAAATTTAAAAAATAACGTAATTATTTGACAGAGAAACAGTATAATATAAGAAACACAATACATTATTTACCTCATAATTAATATAATAAACATAAACGTAACCCTCATATTACTCAGGTAGGGGAAGTCGTGGCGGAATAAGACACTTGTTGTTTAACAATTTTTTGTAAAATTATTGACAAAGAAAAATCACTTCATAAAATTATAAAACATAAGTTTATTACTTAATCTCATATCAATATAACTTAAACGAAAAAGTTACATTTTTAATGAATTTTTAAAAATGAAATTATAAATTTCCTGGGGCAGAACGGGATAGGATGTTTTCTATATACAATTACTACAATATAATGAAATTAAACTTACGAAAAGTCTTAACACCTTTTGTGTTTTCTTTATTATAATTATTTAGTGTCCGGTTGATTGCTTCATCAATTTCTTCTTTCGCAAAAAGATTTTTTTTGCAACTGCACAGTCTTTGCTAACATTTTCCCCTTTTTCCGTTCCTTTACTTTCTTAATCTATTCTTTTTGGATACAGCATCCTGTAACTCATATTTATAAGGTGAGTATGCCTGTTTCTCCTTTTTTCTTGAGAAACACATTACATTTTGCGTTATACAGTAATATCCTGTTCCTGTAGTTTCAGTTTAAGGTTTTTCACCGAGCCTTAATACCGACAGATTTAAGCCTCATGCGTAGCTTATATGCAGTTAAAGACACCTAGTTTACGAATATATACTATTAAGGAGTTAAAAGGAAAGTTAAACTGATTGTGGCAAAGGAATCATACTGCAAGGAGAAGAAATAAAAACTCTAGTATTGGGGGAGTCAGAAGAAGACTTGAAAACCATCATAAATGGCATGAACGTGGTCCTCGAGAAAGAGTTTAATATACGTATTAATAGAGGGAAAACCAAGGTAATGGAGTGTAGAATGGGAAACAGTGGAATAACAAAGGGTGTTAGATTGGGAAGCGATATTTTGAAGGAAGTTAAGGAATTTTGCTACTTGGGGAGCATAATAACTGGGGATGGTAGAAGTATAGTAGACATAAAGAGTAGGATAGCACAGGCAAGGAAGGCTTTAGCGAAAAAGAGGAATTTACGTACAGGTAATCGAAGTGTGAACATTAGGAAATCGTTGCTTAAAATGTTCGTATGGAGCGTGGCGTTATATGGGTGCAAAACGTGGACGACAGAGGTTGCGGAAAGGAAAAGAATAGAAGCCTTCGAAATGTGGTACTATAGGAGAATGCTGAACGAGAAAGTAGGAAACAGAATAGGGGCAGAGCGAACAATATGGAAGACTTTGACCAAGAGAAGGGATATATTAATAGGCCACGCTTTAAGACATGAAGGTCTTGTAAAATTAGCATTCGAGGGAAGTGTGTGAAGTAAGAACATAAGAGGGAGGCAAGGATGCTATGCGCTAAGCATTTTAGGGAGGATGTGGTATGTGGTAGCTTTGCGGAGATGAAAAGGTTTGCGCAAATTAGTTTATCATGGAGGGTTGCATCAGACCAGTCTTAGGACTGAATAGCACAATAACAAGGAGTTAAAAGCGAGGGGTTTTGTAGATTACCTTTTGTCAAAATGCTGAAAAAATTATAATTCAGAGATATGTAAGACACCAAAACAAGAGTTCATTCACAAGGCTTAGTCATATCTTCATAACCTGTTACAATGCTCCACCCCTATTTACTAACCACCAGCACTATCCAAAGTAGGGTATCCCGTTCTACCCCTCTTTACAAATGGGATCATTTGATTCTTAAAATTAGAATTAAATAAAATGATTATGCAATTACTAAGTAATACAGTGCTTTGCCCGTAAATCTTTGTGTGATGTGAAATAATTACAAGTTATCAGTAAGTTAGTTGTGGTGATTCATGATCCTTACAGTCGGGTAAAGCAAAAATAATTTAGTTTTGTTATTTACGTATACAGGACGGAAGACGACAATGGCTTGGTGGGGCCGAGTAGGCGGGAAATGTCGGCGGGAAAACGTCACCGTCTGCAACATTGTTGGCTGCGACATTGTTGATGGCCTGGACGAGATTAGATTGAACAGTTGGTGCAGAGAGGCTGCAGGAGACGCTAGGGAGAGACGAGGCAGTTGTTGCAGAGAGGCTGCTGGAGAGAGACACTAGGGAGAGACGAAGCAGTGGCAGAACAAGGCGAAATGTATAAAATTTAGTTTCTGCACATTTAAGAAAGGAGATTCATTTGGTGGGAGTACAGAAAATAAAAAGACAACATTTGATCTGAAGGAGAGGCACTAGAGAATCTTAATATGAAGAAGACGTGACCCAGGAAAGGAACAACCGGCATACGAACAAAAACGAAGAACGACGTCATCAGGCGTTAACATCCGGTAACGGCAATTTACCTCGGTTTTTCCACACAAACCATTCTCGTCTGATTCGCGAATTTAATTTTCAACTATATCGTTCGTCACCCGCGTTCCCGGGAGCAGCCATTTAAGAAGCTGCGTAGAGTATTATTTTTGCTTTTACCGACTGAGCTAATGATTAAATTGATATCGTAAATTTATGTTTTCCATTATAACTTAATTTGAGTTATATTTCTATTCAAATTAAATTCATTATTATTATTATTGTTTGTTTGATTGTATCAACAATATATTTTTGATGGTGTAAACAACGAACACCACATAGTTAATATTCGCCATATCATTAATTTAAATATAAATAAAATTGATCGAAATTCAAACTTGTTAAGAGCATATAAATAACAATAATAAACCATTTATATATAATTTAGTTTTTAAGTTTTAGAGCACATCCGTATCATACCGAATGAAAAGAAAAAACTGAAGATGAAACTCAACCAATAAAACGTTTCATGACAGGAAACATTACACTCTAGGAAGGGTTTACATGGCGATTTCAAACACTCACAAATTGGCTGAGTCGTTTTGTTTTGAGTATATTAGCAAACAAGGGTAGAAATTTAATTAATGCAGAATTCAGAATAATAATAAACAAAAAGTTGTGTTTATAACTCTTCAAATATGAGAGACTGTATTGTTTCAATTTGAGTGCTGACTAAACCATATTGAAGAGGAGTAAACAAAACAACAATATCTACTACATTCATATTGCGCATTCTATTGCTATATTCTCTGGATATGAAAAAAAAACCGTTAGTGTGTAAAACTGTATCCTGTAAAGCTGTCAAGTCTTCAACACACTTTGATCAATGCCTCGCGCCGTCAATCACTTCTGCTCCGCCTCTTCGTTGACCAATCATTGCTTGTCACCCCACGACCAATCATGCCCCAAGCACAACTGAAGAAAATTCCTCGTCTCTTTCTGCCGGACAAACTGTTCTAGTTAGTTGTTTCAATGAAGTACAAAATTAACCAACCTCATTATTACTTGCCCATTTGAATCTATATTCTGAGGTTCATTTACGTAACATATGCGTACCTGTTTATTAAAGCTATATTGTTTTTTAGTACGTCCTGTGTTTTAATTTGCATAGTTCTGCTGTTACAATGAAGTAATCTACATATGTCCCAGTTTATTCAACGAGATGCCACGGAACTCATAACGGGAATGACTGGGGTTCAATCCCAATACGGTAATCCTGATAAGGGTAAATTGCTCCAGGAACAATTAAATATTAAAAACGTGCATTAGGTACAGATTTTAGATCGAGTTGCAAGCCATTCTTCAAAAGCTTGCAAATACAATTCGTGGTTTTCTCTCTGAAAGTTTCATTACTCGGTCGGATATATAGCAAGACTCTTGGACCATACACGCTATTTATAAACTATATTACCAAACACAAAAATTCAAATGTTCTTCTTTAGGCGGTTGATCTAAAACTTTTCAGAAAGATAAACTCGAATGCTGACTGCGCAGCTCTTCAAGTAGATCTGGACAATTTTGTTGGTCTCAAGGAAATATACTTTTCTTTTATATTAAAAAAATCGTATCGTATACTTGTACACGTAAAAGTAACTATTTAAAGTACAACTACACAATGGCGACGGATCTATTAGCAAGTGTAAACTCGGTTAAAGATCTCGACGTAATTTCCGATCAAAACTTCACAAATGCACACAAAAAGCGAACAAAGTCATTTGACTAATTGAAGGAAACTCCAAATTGTTTAGAAATACATCCACTCTGTTACAACTTTATTCACCTCTAGTCAAGCCTCTATTAGAGTATGCGTCATACATTTGGGATCCAGTTTCTAAGAAACAAACTCACGAAGTAGAGAATATTCAGCTTTTTTTAAGATTTCTCTATTACATCGACTGCGCGTTACAGCTTAGACAAGCCATATGAAGAGCTTCTGGAAATATATAATACAGATAAACTCCCAACCAGACGCGAACGAGCGTCAATACTTTTTCTGTTCAAACTATGTAATAGCAAAATCGATTATACCTCACTTTGTTATCCTACGTAAATTTTCGTGCGCCATCGTTTACTAACAGACACCAACCCTTATTTTATTACACGAATATTAAATCAGTAACAGCCTCAAAATCTCCAATGCACCGAATGACTGCCCTATGCAATTAATTAGCACCTGAGTTAGATTTATTTCATTCCAATTCAATAGATATTACATATTATCCAATAAAATCTATCAATTAATAATACTTAAATATCTATTTTGTTTATATGTCCAACTGATACTTCACAATTTTTTTTCTCACGTGAATCGAACGAGATTTCCACTCAGAAGAGCTGCCAGAGAAATTCTTCCTGAGACATTTTCATTATGAATATCATCTTTATTTCTCACAGTGACGTGTTGTTTGTGCAGTGCACTGCATTTGCGAAACCTAGTGCTATTTGTGAAGTTAAATTTATACTTATCTACAAATAATAACTTTTACGGTGATTCTTCTCTAAAACCCTGTATTCTTTATTTTGCCAAGGTGCTGGAGAAACTACGGTTCGAAGAAAGGCAGCGCCTAGAAACAACGTAGGAGACGCCTACTAGTGGAGTGAAGTGTATGTGTACTGCAGTGCGAGTGCCAACGAAGACTAAGTGCGTGCGCGAGTGTGCTGCGTGATGCCTTAGGATAGCGGGACGCGACGTATGAACGAGTATTAGAAATTAATAAGGATATTTATATTCATAAGATAAGTTAAAATTATTTAAGTACTCAGTTGTAAGCCAATTGGCAATCCGCCCCTCGCGAAATAGTGCCTAGCAGGTTGTTCCCGCGAGGGGGTACGTTGTTAAGGGAGGTGGTTTTTAGTGGGTAAAAATCCCACACACCGTGAAACTCGGGTTTCACGGCGTCTTTGGAAGATTTTCCCCTACCCTCGTAAAAAATATATATATAGTAATATTCACAAGGGGATGGGTAATAATTAATTAACACAATAACTATATCAATTAATTATAGTTAAAAAGAGAAGAAAAACTACAATCGTTTTAAACATGGACTCTAAATATCTAAATATCTTCAGGGTTATGTGGAGATTAGAGTATACATCTACTGGAATAAGAAAAATGGCATATAAATTATATTTGACAGAAGGAATAAAAAGAAGCATGAGCAAGTTTTTCACGTGAATTAAACTTACCTCAAAATATTGGACTGATTATACCCTATTTTCTCAGTACACCCTCTGCTAAGCGCCCGCACAATATAAGGGTTAGCCCTTCGGTTCCCAATATCTAGTGTAACAGAATCCACGCCTTTCCTCCGTCTACATCCAACAGCACCTATACAAGGATGTACGTCTTCGTACCCTGAGACACCAAAGCCGCTCACCAAAAAGAACGTGTGTCTAAGACCACATTCTGAGGTCCGTTATTCTCTATATCCACCACCGCTCTTTAAAAGTATGTGCCTCCTCCTCTATGTCGCACCCCGCTCTGCCTTGTTCATCAAAATTCTTCTATTTGCCATCTTACAGAAAAGGTATCACATGATCCTTCTAGCCAATCACAAGTCCTCGTTAAACAAGTAGTAGCTTGCAAGCTGCAATCCCTGCTCAAACGTTCAATTAAAACAGTACACAACTTAACTATATACTAACTTCATTAACAAAGTCAATTAATAAATATCTTAAACACTAGCTTCAGCAGCCTTAAATAATGAAGATGAATTGGGGTACCCGGGTTTTACGTCCCAATATATATATATATATAATGTAGCCGATCCTTCGTTCCTCCGTATTCGAGGATTTCTTAATTCCTTTAGGGCACCAGGTATTTTTCATAAAAATACCAAAAATTGATTTTAATAGTTTTAATTTCAATCAGAGCATGAAAAAAAATTATATCTGCAGGGCGTGGTCATTCTCTCGTCGTCCCGCCGACACAACCTGCTTCTCCAATCACCCCATGACGACTCTCGAGACCACATTGTTGGCCCGGGTTGCGTCAGTTCCTTAACAATTGCAACTCGCAAGCTGGCCTGAATTGTTCATTATAACTTTTCATGTTTTATATATATATATATATATATATTGTATGTGTGTGTGTGTTATTTTTACATTTCTAACTAACCTCAATCTAAGAAAAGTTGTTTGTAATCTAACAATGTTCATTGTTGCTATTCTATACGAAGGTTCATGCTTATAAATTCTTCTATTGTAAGACATGCGCGTAACTGGACTAACGTCTGTGTAGTACCACAAATAAATGAATACAAACTTTACCGATCGTTTACTTTCTTGAATCTTCAAATTAATAAAACGGAACATGAATCTGTTTCAAACGAATGGGGAATCTCACGAATACGCGACTGGAAATCGTTCAGCTCTTAGGTCGGACAAGCATCGCCTTGCTCTTTACCAGAAACGTATTCACCATACCGGGATAATTTCATCAACAGCCTTAATCCATAGATTAAGAATAATAACTACGAAAGGCCGACCTCTTGTGGTGTAGTGACTAGAGTTGCTGCTTCACAACCTAGGATCCCGGGTCCGAATCCTGGAATGGGCTTGGATGTTTGTGCCGTCATGGCCGCGAAGACCGGGATTAGGAATCAATACGCTGACTACTGACCACGTGTCACTCTAAATTCGGAATGTGTCATGCGAGCTGACAGTCCGCAGTCGCCCCGGTAGGCCAAGTCCCTCAATGCGCTGTAAAGACAAAGATGAAGAAGACCTACAATAGTTTTGCGAATAAGAGTAGAAATAACGCCTACAGGAGTTTCATGAATGCCCCCTATTTTACAAAGCTACGCATTGTAAAAAAATTCAATGCGTAGCTTTGTAAAATATTCTATTACCAAACATGAAGACTTTCTGTATAAGTTTTTTGCCTGGAGATACTGCGGAATGTCAATTCCTCGTCGTACAGCTCCAAGAGGTTACATTGCCATTGTTTATGCGTGTATGTGCTTCATAGTTTGCTGTCTTATCTACTCTCGTTACGCATTTAAGGATTTTTGGTAGTTAATTGTATCTTATTTTACTTTGGTCTTATAGTTGTTATCTGATGTAATGTGTGACGTATCAACCGAGGGCAAATATAAATCTTCGGAAAATCATCCAGGCAGATACTTGGATGCAGTTCTGGTACGGTTCATTCCAAAATTCCCAAAAGTGGCCAAAGAAATTCATATATTGGCCACTAGACACCCAAATCAAGAAAGTCTAGCAGTCATTTCGCTGGATTGTACACAGAACGGCGTGTAATAATACTCCAATCGAAGTTAGTTTCAAACTAAAACACCAATTTATTGATATTCAAATTTTTGACGCAATTTTCTTATATTTATTTATGAAATATATATTTATTTACTTGAAGTTACCTTTAAATCTATTTTGACACCCAATCTTGTTATTAAAATCCATTCTCCAGTTCCTGTGCGTTAGGATTACATTACTTACCATACAATCCTCATTCAATTGTAAATACCCGAACATGTCATTTCAAAATACGCATATTGTGGTGAGTCGTATCTCCAGTTTAATCCTCTAATTCAGTTTCATAGGCTATAAAATTAGCTTCATTTGAAGAGCATTTCTTTTGTTCTCGAATTTAAATTCTGTCACCTATAATCAATTTACATACAATCTCTATTTTTCTTTGAAGTTCTCAAATTAAGCAGTGAAAAATAAGATTCAGCTAAATCTACGTGAACCTAACTATCAATGGCAGAGAGAATTCTGTTTATTTTGTTATTAATACAAAATATGAATTGTTTCAATAAAAAAAATCGTTTATTTTCTTTGTATGAAAATTATCAAAAATAAATGCATCATGTTAATATAAAAATTTTAAAAAATTATTTAAAAAGTCCGATCAAAACTAGAGGACTGAACTACCGCCACAATGCTTTACATTATTTTTTCTGATATTTTTCCGTCAAGTATGTTACGAAGTCACCAATGCATTTTTTGAAATTGTATACTTTAAGTCGCGAAAATGTAAGAGGTATGAAATTTAACAGTATAATAAAATTGACGTCGTGTGTGTTCCGCATATAAATTTAAAGACGCAAAGCAATTTCAACCAAAATCAGAACTGTCAGTTAAGGTTAGGTTATCGCCCCTAAAGATGCGGGTGGAAGCATTTAAATATGTAAAATCGGCCAATATTTTAGTGGAATAAATATTTTTCGTTGGCAATTACTTTGACAATGTCTCCCGACGCTGTGTGGACAATCTCAACAATGGTGGAAGAAGATTCACCCTTAATCTCAACAATATCAGCATGGGGAGTATTCATAGATGTGGGGGTGAATATATTAGAGAAGACTAGACGAGATTGCACAAGGAATGACTACTCTGAATTGATACAGGTCGTCAGATCCTTCTTGTTGTTTGGCCAAATTAATTTATTATGCATTTAATTTTATTGATTTATTTTACAATTCAAAATTTCAAAAGTTCTTTCAATGTAAATATTTATGAACTTCCAAGTGTTTAGCGCGATAACGGCACTGAATACAGTACAAATTCTTGTTAAGTTTAAATTTGGTGATGCTTCTAGACTGCTGCCTCTCTCATTGAATTCTAGAATACATCAACTAAGTCCATATCAACTTTCAAGGAAATCAAGTAAATTTTGTCTCTTTTCTATACTAACTTTCCTTTCAATGTATTTTACTGCCAATATATCATTTTAAAGAACTTTGTACTATAATCATCTCGTTCTGCTGCCAGGCTAAAAATTAAAACAAAAGACTTAATTGAATGAGACAATAATGCTCAGTCTCCTTCCAAGACTCCAATATACAGTATATCATTTTTATCCATTCACTTCACTTCTTGAAATGATTTCCTGTACAGAAATTTATTTTAATATTGTCATTGGTCCGAGTATAGCAATCCTAAAACGATAATTTTTATCCGCTGGCCAATCAAAGTCTACAAACTTGTAAAATGTCAACCATTTCTGCTCAAGTGCCAACAATATTTCCTTACCTTTCAATAATAATGAGACCTAGTGTGGTGTACACTACAAAACATGTTTCATGAAAAAGTATTTACAGAAACATTAAATGCTGTTCTATGAGGCCAATGCATGAGGTAACACAAGGACACCCACTCTGAGTAGAAACAAGTTTCATGAAACAGAACTCATTTTAGATCTGTATTTAATGATTTCACCTGTTCTTCATATGTTCAGGGAATAATTTTTAAACAAAAGTGGTGACTTCCCATACTTGCCTGGGAAATTAACATCAAACATAATTTTCAGATGTTATATTTTTTCATGAAAAAAGGTTCATAAAAAATTCAGATTTTTTTTCTAATAACCATTTACCACAAGATACAGGCAAGATAGAAAAATAGGAAAATAATGCATAATATATTGCTATAATTATAGTATGAGAGTGTGAATATGTATTGTTTCATGAAGCTCATTTCATCAGTGTGCAACAGACTTAAATCTCTTCAGTGGATAGGGGAGTTAATTTCACTAGCATCTTGACATCATATAACCTGTGGATAGTAAGTTAAGAACCACATTGACATCATTCCAATACAAAATAGAGAACTATGAAACAGTGAATTACTAATACTATACAAAAATATAAATTTGAATTTTTAATTTATCCATAGTCTGTAACCCAGTATTACAGAATTGAGACAGTCATTTTCTCTTCTTTTCTTTGAACAACCATCAACATTCAAAGATAGTCAAAATAAGGGTATAGTCATTGATTTCTGTGTAAGTAATGCATTTATAGCAACACTAAATGTGAAGTCTCTGAGCAAGGTTTATTGTTACCAAGTCAAGAATGCTCAATGACAATAGATTCCTTGCAGGTATGCAATAAAATCACAAGTAAATCTTCAAAATCCTTTCTATTCTAATGTGAAGCTTCCTTGACAGAAATCTTCCAGTTTAAGCACAAAATTCTTGCTTATATTAGCTCTGTCATTGTCTGCCCCTGAAATCATAATTTCTTTCATTGAATAAAATTCAGCAATTACTCAAACACAAATTATTTGAATTACATTCTAAAAGTATGCTGATATTTATGTAATTTTATGCAATCACCATAATGAGTGCAAGTTTATGAATTTTTCAAGACAACTGGCCCTTCGTCAGAAGGAATGCTTTCCTAATTTTCTGACAATGAGGCAGTTGCTTCCCAAAATTTATAACCCCCCACTCATCACAGCTGTACACTTCTGGTAAGTTAACACCTTTCTATTTCTCATTCCTGTACTTATTGTTTTAATATTTTGACAATATATATATATATATATATATATATATATATATATAAACAATTAATGGGGAAAGGACAAAGAGATAGAAAGAAGGTGACTTCCCTGAGGTTGATAGATGGTAGACACCTTGCTTGAGGTTTAGAGTACCCTTCATCAGAAAGTTAGGAAGACATTTCCAGTGATCGGCTAGCCGATCTATCTCCCTGTCCTTTCCCCATTAATTGTTATATGTCAAATGCGTGACTTCGTCACTTATCCCATATATATATACATATCTTTTGATCAAAAGAATTTTGAGCATATTGAGAAAGTTACATTATAATTGTAACAATATGCAGTCCCCCTTCACATAATTTTACCACATTCTTGAATTAGACATAGTCACTTTTACATAAAATTATGAAAATCAACTGCAAAATTATATTTTATTTTAACACAGACTTCATATAAGAAATAACAAAAAACAATAATTAGAATCCTTAACAGGTACTTTCAACCTAAATGCAACTGTAAATTTTCCTATCTGATTCCATAACTTCAACAGTACAGTTACTGACAATGTATTTTTTGGAAATTCACAGTATGAAAAGTATAGTATACAACCAGTAATAAATGAAATGTCAGGTGCACAATTATTAACAACCAACTATTCCCATGACTTCGTTCGCGCGGAAAGTTTTTTTTTTTGCCCTAAAAACGAAACAACAGGTACAGAATTTTGATAAAGTTGAATTAATTGAATATATAAAAAGTACGGTATCACTTCTTTATGATATAGTGATATAGTGTTGTGTCCTCTATTATTCCTAATCTACATAAATGATCTACCCAAAATGTTACATACATTTTCAAAAGCTGTACTGTTTGCAGATGATACAAATATTTTAATAAGTAACAAGGACACACTAAATGAAGACACTAATGATGTATAAAATCAAGAGCTTAGAGGTTTTCTGTCGATGGTCTATCACTTAATTTTAGTAAAACTAATTTTATTCAATTACAAACAACGAATTCATCTTTACAATCTGTAAACCTGGTAAATAATAATAAAATACATCAAACTGGAAAGCGCATACTAATCAACTATTAAAGTAACTTTCCACAGCTTCTTATGCTGTAAGAGTTATATCTACTTATATGAATATGCAAACACAAAAATTTGTATATAACGGCATTAAGTTTTGGGATGAGTCCTCAGCAAAAGAAAGGTATTTATAAACCAAAAAAGTCATTAGAATAATATGCCAAGTCAAGAACATCTTCTTGAGGACTTTTAAAAAAATTAGGCATACTTAACCTCTCTCACTAATGCTCTTTATTATTAAGAATAAAAACTTATACACTACAAATTCATATGTGCACAGAATTAACACCAGATATAAAACAACTTTCATATATAATGAAAGAGACTAACAATAGTGTAGAAATCTGTACAAAAAGTTTCCCCCATACATAAACCAACTCTGAAATTAACCCAACAAATTTAAAACTGAACTAGCCAATTTTTTACCTATCCATTCTTTCCATTCAGTAAGGTAATTTGTAGATTAGGTAATTATTGATTGCACTACAGTTACAAAAATATAAATACTCAACATGTGCTACTAGATATAAGATTAGTCTATTAGTAATGTAATAAACTTAAGGAAAACTATTTGACTCATTCCATATCCTCTAAGTATTGATTCAACAAAGGATCCATGGAATATGACTATTATGTTATGGGAAACAACTCATCAAGCCATGTCCGGATATCTCTGTAAGAATTAAAGAGCAGCTCAGTGAACATATGGTACATTGACAAAAACAGGTGGTAATCAGAAGGGGTCAGGTCTGGTGAATAAGTCATGGGGTACCACCTCTCTTTTTTGTCTGGTGAGCAAGATTTCACATTTCAGTGTCACTCCATCAGCCTATCGTTCACTCTATGGAGCACGCATTTTCCAGTCATTTGAATCTTCACATCGGCACATTGAAATGGCTGATTGAGTAACACTCAATTGCCTGGCAAGCATATTTTGTGATTGGGTGTCATCCTCATCCTAAAGAGACTACAAATGATGGTCCACAAACCTCCTGATCTGATTTTCACGCTTCTTGTCACTCGCATCAAATTTGCAGTCTTTGACCTGGCAAAATGAATCTCTGCAGAATGTTTCCAATGAAGCCATAGACCTCCACAAGCATCTGATGCAATTCAGCAGCAGGTTTCTTCAAATTGAAACAAAAAGGCAGAGCTTTACACATATGCATTTTTTTTGGCAAAAACTAGGCATGATTACCAAAGGAAAACTGTATTTTGTTGATGATGTGCACTGATTATTGATGACAGATGACAAAATCATAAAAAACAATAATATGATCACTAATGAGCTTATACGCCAGGTACAATCTTGATTTTAACTATCAAGAATTTGACATAACTCTTACTTGAGGCCAGAAAAGCTAGTCTTTCTTTTGTGGTTTAATTTAATGTTCAACAAGAAAAGTGCACTATGAAGAACCTAAAACTATCATTTGATGTATACATTTTGAGTAGTTAATTAAAAGGTAAAATTATCATGAAGGAGATTAGTGTCTCAATAGTTCATTAATTAAAACAGTGGCAAATCAGATACTATAATAAAATTGTTTGTGTTCAGAATAGTAAAAGGACCCAAGCAGAGTTTCATGCATCTCACTTAAGTTTTTTAGTGGCAAAAAATATGGAATTTTTTAGTCTGTACCACAAACAAATCATAAATACAGAATAGAAATCATAAATTTAGAAAAATACTAAAAATGTACATCATATTAAACAGAGCTATCAATGTACTCTTACCTAGAGAGTCTGCTTCACAACATTTTATGCATTAATCCATTAAGGCTGTAACTATAAAATAATTAGTACACTGCATCCTGGCTTAATTTCCCCCTAATCCAGAAATTAACAGAATTATAGTAAAAACTGTATATGGAGATATTCACATCTGTAACTTCAAGGAATGAAAAACCAAATTTTATAAAATGAGAAACCTAAAGTAACTTCTGTTTCAAGTAACTAGTTGTAGTTTTTAATGTATACTGCTACTATATAACTAATAGCAATTACACTTAATAAAAGAAAAATTATCTTCATATTGCACACTTAACTTAAATAAAAAAAAAACTTATTTACCTTAAAATATCAACATCTTGGTTTTAGTTTATTGAACATAATTGGTCTTTTGGTGTGAAGTTCATTCATATCAAATATTGGACAAAATGTAGGTCGCCCATGAGCACAATAAAATGGTTTATTACAATATGCTAGGTCACTGAGCATTTGAGTACATTCTTCTTCAGATAACAGATCACCAAATTTTATTGCTCCTGTAATGAAACTATTTGTAATTAGTTTGCACTTGTGTAATAGTTGTATGAAACAATTACGTTGAAAAAGAAAACATACACAAAGAAAGAATCTGTCATAATTATTACAAAATGATACATTATAGAAATACAAAAAGTTTGACTTACAATTTGGCAAAGTTTCTGCTACATCATTTCAACTTACCACGGCATGCCTCAGAGTTTATAACATCTAGGAGAACCTCTGGAATACCAAACCCAATGCCACGTGTTTTCAATAAAAACTCAACGTGATCTGTAATTAACTTCTGAAGAAGATCTTTCAGAACTGTTAATCTCCTTGAGGTCTGAGGGAGGGAAAAAGCTCCAATATAAAACAGCTACCGTCAGCATTTTTATATAAAATAGTTATAGTACTCACCACACGCAAATATCTGTTATACAAACAAGTAGGAACACGAATTAATTTTATTCTATTTTCATCTTCAATTTCAAACTGCAAACCAAGCCTTTCAAACTCACTTTTATAACCAATAACAATTCGAAATTCTTTTCCACTCAATGTAATACTAAGCTCACAATCTAAATCTGATGCTTTGAATATGTTGCCATCATCTTGAATGTACTCTAAAATTTTACAGCATAATTAATAGACAGAATTCATATTTTTACGGAATTGTTATGTAATTTACCTTTTAATAACGCTTCAACTCTGATTCTTTCATGCACTGCATGTTGGTCAAATGCTCCAATTACATGAGGTTCCTTTCCCTCAACAAAACTACAGCATATAATGATAAATTTTCTATCACACTGTCCAATGAACTAAACAAAAAATGAGCTTTTTTTAGTTGCAATACAACTTTACAATTCACAAAATAATTTAATATATGAAAACACTTTTTGAGTGTACATAACTCAATAGCCTCATCGGTAAAAACAATACTGAGTTTACAATATTTAAATCTTTTATGATAAGTAGAATTGCAAAACAGAAAATCAATTTGAGTTTGTATAGTCTAAGAAAATAAATTATACTGAAGGGTGGAACACATTTTTTATTTTGGTATATTACATTCAAAATGGACAATTTCAACATTATAATAATAAAATTCATGACTTCAATTATTGACAATAACCGATATGAATTGAGTTTTTTTTTTAATTTGAATAAATGTGTGGCCAAATTACAAACAAAGGTTTTACTTAATTAAACATCACCATGCTTGGGACTTTCTCAGGTAACTTCTTCCACATCTCTAAGTGGTGAAGTCCTTGTCAGCCTAGAGAATTTCACAATTATGTTTGCAAATTACTTAAGGCAAACTACCTATATTCCCTCACTATTCTACACATTGTTTTGGCTGTGTCACATCATCATTTGTAGTTGATTATGTTATGTTCTAAGTATTTTTGTTGAATATTTTAAAAAAGACAGTTCAAAGTTCAGGAAGTTGTTGAAGTAGCATTTTAATGCACTGCTGATACATAACTTATGGCAATCACAGAGCTAGTTGTAAAAATGTTGAATTTTTACTAAACCTCCCCAGAATTCAAACCCCACTTTGAATTAATTCAGTGAAAAAATTAATATATGGATTGTGTTTTAAGATAGTAATATATCCTTAACTTAATACAAATTATTATATGTATATGATTCTTATTTTCAGAGGTTACTTAATATGGCAGAGTTGGCATTAAATTTATTGTAACGCAAAATCTGGGATCACAAGTAGTATTCTCTCCTGTGTTTCAAGTAAATTCAATAAATCAATAATCTGGCATTATCTTCTATTTTAATAAAAATTGAGACAATTTCTCAACAAGCAATGTTTATATTAATTTATATACTCCACCATGTTTCACCCATATTTGTGGACTTTCTCAGGTAAATTTTAAATGGATAGACCATCTTTTGACACAGTCCATGATACAAAAAATTATTAGCATATGAATATAGGTTTATCCATTTAAAATTTACCTGAAAAAAGTCCACGAATATGAAAGAAATATTGTAAGCTCTTAAATAAATATTGTTTGCTGACAAATTAAATGGATTTTTTTATTTATAATGTCAAGCAAATTCTTCAATCCCAAGTTCTTTCATTTTATTCATCTTCTGTAACATCAAATGTGTATGTCACAGGAAGTAGAAATGCTTCAACCGAAGCTCAAGCAGGCGTGTATAGCTAATTTAGAAGAAAGACAATAATGGAGAAATATTGACCAGAACTGGGACTCCAACACCGGACCTCCCATTTTCTGACCAGGCGTTCTACCACAGACCTAATCCCAGTAGACGTGCAAGGACCAATTCAACATCCCTCCATTCCCATAAACCTAAGCCAGTCTCACCTACAATTCACGAATCACATTCTTCACACCTTAGTTCTAGGAAATCCACCCAGAAAACTGGAGGTGTGGGGTTCAAGTCCCTGGTCCGGTCAAGATTTTTCCATTCTTGTCTTTTTTCTACATGTATAGGTCACATCTATTACAACAATTATTAGTAAATACCTAAACTATATTATTGTGAAAAGTAGTTTCAGAAATCAATGATAAGATATATTTCAAACCTTATAATTTAAAAAAATTGTTTTTGTATAATGGAAAGGTTTCATAATTTCTGAAACCTTTTCTGCTAATTTCAAGAGCTTCTTGTCATAACCGTCTTTAACTATATTTCCATTCCTTTTTAACCCATCCTCAGCTTCAACACACAATTTTTTAATCAAAGCTTTTGATCCTGAAACAAGAATTATAAACATAGCATAAATTCTAGTAGAGTATAGTTGTAAAAAAAATAGAAGAATTTGATAAGACACCAGCAAACTGTTTTAGTCCTTCCTATCTACGAACTCTTTCAGTGAATAATACGCTCCATTCATTAACAGAGATTTACAACTCTTTATAAATAATTTTTGAACCTTTAAAGCTTTTATTTCTTCTGGGAGAGTATTATATAGATTTATACTGGAATAGTGAATGCTTGTTTCAAAAAGATTTAGACAATGTTTTTCAACACGGAGCTGAGAGCGATTTCTTGTGTTGTACGAATGGCTTGAACTGTTTAGAGCATATAGATTGATGTTGCCCCATACAAAATTTAAAATTTCTACATTATACGTACAAGGCGAGGTTAAAATTCCAAGTTTGCGAAACAAAGGTTTGCAACTGGTATTCCACTCCGCACCAGATACTGTTCATATGGCCCGCTTTTGTAGTTTAAAAATGTGAAGCACGTGATCCTAATGTCCCCAGTTTGCAATACCGTAAGATATGACAGAATGAATGCATGGTGCACCATTTTAGATGATATGTTATGACCCCATTGATCTGCATTATCTTCAAGGCTTCTGTAATTCTATATTTCAGCAGGTCAATGTACAACTGAATGGTGCAAACACTGTAATGACCTTCCTTGCTATAGAATATGATCAACTGTAGCCCTGGGCAGAACAATCTTCTGATCTGTCACAAGTTTGGAAACGTTTGGTAATCACAATGGTTGATTCTTTCATGGTGTGCCAATTTTAATGGTCAGTAGGATATTTTTGAAAATTGTTTACGAGCTAAGTTAGCAGAGCAGCAAAGGTGCCTCCGAAAATTCAAGTACTCTAAACCTCACAAGGTGTCTACCATCTATGAACCTCAGGTACGTCACCTTCTTTCTATCTCTCTGTCCTTTCCCCATTAATTATATATATTGTGATAAAAAAACGCGAATTTTGTGGTATTGTGGCGTTATGAGGCGCAGTTCGGCCAACAACAATGTCTAGTCGGCTGAAAGATGGTGATTCCCCGCGGGTGATTCCCACCGAGCGTGTGTAAAAAATGAGGGCGGGGAACCCCGAAATTTTGTGAAATGAACTGGCG
The DNA here is from genome assembly GCA_034510155.1 of Eucriotettix oculatus. Taxonomy (NCBI): domain Eukaryota; kingdom Metazoa; phylum Arthropoda; class Insecta; order Orthoptera; family Tetrigidae; genus Eucriotettix; species Eucriotettix oculatus. The sequence continues at coordinate 82,339,910 of CM067376.1, forward strand.
GGGAACCCCGGAATTTTGTAAGGGACCTGAGGCGGGGAGCCCTGGAGTTTTATGAAATAGACCTATGGCGGGGAATTCCCGTCGGAGGATTTAAAAAGGGGAGCCGATGGGTGGCTCAAGATCATAAGTCAGATGAGTTGAGGAGAGGAAAGACGTGGGCAGAGCAGATCATAAGTCAGATGAGTTGAGGAGAGGAAAGACGTGGGCAGAGCAGATGAGAAGTCAGACGAGTTGAGGAGAGGACAGACGAGAGCAGATGCTGTGAGAGGTGGCCGGAGAGCAGATGTGTCCAGACGTGATCAGATGCTGTGAGAGGTGGGCAGAGACGTTAGATGTTTCGAGGAAGCAGATGAGTTGCGGATCTGGTTCCTACTACCTTCATCGATAAAAATCCTGACATGTTTCGTGGAGTTAAGGATGAGTGAGTGGCCACGCCCCGTTTGGATTATCAATTTCATGCTCTGAATCTTAATTAGCCGTGAATATGAATTAAAATCTGGAATTAATCTTTTGGTGTTTTTCTGAATAAAAAATACCTGGCACCCTTAAATTTCTTAAAACCCAATATATATATATATATATATATATACCAGGTGTATAAGTCTAAAATGTCTATTATCTTCCAAGAGATGGTGCACAAAATCAATTAATTTATCTCTTAAAACCAAAGAGATATTTTATAGCTATGACAGCCCACTAATAAACTAATAATAAACATGATATTCATTTGTTTGTTTACAGGTTAGAAGTATACATATTTTCAGTTTTGTCAAAGTTTGAGGCCAATAATAAACATTTGTGCCTTTTTTTTAATCAAAAGAAAAAAGCTGCTGAAAGTCATTGAATTCTTGTGGAAACTTAATTTGAAGATGTCCAATTGAAAGCAATACTGGATTTGGATAATACACAAGCACAAAAAACGATGGCAGAGCAATTAAATGTCACTCGGCAAGCCTCAGAGCCATGGGAAAGACACAAAAGGTTGGAAAATGGGTTCCACACTAACTGAGCAAACAACAGATGGAGAACTGAAAAACTGTGCTGCTTCAATGCCATGACTAATGTTAAAAAATTGATTTATTTTAATAATACCAAACGCAGAAAATCATGGGTAATGCCAGAGCAACCATTAACATTGAGTGCTAGACCAGATTGCTTTGGGAAGAAGACAATGCTTTAAGTGTGGTGGGATCAAATACTACGAGTTTCTCAAGCCTGGTAAAAAAAGTTAATACCAACCGATATCAGAAGCAAATGATCAATTTGAACCATGCATTGATCGAAAAACAGCCAGAATGTGTTGGAAGATATGGTAGTCATTTTACAGCATGACAATTCTCCTTTGCATTCGGTCAAACTGGTCAAAGACACCATTTTCGCCCTTGGTAAGGACCCGCCATATTCACCAAACTTAGCTCCTTAAGAATACCATAGCCTTTGGTTGATGGGACACACACTGGCTGAGCAGCATTTAACATTGAATAAAGTGGAAAAATAGCTTTGTGAATGGATGTTGAAGGATGAAACTTTCTTTTGAAATGGCATCCATATTGCCTGAAAATATGTAGAAAACTATGACTGATACCTTGAATAAAAGATAGTATGGCCAAATTTCTCTGAAGGAGGGGGGGGAGGTAATGAATAAAAGTTCAATACACAAGTATTATGGTTTCATGTGAGGAATTCAATGCATCCATTATTTTGAGATTTTAAGCCATGTTTGCATGCTACAAGCACAAAGTTTTTTTTTAAAATGGCAACCACATTTTTCAACTGTCTTAATGAGTTCATTCATGTCATTTCCACTAATTTTAATAAAAAAATGCCACAAAAATGAGTTCCTTGACAAATAATGACAATTGTGTTGAAATGTTGCCTCATCACTGAAGAGAACATACTGAAACAAATTTGGATCTTCATTCAATCTTTCCAAGGCCCAGTTATAAAAATCAAGACAATTTTACCAGTCCTGCACAGTCAATGTTATATGATACAGGTGGTAGTGACCAGATTTCAAAACTCTCTGTACTGTGCTCCCATTCGATTTCTCTCAAACTGATGTGAGGATTCATGTGTATCATAGCCAATATGGCCACAGCCCATGCATCATCAGGATTAATAACTTCTTGTTGTGGACATTGTCATTGACAAATTCACCCTCTTCTACAACTCCTTTCAAAGTTGTGAATAATTGAACCCGAAGGATGACATAGGTTGTTAGGGTTCCACTCTCAATGTGTTTCAGCAGCAGCTTGATACAATTGTACACTCTCCCAAAACAAGTAAAATATACACAATTTCACTGGGTGAATACATTGTGTCATGATGCTAACTCAATTCTAGTAGAATTGGCACTGATTGGAATAAACGAATCCTCAAAGTAGTTGGAAAATTTTTGATAATTCTGGTCAGTAAACAGACCTATGGAACAATTATCAACACAAAGGCGCTCCATAAATGTTTGAATTGAGTTGAGTCTGCAAGTCACCAGTGGAAACATTGAACACCTCCTGTAAATACTAATCAACTTCACAATGTTTATACTATTTTTTTTAATTTTTTAGTGCAAGGGATGCAAAGCAGACTTTATCTCATGCTGTCAACAGCAGGCCATCATCTGAAATGATTTACTAACCTTCTGATGAAGAGGGCTGTACCTCAGAAAACGAATGAAAATGATTCTCAGTTGTCAGGTGACCAAACAGTTTTAGCAGTAATACAAGAACAAATTTTCTAATAGCTAACTGGGAAAAGTTTTCAAAGTTGAACAAACTTTCTTATATAATAGGAATAACTTCAAATATGGCTGCTTATCACTGAATAGAGAACTACTATGTAATCTAGAATTTGGAATTATATATTATAATTACCCACTAAATGTAGGAATAACTGTAATAATGAATCAAAAAACAGGCACTTTTATCTCAAAGAAAGGATTCTTGTCTTGGAGGAATGAGAAAGTGCAATAATCTCTATTTGTCTCACTTGGAGGTAGGAAGACTGATGCTATACAATGTCTGTGTTATTATCTGCACAGCACTCTCTGCTGTCAATGGAAGCAAACTTTGGATGTAGAATAATGAATTTTTTTTAAAAAAAAAATTAACTGGTGTACACAATAAACAATTTTAATTTTGGATCCATTTTGGCAGTAAAGCAATAATTTACCTGAGTATTCCGAACCAAAAATTTTCTGCCATTTAACAGTTCTTGTATCTTCATCTTTTCCTTCTTCATTTAACAGATCCATCTGCAACTTTTGGCAAACATCTGGACAAAGAACTTTCTTTGCACAATGTGTATATTGGAGAATTGGTGACATTCCCTTGGGAAGGAACATAAACCTATCTTCCATTGAATAAAGTTCATTGTAACTAACTTTCTCTGAAGCAGATGTTATTTCTTCACCATGATGTTCAGTATAAGAATTGTTCCTGGCAGGGATTTTACCATTCATATCATAGTCAAGAGCTTTTATTTGAAATTTAGTATCATTTGAAACTTCACAAACACCATCTATTAAAGAATTTTGGTTTGATTCTCCAATATTTATTAAAGCTTCATTTTCATCATTTGTGTTATCTGAAATGTTCTTTAAAGTATCTTCTATTGAAGAACCTCTGTCCCCATCTGAACTCATACCATCTTCGCAATGATGTTCAGTATAAGAATTGTTCCTGGCAGGGATTTTACCATTCATATCATAGTCAAGAGCTTTTATTTGAAATTTAGTATCATTTGAAACTTCACAAATACCATCTATTAAAGAATTTTGGTTTGATTCTCCAATATTTATTACAGCTTCATTTTCATCATTTGTGTTATCTGAAATGTTCTTTAAATTATCTTCTATTGAAGAACCTCTGTCCCCATCTGAACTCATACCATCTTCACATTCTTTTGTCTCATTTTCAACCAATTTATTTGCACTTAATCTCTCATTATCTTCTTGTGTGTGTCTAAAATATGGAGATTTAATAAATTCATTTGATTTCAAAACAACTTCTTCAATTTGTTTATTTGCATTTAATTGTAGCTTTTCGCAGTTGGCACTCTGTGAAACCACAAATACTGACTCAGTTTTATGGTATTTTTCTGTATCATAAATTTTATCACCACATGCCAATGGCTGTTTATGACTAACTTGTTTTATTATCCTTTTTACAGGGTTATTCTTAAGGTTTGGTACTGTATTGCTAAAATCAAAAGCTTTATTTTTGTCTGGAGAGTAGTTTATACTATTTTCCTCACCACTCAATGAAGAATCAATTTCTTTGAAGTTTAATATTGAATTTCTGTAAGTGTTAAGTATTCTGCTTTGATCAAATTGAACATTATCAAACATGTCTGTATGATATGATTTATAATTATAAGAATCAAAATTAGTATTTTTCATGCTTTTCATATGACACGGAATATTTTTCAGAGGTCTATACTCATCTTCATCGTAAGATCTATAATCTGAGGTCAGATCTTTATTTTTACAATAAGAAATTGTAGAGAAATTTATTTCAGAATAATAATCATCTCCATCTCCCTTTAGTTCATTGCTAACTTTGTTTCCAATAGTTTCTGCAATTTTCTTTCCCTGTTCATAGCAAAAATATGGAGAAGTAATTATTGTAGAAGACTTTCCAAGTTTATTTTTGTGCGCTTCTAATTTAACTCCATCTTCGTTAATTTCTTCAAACTGAGAATAGTAATTTTTGGTTTTGATAAGGGATCCTAATTTGCTTTGGAAATAACTGTCATCGAGGTCTTTAATTCCTTTAGGTAATATGCAGCCTTCTTTTTCCTGAAAATTTTCACTTACAATGGTGTTGTTAAATTTATCTCCCACTAGAGGAAACTTTACTTCCGAAATTATTTTAGTGCTGCGATTATAATCTGAAGATTTTGTATACTTATTTTTACATTTACATCTTTTAGTTATTTTCTCTTTATCCAGTGTATGAATGAAATCATCTGCAGTTAAAATTGATTTTTCTTTTAAAGATGCTATAAAGTTGTTGTTTTTGCTTCCTAAGTTTTCATTTAATTTTATTTCGCATTGCGACAATATTTGTTCTTCTCCATATGCTTCTTTCAACTGTAGGTTAACCTTGGGAGAGAACTTAAAACTTGCATCTACAGAGTCCACATTACTACTACCTTTATTACTAAGAATAACAAAATTATTTCTAGAGTCCAATTTGGAAACATCTGGTGGACAGTAGTCAGTATGATGGAATGTAAGTTTCTTTTGTTCATCTTGGTTAACAGGGGTTAGCTTCTTCTTCTTCTTAATATCATTATTGGCTGCAAATTTCCTCAAATTATAGAAACGATTGTATCCTTTCTTTCTTACATTATTTATTTTTTCATCACCACTTTTGCCCATCTCTTTACCAGAATATGTAAATGGAAACTCAGATGAAGCCGATGCCACCAAACAAACATTAATTGTCTCAGACTTGTTTATAGAAGTCTGATCTGAACACACTGGGTGACTATTTCTTTCAGAACATGTTTCTAAATCTGAATTACTTTTAAAACTTGACAGGAAACAACTGCTGTTTTCATCAGTTGTTTCAGAATAATTTCCCACTAGTTTATCATTAATACATGTTCTCTTATGATCCAAGGGAGACGAATTAGAGTTTATTTTCTTTCTTAGATTCTTGGAAACTGGGAAACTCTTTTCTTTCTCCTTCTTTCTCTTTGCTGGTAACCCATGAACAGCCCTAGGAAGGTAATGGGTTAAAGGAAAATCGTCAAATGTTTTACCATTGCTTGAAATATTATCTTCAGTCAATGTTTCATTATCTAATTCTTCTAACTCTTTCAGAGCATCACAATTAGCTGACGTTTTTGATATTTCAGCAACAGATAGTTCTGACAATACTAAACTCTCTCTCTTCAAGAAGTCTCTTATACAAAGTTCAATTGAGTTGGATAAACTTGACCAATCTTGAAAAAATATTGAAGTTTTCTTTGGATCAAATGAGATTTCATAATCTTGGATGTTACATTGAATCTGAACAATAAAAACTGCAAACTTTTTGTTTCGTTCAAGTTTTGTAAATGACATTAAAGATTTTGCATTCATTGCTTCTGGAATAGGTTTGAAGCGGTTTGGACCATTCCCTCGAAGAATTGAGCTCTTTGCAAGCATATTATTAATCAGAGTATGAATTTTAGTTTTTCTTAAAGACCTCTTATTAACGTAGAGAAATTGTAAATTTTTGTGTCTAGAAGGATATTTTCCGATAAATCCAGATATTCTGAATTTCCCATTTGAAAAATTAATTGGAGCAAGGGACTGTGCTGTCAACTGTCCAAAAATGTGGGTAAAACTTGTCAGAATATCAGAATTGATATGCTTTTGGAACACCACGGTTCCTTTGCTATCATTATGAACATTAAATGATACCTGGAAAAAAAACACAAGAAAATTGAATATTTTATAATGACACAAGTTGACATTAAATGCTATATACCAATTGTAAATTAAAACAAAGACTAGAATAATAATAGACTAAATTCTCTCAGGATTCCAACTGGGAGAGTTCATTGAAAATGTGACATTTCAATGATGATCCAAGACATCTTTTCTTGAGAATCCATCCTGTACCTACACAAGAAAACTTTTGGTATACAGTTGGTGTAATGAAGTTTACAAAACATGAATATATTAAATATTTATGCATAAATTACTAATCTTTGATGCAAGATTGAGTAAAAACTTTATATCAGTTCTTCAGCGCCCCAATATGTCTGCTCCATTACAATACCAACTGGTTAGTTATTGACATTAAACTTCTTAAATATTGTCCACAAACAAATATTCCAAGTTCTATTAGTGCACCTCCAAATGGTTTCTGAATCCATACATAGTTGACTATCCTTTTCTTACATTGACAACAAATATTACCACTAAAATGAAATTTTCTCTCCAGAAAGTACTTCAACAATTATATAACTTACACAAACCACAATTTTTTTCCACTTTTCCGAATTGACAAATTATTTATATTTCTTGTCCTTTTTATTTCTTTATTTAGCTTCCTGTCTACTTACTGGTTTGATGTGGCACTAATTGTGTTGTACAAGTAATATAAACTATTCTGCTAATTTTTTACATCTTTCCCTATAAGACAATAGCTGCCTTTCCTAAAATTGTTTTTGTCATTGCAGCAATCCTAAATTCATTTCTTTGGAATAATTTTCAGAATTAAATTAATGATCAAGATTCACAATTTCATTTAAGTTGATTTTATAAATTATAATGATTTAGTTACCTGTGGGTGAATAATAGCAATGCTTTCAACACAAGCTCTAATTTCTTCAATTTCCAAAGCTTCACGAATAGATGTGCGCCTAACCGGTAAATTGAACATAAAATCTTGTATTGTAACAGTAGTTCCTACATCATGTGGCTGTAAATCATAAATTTCTGCTTTATTAGACTTCCCCTGGACAAATAATTTACAGAATACTTTATTCTGTCCCTTCACTCGTGAAATAATAGACAGAACCCCCGATATTTCTCGAATAGCAGCCAGAGCTTCTCCACGATAACCAAAATATTTTAAATTGCCTCTGAGATCTTCCAAAGAGTGGCATTTGCTAGTCATATACCTTAAACAAGTAATCGAATTACATTAGAAAAATTACCTAAAAATGTTGGAAGGAGAAAAATTAAATCAACAAATTTACCTGTCACCAACAGCTTCAAGTTCATTTGAAGACATTCCACATCCATTATCAGTTACCTGAATTTTATAGTATTTAAAGTCAATGTGAACAGATACGGAAGTAGCCCCAGCATCAAGAGAATTCAAAATCTGTAACAAACAAATTGTCTATTCATGTTTACTATACCTATTTATATATAAAAATAAGGTAGGAATATAATTTAACAAATATTATGTCAGGAAATGACATTGTCATGTTTATTAAAACAATTAATGGGGAAAGGACAGAGAGATAGAAAGAAGGTGACTTACCTGTGGTTCATAGATGGTAGACACCTTGTGAGGTTTAGAGTACTTGAATTTTCGGAGGCACCGCCCCCTTCATCAGAAAGTTAGGAAGACATTTCCAGCGATCAGCTAGCCGATGACTGAGCAGCCAAAATTTGCTGCACTGCTAGCTTAGGTCATAAACAATTGACCCCAATGAGGGTCTGGGAAGAGGCAAGGACTTGATGGCGGTTAGGAAGATGCATACTAACACCCCCATATTCATTCAAACACATCCATCCTCAAATCTTTCATTTAAATGTTAACACACACTCACACATACATACAATCACCCCTCAAACACACATCAAGGTATACACAACATACATACACACTCAGTACACACACATCCGGTTTTATCACACATACAAATTCCAATGAGCTTGTGCTGTTATAGATGCTTCAGTGGGGGGGGGGGGGGGCAGGTGAAGGTAAAGATCTATAGGATATTGAGTCCAGGGCTTTTTCTGGACTGCTGAAATGAAAGTTCCCATAGATGAAGAATCAGGAGGTAGGGCTTTGATGGGGGTCAGTGTGAAGCACTGGTTGAAGTTGTTGGCATTGTGGCTATATATAAGTAAATAATTAAAATAATTGATGACAGGAAAGAGAGAAGTTCAAAGATGTCATTATGGGCTACCACCCTCCTCACCAAGATATAAGGAAATTTATTCCAAGAGACTGACAGTGTTTCCATGTCACTGTGCACTTAGAATTTCAGAGGCAAAAAAATGCCAAACTTGGATAAATTATATTGGAGTAGTGTTATACAATAAATTACCAGTTGAAATAAAATAGCAGTCTGTAACATTTAATTTTAATGTAAAAATATTACTGCAAAAAGACTTTCTATTCTGCAAATTAGTATCTGAATGGCAACATCCATTAACTTTTCTACTCAAATGTGTAATTAATAGTTATGTAATTCCATTTAACTTTAAATAATTTTTTTCTACTTTTTGTATAATTGCTTACTATTAATTTAAGATATATGGTGACTTTGTTTCTTTTTATTCTTATAAATTTTTACAAACGATTAATGCCGAAAGCTACTGTTGTAGAATATAAAGTTTTCGGCTTTCTACCCGTTTTAGAAACATCAATAAAACCTGAGTAGAAACCAGAGAACTTTAGATTCAATCTATTCACCGGTAAAATCTACAATCTCTTGCTACTGCTGTATTTTATAATAAAATGACTTTTGGCTTTTGCAATTGAAGAAACTGTGTTGTGTTTAGGTACAGTTAATTCATTTTAGTTATAAATAAATTACAGTCCTTATCAGAGCCTTTAGTATTTTAAAGCAAATATTTTCATGTATTAAAAACTGCAATGTAACTATCTTGTAATAGAAATCATTATTTTCTATTTTGTAATCTAATATACTTGTGTATTTGTAATATATTTAAAACTAATTGACTATTTCTAAAATTAATTGTTATTCATAAAATTCAATTGAAAAGTTACTTATAGTCTTTTTATAGTTCTGATGATTTCTTTTTGTAATATTGACTCTAGGAATGTGTCCTGAAAATATATGTAATTATTTCACAAGACTAACTTACAACACATTGCCAATACATTTAACCTACCAGCTCTTCCACAGCTTGTGCAGGACTTGGAATAGTAATTCCAGACCTTATAAATGATTGAACAGTTTCTGGGAGAACCTGGATGGCCATAGAGAACTCTGTAAACAGATTTAAGTACAAATCTTCTAAATACAATAATTTGTTCATGTCCGTTGAATATATAAATTTAATCCATTAAATTGTGGATATTTTATTATGAATTGCTAAATTTATAATTGGAATTACTAGCAAACTTACCAAGATACGAGGAAATAATGACATTAATAAACAGGAAAAATATTGAAGATGAAAAGAAATATAAAGCTGTTAAATTACTAATGAAAACAGTCTTATTTCTTCAAATAAGTGCGTATAACGTTTCCTTCTACATTCATAAATGGTGAATAATTAAGGTAACACCTGATCAAATTTTAACACGAAAATTTGAAATCAAAATAAATGTTGGTTTCTGTACGTTCATTATGCTTTATTTCATTAGTAGAATAATCGAATTATGTTCTGATGATAAAATAAATAATATGTGATATGAAATTATTTGGAAAAGGTTAACAGATAGTTTACGGCAGACTTCATTAAAATCCGCGGCATTGCCTTGTGGGAGCACTACGACCAACATTACAATTTAGATTTATTTTCATAAAACAATTAGGTTTATGTACTTATTCAGGTCGTAAGAATGTTGCAAATATAAATGTGTAATTTTAAATCTCGCCTGGGAATCTCAATAATGCGTGGAATAATTTGCGATTTTCAATAAAATTATTATGTTCAATTATTTTCCATTATGAAAAAGTTTTCTAATTTTAAGAGGTTTTATTTTATATAAGGATAATCAACATTGTTGAATTAAAAGCGTATTCGCAGTTTATATAATTTCAAACCTTACGCAAGTAAAATTATAAGAAATCTACGCTGGTTCTACTTTTTATCCTTTAAACTGAATTTCAGAATAAACTCATTACCAACTCGTTAAACACATTTTCAGATATGTTATTAACCTCCATCAAAAACATTCTTGTATTGGGAAATTAATAACAAGAATAGCTCCGTGAAACATTTTTTTTCTAAAGCCCTGCCGTACACGGGCAATAGGAAATTGAATTCCTCCTCATGCTCGATTTGTATTCGTTATGTCACTCAAGGAAAAGACAGAATGGTTTTTTAGTAAAGAAAATGTTAGAACAGCGTTCAGGATATGAACATGGGGGAATTACTCGGAGAACTCATTGAATTCTTATGCGAATCTCGGAATTCAGTTGGTTTTATCACAAATAAAAAAGCAGCATACAGTGATGAGGAAAATTGGGCAATAAACACATAAAACGTCCATTAATATTGACACCATAAATGAATTCATCGTTCTTGGGGCTCTAACCTGGCGAAGTTACAAGGTTAAAAGAAACGTTATGTGATTTTTTTATTACTGATTTATTGTTTGTAATTTGGCTACTTTTTCTGTCTCATTATTAACACCACTTCAATAAAATTTTAACTTTTTCATCTTCATAATTTTATTGCGGTCAATGATATTATCAATATTTAACAATTTATCTCTCAAGCAATCAATATATTGAACAAAATCGATATTGAATCAATAATGTTGGCTGTGTAGTAGGGAAAAAAGTTGAACTGAATGTATTATAAGAACAAATGACAAATATTATTCCGTTTTTGTTAGGTTGGTCACATTATCTGTAGACGGCCAGATTTGAATTGCTGTTGGTTGTGGACATTACATTTACAAAATTGAGCTCCACTATTTTCTGTCGACCATTGTGTATATAGCGAATAATACCTATTATACCCCCTCCCCATCGTCTGACGTATAGCACACAGGTTATCGTAAAAAAGGTAAGATTTATTTCTGTAAATAAAGGTTAATGGACAAAAATAAGTATTGCGGACAATCAAAAATGTGTCAGATTCTGGAGGTTGAAAGTGAAAAATGGTCTGAGCAAACCGTCTTGTGTTAAGTAGCAATATCTCCCTTACTTTTTTGCTTTCGAGCACTTTTTTTTTCATTTTCTGCTGCATTTTTCTTTACTGTTAAAACTATCTTATTTTCATTCGTGATGTGTGGTCTTCTTCGCCACTCTCTTTCTAATAGATATATATTGTGATCGTAATTTAAAATTGAAATAATTAAGAATTCTGACTGATTTTATAAGATAGTAATCACTTTATTAGATAGATAGTTAACCATATTAATTTTAAAGTGAATTTTTCTCTTTGTTATTATGTATAACTGTTGTTTTAATTTGCATAATTTTGTCACATTTTAATTTTTTCGTCTTACAATATCAACCACAAATTTAGGATTTACTAAACCCAACATAAAGCTTTAGGTGTGTTATACTGTCTATGGAAGCATTAATTAGGTAAAATATTGTTTCACTCTGCACAATAAGCTTATAAAAGTAGGCTCAAAAAGTATTGACTGAAGTCTACTTTCAATCTGTAGGAAGTCCAGAATTAATTATTCAGCAAATAGACCAGGAAAACATAGCCTGTATGAATACTATTACTGTGGAAGTCTGTATTTTCTCAATTTATTTTACTTGCATAGGTTTGACTATAAATAATAAACCTCTTCATTTCTTTTAATTTCAGGTGAAGTATGTTTGGAATTTTCATCAAAAATTCATTTTAAATACTGCTGTGAAATAATTTATTTTACTGCTCAAAAAATCTATTTAAATATGGCTTTTCAAATGAATGCTAATATGTTAGAATTATTTGTATGTCCCATTTGTTGGGAGCATATAATACCACCAATATTCCAATGCTCTAATGGACACATTATTTGCAACATTTGCTATTACCAAGTTGAATTGTGCCCCACATGTAGAACTTCTTTGGCAAATGGTTCCCGGTGTCGTAATATGGAAATGGTTGCATCCAACCTTTTATATCCTTGCTGTTTTGCAGTACAGGGCTGTGATATGAAGTTTAATTTTCAAGACTTAAAAAATCATGAAAAATGTTGTGACTATTCTGAATACAATTGCAAACTGGTAAAAGGTGTTTCAAATTGTAGTTGGTCAGGAAGGCCTCTTCATTTTGAAACACATCTTAGGGAGACCCATATGGACTCTATTATTTATCCAGAAACTGATACCTTTAAAGTATATGTAAATATAAAAAATCAAGTGATATGTTTTGATGCCTTACTATTTTTACTTTCAATTGACATTGGGCATAATTCCAGTTATACCTACACTTTTCACATTGGTCAAATAAGTCCTGCTGAAGGAGAAGCAGTATACTGCTACAGATTGTTAAATGTGCCTAGCATGGCACATTTTGAAGGATTGATAACTAGGTTTACAGTAGACATTACACAGTTGGCTCAAACTGGAGAATGCCTTCATTTTGAAAATGATAGTGAAATTTTATATTTAGAAGTTAATATTGTTAAACTTGGCACATAAAAGGTTCTAACCAATGCATGTAACACGTTAAATATTGTATGAAAATAAGATTCCTTAAAAACCAAATAATTTTTTTAATCATTGGTCACTTAATTTTAGTTGTTTGATATAAAATATCTATTTTTTATAATTTTATTATACTGTTGAATTAAATGTTATAAATTATTAATATGACAAGATCTGCAATAAAATTAACTGCTCATTTAATTATGTTCTGATTTTAAAAGCATTAAGTTCATATATGACATTCCACGTCAGATTAATGACAAATAGTTTGGATTTTTCATTACATTTGGTATGAAGGACATCAGAAAAGATAAGAAATTCTGCAAATTTCATATTTTTATTTTGAGAAGTTTCCAATTTACATAATCAAAAGTTTTGTAAAAGTGACAAGCATATGTCATTACAAATGGCCATAATTTTTTCTGTTATTGCAATACAGTTCATTAAATGTAACTTTTGACTAAATCTTAAAAAATTATGGAAACTATTTTATTGCCCGAACATACAGTACCAATTGCCAATACTAGGCTTGGATCACAGCGGAAAGGCAGTGCAAAATACATTGGAATGATATGGTACACATTGTAAGGCAAGCATAGTTATAAATATTTTTATTGCAGGATTTGGGTTACTATTTGTGTGTATATTTTAAATCAAATGCAGAATCAGAAATGTCTTATTTCAGTAAATCTAAAAGAAATATTTCAAGGATTTAAAAATAAGAATCCCATTGTCAAATTAGGATTTTCAAAGTACTGCCACTTGTGTGCAAAAAAACTATTTCTGAATATGTATAACTTGTACCAGCAGGGATCAAATTAAAAGATTCAACTAGTACTGATTAATTACAAATTGCAAGAATAATTTGTAATCCTCCTCCTCAGTGTGATTATTGTCCTGGAATGACCTACCTTTTCGAACAAATTAGCATCACCATCTTTCAACATAAATGAGATTGTTAAAATAATAAATTGTAGTTAAGTATATTGTTTAAAGGTGGGCGATCTGATTCGAAGAACAAGTCCTTCTGCGGAGTGAGTGATCATTGATCCGAAAAAATTTCACTCCACTCCTTTGATCCGAGAGCAACCAACTGCTTGAATCACTCACTCGGGAATCAGGTTACTTGAACTGCGATTCCTGAGCCACTTAGTAATCACAAACTCGTCGCGGGAACTGCGATCCGAGAGCATTTGGTTAGCGAATCGGAATCTTTTACTTTCTGGACACGTTCTTGCTTTGATAAAATTAAATGAAGTGGCAGATGCACAAAATATTGTAACCAAACGTTAATATGCAATTCTCTTATCTGATTGTGCAAATATTATCGTATATCCCACACTTTGGCCTCTCAAGATCCCTTCACTCCATACTATGCTGTTATTCACTTCTTATAATATCGAAGTAGAATTAGGATCAAGTCCTTTATCATAATATTAATACAAAGGACGTGCGTACAAAGATCAGTAAAAATAATAATTCAGCTTTATACAACCAATAGAAAATTTTTAATTGCGTTACTGTAAGACTGATGACGTCAATGCTGTATATACCTTTTTAAAATGCTTTCTCGTAAACAAAACTTTTTATTGAGTGACAAGCTACACGAGGGTAATCCACTAAGTTTATTGACCAATAATTAATAGTAACACATTTTCTCTTTTTATTTTTATGTATCTATAAAATAATATTGTAGTAAGGAGTTACATTTTCTCCTTAGATATTTTATGTCACAACTATTCTGTACTAGCCTCTCTGCGAACTCTTAAACAAATCTACCGTACTTCCTTATAAATATTTAATTTTGTTCCAAGATATCCTGCAGATAACTTGTAAATATTCATAAGTTTCTTTTCTCTACCGCTCACGACGGCGAAAACTCTTAAGCATGTGTCACACATCTGCGACCTTGTACAACAGTACAGCTCACTGCCGCTCTGTCAACAATGGCTCTTAATAAATTACAAAGTGCCATGGCCGAGGGTGGTGCCCCTTCCCTTTCCGCGCCTTTGCTATACATGACCGTGTTTCTTTTATATGAATATGACCGCCAAAGATTTCATTTTGGACAAAGGATTCTCAAAACTTCATATGCAAGAATTTAATGAGATTTTTTGCCGCCGTACTCCTTGCTGGTTAAGTGGAAAAATACTTTTGTTTTATTTGCTGCTGTAGAGTTGTATAGTAATTTTTAATCGGTGACATAATTATAATATAAGCTTACGTATGAATATTGCCTGTAATTTTGTTCCTCTTTAAAAGAAAAATCCATTAGTGTCCATCCTAATACCCTGTATAGAGCCATTTATTTCATTTTATAACTATTTCTTTATTTATAAATAAATAACTAAGTTTATATAATTTTTGTTAAAAATACTTCAGAAAATCATCTGAAAATAAGGTAAGATTCATTTCGGTAAATGAGATGCGGTGTGTAGACCGCTAAACTGAGCGGTGAATCATTTTCTACTGAGCGAGTGGTTCCGATCCGATCACTAAAACAAACGGTTTTGCCAAATTTCTAATATTCCTGCTCCTCGCAATTCGCCAGACAGTTTTTGCCCAACTATGCGGCGCAGAAAGCCGGGTGTAGATATTGTGACGTATCAACCAGAACTGTTTATGCGTGAATAGCCCTAATTATACGAACAAAAATTAAAGAATGAACGAAAAATCTACCGCAAGTGGTTACATCAATTAGTAATTAACCCTCTGATATTTAAAAATCGTCTCCTTTAATTAATTTATTTGTAATAGCGCGCAGGACCCCTGTAAGTAATTGTTGTTTTTAATAAAATTATTATATCCTAAATAAAACCCCTAATTATTTACAGGTTGTTAATATTATTTATAATGTCTGATATAAATTTTTCATTAGGTATCAGAAAATCTAAAAAAATTTAAGGTAGATTTTTACCTTGGCAGTCAAGTTGAGTATTTAGAAATGACTAAATAAATTTTGAAAGTAATAATAAAATTAGTTATTTTAATTTGTTTACCCAATTGTTTTCCTTGTGTTCTGAAAAGAAATCTGTACTTGTATCTTGTGATACAAAATAGTGAAATATAAAATAGATTGCTCTCTAATTTACAGTTTCAATTGAATACACAAAGTAGAAATAATCTTGAACATAGTCAACTGTAGCGCAGAAGGACTTCTCCCTAATTTTATGAGCAACGTTGAATAAGACGTTGAAAGGGTGAGGAAGCAGTGAGGCCATCAGTTTTGCTCAGAAGTGGAAGGGAACAGGAAACAGAGAAAGTAGGAGGGAAGAACAAATGAACAATTATATAGTTAATGTGGTTTGGAAGTTGAAAGAAAGAAAAAGGAGGGGAGGCGAGAAGTAAGTCTTAGTCAGAAGTTGAAAGGAGGCTAGAAGTTCAGTCTTGCTTTGAAGTTGAAGGGATGAAGAAGCAGAAGAGAAGAAGAAACTGAACAATTAAATAAGTCAGTGTTAGAAGGGAAGTAAGAGGTGAGGATATGAACTATTCAGGAGTAAAGAAGGAGGAAAACTGACTTTCCCAAAACACCCGGCAGTACCAGATCCATTGCCTTTTCTGTCAGCCAAGGACAAGCTCACAACTCGACATGAAGGAAGGAAATACGCTACAAGGAAGTTCCATAATTGGCCAGTACTTACATCCACAGCCAAAATCACAAAGAAAATTAAAATCTCTGCAACATTTTGTTACCCCAGTAATTAACCCTGAGAACCCCTTGATATTTAAATAGTACTTCTCCTTAATATGTATTATTGAAATAGTTTGCAGGACCCAATAAGAAATGGTTTTGAAAAATAAATAAAGCGCAAGTAATTTTTGTCTAATTTTAAATAATTAACTCCGCTAATTATTTACATAACTTGAACCTTCATGGTTCGATAATCTTCATATAATCATCATTAACTACTTCCTTCAGATAACAGATGTGGCTCCTATTTCTGCATGAAAAGGTGAAAATGTTGAAGCACAATAATGGAGATACTTGCCTATCATTCAGGGAGTGTCACAATATTCTTTATAAGATTCCCTTTCATATCCACTGTACACATTCAATATTATTTAAAGCATTCATCACATACTTAGATATACTTAAATTTTACCTTAAATAACTTTCATTACTTTGATTTTTTTTTTTAAATAGATATTCCTGAAACAGTATTTCCAGTCTTGCTGGTAATAATTTAGGTAGTACCGAGTCATGAACCATCTAGTCTTTCTTCGTGTATCTTTGTTATACTAATGTCTTCTAGTTGTTTATCGATTTTCCATGTGTAACTCGTAATCTGAGACAATTACAAACACACTCTCAATTTCTATAACTTTGGTTTTTAGGAATTTCACTCCACGATACTTTGTTAATAAATATATGAAAACAAGTTTTGAAAATTTATTTATTACATTTAAATTGTTAGAAATGTATTAAAAATTCTCCAATTGACATATCAGTTAACCCTTTGTTCTTTATGCAACCTAATTAAATGTCCCATTGATAATTTTATAACTGATTCTAAGTTGATGATTTTGGAAATCCAGCCTCTGTTAAAAGATGTTGTTTATGATCAGTCACAATTTGAGGTCCGTTGCCGACTTGAGTATGAATTAAGAATTTTATCAACCCTTTTTCTTGAGGTTCCATTGAAAACAGCTGCATCGAGTCCTGTTAACAATTTATTGTTGATTTTAAATTTGTAAGCAAATTTGGGTAAAAATACTAAGACCACTAAAATAGACTTATAGAAGTTATGTGATTGCAATTAATAAAGAAGCAGTACTCAATACTCATATACCTTCAATAAAGGAGAGGTTTCAACTGGTAAACCTTTAATATATTCATCTGAATTTTCTGATGGTGGAAAAGTATAATTAAATAGGCTTAATACTAGTGGAATATCTGAATTTTCCATAAACAGGAAAGCATTTGGACCAGCATCAAAAGTATAAGCCAACTGAAAATAAAAAAGAAGCATTTGTTAACTACTACAAGAAAAACTTAATATTTTATATTTTTATGTACTTACTTTAGTGCCTCCTCTAAATTTATTGAATGAATGAACAAATTCAACAATTTTATGGGACGTGTCATTCATATAAGAAACTGGCGGGTAAGTGTCCATACAAACTGCATGAAGTTGATTACTATCCTTCATAGTTATTTCAGCAAATTCTTCAAAGTTTTTATCCTTTATGGCCTGTATCGTTAAACCAAGTTTTTAATATATTAAAAGAAAACAAAAACAAGTATTTATTTATTCTTAGAAATAATAATTTAAAAAAATTAATTAATACTTTTAATATGCTTAGTATCCTGTGAGGTACACAGTCAGATGTTCTGAATTTGAGGAATTCACTTGTTTCCACTCCACGCTGCATCCCAGATGTACTACCAGTCTTCTTCCGTGTATCACTCACCTATACAGAAACAGTATCCATTTCAAATTTAAACTTGAATACCACAATAAGGAGTGAAGTACAAATGATTATTACTTACTTTACTTTGTTAATATTTCTTTCTGATAAATGTTCAAATTATATATGTCAACATATGAGTGTATAAAATTTTAGCAAATGTAAATTAAAACTGATATAACTAAAATAGATACATTTTTAAAAGCTGTACTGTTTACAGATGATACAAATATTTTAATAAGTAACAAGGACACACTAAATGAAACTGATAATAATGTAGTAAATCAAGTGCTTAGACGGTTATCTGTGAATTGTCTTTCAATTTATGTTAGTAAAACAATTTTATGCAATTCCAAACAACCAAAACATCTTTATAATCTGTAATCCTGGTAAATAATAATAAATAAATACAAGAATCTAAGTATTCTAAATTTCTAGGATTTTCTGTAGACAGTAAACTGAATTAAAACTGAACTAGCCACTTTCTTAGCCATTCCTTCTATTCGGTAAAGGAATTTGTAGACCTATGTAAATATTGATGTACAACTAGATATAAGATTATCCTATTAATAATGTAATCAATTTATGTCAAACTATTTGACTCATTCCATATCCTCGAAGCACTGCTTCATTGAAGGATTCGTGGAATATGACTATTATGTTTCCCAAAGTCCTCATTTCAAAATTGAAATCACACAAACTTTCAACCCTTTTTTTCTTTCAAACCACCAACACAAGTAATGAATATATATTTTTTAAGTATTAGTACACATCTTATGTCAATGCCGGAGGCGTATCGTCATACTACTGAGTAGACATGTATACAGTGGTTACTTTTTTAATATATGTGTGTGAGTATATCCATACCAGAGTCACACAATTGCTGGCTGTTACTCATAATGTTTTCCTAATCTTGAGATGAAGGGGGAGGTGCCTCTGAAAATTATATACCACCACATTCAAAATGGTGCCTGCAATCTGTACACTTGAGGTAAGCCACCAGTTCTCTCTCTATATTTTCCTTAATTGTTTTAATCAGCCTGACAATGTCATTTTCTGACTTGTATATATATTTGTTACTTGTGTCGGTGTTTTTGAACGATTATGTCCCAAGGTCGATGTTTTTAATTTTGAAATAAAGACTGTGGGACTGTGTTTAAATTGGTTTTATTTTAGTTATATCAGTGTGACAGGTAGTTTGATTAAGCTAGAATAAAAGTAAATGTTAAATCAATTTTCACCAAAATGAAGTATTGTTTATTATGTGTTACACTAATTCATTTGATAGAAGTCCACTGTTGCATAACATGTATCTCATAGAACAATAATTTTTAAAAAATTATGTAGCTTCAAAATATTTCTTATAAATTAAAAATATAAGTAGACTTAAGTGAAATACAAATTTTAGATGGATGTCTCATATTGAAGAGAAACATTACTTTACCACAGCTATTAGTATTCGCATTTCTGCCCAGTGAGAAGCTGGTACAATTTGAGAAGCTAAGGAATCTGACCCATTATCTTGAATTCCTTTATGCCAGTGAACAAATCCACCAAAAACACTCCTACAAGCACTTCCAGAGCCTTGGCGAGCTAATATAGAAATATTGCACTGCAGCTCAAATAGATGAGATAATGCAAACACTGAAAATAAAACTCATACAATATTTGAAATTGAAACAAAATACTGACAATATTTTCAAAAAATATATTGTATCATAAGCTTATCATACAAAATAAATATATAAAATTAGAATAATAATAAATTCATTACTTTAATTATTGATAAATTAAAAACTAATTTGAAAAGACTTAAAGAAGAAAAATTGGATGGACAGCAGCACTTCTCACTCCCAGTTTTTAACTTCTGATAATATTGTCAGAGCCTATGCTATAGTCAAAATACATAAATGTAATTTATCTTTCAGAATTATCGTTTCTTCTAATAACAACCTCTTCATAACATTTCTATATTTTTCTATAACCTCTTCAAATGTCTTAATGAGGAAAATAATTTTACAATCAAAACGTCTTTTAAGGTTTTTGACCATTTAAATGTCCCTAATGATCACATTTTAATATCATTAGATGAAGTGTCCTTTTAGATTTAATCCACTCAGATATTTCAAGTATGTTGTTGATAATTTTTTTGTATACTCAAATTCTACATAAAACATTTGCTCAATGCTTTGAATAATTAAAACCCTGATTGAAATTGAAAAAGATTGCTCTGTCACTTTCTTGAGGTTTTGGTTATTGTTTCTATCAATAAGATAATTACCAATTGCTATCAAAAAATTTACTTACTTAGGAAGAATTAATAATTACATCAAATCACCCATTATCCCATAAAAATCTAGTATAGTGATGGTCAAACTATTTAATGGGGGACCAAAGGAAAGGAAAAAAACTATAGGCAGGCCAATATATCCTTTTTATAAATATCAATTTTACAAAATTCTTGAATTTTTGTAATACTTAACCCTATTAATGACTGAAGAAGGAGAATGTGATGAATGAAACTGTGACTTTTTCTAAAAATGAAAGAGAGAGGAAAATGTTTATTTTTCTTATAGCCTGTATTCTTTTTTTATTTGTCAGGTTAGGAACAATGTTACACGGGCCAGATGGAACATTTCGGGGGGCCACTACTGGTCCATGGGCCATAATTTGCCCATCACTGATCTAGTAAGCGCTATCATAAATTTAATCTGGGCAAAATTGTAAATAGCCTTCTTCTTCATACTTATCTTTTGCATTTCATTTACAAATGTATTAAAATTAGGTTGAATAAGATAAAATATTAAATTAATAATTTACCTAATTCAAACATACTTTACTGACTTTAATTTTAAAATAAATAACAAGACAGCCAATAAGTCAGCAATTAATTCTATTACTATTTAATTAATACAAATACTATGTTTCATCTAACTTTGTGAACTTCTTCAAAAAAATAAAAGCAAAATTAATTTCAGATACATAAAAATTTGTTAAAATATGAAGAGTAATATTCAATATAAAATAAATGACAGACCTTATTTTCCCCTCTATTAATTTTGCCTATTAATTGTGTTTATTAGAGATCAGAAAAAATTCATACATTAACAATGCAACACTATAAATAATCAAATTCTCTTAGTTAGTTTTTGACTCTTACCTTAAAAGTGTTTAGGAATATATGTGAAAATTTGTATATAATTACATACTCTGTAAATATTAAATTTTATGTCTAGTAACTAGCTTGTGCTGAAACATCCCATCCTGTATGTAGATGATGCGGACATTATAGTTAGATCCAAGATCTCCCTTATTGATACTTTCCTTGCAATAAAAGCTTTGTTCAGAGAAAAATGTGGCAATGTTTTACACCCCTAAATCCATACTAACATCTCAAGTTGTAGGAAAATTCTAGCATATTTGTTGATTATATATTTTTTGTATTTTTCTGAATCATCTGACAACAGCAATGAGATTGTTTAAGGATACAATGATGATGAATGACTGGTCTAAGAACTGAATACAACAACAACATGGACCATGGATGTGTACAGTAACTTCTAGGTTTTCTCCGTATAGTATATGTGACTTTTGAAGCATTACAATCTTAACCAGAAATATCACATAGTGTGTTTGAGTTAGTAAATTCTAGTTATACTATGAGTTATTCACAAGAGATTATATGGATTATATAGCTTATATGATAGAATCCCCAAAACTCTCATTTGTAATTAGCTATAGTATATTGGCACAAATAGAACTTTGTATGCTATAAAATCCAACTTACTTAAATTGTAATTGAAAATGATACATCACCAATAAATGTATAAAAATAATCCATCATAATAAACACAAAAGAAACAATTAAGTTGGTTCAATTTTATTGTCACAAACATAACATAGCATCAGCCTTACATTTTATGCATTCTTTTTGCAAAATATAAAAATCTCATGTTAATGTAACATACAATGAATCAATAATTTGATATTACTATCTATTACAAATAAAATATCCAGCCAATTGGTCAGCAAACAATATTAATATTTACTAAAGATCTGTACAACATTTGCGAACTGTCTCAGGTAACTTGACAAAAAAAAATAAATCACAATTATAAATTTAAATACAGAACATCTTGTTAAAATATAAAAAGTATAGCTTTCAATGAAAATAAACAACATTTTAAATATACTTGGAGATAATTTTGTGTTATGGACTGTGTCCAAAATGCTATTTAAGAATATGTAAGTAAATTTCAAAACATTGTAGAGATCTTAAATTACTTTTAACATATTAAAGTATTGGTAGTTTGTAATTATATCTTGTGTTGCCAACTGTCATCATTAAATGTGAGAAAACTCTCAATAGCAGTAATATTAAAGGTTATATTGTACTTCCTGTAAATTATTAAATGTACATTACCTAAACAAGCATAACCAGCTGCAGAAGAAGCAAGTCCAGCAGCTGTTGGAAAATTGTTCTCAGAGCATATGTGAATATGCCAACTGCATATATCAAGATTTGACCCATTTTGCTCAAGTTTTCTTCCCCTAACTTTCGGACAAAGAAAAAATTAATGTGATTTTTAAGGTACATAATATTCTCACATACAAAATATGCAAATGATAATAAATTTTTATATTTAAAATTTAAATCTAACCATCATTTTTTAACTTTAATATAACTAAATTAAAAACCAATAAAACAGATAAAAGTTTTTTATTTTATTCAAATGGCAATTTTGGGACTTATTTAGATAAAGACATACACAATCAAATTTCTTTTGAAGTTGCATTTTGAATGAATGCAAATACATGTGAATTAAACAGGAATCAAATTTGAAATGTTTGGACCTCCGATGTTTAATTCACATCCATTTAAACTTTAACTTCAGAAGAAATTTGATGGTGTATGTCTTTACCTGAAGAAGTCCCAAAATACTGAACAAAACAGTGTATGAATTAAAAATTAGGTGTGTTTGTGAATTGGTAATTATTTTAATTTTATTTAATTCATTTGAAAAACAGGCATTATGTGATACATTATGCCAAAATATTATTTAACTAATAAAAGCTTATTTAATATAAGTATTGATCAAATACTGTCTAATTAAAAAGGAAAATGAACCAAGAAAGAAAGTAAGACAAAGATTAACAAGAAAGCAGGAGAAAAACAAGAAGGATGAATACACCAGACAGATTTGGTTTATGGGTTATAGTGCCAGTGAGCAAAATAATAAATGGTCCAAAAGAAGAACTGACTAAGGTTAGTACAGAGTTACAGTAGAGATTACTTCAATGTTCCTAACTGCAACAAGAAAATTGTTATACAAGTCAGAACTACAGTATAAAGATCCAAACACTTATGAGAGTATATTATATCTATCTTAGCCCTACATTGACATGTAACATCTGAAACTAAACCATCGTTCAGGGTGTTGAGAAATGTTTTCATCTGTATTGAATGTTAAATATTTGTCAATTGCTCTACTTTCCAAAAACTTAAGATATACAAAACGATGAACATTACAAATAGGTACATTAATGTACATGCAAAACACCTGTAGTTTGAAAATATATTCTGAATTTAATGTAGATAAAGTGTAAATTATTACAAGATTCATTTGCATCCGAGCTATCGTGATGCAGAGAAATATTAAATGTTGGGTTTTCTTCACAATGAGTCTAATAAAAGTTTACAGTGCATAATATCAAATGTGTAAAAATGAATAAAGTTTACCACCAAATTAGATACCATGGCCAGAATCCCTTCTCTGATGACTGACTCCAAATAATCATGCCAAGTAATACTTTCACACTTGTTGTGGACATCACTTAAATCCTGGATTATTTACCATCTCTACACACAAGCCTTCACTTGTTTCTACATTTCACCTCACATCTTTTCCATACAAAATGTTCTGTGTACATTAAGCCCAAAAAGGAGTCTTCTGTCTTGTCTGTTACACAAAGTAAGTATTCCATGCTTGTATGCACAGAAAATACTCCTGACATATTTACAAGTGGTGTAATTGTAATTCTTAAAGGCACAAGGTGAGTGACACCACTATGGTTGGTGTGACACAGGGTATGAACCAGCTGGATTGTTCTAGAGCAACCAGGAATGTGATATAGAAGAAATAAATAGATGTGAAATTTTATGTTAAAGTCACTCAGTTAAATAGATCAGTGGCAAAATATATACAAAGCGGTTATTAGGAGTTATCAGTTTCCGATCTAGCTCAGTCTTTCTCGATTATGAAATTGAAGGTATTTTTTGTTCATAAAACATCAAGATTTAATTCAGAGTTTTAATTAAAATTCAGAGCACAAAGTTGGTAATTTAATAGGGCGTGGTCACTCATTCATACTTCGCTAACAACTCTCAAAATTCGTCGACGTAATTTAATTAACCACTTAACGCAGACTTTAAATAATCCGCGAGGACTCGCGGATCACACACACGCGTTCAAGATGTCATTCTCGCAACTACTGCTCTCCAATAACTCACTGACGACTCACTTGTACCATTTAGCTTACGTCAGCCAAACGACAATACTTCTCCCGGACAACAATACCGGTCTGTGTCGTAGCGCGAAAAGCCCAACAAGTCGCAACTCGAAAGCTGCAATACCCGGCTTGCATTGCTTTTTTTCTGGGACTGTAACTTTACATGTTACAAGATATATACTTCGTAATAGTCGGTCAATCATATCTGAGAGTTAGTAAACAATTAAGTAGCGATTAAGTATTCTGGCAACCAACACTTATTTCCTTCAGTCAGCCCAGCATCCGCTAAACCTCACCATAGCAAAGTGAAGACAGGAAACCAATGCCAAGGAGGATGGAAGAAAATGGAAGAAAAGATAAATTTACTCTCCTCCCAGATCAGGCCAATTAAAATATAAGCATTACCATACAATTTACTTTGGACAAATATTTATTTGCATGATGGAAAACACCTCAAAACATATCCCGAAAGTATATTTTTCCTATTAGCCATTGATCATGAATATCATGTTCCTACAATTATAAAACTATTAAAGACTTAAATGGCACCAAAAAACTACTTTATGATGTTAGTGCTTTAAATTATTCCCTCAACATAAATAGAAATATAAAATAAGTAAACATACTTTCTTTCAAGCAGTTCTGAAGCCTGGGGTTGTCACAAGATTCTTCCCTACAACACATTATTATTGTACATCAATTACTAAATATTACAAGTTAGTGATGTTTCAACTGAAACTGAGAAGCTGATTACTTCTAATAATGGGCTTCATATATTAATAAGGTTCATAAGTAGTATTAAAAGTTACAATATCTAATATCTGTCTTGAAAATAAATAAATAAGACAAAAAACATGGAGTAGTAATACTACATTATGTTATTTCAATTTGGAACCTCATCAGATGTACATCTAATGTTAAATTAATACTGACGAAAATTTTGATGTGCTAAATGCACAAACATTTTGGATACACTTGATGAGTTTCGAAATAGAAGTATACCAGCATAGAGTTTCCACTTTGTTTGTTATTTAAAAAAATTCTGATGAATTGACATTATTTAAAGTTCATAAATGATTTTGCATAATGCCGTGAACATGGTACTAAATGTATAATCTCCCAAAATGAAAGAGATGAGTATTATGCAGACTTGGTGAAAAAAACTTCCACTTCCAATACAACCTAATGAAACTTACCTGCCATTTAACCATAATCTGTCAGTTTTAAATTCTGGGCTTATCATCACTGTAGTTTTTGCACACATCTGAAACATATGGTTTAATTAAATTAGTTAAGGCAAGTAATTCCTTTACATTGAATTGGAATACTAAAACAACATACGTGATCTGTGCTCAATGTTGCACTGACAGAGTCATTCAAAGGTAATACTAAAGATTCATCTCTCTTTCCCCCTGAAAAGAAAAATAAATATTCATTAAATACTTTCAATGCAAATAAATTGTTTTCCTATAATGTCCCATTGAAAATTAATATTAATTTTCCTAAACTAATTAGGCGAACAAATTGTATTTATTATACTAATTAGCAAATGTTCTAATAAAGTTCTCAATCATATTACACTGAAACTGTTGTTCTGAATTAGAGATGTTGCGGGCGCCGATTTTTTTTACATCCACGGAAGCGGTGTGGATTATTGAAGGCTCACATTAACTGAATGCGGATTTTAACATATTTTATAAAGAAACTTCAACTGGGTACATAAATAAAATAAAAATATAGCAATCTTTATATTTTTATTATAATAATAAATAAAGTTGAAAATTGGTGCACTATATTCTGGAAAAAGTAATATCGCCGCATTTACAGTTTCAAGTCTGTTTCACAATTAAACCCGCAACACTGAACTGCTTCCTAGAAACACTGGATGGTGGTGAAGATAAAAATCTGCTTGATGTTGTTGATAATATTTTGTATTCTTTTTGATTAAAATAGCAATTCCTTCATGAGTACAGCGTCAGCACTACCATGTTCTGGTTCACTTGACGCATCCAGCATAATGCCAGAAAGATTTACAAGCATGGCTTTCAGACCATACTGGACGGTTTTTCCGTATTCTTTTAGCCCCAAGGAATTAAAAGAACCTGAAACATCATCTTTTCCTCGGTCACTGGTGTAAAAAAAAACTTGTGATTTTAGCGAGGGTTTAATAGTTGGCGGTAACATACAATTTTTTTTCTCTTACAACAAAGTAAAAAAACTTTGATTTTTGGCACTACATCTAGATCCGCATTCATTATTGCGGAAGGGGATGTCCAAATCGATTCGGAACCTACGAAGTTGCGGATGCGAATATGTACAACATCCCTTATTTCAATATGCTGTCCGAAACTGCATGCATAACTTCAAACTTTTTCTTGAGGCTGGGTGAGAGCTCAGTATGCTACCATACAAAATCCTATATAACAGGCACAAATCCAACCCTTTTCTCAAGACTATAAAATATGTACAAAGCATTTTATTTGGCAATTGTTGAATCCCCTTCCTTAATAAACATGGTACACACTAAGTGAGAAACAGAATTAGTTCACATCCAATGTGGTAGAATTTACTTCGAAATTATTTTATATTTTCCATTAATAAATATTTCAAAATGCAATCAATTAAGACTTACTCAATGACAGATGGGTAGTAGTTACATAGAGATATTTTTGGTCAGTTTATAATTTATTTTAAATGTAATATTTACATTTTCAGTTAAAATTTATTTATGTTTTCTGGAATATGTGGCACATTATGTAACCTTGCCATTATTACTCAGTAATCAATTACAGAAATCTGGTGGTAATGCAGATATTTCCAATGCTATGCTAAATGTAATATGGAAAACATGGCAGAAACATATTATTAAAACCTCTTTATTTATATATCCAGTACAATAAAAATTAGCTTAGCTATAAATGTGATAATTGTCCTGCATTATCCACTTGAACACTCTCTAAGACCTTTAAAATTTATAATGTACATGCACAGAAAATAACTCTCCTTTAATGGTTCTATTAATATGTTCCAGACTTCATTTACCTGTTTTTTCCATTTCTAATTTCATCTGTCCATTAGATCAACAGCCTTCTGCAACACAGCATATCAAATGCTTCCTGTCTTCTCCTTGTTGGTTTTCCAATTGTCCTCGTTTCACATGCATACCCTACACGCATTTCAATTATAATGTAGCACAGCAATAGGCTTCTCTTCCTGAAAATATCTTTCTTAGCCTGAGCTAGTCTGTTTTTAATATATTCTTCTTTACCATTACTGGTAACAATGCAATTCCAATGATGTCCAAAACTCTTTTAATCAACTCCACCAAACTAAAATCTACTATTTTTATACTAAGGATGGTTTAAGTGCTAATAATTATTTAAGTTTTCCCTTCTATTATTATTTTTAGTCCAAAAATCTCTTGGAATAAGTTGTCTATTCCTTGCTATAAGTTTTCTAAATCTGCTTCTTTTCCTCTGATATACGAACAATATCATCTGCAAATAGCATTAATAATGTAATTTCTGATGCTTTTGTTGAATAGCATGAGCTGCAACCTTGCCTTTATAATTCCACAGCTTGTTTTTCCTTACCAATACACTTGGTTTTCATATTGGTTCTATCACATTATTTCCTGCACTTTAATTCTATTTTATTCAAAACAAAACATATTCCAATTTACATTAATAAGATATATTTAATGATATTTTTCACAATTAAAAAAATTCATTACTGACTGCTCTTTCAATTACTCTGAAATTTATGTTAATATTTTGAAATATAGGTAATATCAGCCTTATTGTACCAGAATTGTCACTGTGTATGTCATTTCTCATTTTATACTCTTCGTAAAGTCTGGTAGTATTTGCTCACCTATTCATGTGCATAGAAGTTCAGTTAGTAATTCAGACACCCACTGCTTTTGTAACAGTATCTTTTTCTGCCTTTTCCAATTCTGACTGCAGTAATGGTTCTCCAAATCTATATCAACATATTTTTCAACACATTTAATAAATTTATTTTTGTCTGAAACTTTCAAAAAATCTGAAAGATAGGATGTTTTGTATAATTGAAAATGGTTCTCCTTCATATAGAGATCAATCCATCCATTTATCCTTACTCCCCTAATATTACCTCATTCAGTTTTGAACTGTCCAAAGTTCTGCTATCATATTTTGCAAACCCACGTCAATTATAATATCCTCTTTTTTTCTCAACTATACATTTTGGTTTCAACCATTCTTGTACACTGCATTCCAATTTTTATTTAATTCATCATCATTTTGAGTACAAATTGATCCACAATTTTTCCATTTCTTTCTCAAGACCTACAATTTTTTTGAGTACCCAAGTAATTTATTTCTCATGGCTTGTGGTCTTTTCTTCATTTAACAATAAAGCATATACCATAAGTAAATTTGGTAATTTTTCACTAAACATGAACAGACATTTGGTCTAATGATGCAACAAAAGGCAGAAATTCATCAAGAAAATATGATTAGTCATGTTGCAGGTTTTAAATTAGGAAGAATTCTCAGCAGGTTTTTGTCTTGTATTGTAATTTTTGGTTTGGGTAACACATATGTATATAAAAGTATGTAGACAACTTTATAATACACTATAAACACCTACATTTTGAAAGGCTTTAATACTGGAATATGTAAATTTGGCGACAATACCAAGCTCATTTGTAGCAGACTGAAAAATGCCAAGCAAACCTTTACCCCAAACTACAGTAGCAATTCTTCTGTGACAGGATATAATGAATTAGGAACTTTATGCCATCTTCTTCTGATGAAACCTAATTCAGTATGTTGAATTATATTTATACAGGTCGTCATGATCACAGTATCCTAACTGACAGTCACCCAGACAAGTCTCACTCTGATGTCAAATTTTGGTTCAGACTAACATTCACCAACCATAATTTCTGGGTCACTTGATGTACCATCAACTTTTTATAAAGAAACCGTATGAAAATCTTCCTGGCTGATCCACCTACTTTTACACAATGTATGCTTAGTTAAGCCTGATTTACAGCCTGAAATGTTGGGTATATGTTTTTCACAGATTTAGTATTTACTATCTTAACTTTAGATATTATTTGCATACTCTAATGTGTACTTCGGAATGGTTGAGGACTTAGAAACATGAGAGAGAAGAATACATTAAGACAGGAAATAATGATAGACCAAATTTTATGAAGTACAAAATGCTAGTCTCAATGCTTAGATGGGGAATCTATTCAGTTAAACCTAAAAAGCAACAACTGTATTTACTCTATGTTAGTACTTTAATATTAAAAGGTTAACCAAGGACAGAACAAGACATAAATCTGCATTCAACAAGGTAAATTAGAGTAAACATCTCCAAACTTTAGCAGAACAGTTTATTATGTACATTAGTACATAATGCCTCTTAAATGAACAAACATATTGAAATAAGATCACACAATTTATTCAACTTAATATTACATAATTTTAACATTTTTTTACATATTATTTTGGTTTCAAATTTAATGTATATAATGCTATACAAACTTCTACTTTTCTTGAACTGGTGTAATTATAGATGCCCACTTTCTCAAAGATGAACATGAAAATAACTACAAAACAGTACTATCATTTAAACAAACAACAAATTGATTTCAATGAAGATACTACCATAAAGAACATTCAGACATATACAACAAAACCGAAGAATAATATAACTGGTTACTACTGAATTTAAATGGTTTGATTCGGCCAGAAATGTTTATGAAAAATATTAAATAGCAAAAAAAAAAATTCATTCGAACATTATTGTCATTTGACTCGAACTTCTACTGTAGGAAATATACTTACAGTACTTAATAACAGCAATATTTACAGGAGCAATGCACGTAACAACCTTCATATTTCAAACACTTCGTGAACGTTCGTTCTATTCGAAATTATGGCTAGGACAGAATTTACATGAGAATGCAGCGACCTACTGTAACCCTGCACACAGGTGAATGCGATTAACAGTTATCTCAAATTCCATGCGTAAAACAGTTATGAGAATGATAATTTATGCTATTGCCGTACATCACTATCGTCTACATAAAAAAAATAGTGACTGTAAAAAGCGTTCAATTCAGCTAACATTTTTAATTTATCAATACACCATCCAAACAGCCAAGTTTCAGTTTAGAGGTTGGGTTTGCATTACATGTTACAAGAAACGATACTAATTCCAAGAATAATATCAAACTTCTTTAACCTGTTGAAATAAAAATTACTGTTTACATTGAAAATTTAATATATAGAAATTAAACTACAGAGAGTAATGTTACATTTTTTTATAAATAGAAAATATAATACAGAGACAGTAATGTTACAATTTAGCCAGTGTAAGGAATATCTTTGTTGTTTAACAATTTTACAAAGACATGGTACCTGGCAATTTATTTAATTAAATTGTGCCAGTAATTGGAATATTCAAAATTTAAGTGACCATGGCTGCTAAACTAGAACCACTACCTGCGGTATGGATAGACTGATAGAACATTAGTTTATTATGGTCGATAATACGTAAACGATTCCTGAACTATACTAACATATATATTATAAATTTCATCACTTTCATTCTGATTTACAAAATAAATTAGTCAACGCCTTGATATAAAATAAAATTAAAGTATAATTATTCAGATGTAGCCCAAAGAATCGAGTGCATGTTATATTTCACACAACGTTTTTACAATCTTCGTTACTTTTGTCAGGCCCTTATTTCGTGTATTTATTTTAATCACGTAATTTTTCTGTTAACAGGCTATTTATTTGTCTAATTAGTATTCATTTAGTACACACATTTTATTTCTTCCAAAAGGTTACTTATCATTAACTATAATTGACTACTTTTAATTTATATAGTGCTGTAAATTAATATTATTAGCAAGTATTATAAACTATAACGATATTATAGTTGTATAATTATGTATAATCTATATACCAAACCACAAACTGAAACTATGAGTAAGTATAATAATATATGTATTTAGTACCATAATATGGAAGAATAAAATTTCATGTTAAAAGACATATCTAACAATTGGATAGAAGATATATGGTATTGCTACAGCAATACGTAAACGATTCCTAGCTTAGAAATAAATTAAATCTGTTTCGATGACAAACTAATAATTTATTCAACGTATACATGTGTATTAAAAATATTTCGTCGTATGCTTCCAGGCCTGTATGTCTGCAAAAAAAATATTCAATTTTAAATAACTATGTAGGCTATATTCCTATTTCGTGCTTACATAAATTTTGTGATACAAATTGAGCTCCTATTTCAGTGCTTTATTGGAGGGTTGCAATGGGAAAGAGTTCCCTGCCACCGGAAAATACCCAGAAATTATTATGTTGGGAATAAAAGTACGAAAAGGTTCTCATACAACGCGCCCGCGTATGATAAAAGGCAATCAGGAAATAATCTGCGATGTAGGGCTGAATGTTTTTTGTGGAACAGAAAGGTCTAGAACAACCGCAAACTGATGATAAGGAGTGGTAATGGCTATATATGTATTCACCTGAAAGTGATGTTGGGCAAACTCTATAAAACCTCCATCAGGTACTTGTTTCACGACCATCCAAATGACAGGAGATGAGTTTTCCGTGGGGTCACAGCACACTCCTCTCCGTGCCTCGACCGGTTTATAAGGCAGCTGGCCGACAAATTCAATAGAATCAACGGACAACTCGTACCGTATGGCCAAGTACAAACACCTCCCACAAGCGATCAAGGTGTCTCGACATGTGAGATCCTTAATTAAACCTTAAAGAGAACTAGGAATCATCAAAGGTAAGCCCCATTGTCACTGTGGCGAGAAATACCTTCGAGGGAAAGCTCCCATGAATATCCCCTTCCCGATTTGAGAACGAGGTATCCCCAAAGGTAAGGCCCATTCCCAGTCTGGGGAGAAACACTTTTGAGAAGTAAGATAAGCTCCCATAGGTCTTCATCCCGCTAGCGACTTGTTCTCAACCTGAGAAAAGTATGAATTTCCTGCAGATCAACTGAAATAACTAAGAAAATACCTGCCAACCACCTGAAATTCTCCTTAGATAATTAGGTTCTATTGTCTTAATTAATAACCCTTATCAAATTGACAATTATTGAATTAATTATATAAAACTATAATTTTATGTCCTTAAAGTATTGAATAGAAGTTTTTATTAAATACTAGATGGGTGGCCGGCGTTGCCCTGGTATTTATTTATAGTAGCCCGGTAAATAACACCGAAATCATCCAAGATTATATAGTATTATTGTTGTCAAATTTCCTCCGTTACCATTCCCCTTCCCGGCACTCCGGGACTGAAGTTGCTTCTTGAATGTCAGATTCAGACTCAGTGACTCATATTACACCGGTTTTTACAACAAACTCATAGTTTTCTTGTTGATTTCAAGTGACATCTGTCCACACTATGATTTATCCCTTCCCTGCTGAAATGGGAATAGATTATACAGGGAAACACTGTCAACTAATTGCCACCAGAAAAGTATTTATTCGACGAAAATATCAGTTATTTTTCACATTTAAGAATTTCTGCCACACCCCCTCCTCATCCCCGCTCTTATGGAAGATAGCCGTGTCTTACTCCAACAGTGCCGATTTAAAGATCACAAAGAACCACGTCTACAAAATTTGGTCTAAATTGTTACACGCGTTTAGATTTGTATGCGGAACATGTATACACACAAACATTAATAATTACGAAATTTGAGCTCTTTTCACACGTAAACAATGACCGCCAGAGAAGCATGATTAGCCAATAACAGTCGGGGCATCGGATTGGAATACCTGTAGGAGCTTTCTCTCGCACGTATTTCTCCAAAGAGGGAGGATGGGTTTACCTATGGAGATGCCTTCTTCTCCCTCTGGTTTTAATGTTCTCACATTCCGAGGCAGTTTCATCTTTTTTATGGGCTGTATGTACCTTTGACATACGGTAAAATTGTTCGCTTCTCCCATTGCATCAGTCGGCTAGGTGCCCCCTAAAACTGATGGAAACACGGATGGGAATGCTGCGATCCCACAGCAAACTCATCTCTCGTCAGGGCGTGAGAATAGTACCCCATACCTGATGCAGGTTATCTAGGGGTTTCCCTTTGATGTGAATCTAAGAGACTATTTTGAACATAACAGATTTCTGTAAAGATTATGCACTATCACAGGTACATCTTCGTCACGTCTTTTGATCTCGTACGTTCAAGTTTAGAACCCGCTTCGTCTAAAGTTTATCAAGTTATGCTTTAAAGGGTTTAGGATAGCAACCATATCAATTATAATTTCGTATGTAACCTTTGTAATATTCTTCATTCCCTAAGTATCTTTTACATTGATTCCGAGTAACTCTTTCGATATTTCTGTTTTATTACTACACCATTTTTCGTTATTTATTTTTTTGTCATACAGCACAATAAATAATATTGCCACTTGCCGATCCGGAATTTGTCAGAAATATGAGTAACAGTCGGCCCGGAAGAACAAGTGCCTAAATATCTAGGAGAAAGAAAGAAAGTTGCAATTAACTATAATTACATTCAGAATCGTTTGTACCATTCTATTGACATATAGTAGGGAGTATAAATTTTATTTTTAATTAGAGTCCCAAAAATAATCGTGATGCAGTAAACAAATTATTCGTTAAAAATTTTAATTCGTGTGGTGTGTTTATATAATTGTAACCTACTCATACGGGGTCTCATGGTCACTTATCCATTCATGAAAATTTCCTTTGCCGATCTTAATCATGTATCACGACACTCAAGTAAAATGTGGATTAGAATAACTAAAACTTATTTATCCTATATTACTTATAAATTTATATTTCCTCATCCTTCATGAATCTTATAATGCGTTATGACTGTTATTTTCAGTTAAAAGAATTATGTAAGGAATTTCAATTATCTGACGTCCAAGTCAACGAGTTAATGAATCGATTTTTAACGGATATAAAACTGGGACTCGGGAAAGCAACACATGAGAAGTCCATAGTGAAATGTTTCATTACATACGTACAGGACTTTCCAAACGGCAAAGGTATGTAAACACGATCAATAGTGAACTTCGTTTTAAATAGTAACCCTCACAGCGACTACTAACTACAAATATGTGTAAGTTTTATGTATGAAATGCATTCTGAATATCAACGCCAAAAGTCAAAATTAATATAGGAACAACCAGTTAAATATATTTTTCTAATTTAACCATTTTAAAATAGCAGCTATTAGTAATCATAGTCATAGAATTGTAATATGCTGAAGAGATTTCAAACGCTTGGATACACGTAATATGTCGGTGGGGGCAATTAAATTGGAACTGGCTAATAAATTGAGATGCCAATATTGTGAAAAACATTATCAGTCACTAGTTTATATATATATATATATATATATATATATATATATATTCTTACTATCCTCATATAATTAAAATAAAGATATTGGGTTATATCGCTGTGACTTTTTATTTATTATAATTTCTTTTGGCATGCCAGGTGGTAGTGTTAGATGTTTATTAACTCGCCAGAAAAACACTACAAGAAAAATGTTTTACATCTATATATAAATAAATGCTGGAAGAATTTGCTTTTACCACTGCTGGAGACCTTCCACTGTTTTAGTGGAAGGTCTCCAGCAGTGGTGAAAGCAAATTCTTCCAGCATTTATCTGCTACAGTGTAAATTTATTCTACTGTTGGTCTGACCCAATAATTCAGAATTTATTTCATAAAATGTAAAATTTTCCATGATTTAGAAACATAACTTGAGTATATCCTAATTTAGTTGCTCCTTAATGCTCAGTATAAGATAGCTACAATTGTCCTCTTTAAAGACACACAGTTCGGGGACTGTGTCCTTTCGTGAACGCATGAAACTAGTTACTTAACGATTTTCAGGTTATAGACTAATTTATCTTTGGCTTACGTCTCTTAACGCTGCAAGTCGTCCATTGATATCCTTTTCTTCCTCGATTTCACGCTAAATGTAATTTATTTTGGCATCTTTAAGAGAGTTGAATATAATTAAACAATTTTTCTGTTATTGAAATTATAGTCGCGTCAATAGTGGACGATCTTGGCGACTACAAAAATATTTACAATAAGAAACAATAAATTTCGATAACACAATGCAAAGAGTGAGAAGAAACATCGTTCACAAAGGCACATATAGATTATTTAGATTTCTTCATAAACACCAATTTCTACAATGAAATTAAGAAGACAGAACCGCCACTGGAGAGGCACACAGTTCCCACAAGGAATGGTTAGGAACCATGGACCTTTTGATGGTGTCATAGATTGGGCAGTCAAAAAGGATGTGCGGCACAGTCAGGACAGTGTTACACTCTGAGCATAAAGGTTGAGTACAGAAATGAATGTGTAAGGCGGGAGTGAAAAGATCTGAGTCTTGCAACAACGATCTGCTGTGTTCTCGTGATATCAAGTGGATATGTCATCCCTTTAAAAGGCTCCATTTCATTATAGAGGATTCCTGCGTTTTAATTCAACTTCCTCTCAGGAGCTTAATGTACCCGACCATTTAGTCTTTCCTTGAACAGATAGGGTGGTCCAAGCTGTTAATTTTCAAGGTCTCCAGCTTAGCGGCTTTCTCAGCAAGCTCGTTTCTCAAGATGTCCGCGTTAGCCGGGGTCCAACAGATGGTGATTTGTTGGTTGTTTCTTTTTATCTCCCAAAGAAGGTTCCTGATTTCATTGACGCAACCATTTCTACATCGTTGATTGGAGAGTGAGTTGATCGCCATGTGAAAATCAACGTGACATTTGATGGCTGGTCTTTGTAATATTGTAAAGCCATCAGTATCACATATTTTTCAGCTGAAGCATACTCGTTAATTGCCATTAAATCATTAAATTCAGCAGAGATAACCGAGCATCCTACCACATCATTAAACTTTGAATCATCTGTGAAAAACACTCTGGGATGATTATATTTCTCAAGAAGATACTTAATATTCTTATCCCAGAAGCACTCATCCTTGCCCTTAAAATCAGGATTGGTTAGGGATGTATCAATAGGTAGAAGTGATAAGTTCCAAGGAGGAACGTAGGGGGACGTGTTTGAGCCAATGATTGATAGGTAAATTTTTTCCTTCAAGAGCAGAGATTTGAGAAGGGAATGAAAAGGGAGTCTAATGGGGTAAAATGTTCGGGGGTGATCACTGGTCCCTGATAATCTTGTTGGATGCGACACAGCATATGAGAGGACAGGTAGTTTCCTTCAAAGACTTAGCGAGGCATCATTTCCTTCATATTGTTTTTTCTTCACTTATTCTGCTTAGAATTTCCTGGTTAGTTAAATAAAGTAACTGACAAAAATACAACGTTTCGTCATTAATTTAGGACATCTATTAAAATCAAACAGAAATAGATGCTATGTAAATAAATTCTATTCAAAACATAATTACTCATTTTTATTATTTTAATCATGCTATGAAAATTTCAATTTTGTAAACAAATTATATTTGGTTACGGGGAATTTAAATGTTTTGTCTAATTGCTGTTAATTTGAGACGCATTCTGTTGATGTACAGCTGCGTAAATCTATAAAATCGACATATTTCCCTTTCGAAAGAATTCGTTATTCTTATAGTAGTGGTACGAGTGGTATTCCTCAAAAATTATTACGAAACTATACGTTTCAAGCAAATATCTTTATTTAATTCTAATATTTTTACTATCTATTTTTAGAGAGAGGAAGGTTTCTGGCACTGGATTTAGGTGGAACTAATTTTCGTGTCCTGGTTATTAATTTAGCTGAGAGACACTTTGACATGCAAGCAAAAGTGTATGCAATCCCTCAAGTAATTATGACAGGTACGGGAGCTCAGGTAAGTGAATAAGATTAAAACTGCTATTAAGACTAGTCATATTTTGTAATTGGAGAACCTACACAGATTGAGGCTTACCTGAATATAAAGGGAAGAGTATTAAAACACACACACACATATATATAGTGAAGTTATGTTTCTGTTTGGGTTTTAATAATTGAAATATAAGGCAATTGATTTTTAAAATTGAGTTTAATTAATAATAATAATAATAATAATCAGTTCTCACAAGAGCATGAAACATCAATAAAATTAAGGGATAAACTGCGTGCCGTGTAGCAGAGAGAAAAAGTCCAGGCATGCAATACATACCGTTTCCCACATCTGTGACGATACAGCAAGCTGTTGGAGTGGGCAGAATCATTCCTCCCTGTAATTCAAATCAAAAATCGGCGATGAACCTTTTTAGGATACATTTCCTCGTAAGTCGCGTGGTTTTGGTGATACGCGCCTTTTCGTATAACTGGTTGGAATTGATTTTAGAACAGATTTTCCATTTAGCTTTAAATCTTCCAGTCTGATCCTTCCACTTATCACAGACTCTCTTGAATATCTTTCCTGCTCCTACATCACGTCTATCACCCTCCATTTCGGTATGTCACGTGCTCGTGACATCCAGTGGAATCTATTTGAGTAATTTGTTCCCCTT
The DNA here is from genome assembly GCA_034510155.1 of Eucriotettix oculatus. Taxonomy (NCBI): domain Eukaryota; kingdom Metazoa; phylum Arthropoda; class Insecta; order Orthoptera; family Tetrigidae; genus Eucriotettix; species Eucriotettix oculatus. The sequence continues at coordinate 82,378,394 of CM067376.1, forward strand.
TTCCAGGGTTGTTAGACATTTTCTGAGGTTGATGACCTTCCCCGACGAGCTCAGCTTATCTGATTATTCCGCTCTAAGATCCTACGAACTCTCGCTTGCTTTTCCGCCAGTTCATATTAAATATATTCACAGCACGAAAATTACGTTAGATGTTTTGAGTATTTGTATAACTACAGAGATGTTTTAATCTTTTTTTTCATTACAACTTGGGGCTTTATCCAGAAATAGTAGTTCGGATAAAATGATATTGATCAATGCCAATAGGTGACCGTAATTTTTGAAATTTTTGAAAAAGAAACTTTGATCCAGTTTTTTCGAAAGTCAGGAATCCGCATCGTATATTATTACAAATATCAAAAAAAGGGAACCAACTTGTCTCTCTCAGAAATGCTACAATCTCCTTTTTCTTGTAATTTTCAAATATAAATAAGTATATTATTAATAATATTATTTCTTAAATTTCAGTTATTTGATCACATTGCTGACTGTTTAACAGCATTTGTCAAAGAACACAAGTTATCAGCTGAGAAATTACCTTTAGGGTTTACTTTTAGCTTTCCACTCATTCAGAAAGGATTGGCAAAAGGAATATTGGAACGGTGGACTAAAGGCTTCAATTGTTCTGGTGTGGTTGGAAAGGATGTTGTGCAACTCTTAAAGGATGCTTTAGTTAAAAAGCCTGTAAGTCAAATTATTCACTTTAATATATTATTTAAATTAATCTTTAAGTGTTTTTCTTCAGATTATGGCTATATCTTTGTATGTTTAGCCAATCCTCTAAAATAAATTAACAATGAAGAGGGGATTCTATATATGAGTAATTTTTTATTACCTACAGACATTATCAATTGATAGTAGATTCCCATGTATTGAGAGCTCTTCAGTCTGTCAATTTTAGCTAAAGGATGGAATAAATTTAGCATTTATATACAGGGTGAACCAGAGCCCACCGAAAAAATATTCAGAGATGTTGAGTATAACCTTCCGAGTATTTTGGTATAAGGCACCAACTGTTGCGACATCACAGCTTCCTACTCGGACCCAAAAAATCTTTTGAAATAGTGTTTCTTATGAACAAATGATTTTCGATTATTATGTTGAAATTCATTAAAGAAGTTGCTTGAAGGGCAACTTCTGTTTAGGAAAATAACAATCATCTTATCTGGTTTTACACATTCTTGAAACAAACTTGAAGTTAATGTCTTCAAAAATTGAAAAATACGGATGTATTAGCTCATGATAATTTAATTAGGTATGACTATAAATTTCTCACTATTTGACTGTGGTTGCCAAACTCAGGAATGTTAAGAAAATGTTCGGGAGGTACCTCACCCTTCTTCCTCTCTCACCTTCACAAAATGTAAAATTTAAACTTAATATTCATTACAAGGCGTCTCATTTAACTTAATTTTTATAAACTTGCACCCTACGTAATGCTTTACATTTTCTTGTGTTGTGGTAATCAGTCCTAAGGTCTGATGCAACACTACATGCTAAACTATTCTGCGCAAACCTTTTTATTTCTACATAGCTACCACATCCCAAATCCTCCCTAATATTTTAGAAATTCCATAATTTATTTCACAACAGATTTATAAAAAAAGTTGGAAGGGTTAGTTTCCCTTATCTGCAACGAGTTTTTTTTATTCACGATTCTGATTACAAGCTTCACGATGTCATTAATTTTCATCATATTTCTCGTATAAGGCCTCCTCATGAATCGCAAAGGTATTGATAAACCGTGGAAAGGTCTTGAAAAGCACATTGCTACAAGCCCCTTTTGCCGCTGTTGCTGGAGCGCCATCGGTAACCAAACCTATAAGCTTGTCCATAGGAATCGCTTCTAAGGAAATGAAGAAACTCAACGTAACAAAAAATTTTGTCCTGCGCTATTTTGAACAAAATATATTTTCAAATGAGAGTTATCTAATACACGTGTCTCTCGTTGTCACCAAGTATTGTAAAAAACATCTTGCTTGAAACAAAAAAATTAATCAATGTGGTAATTGAACAGAAAAGATTTCCTTATTCTCTCTTTTGTCCAGTAATCTTTCGCGGGATACCAGAAACTCAATCGCGGGCTACCGTTTGGCGACCCTTTGCCTTATGCTTATATATATATATATATATATATATATATATATTTCAGAAAAAGAAGCAGATTTCAAACATTTATTTCTTCCAGACTACAAAAGATAGAAACAATTTTAACGTACCTGGACAGAGGAAAGTTCAAATCTGTATACACTCAATATGAGCACTAAGTGTTACACGACAAATATCTAAATGGTGGTTCATTTCTTGCTACACACGAATCAACAGGTTCTAGATATAGAATTTACGGCTTCAACAATTCTATGTCGCAGATCTTGAATTGTGCCAGGCATATGAGTGACAAAAACACGTCCTTTTACGTAACCTCATCGATAAAAATCACAGGGCGTAACGTCTGGTGACCTGGAAGGCCACCAGCGATGAAGTTGATCATCAGCTCCTCCTCTTCCAATCCAACGTCCTGGAATGATGTTATTCAGATGACGTCGGACGTGGTTTGAGAAGTGAGACTGAGCATAATCTTGCACGAAGTTGAAGTAATCTGAATCATCTTCAAGTTGGGAAATAAGTTTTGAAGCATGTATAGATACGTGAATCCTGTTACAGTTTTCTCCATGAAGAACAAAGATCTATAAACTTTGTTCGCAGAAATGGCACAGTTAACCTTCGGCGAATCTCCTTCATGTTGAATAACTTTCGTAGGATTTACTCTTGCCCAAAATTTAACTTTATGGGGATTAACTTTACCGCTGAAACTTAAATCGCTCAAAAAATAGTCGTCTTCCATTTAGCTAGCTAATGCAAAATTCCCAACTTTTCTTGTAGTCGTCAGGATGCAATGTTTGCAATAACTACAGTGTTTAGATGTCGCTGTACAGTTGGTTGCTTTATTGTGTTGCGATTTTCTTGGGCCACTTTCGTAAAATGTACGAATACGGTCGATATCTTTATACGAAGTCCCGTGTTTTTCCGTTTGCAGATTTATGACGAGGTGGTTTTCTTCTTAAACTGTCGGCAAAACTTTGCATTTCAGCAATGGGCTAATTTTGTTAATTGCAGCACACAAAATGATTTTTCCTGTGGTTTCGTCGCATGAAACATCACCCTTGCAGTATTGATTGGAACTTCTACCTCAATTGTTCAAATTTTGAACTTTTCTCTGTCCACGATTTTGGAATTGTTTCTATCTTTTGTAGCTTGGAAGAAATAAATGTCTGAAACCGTATCCTTCTTTTTGAATAAACCTGTATTTAGAGATACAATAATTCCATATCTAAACTAATTGAAAACTGGTAAAGCATTATTTCTCTTATTGTTATTATACATTTTAAATATTTTATTATTATATATTATTTCACTTATTCCATTATTATTAATATTAAATGTTTATCAATGACTTGGAAGGGTACAGGATTTAAAGCATGAAGTTATTTATCTATATTTTATTTGGTTATACTTCACACTATTCTAATAATTCTTATAGTCAAATTGAAAAGATGACAATTTTTAGTAGTTTGGGTTTGACAAAGAAATATAGAAAGGTGGAAACGTAACAGCTTTAAATTTCAAAAACAGTATTTTTAATTCCACTCTGTAATCAAGGTCAAAGTTTTTAACATTAATAACAGTCGTTAAATATATAGTATTAAGAGTATGATATTAATAACCAATACGATTTTTCTTCACTATCTTGGCATGATTTAAAATATTATTTTATTTCTCTATCAATAGGACGTTAATATTTTAATTTGTGCTGTTCTTAACGATACCACTGGAACATTAATGTCATGTGCGTGGAAGGATCATAATACAAAAATTGGACTAATTATAGGTGAGCCGAAACATTTTAATATCACAGAGTTGGTTGTTATAATTTTTTGCTCTTTTCTGTTTATTAATCTGCTTATTGGTATCAAAATCCTCATATAGACAGATTTTAATCATGCTCTAAGAAGACAATATATAATTTAATAGAACTAAGCTTTTAACAGTGATTATCACAGATACTGACAGTGTATTATTTTAAATTACCTAAAAGACCTTAGAAAAAAATTATAAAAATGTTTTCATATTTAGGAAATTATAATTAAAGATCCTGTGCAGAATATTATTTAAAGTTGTATTGCCGTTATACTTACATCCAGCATTGTCATAACAGGTCACTTATGTATACTTAAATTTTTTAAGCGGAAGAAGTTTATAAAGAAAAAGTGAGATATTGTAAGTGAAGTTATTCATATTTATCACTTAAATTAGTCTCCTAATTACATGCTCCTGCGCAATATTGATAGTATACAAGTAGACTTAAAAGAAGATGCAAAGTGTCCACCATAGACATTTCAAAACAACGGTTATGACGTTTTCCCAGGTGGGGAACGCAATAGTAAAAGCTAGAGAAACTATGGACGCATTTTCATTTGATACCTGTTGAAATGTTGCTATATTTTTTCACGCCGTAAATCGGAGAGGAATAGAGGCAAAAGTTTGTTTTCCTAAATAGCATGAAGGATAACGGACTGCGAGATTGGACGAACATCAGAGTAGAGCATGAGGCATATTATTTTCCTGAAGGACTCAGGAAATATTCCCCTAGAACGCGGAAGGTTTTGAAACCAAACCCCCATTTTATTCGTACAGTACATTTCTTATGAAATGTAATTCGATGTAATTTCTAAGTTATTGTGAAATTGGGATTTTCCTTAAAAATCCTGAGATAGTTATTAATTGACATTACATAACTGTGGGTCGAACTTTCCAAAAAATGAATTCAAATATTTTATTTAATTAAGCCTAACTATTGGACGTCGAAATATAAAATTTATTTAATTTATATTTATTATTTAACAATTTTTTGTGGGACAAATATATCTTAATGAAAAAAAAATTCAGATCAAAATTCAAATTTATTTAACAACAGCAAAGGGTCATTTTGTGAGGTAGAATCAGAACTATTACACTTCAAATTATTGGCATGACTTAGACTTGGCTATGCGATGAGTTGTTACTTGTATTACTTATTGCTGGTTCATTGATGACTGCGACTGCTAGGTTTCTAAAACAGTCCAGTCGGCAGACATTACAACACGTCCACAGCTCGTCTATATCCTCGAGTGCAGGGAATTATTTATTCAATTTCCCAGTTAATATTTCTTACAGCTTCACTCTGCTGAGCCTGCCCAAAACTGCACAGTTATATTCTCTGCTCGTCTGTGTCATGGAATGCCTCTGTATCCCTCTCCTTATATTTCCCAGCTACTGGTTCTTCACAGCTGATAGGGATTCGGTGTCCCCTAAGACACAAAAATACTTTCTGTCCACGCGTGACAAATAACCCGTAGGTTGATAGATTTTACGGTCAGTTCGCGGTTATTAGCTTTTCCCCATAAACCCTGGGTTAGTCTCATATTTTTTGTCTTTAAATTTTCAATGTAGTTTTTTATGCTTTCTTCTTTGCTTTAGCTAGCCAGCGCATTTTGAATTTATCTTTTACGTTACCCATATTTAATTATTTTTGTATGTAGTCATATTATTTGTTGAATTTAATAAATTGTTAAATTTTTTACTTCATAATTTCATTTTCAACCAATTACCTACCGAATAAATTAAATACAACAAGAAACCCAATACAAAGACTATGATTTCAAAAAGAATGAAAGAGACAGTTAATGAGTATTCGTCTTCGAAATTAAAATTATCTCCAGAAACTACTGTCGTCGAAGCCACAGGAAATTATAGTTACGGATAATTTACACAAGATAGAATATTTGCTGACCGTTGATTTATATTCATAATATTCAGAAATTGTACAAATCAGAAATATAACGTCAGAATTAGTTACAAGAGAATGTAAATCTGCTTTTGTTAGAGCCAGAAAAATATAAACAGATAACAGTATTAAAATTGTGAGAAAATAAGTTCGTAAGTTTTCACAAGATTAATCTCGTAACGCAAAAGAATACTCTCATTTAATTTATCATTTAATACACAATATTTCGACAATTAGAGGCATATATATATATATATATATATATATATATATATATATATATATTCAGATACAGAATTTCCAGGCTGGGGCTGGCGCTGTGGTGTCACCTCAGTTCCTGCCTAGAACAAAGCAGAGGACGATGACATGTGGAAACTTCCCCAGGGGCAGTCCTTCCATCGGGCTCACGTTGATCGCGATCTTGCTGGATTCAATAGGATTGGCGGTGGCACGTCACGTTGAGTGGTATTTTTTCCCGTGGTGGGTGACGTAGAGACGAGCTGGGAGTCGCAAGGAGACGTAAAAGTCAGTTCACGACTCAACTTGGAAGGAGAAGGAGAGGAGAGAAAGAAGATGCACAGATAAATGAATTCTCTACAAGACTTAAAAAGGCCTGAGAGAGAAGGAAGAAGAAATTAAGACAGACACTTAAATTTGTTGTATGAAAGAAGTAGGAGAGAAGAGGCTTTCAGCAAATGATTGGAAGCAAAACACAAACCCACCAGAAATTTTCTGCTGAAATGTCATCTTCGTGGAGAATTAAAACTGTATTTTCTCGACGCTGGACAGTGACAAAATCACTGTTTTCCGCGTACTGAAATTCACACTTCCTATGTAGGGGAAAGGGATCCACCGCAGAATGTTTCCTGCCTGCCGATCCACTTCGAATTCTTGGAAGGTTCGAGCACCCAGCCACCGAACTCAAAACAAAGCAGGTCTTGTGACAGAATATAACATCGTTGGAATATAGAAATACTCAATCTCAGGCGCGGTTGCTGTTTAATAATAGACTTAAAGGTATATTACACTTTATAGTCAAATTTTTAAATTGTCAAGTAAAAGATAGTTATGCTACAAAAATATAAAATAAAAAAATAATTCAGAAACACTTTTAATAATAAATTTGCTAAATTTAAGATTTCATTTGAAGATAGATAGTTTATTAGTGTAAAATGAAATATGAATTTGGCAACCATTTGTAGATAGAGAAAAGTTAAGTAGGCCAAGATCATAGAAAGTTGAATTATATTCTGAATCTATTTTGGAAAAATAGAACTCAATAACTAAGGTTTACAAAATACACACAGATTTATGTGAGGGAAGTGTAAGTAATGAATGTAGCTACTTTACAAACGATCTTGTAATCAATGCAAAAAAGTATAAATGACATAAGAACAGTAGAGAAATGGGGATTTTCTGTACCCCATATATCACCAAAATTGAATAAAAACATTCTCTTGCTGCACTCTTCTTAAATCAGCCTTTCTGAAAATAAAATATAATTGAATACACACATTCATCAGTTGCCCAAGACAAAAGTAGATTAATTGAATTTTTGGAAATTTTCTCAGCATCTAAAAAGACTTTCAATGATATAATTTTTCAACATAGTCACACTGCTTTTCAATTCACATTGTCCATCATTACTCAGGATTTCCCATATCCTGGGACGAAAAGATCTTTGATCTAATAGCAAGCAATGTATACTCTGCATCCTTTATCTATTGATCAGTGGTAAATTGACGGCATATTAAAGCATGCTTAAGTGAATCAATCCTATGGTCATCCGAGGGGGAAAAATCAGTGTGCCTATTCCCCTAACTCCATACTCTGAAAAGTATTATTGCTGTCGGTGCCTAGTGCTGTGTGGATGCAATTGTCATGTAATAATAAATTATTTTCTGACAACTAACATAATTATGAAAGTTAAACCTGTTACAGGTAATTTCATATGTTAAATTCAACTTGTATTTCGTTTACTACGTTTAAGAACAAATGTTGGAATTTTGTTGGGAACAACTTATTTTTCTGCTAAGTTGTAGTTTGGTCAAAAAATATTATTCGAGCTGCTAATAAAATGTTTTTCTTTTGGTATATAGTATACTTACAGAACAAATCGTCTGATAAAATAACAAGTTGTTTTACTTTTATTTTTAGGTACTGGTACCAATTCATGTTATGTGGAAAAAACTGAGAATGCAGAATTATTTGAAGGAGACAAAAGTAAACAATATGTAATCATTAATACAGAAAGCGGAGCTTTTGGTGACGATGGAAAGTTGGATTATGTCCGCACTGAATTTGACAAAGACGTTGATGTAAACTCAATCAATCCTGGAAGGCAATTGTGAGTCCGTTTGTTATCATACACAAAACTATTGAGCTTTACACACACACACACACACACACGCACACGCACACACATATATATATATATATTCAGACTCGTAAGTCTACTTCTTAAGTACACAGATCTGTCCCTCGAGACAGTTGACCTCACTGTACAGTGCTTCTGAAAATATGAAATACTTGTTCTTTATTAACTGTAGCGATAGTGTCCCGACAGACTGTAATCCTGCACTTCTCCATCTCTCGTTTCTTGTCGATATTAATATGAAATTTCACACCACCCTTCGTTGTTTATATATACGGGGATTATACGATAAGTCTGGTAAATTTTTATGAGAGATAGGGAAATTTTTTCACTATTTCGCCATTGTTGGTAAACATGATTCTTTCAAAGATATTTCTAAACGTTTTAATCATATGCCAGTCATAGTTTATTGTTGGTAGTATTAGATGTACAGCCAGGAGGATAAAATAAAAAACTTATTTGAAGGGTTGGATAACTGATCAAAACAAACCCGAATTGGATTAAGTTTTGTGGAGTCTGAACCACCATTAAAGACCATTTATTTATTGCTCGATTAATGAGTTAACGAGGTCGTAGAAGCATAAAACATGAAACTCGTTCAAGCCGCCCGCTTGAGGTCACCACTCAGGAAAACATCGATAATTTTCACAATATCGTGATGGAAGATCGCAGACTAAAAGTGCGTGATGTAGCTGATCCCGTAGACTTCTCAACTTAACAATTGCATTTCAGCTTTCATGAAAAACTGACCATGAGAAAGCTTTGCGAAGGGTGCCGCGAAAATCGGCACTGGACCAAAAACGGATTCGGTAAAACATTTCAAAATAGCAATGTTGAGGCGTAACCCACACGACATATTGCGCAGATTCGTAACCGTTGACAATGGATCCATCACTACATTGTGTAGCCAGGTGGAGACAAAAAAAATGATTTTCTCTCCGTTATTAAACACTTTCATTTGAAGGGTTGGACAGCTGCTCAAAACAAGCCCGAATTGGATTGAATTCATGTGGACTCTGCATTAAAAACCTTTAAAAGATATTTCTAAAAGTTTTAAACAAATGCCAGTCATAGTTTATTATTGGTAGAGTGGTAGATGTGCAGTCAGGAAGATACAATAAAAAACGAATTTGAAGGGTTGGGCAGCTGCTCAAAACAAACCCGAATTTTATTAAGTTTAGTGGACTCTGCGCCACCATTAAAAACCATTTTTTTCCACAATGAGAAAACAGAGTAAAAAAATGCGAAGACCGTTTAGTCAGTTGGAAAGGTGATGGACACTGTCTTTTGGGATTCTCAGGGTATAATATTCTTAGATTTCTAGGAAAAGGGCACAAACATGACTGGGCTCAATTGAGCTGCTCTGTTGGATCGTTTGAAACGGGTGCAAACTGAGAAACGGCCAAGACTTTGATTAATAAAGAAGCTTACAATATTTAATTTAAACTAAAATAAACATACAATTAGACAACATGAAATTATATTGTACGATTATTTTATTTTGTAACGACTATCTGAGAAATTCTTAAATCAGATACTTATTAATGGGCCTAGAAATAGTTGTGGATACTTTTATTATTATTAACATAAACTGCATTCAAAATATATTAATATCTTACAGAATGAAACATGAACCAGTCGACAAAAAGATACCGATTAATTTACAATGCCTCAGTGAATATTTGTATTTGATTTTCAATTACATACCAAACGAGTTCCTGTAGCCGGCCTCTGTGGTCTAGTGGCTAGCGGAACTGACTTCTACAACAGATATCCCAGGTTCGATTCCTGGCAAGGGCTTGGGTGTTTGTGTGCGTCTTTGTGTTTACTAATCTAGTTATCCTTACAATGAAATTAATGGTAAAGTAGTCGCTAATGAACTTAGCTGTTGATGTTAATAAAACATAAAATAAAAGTTTCTGTATTCTGAAATACAACACTATCACTTTTCATTCACAAATATTAAGAACAGGTCATAGTATTTTTAATATTTACAACTTATAAACTCTTCACTTTACTAATGTAGAAGAAGGTATTACGGAAAGTACTTTAATGTAGGAGAATGCACCTTTCCCAGGGGTCGCCTGTGTCGCCAGTATACCAACGCGGTTTCGTGCGCGTGTACCTTACGAGCCTTCAGAAATAGATCCTGATGCCAATAACAGGATACCTCCTTGTGAAATTACTACAAACTACTTTTCGTCGCTGATCAAATACAAATGGGGTCAATCTCTCCTACCAAACACTCCATTACGAATATTCTATTAAGCCACTGCTCCAACTCGCAGCTTCATATATCCGTATTTTCTGAATTATAGATATTTTTCTTTATCTACAGCCATCAGCATAGATAAATACTACAATATATAAGCATCTGAGGATGGTGGGGCATTGTCAAATTAATTAATTCATATAAACAGGCTAGAGAGAAAAAGGTTCATTGCAGCGTACTTACTGTACTATGTGCCAGCCGACTAGCACGCAGTCTACAATTCTCTCGATATGAATGGTTTACGCTACCAAAATTATGCCCGAGTAATGACATCTGTCAGGAATTCTCTGTCCCTGCACCTTGAGCAAATCAACTGACGATAGATACGGTACTCTTTCCAAAAGACAACCAGAATTTACGTCATTTTAAGAAATATTTCATGTTTGTTATCTCTTCTCGATAAAATGAGGATATTTATGCAATATTACATTATATTTTTCAGACACGAAAAAATGATTTCTGGAATGTATATGGGAGAAATAGTAAGATTAGTTGTTGTAAAAGCTGCAACACAAAACATAATGTTTGGTGGTAGAGTACCTGATGCGCTTAATAAACGAGGGAACTTTGCATCAAAATATGTCTCAGAAATAGAAAGGTAATTATTATATATTTTAATGTTTATTACCCTGTTTAATTTTTATCTGATATAGCCTGAATTTTTCTTTTAAAACGATTATACTTTAGAACGTTTTATTCTTGTAAATATAGTAACTGCTGTTTCCCTAAATTCGCTAAATTAATCTATGCTCAAATTTTATTTGCTGGATTGTTTTGAATTCTATTTATGTATCGCACGTTTCCATTTTCCATACGGAGAAGGCAATAGGATTGGGAATCGGAAAGTACCAGGTGGAGTTCTGGAAAGTCCGTCAGGGCTGATTTCCTCCTTCCTGGTTTTACCCTTTCTCCTGCAAGCTGAGCGGACCTTGAGCAGTTTCAGGGATGTTTGCATGGGGGTCTAAGAACTTTTAGAAAACGGTAAGAGTTGTTTGCTGATTCCATTGAACCAGTCTGGCTACTGCCCCTCAAATTTGGTCGAGGTTTGCTGTGTTCCCACAGCAACCCAGTCTTTCGTCATCAAGGACCTACCTGATGCAAGTTTTCAAGGGGATTTTCTGCATCACCTAAAGGCGAAACACCGGGTTGAATCCTTACATTACAGCCCAAGGGAAACGTTGCTCTACCTACCACATTCCCCTTTTCAATTCTCTTACTATGCTATTAAAGAAGAGTTGCCTGCTTCAGGATCACCCTCATGTAGCCTGTTATCTCCTCCACCCCCGAAATACTCCATACTATTCGGATTTTTGGACATCTCTTGTACTTCAGTATCTATTTTCAACAGTAACTGCTCAATTTTTATAATTATTTTACCAAGTTACTTGTGATTATTCTAAATTCCTTTTAAGTCTAGTTAGAGAACTGCATCATGTGCCAGCTGACCGGTACAAGTTTCAGATCTTCCTGTCCGAATAAGGCATACGACAGTGATATACGTTTCTGTACTTTGTGTCAGTCGACTGACGCAAGGTGGAGTTCTCTCTCCCTAGAAAATTTGAAATGTTTTCTTCTGTAAAAATTAGCAACACATTCCCTCCGTTTCACGTTCCTCCAGTCGCGAAAGGATCAACAACTGTTTCTCATTTCGTACTTGATTATCTGCTCATAGATTCAGCTTTCTCAAACACCTCATGAGAGTTTTTCTCTCGTTTTCATATTACACTCTGCCACATCGGAAAACGTCATCGCTTAAGTTTTAATTCTTTGACGAATTGTTACCCGCCAAAAGACTTTCCCTTACCCCGTGCTTTCACGCTGAAAACTGTTTTTGTCAAGGCAAACCATGAATCTATGTTCTCTGGCGCATAATATTCGTCTGATTGGAACAGCCTTTTGTTTCTTGAAGCAGACCCTTATATTGCATGCCTGAAACTTTGCATCTGCTTTTACTACTTTTCGTCGGAAGTACTATAAAATGTGAAGTAAATCGTATAAAATTTGTAATACAAATTCTTGAGGGTATTAAACTGTTGCATATAGTATGATCTTCAAGAGTATTTATCAATTAAAGCTGAAATTAACAATTTACCGTCTGTTAACTAAAAAAATCAGCTACATTTCAAAAAATGGCCTTTTCGCAAACACAGTTATATTTTAACTGTACATCACTAATTGTATTTATATAATTATTCTGTATTTTTAAACTCCTTTATTGATTGTAACATCTATTCATGTTTACTCATATTAATGGATATTTTTCAGTGATAAGCCTGGTTCATTCACTGCAGGGAAGGGAGTTATGACTGAATTGGGCATTCCAAATGTCTCTGATCAAGACTTAGTCAACATGCGCTATATATGTCAGTCTGTTTCAACAAGAGCAGGAATAATGGTTTCAGCAAGTATGGCAGTTTTATTAAACAAAATGGGATTTGAAAACGTTACAATTGGCATTGATGGTTCATTATATCGCTTCCATCCTGGTTTTTCTGACCTTATGAATCAGAAGATAGCAGAATTAATTAAACCTGGCATTAAGGTATGCACCAGTAATAAGTAAAACAAACACATTGATAAGGTATACTAAATGGATGCCTTTATCATAGCATATTTCTTAATTAAATTAATATATATATATATATATATATATATATATATAGTGACGCTTTCTCTCTCCCTCAGTTACGTTTATCTCGAATGCATACACAGAAATAATGTATATGTGATAAAAATGCCAATCGCGAACTGCTTGATCCTGAGAGAGATGGCAAGCGTCGACCTAAGATACATGAGTCCTTGAAACCAGCACGAGACTCTCAGGTGTCTTGGTTTTAAAATAATTAATCAGGTGGCGTGTTTACTAAATACTCAAAATAGGGAAATTTTTCGATAATTTAATTTGGACAACAAATAAATTTACTGTTAATGCCGAGCTCAGTCCCTGGGTTCCGAAATCATTGAATGATGCTCACTTATGAGCAATAATACCTAAGCTAACTGCGAAATAATTACAAAGATTCTAAAATTCATTAAACATTTTAATGTTTAACGGTACGTCCGAGATTTAATTGCCGGCCATTGCAGCCAAATCACACACAGTAAAAAGGGAAGGGGAGGGCTTACTTCTTGTCGATCTCGTCGCAGCTGCCGACGGAGCTGGAGCCCTTAATTCAGGTTCGTCCTACGCACCTGGTCTCTCCGCTGGTCACACGCGCGCGAACAGGCGCTCCAAATCGCAACAGCTTGGTGATATCCACCACTCCAACACTTCTCACATTTCACCCTGCTCTCCAAACGCACACTGTCCTCTCTGTTTCACTCCTTATATCCGTCTCATTTCACCTCTAACATTCATCTCCTCTCCAACTCGTCTCACTCTTACATGCGTCTCGTCTCGCCGCTCACAACCTTCTGATTCCTACTCTGTACCTGTTTTTGGGACCCTCCGATTTTCCGCACACAATAACAAGGGTCGACGTCTTTATCCACGCCGACTACATATATATATGCGTAAGGAAATGACATTGTCAAGCTAATTAAAACAATTAATAGGAACAGGAAAAAGAGACAGAAAGTTGGTGACTTACCTGAAGTTCACAGATGGCAGGCACAATGTAGGGTTTAAGATTCTGACTGTCACTGAAAATTAGAGAATGTAGGCTTTTTTCCCGGTGTATAGATTGAATATAAAGTTCTCAGGTATTCACCTGGGTTATATCATTTATACAATACAACGTTTCTCCACAATCATTTTCAGGTAACTGATGAAAATTCAAAAACCCTACATGGTGCCAGCCATTTATTAACTTCAGGTAAGTCACCACTTTCCTGTCCTTGTTATATATATATATATATATATATATATAATTAATGGGGAAAGGACAGAGAGATAGAAAGAAGATGACTTACCTGAGGTTCATAGATGGTAGACACCTTGTGAGGTTTAGAGAACTTGAATTTTCGGATCGGCTAGCCGATCACTGGAAATGTCTTCCTAACTTTCTGATGAAGGGGGCGGTGCCTCCGAAAATTCAAGTTCTCTAAACCTCACAAGGTGTCTACCATCTATGAACCTCAGGTAAGTCATCTTCTTTCTATCTCTCTGTCTTTCCCCATTAATTGTTTTAATAAACATGACAATGTCATTTCCTATCTCGTATATATATATATATATATATATATATATATATATATATATATATATGTGTGTGTGTGTGTTTAACATACTACCGGCTCTTCACCTTCTGGTTGCGTTATTATAGCATATACATTTTTCTCTTCTGAACTATTTTTCCTGGTGGGTCCAGTCTACCATCCTGTCATGAAACAACCATTGTTACTGCTCTTCCTCTACCTAAAGACAAATCTTCTTAATGAAGAAATATACAGATTGAATAGTCTGTATCATGGAGTATAATATGGAATTGCAGAAACAAATGTATTTGATCTGCCATACAAGAAATTAATGTCATAGGACCTCGAGAAGTATGAAATGTGAAGTTCCCATAGCACTAAGTTCCTCAACTTGTGTGAATTGCAAATTCTGTCTCCAATGTGTGTAAACAATTGAAATAATCGTCTTAATTTTGATGTCAGCTAAATTCAATCCAAACTAATTAATCATACAGCCATTTATTTCCAACAACACACAAGCACCTCTTCATTAGAGTGAATTTAAATAAAACTTCTGTACTCATGCATAATATTGTATAGACCTGACAACACATATGGTCCAAGAAAAGGTGGAGCAGTAGGAATCATGGACATAGCACATGAGAGGCCTGAAGCACAATTTAATTTTGATGCCCCCTCTAAATATTTCCCCAATTAAGTCTATATTCTACACAGATGTCTTTTAATCTGGTATTCCCTGTATTTGTGGTCCACATAAGTGAGACAAGGGCTACACTACACCAGAAATGTTAAGCAGTTCGTTGAAATATCAATTTACCCTCAATTCAGGAATTATTTTGCCCTTTATTATTGATCGCAAACTTAGGGTGCACCAACAGTTATCCTGGTGCAGTTAAAGAATATTATCAGCAGATCTTCTAATGATTCATCTTATGTTTGAAAGCGCTACAGTGAAAAAAAAAAAGTGTTGTTGATTCAATTTTTAACATCATCTTTCTTTGCACATATGATAAACCAAGAAGAATGCCAGACCAAAATGATTTACAAGTTATCAATAAAACTCAGAAGTCCCCCAAACAGCTATAGGCTAATAAACTAATTTTAAATATGTTCAAACAAAAATTAGTAATGTCTGTTGAAAAAACTACAGGTACAAGTCACTTTTTAGGCATTGCAATACCAGACCACATGCTAACACAGAGGTAATCAAATCATGGCACATTGGATGGTTGAAAGTGGCACATTGCATCTTTGAGCCTGTTTGTATTTCGGACAAGAAGTCCTTTTTTTGTTTAAAAGCATTGTACAATTAGACATGTATTATCAATAATATTACAAAATAAATGCAATGAATGGCCAAAAGTTGGAAATAGAAGAATTTAATAACAGTTCTTCAAGCAAATAGAGATAACAGATAATTCTAGGTTCCAAGCTTATCTCACTCTCAGTGCCAACAACTGTAATCCAAATTTATCTTCAAAAGAGAGACTCTGTCAGCTGTAGTAGCATCATGAAGCTATAACCCTCTTGTACAGAAACATCATTATTGACTTTTGTAAATTGGTTCTTCATTAAACTAAGCATAGCAGATTCTATCCTCATATCTATTTACCAACCATTAACCATGAACAAGATGCTGTAAAATGTTCTTCAGTCATATGGCACATCTGAACTCATCATCATTAACAGAAAATGTCTCTTGGGTGACAAGGGGTTTTGCAAATTTTATTTCTCAGTTTTGTTTCCGAAATTGAGTAGTAACAAAGTGTCTGACAAAAATTCCAAGAGGGAAAAGTTGTGGTATTGACCTGTTTTGTGCACACACTAATAATAAGAGATACAGCCTTATTTAACAGACAAAACTTAAAAAACAGAAAAGTAATCAAAGAAATTTAGATATGCCAACATTTTGATGCAAGCTTAGCATCTTTCTCAAATGGCTATTAAAGGGCCCTTTAATAAATATACTGAACTCACATCGAAACATCAGCTTATTAAGATTTCTTTAATTGGTTAATTCTGTTTTTAAAGATTTGTCAGTTAAATCTCTTCTTATTATATATCACAGACATTAATTTTTACATTATTTTTGTATTTCCCTCTGTTACATTCTATACAGTCCCAAAAGTCAGTTAAGAATTAATTATTTTCAATGAAAATTTATTTCATTATATTGTCTTAAAATAACTAATGCTCTACATTTACTCAACATGTGTGGGCATTCGGTGTGCATTACAAATAAATTGAAATATGTTGTATTGTTATTTCACTTTATTAGTGCACATCTGAGAAACCTAGTGTATTAGTAACATTTTGTCAATATAATGTGCAAGTAATTTTTTGTAATTAATTAACCCTTAATTGATTTCTTGGCCAGTATATAATGTGAATTTTCAACATCTGTAACAATAACATAAACTAAGTTATTGTTTTTAATTAAATTTATAAAGTATCAGAAAATAAAAATTTATAAGCATGGTAAAAGTTGAGGAGGAAATGTCTTATTTTAAACTAGAATTCAATTTCTGACATTTGGCCAATTGTATTTTATTTTTGTTTCAGTTCAAACTTATGTTATCAGAAGATGGTAGTGGGCGTGGTGCTGCACTGGTCGCAGCAGTTGCATCTCGAGAAGTATGAGAATGCAATGCCAATTAAAAAAAAAGAGAAGGGATGAGTCTTTACTTTGTCAGGAAAAAATTAAATAAGTAATGTAAGGAACATATTACTTTCTTACGCATATGTAATTTCAATTTGATCAGAAGGTAAAATCTGAAGCGAGATTATCTTCTTTAACTGTTAAGTGCATGTTTAAACAAAATTAAATAAAAATGAATCTTAAACTCTAATTTTAACAACTCATTTAAGTACTATATGAAGGCACAATCATATTAAATACATAAAGAACATACAGAATATACAATTGCACATGTGCAATCAACAGTAATTAGGAAAAGAAAATTTTTACTACATTATTGTGTGATTCAAAGATTAAAAATTTGAATATGATTAATGTTTCTTGTGATGATTATCTGATATAAACATTCTTTTACCTAGTTTGTTTGCTAAAGCTTTAAGGACTAAGGGTGCTAAAGAATTTCCTACCTTTCTCCCCCATTTGTATCCTTACTTACTATCCAACATGTGTGACCATGTCACATTTCAAACATTAATTTGTTATCTATCCTAAATGTATGCTCCAAATAAACACTTCCATCCCAACTCAATTAACCTAACTGCTACCACTAGACTGATGATATTCGCCGTTGGCGACTGTAGCCTAAACAGTAGAGGCACTCTGCGGCTACAGTGGAGGTTCTGTAATGATCTGGGTACGAGTCCCGGAGGTGCCAAAATTTTTCAGTCTTTCTTTCTTCTTCCATTCCTCTCTATGCTTAACATATGCCCTTCTCTGAGCATAATTCTATGCCAAACATGTCACTTGAAGTGAATTTCCTACCTTTCTCTTTCATTTATCTCTCTATTTACTACCTAAATATCCTATGTATATATATAATTAATAGGGAAAGGACAGAGAGATAGAAAGGTGACTCAGTCATTGGCTAGCCGATCACTGGAAATGTCTTCCTAACTTTCTGATGAAGGGGGCGGTGCCGCTGAAAATTCAAGTACTCTAAACCTCACAAGGTGCCTACCATCTATGAACCTCAGGTAAGTCACCTTCTTTCTATCTCTCTATTCTTTCCCTATTAATTGTTTTAATTAACATGACAATGTCATTTCCTGACTCATATACATATATAATAAATTGGATAGGAAAAAGAAACAGCAAACCTTAAATTGACAGGTGGTATATACTGACAGGGAAGTCCAAAATATGAATTTTTGAGTGTCTAAACACCCTTCTTCAGGTAAAATGTGTCCGAATGACATGCAGCCGTTTAAAAGAGAAAGGCACTAAGTCTAAAACAATGCTTTTGAGAAATCAAGGGATAATATTTTTTTAGCTTTGACATGTACAAAACCCCTTATCTATTTGAAAATGGCTTTATCTGTAACAAGAAATATGAATTTGTCTTTATAAATTAATTACGATACATTTATCCATTAAATATTTTCAAAGGTAGAAAACTATTACTGCCTTTCTACTTTGGACAGCAGTGTGGCAGTCAGTTGCTTAGTGGCAATTCAAATTATGGCATGTGATTTTGAGTGCACAGTACTGAGAATGTCAGGCATGCCTGCCTACAATGAATAGAAGATGTCAACCTGTGTGGTGAAACTACACAAACAGTTGCTATTGTGTAGCTGACTATATTTCAGCATAATTTATGGTTTGAAAGTGTTAATAAAATAAGTAAAAATTGAAAATAATACATTAAACTTCAAGACTTCTGAGATATTAAAGGAATACTTTGGGGAAATCAATTGTGCATGAAACAATATAAAACAAGCCTAAACTAGTGATGTGTTTTAGAAAGAAACTGAGGATCATAATGTGAACTATAAATTGCAGAAGTCTCTCACAAACCTACAATAAATAGTAGACATCAGGAATATTAATAAAAATATTGAAAACCATAATTTGGGAAAACAAAGTTCATGTACAAATAATTTGAACAATTAGGAATGTCTAAAGATGGCAAAAGGATAGAAAAGAGATCATTGTGTGTACCTTGTGCAGGTATTGAGTACTTCTGGATCTTTAATATGAAATTTCTATATCACTTAGAGTTGAAGAGAAGCATGACCAAAGTTGTCATAGAGGAAAAATAAGCAAATCTGAAAGGCTATGAGCAGGTTCAAATTTCTCTGTGCATAGATGATTCAGAAATAAATGGTGAATATATTTAGATAAATTACAAGCTGATGAATAAAAGTTTCTCAACCGCATGCCATTTTCAATCTGAGTATTTTTGGAAAAATGAAGTGATAAATATACACAACTCTTGAAACACCAAATTATGCTCTCATATATTCCTTTATTTCAATCTACCTTCTCAGGAGCTATCAGCTAATTGCCATATTCATCTTTATAACCATCATACATCAGTTCCATTCAATCTATTATATAATAATTTTTGTCAAAGCATCTCATACAAACTTGGATCTAGCACTGTATAATTGGCATGTCAATTTTTAAAACTTGCCTGTTGATAACATTATTGTAATGTTCTGATGGTTATCTATTCAATATGATATGTGATAATAGAAAAATCTAAGAATGCACAAATTGTTAGAAATGAAATAAATTAATGTCTTCTCTCTTTTTTGATTATCTTAGCTTTGGAAAAGAATTGCAAAATGAAATAATTACAATTACTTTACTTACAAGTGATAAGTAGATGTGTTTAATTTCCACTATACTCTAAATTCAGTCTTCCCAGTTCTTGAATAAAACTGGTTCTTCAGTATCGAATAGTTAGGTACAGCATAACAAAATTTACTATTAATAGGTGTAATTGAGTAAAGGATGGAGGTTTAACTAACAATAATAAATATTATTCAATGTAATTCTTCACAAGTATAGGATCACATTTGGTTTATTGAACTAATAATTTTTAAAGGTAATTTATTACACTATTATAAATTTTATAAATTCTTTCAGCTGTCAGTTTATGATGAGGCTGGTGTTGTCAAATGCTCTGAAATCATGGAGGAAAAATAATTAGATTAACAAAATATTGAACAGTATAATAAAAAGACAATTTTGAAACTATAAAATAAAACATTAATTACAATCATTTCATTAATGTACAGCATAATACATTTCCCCTTCAAGAAATAATTTTCCATACATCAGTCAAGAGTGCAAGTTAATTTTGTAAGATGAGTTAATACACTGGGAAAAACACTCTGTAATGCATGTTAGTATTAATATAATTGGAAAAACTAGGCAACCATCAAATGCATAATTTAAATGAATAAAACTCCAGAAGAATATACATAACAAAATGGTAGCAATATTTAAAAAAAAATCAATTTAATTCACTCAATGTTTTTGTAATTCCATGCATTAACTATATATATATATATATATATATATATATATATATATATATATTATATATATATATATATATATGAGATAGGAAATGACATTGTCATGTTTAAAACAATTAATGGGGAAAGGACAGAGAGATAGAAAGAAGATGACTTACCTGAGGTTCATAGATGGTAGACACCTTGTGAGTTTTGGAGAACTTGAATTTTCGGAGGCACCGCCCCCTTCATCAGAAGGTTAGGAAGACATTTCCAGTCGTCGGCTAGCCAATCACTGGAAATGTCTTCCTAACCTTCTGATGAAGGGGGCGGTGCCTCCGAAAATTCAAGTTCTCCAAAACTCACAAGGTGTCTACCATCTATGAACCTCAGGTAAGTCATCTTCTTTCTATCTCTCTGTCCTTTCCCCATTAATTATTATATATATATATATATATATATATATATATTATATATCAAGATATTTTGACTCCAGATAAACTGATTTCACAGCCATGTATATAGTGAGACGCTAATTAATACCTCTAAATTTATATAGTTAACATATTTGCTTCCAAAAATGTATTTGGATTAAACCTATAAAACTCAACTCATAGCATTTTAATTGTTAAATAATTAGTCAAACAACAAACCCATACAATGCTAAATCAGCACACTGTTAGCAATGATCTGAAAATAGACTTACAACAGAATATTCCCAAAGCCAAATTACTTTGAACCTGAAATTAAATTAAATTTGTTTACCAAGATTTACAAAATAAATTAATGATATGGTAGAAATCTATATATTACTTTGTGGCTTCCCATCTTTCCAGGGTGTGAACCTTATGTGTGACTCCTCTCTCTTCATAGCATCAGCCCTTAGCTCAGGTTTGAGGGCTTGTCTTAATAGTCTTGCAGCGATATTTGAATATTGGACATAACTGAAACATTAAACAACATACTATTTTAGTATAATTAGTGACCCATCCTCAATGAATTATTTTAATAGGTCATAAAGTACTTCAAGAAGCTATTTTTAGAATCGTCATGTATACTCAATCTATGTTTAGTAAATTTACAATCAAAATTAATGCAACAAATCAATCCATATGCCATTTACAATTATAATAAGACTGTTGAATTTAAAATTTGATGTACAAATAATTGCAATTTTAAGATTCAAATATCTTACATCTTAAGATTGAATTTAAGAATTGATGTTTGGTTTGGATGTGTTGATTGTAAAAATACAATATTCTGGAATTTCCAGATGATAATTATTATTCTAAGGGCCATTTAGAAAGAATATTTCAATAACTACTCATAACTGAAAATGTAAAGAGAAAAATAATATTCGTCAGTGTTCCAGCATTTGATCGCTTAAATAAGATTTTATAATTCATAATGCGAACATTAAAACAAATGATCACAACGTTAATATTACACGATTCTTGAAAATTCAAGAATCTCTCGGACGCGATTTAAGTTTCTATCTTTGCGACTCAATAACGTGGCTATGTTGAATAATTAGATTTTTCTTCATTCGAGATTAAATAATACACAGTATCAGTATAGCTTTGTTTCAGACTACATTTATCAAGGGCATTATCGGCGAAATATATTTGCTTTCAAATAATTTCGCATACATCAAAAATTTAATACTTTATTTATAAACCCTCTTACTTTAATCCTGCCTGTCTCCACGCACTCATTTTTATTAGTATTAATTCAAGTTATATTGTGAACACTACAGGTTTTCTTAGTGCACAGCTGCAGAAGACAAACTCAAGGATAATAGACATAAAAGCAGAAGATGTTAATATAGGCAAAAGCAAAGATGTATATTCACATCATGGAGAGACTGAACGTTACAGCGCTCTGGGTGGCAGCAACAAACACTAGCTCAAGATATACTAAAAAATGGCGGTGAATATTGAGTATATGCTATTAGAATGTCGTAAATGGGGCATGTGCCAGCTTTTTTTTTCATTTCTAACATAACTTGTTCGTAACTGCCGCATTTCTAACGTTCATGATGCTCTAGAATAAAAGTCATATTACTTTTTATCAAAGCCGTTCCCTGAATTGTAATTAAACTAGTACATTTTCAGATACCCTTTCAAAAACAAAAAAGTTAATAAAAGGACGGGTATGAAATATGACTCGGGATAGTTGGTATCCTACACTTTATATTCTCCTCATTATGAATACAGATTTATAGCGTGTGAGAGAGAGAGAGAAAACCACGGAGAACACTCCTATTGTTTACCTAAACGAAAGATAATCACACGGAATTGTGATACATTGAAAGGAAAAAATGAGAAATTGAGGTAGCAAGTGAAGAAAATGAAAAAATAATTTGTAACTTGTGAAACATTGGTAGCAGGTTTGTATAGAAAACTTCAAGATTCTGCAACTGAAGTGTTAGAGTGTGAGAAACATAGTGTTTCATTGCATGAAAAATGCTCTGTTCCTAATTATCCTGCAGGAGGTAAACATTTGCCCGTACATTTAATTTATCCAATTAACGTAGACTTCGCAGATGGACAACTTCAGCCTCCAATAATTGTCTGACGATTTAAATAACTTTGTCATTTTGTAATTAGCCATATAAAATTTTCAAATGGATTATACCATATATGTCTTTTATTTCATTAGCCTTTATCCTTATTAGCTTTACAATATATTTAATGTCAGTAGGGATCAGTGGTGGCTGGTACATATGTGTTCATGTGAATTAATTTCGGAGGAATTTTTTGTTTCGTAATTTTCATAAACTTTGAAATAATAGTATTTTAAGATTGTGAATTTCTGCTTCGATTTCGAAGACTTTTAACTACCCGCCTTCCTCATACATCTGGGCTACATTCTTTACAGCACGAGAATTGTGTAGTATGAGAAATGCGCATGCGCAGTATTTCCTCTACAGTTCCCTGCCGTACAAAGAACAGTACGCCGAGCTGGGTCGTACGTAGTCACAGCTGTAGGTGGCATAATCAGCCTACAGTTTTAAATGTTTTTGACGAATTAATAAAAATATTACTGTTTGTGGTTTATTTTAATTAGTCGAAGGTTATTTAAAAGGAAAAAAGTTTAACGGACGGCATTTCAAAGACATCCATAATTATGAAAAAATTACCTTACGATCCTGCATACAATATTGTCATTATATACGACTTCTTCCTAAAATTAACTTTCTTTATTTTAATTATGTAAGAAGTCAAAATATTTTTATGTTGATTTTATATATTTACAAATTTGAAAAATCGTTTTTATTACACGCTGTGTAGACGAAATTAGATATGTAGATTTTTCAGTATTATTAGTATCTTACGCAATGGGAACTATCCACATAAAATTGTTCATTGGGGTGATGTAACGCATTACTTTAAATACTCAGGAGCCTCCACTGGTAGAGATTTATTCTGAAATGATTTTCACGACGTACAATAGTATTATCCAATGCTAGTAGACGACAGGTAAAGTCCATCTTTACCTCCTACTAAAACATCACGGCCGAGTTTTCAATTTGCTTCAAATATGGCGACGCCTTGTCGTCCAGCCTGTTGTTTATATAGGCCTTTACAAATAACAAATTGTAAAAAAGATCAACTATGACAATTGAAGAAGTTAAATAACTGAATAACGAAGAAATTATTCTTTCCTATGAGAAACAAAACAGTAAAACTGTAGTTTGATTAGACTAATATATTAAAAGAGGGACGAAACCTCATAGAGGACCATCTAATACAATATTAAATAAACTGTCGAAGTTTGAGGTCCATTATTGAAAGACACATCACTGATTTTCATCTGGAGTTCATAACAACATCTAAGGAACCAGCTCAGTAAATATATAAAATTAATAAAAAATAGAAGATCCAGCTTCGCTTGCCAATTCCTGGTCGGACGCAGCCACCCGGATTCTCGTGAATGTTAATAATACACAATTATTTAACCATTTTTACGTAATTTCTTACAAATTTTTGTGTTAATTTGTTGTAACTAATTGTACTTATCATTGTGTTAGTTCAATTCATTCAAAGGACAACGAATTTAAATTCTGAATTAATCAAAAATGTACTGCATATACACCAACGAAGTAGCTAGCAATAATAAAATATTTATTAATAAATCCTAAAGCTTGTAAAGTAAAATTTTATGCCCACAACAGTGGATATTAAATTAAATATATTATATTCTTCAGTAATATATATAATCAATTATTAAACCCAGTACAGCATGGGTTTCTGCGTTACGTCTTTGTGTCATAACTATAAGCATATTAGTTTAGTTTCCAACTAGAGCCGATAATAATTTAAAGTAATATTATTTTTACTTTTCTTACAGTGTTAATTTAATAAGGAAACTAAAAATCATGTAATATTATAAATTTATGGAAATAATGTAACTATATAAGAGAACCCCTTCTTTATTGCCTATTGATGTATTTTATTATTTTATCTGCTAATTATTTTGAAAATCGCTTGTAAGTAAACACTTAATTCATAATTAATATTAAGTTGTAGCAAATAAATGAGGTTCAGGAAATATGACTATGAAACAGAAATAACATTAGAAATACGAAATTAAAATAAAAAGCGGGATGAGAAAGGACTAGTTACAGTATATTCTGAAACTTATCGGGTTCACTCTTAGATGGCAGCACAGTACAAATTCCTCTCTAATATCTAACGTGCAATTCTACGTCTACTACTAGATACATATTGAATGATTTAGGCGTACCCTGTTGATTAAACCTGAAGTCCTCTTTTCATTAACGCAGATTCTAATTATGTTACATTTCAAAAATAAATCTGACAATAAAGTAATTTAATGTATTAACATGAACTAAAATGGAAAAATTATAAACACAGATCTTCTAGAGAATGAGATAACTCTAGGCAGATTACGAAAATACAGGGTAACGTTATTTTTGTCCCACGAGTACCAATAGTTGTGCTTGATACAGTTCTTTGACTCGTTTTCGAATGTATTCGGAATTTTTCCACCACCCCTCAAACGTTTTCTTTTGGTCATTCGTCTTATTTTTGTCTCAAATATAATGCCACTAAAGGTTTCAGAGATACTGGAATTTATTTCAAACATTTTAATATTTTCTTCATTCTTAACTATACAATATTCAAACATTGGTTGACTGACGCAGAAAGGAGGAAATAAAGGTTTTCTGCTATAATTCGTCTGTGGAGTATCCTCTTGATGGTCCAACAACATTCGGCCGGCATATTAGGATTCAAAAAAGTTATACCGTTTTTTGAGATACCCTAAGCCGAAACATTACCGTAATTATTGCCAATGATCTTATAACATCATATAAAGATTTTGGCAGTTATATGTCCTTAAAAGTACACTTCCTTAACTCGCACTTAGATTTATTTCCAGAATATCGTGAAACATCAGGAGATTTCAGCTATGGGGAAAAGGTATAAAGGAAAATGAAATCCTAATATGCCAGCCGTCAAGAGGGATGATCTGTAGGCGAAAACTAGTAGAAAATCGTTATTTCTTACTTCCTAGGCGAGCTAGAATGTTTGAATATCATGTTTATAGTATTTAGAAATGTTTGATATTGTAAATACCTGTCTCTTAGAAACCTTGAAGCATGGTTAAAATCAGATTTCATATTTGAATTAAGGAGAAAATGTACCAAGACATGTTCTTTCACAATACCCCACAGTCCATTATCAAGTGTCGTCAGTTCTGGATGTTACGACTCTTCGATCATTTCCAAATAAGTGTGTTGATTGACAGAACCGCCGAAGAAATTGTGATCCAGCAGGTGTTCCGCTGTCACCATGCCCAAACCATAACATGAGGCGGATTATTCTGAATTTCTTCAAAAAGTGAGGATGACTTGTACGGGAGCTGCGATAAATCGCACACTCAAAAGAAAAACGTGACATTTTTTGTCCTTTACGCTCGGAAAGCGTTTAATCAGCAACTGACATGCACGGACACGTCGATCCAGGTCAACACCTGACAGCTCATTAACACTGGTTGGACGAAAAAATTTAATTTTTAAATCATTCTTTATGTGGTCTCGCATTGTCCAACTCTGCAGAACGTTTTCGTAATGATTTCACCGGAGAACGTTGAATTGATGCTTCCACATTAGACAAGTTTTGACTCGAGTTGCGCATCAAGAACACTTCCCGTAGCAAAAGTCTTTTTCTCTCATTGCAATAAGGTGCTTTGCCGAAACGCACCATGCAATAGTTCTGGACGCCTTCCATTGCTTGTCCTGTGCTCCGACGTTCGATGAACACACACAGAAACCACCAAACGCTCTTCTACATTGAATGGACTCATACCGGTAAAATCATTACTAGCCATAACTAACGGCCTTATCGATAATTTTATTCGTATTACACATTTCGTTATTTCTTTGCTTCATAAATTAAGGCTGTGTAAAGGGACTTTCAGAACACTCTATAGATCCCGATGAAGTTCAGAATTGTAGACAGGCCGTTTAGGCCTCCTGTAACAAAAAAACAGGTTTTAATCGTCAACCATCACGAACGAAGTCTTATACATTTAATTTATTGAATAGGGGTTTCATACATACAGTGTACATATCCGAGAGACAAGAAATTTTTGCTCCTGGGGAATAGTTTTGGGCTCCATGGAAAGACTTCGAAGAGCCAGCGGTAGTCTTTAGGACTGCAAGTATCTGGCCGGGCCAGGTTTAAGTGTCTTGGAAACTCCTACAATTTATGTTAACGAGTTTACTACTTATCTTCTGTATATAACTTACAGCCAATTGTATCTACTTAAGTTTCACGTTATTGTTTAATAAGCCGTTGCATTTAAACGCACTAGCGTAATTCTTTTTGTATATTTGGTGGGGAGGGGTAATAGGCTACACGAGGGTGACACTGAAACAGTCATCTATCGTTTAATAGCACAGAAGGGAATTGAAAAGTGGGGGATTGTTGCAGACGGACTTTGAAGCAATACAACGAGCATTTGGCTGTAGGAAGCTGTTTAAATCAGATTTATTACGTGTCTTGTTAGAAATACAAAAATAGAATATCGTGTAGGATAGAATTCTCCGTATAAGAAGGTTTCAGAGCCAGGTCGTAATTCATCCCAGGATTGTCAAGTGTTCTCTTTCAGTTTCCAATGTTAAGAAATGAACGGATTAATTTAAACGTGACTAGATACGATGATCCTCGTAAAGGACGTCCGAAAATTTTAATCACATCTGAAATTATCGAAAGACTAACTGGGGACCCGGCGTTGCCCGGGTATTTATTTATATTATCCCGGTGCATTATTTAATTCTTGGTCAAACACTTAACTAAACTGACATCGAAAACGTCACAATATGAACCTAAAATATACTCCCAGTATCTCGACAGAGTCCAAAATACCCCCGGTACAATAGTAATAAATATATTTTCAGTATTCTAACGGAATAAAAATTTTCCCCTACTTAATGGTTAAATTTGTAGTTAAATCGCATATTACATGTCATAATATAACACGGCGACTCGTATTACACCAGTTTCGACACCAAACTCGACAGTTTTCTTTTCATTTTCATATTGGCAATTTTAAAATTTACCTGACTCGAGAAATAAAACCAATTTACGTATACATCATATCGATGATACAAATAAGTTAATTTTTTCTCAGTCTGCTGCAAGAATAGATAGTAAGTGGGATGGATGATATAGGAACGTGTAATAGGACTTACAACTCGCAGTTGGTCTACACGCCGGCTTTCACGTGGTAATTCCAAGAAATTTCCTCGTAAAATTAATATTTTTATTTATATTCATATTGTATTAATATATTCTGCAATATATCGAAATTAAATATGCACGAATATTTAAATTAAATCTCATTTTTTAAACCCTCATTATTTAATTAAATTCAGTGAGCCTTTTCGAGGCCTATTCGAGACAAACATACGGACAGTCAGACACTTCAATTTTATTTATTGCACGATATATAATTTGTGTGCAATTGTCAATACTATACGGATATAAAAAGAACACGTCAACTATGCTCTATACTAGGAATTGTACATGAAAAAGTTTTGCACATGATGCGTGCCGCTCAAGCTCACTACGATCAGATACGCAGATGTCACTTCCCCAACAGTGCTTGGTCTGTTTTACGTCGATATGTGACACTTGATAAATGATGGAGTCATCATTAGAAATCAGATTCATAACATCAGTTCATGTGGTGAATAGAATGTGATTGATTCTTCAGCTCCGAAAAGGTCGAAGATGGAAAGATCGTTGCGACGGTTTATTAGGATGATAAAGGAATTCTGGTGATTGGCTATCCTAAAACAGGTGAAACAATAATCGGGAAAAACTTATTCTAAATCGGGACGCATAAATTCGTCAAAAGAGACTCTGAAGAAAATAAATAATTTTCCATCAGGCTGGACAGACCAACCTCGTTTCTCGTTAATGAAGAAAAAGGCGGAAAATAGTTACTTTGAATAATATGGCATATTCACATAAAGCTTCTATCCTTTTAAAGTGAGGCGGATCATTGAATTTGATATTAAATTTGTGTGACGATACTCAAAATGTATCGTTGGAAAATACTGAGTCACATTGAGACATAATGGAAGAGATTGCTTGGGAAATGAGATTTTATGAGAATTTCTTGGAAGGTACAAGAAGCACTAAACCTGGACACGTTGTGAAGAGACATGAAAGGTGATGGTAGATGGTAACCATAAAGTTCATTCACTCTACCAAAATGGAGTACTATTTATAATACTTTAATCCACGACACATAATCTTCTAACTTTTTTACCATCGGCAACAATTACTATTAATCTTTTCTATTTTAATATTTTATTTTCATTAATATTATTGCACTATTATATGTACAATGTATTATCCTCGTAATTACAATCGTGTTGAAGGTCCATATTAGAACAGAAACATGTAGTTAAATTAATTAAATTACTATCTAATTGTCTGTCTGTGTTCTTCCTCGCTCATTTACTATTTCTCGATTTTATAAAACGAGTAATCTGCAAAGGGACTTCTGCTAAGGACTTTGAACCGAAGAAACAAACGTGAGTATGCGACATCGTAAAGAGAACGGAAAGTAGAATTTGAGGTTTTTATGATCAACGAGTCACGGTTGTAAACGCAGATTGGACCTCACGCGAACCTTGTCGCGGAGGGCGCCTGAGGGCTCCGTTGCCAACCTCAAGAGGGCAATGCACACGCACAACCTAGAGTTCTTTAGCCGTACTCGGACGACGGTACAAGAATTTAGTTCACTACCACATACTCCATGTACTCCATATACATTATGCTTTTCTTAACCAAATTATAACAAGATTTTCAACATCATAGTTTTCTGACTTGAACCAAAAGCGACGTTTCATCTCTATTTTGAGAGTCTTCATGCTTATTACAAACATAATATTACAATAAATTAATTCTGAGTTTGTGTTACAATCTTGAATTTATATTCAAACAACATGGTTAAAAACTTACAAATTTAGCAATATATCATGCTTCTCCTGGCTCCCTCAGTCGAAAAGATTATTGAATTTACATGCGAAGATTTTGGTGTCGCGTACCATCTCCAGCGGCAGTTGCGGCCGAAATGATGTGTAACAATCAGTGCTTTCGGCAGTTAAATTTTAACAATGGAGAAGAATATTAAAGGGTTAATTTCTATAACAAAAGAGAATCGTAAAATTTGTTCAAATGATTTGTGTCATTTTCAACATTGATTTCATGAGGGTTGCACCTGATATACATTTCACTCATAATTCTCGAGCAGTAATTATTTTCTTCACCTAAAATTTCTGCATATTTCCATTCGAAATTTTGATTATTAACATGTATGTGTTTGGACACAACTGTGTACTTTTGAATGTCTAATTTGATGTTATTTTATGTTCCTTAATGCGAGTTTTTAAAGCGCTTTTAGTTTGTCCAATATACAATGCGTTACAATCTAAACAATTAATTTTTTAGATAACATTATGTCTTTCCTGAAACTTAATTTTGTCTTTAATATTTTGAACGAAATTTAAATTATTTATTGATTTGAAAACAACATGTGCACAGTAATTGTGAAACAAGTCAATTAATAAGTAGTTATATATTTAATGCTGACTATTTTGGCCGTATTTTTATTTATTGTAAAGATTTTCAACATATTCACCACTGGCACATCCATATTCTATTTTGGACTGTTCAATATTTTTAAAAAGGAAATTGTTATAATTTCAGCACAGATCTGTTAAAAATGGTGTTACAAAATTGTTTGATTGGTCTTCACTGATCAGCCCGTTTAGTACCATTCATATAACAATATATGTTTATGTGGAGTTTCATATAATTCGTCAATGTAATTTTCATCGTACAGTCATTTAGTCTAATTCAGTATCGGGATTTGAATATCTATCGGGCACCGGTCCTGTTTGATTGTAGTGAAATGCTCTCGTAGACTTCTCCCTCTAGCAAGAGCGTGTTGCAATACTTTTCTTGCCAGGCTTGAATCTTTCTCTAAAGAAAATCAAAAAGATCAGAATGAAAAATCACGACCGGACCGGGAAATCGAACCTGTGACCTTCCGTTAAGCCAGTGGTGCTCAAACTTGAACTTCTGGCGATCTTCCTCAATGTTATTAGACTCCGATCGATCGACACTGAGAATCTGGAAGTATATGTGATGCAGGATTGTTGTCTAGGTAGGCGCAAGCTATATGTTTTGTAATTTAAGTTTTTAGAAGAAAACGAGAAGTTTGAATGAAGTAATCTGTTCAAAGATTCAATAAAACGTTTTGATATTCTTATTATTTTTGACTAGGGGTATAAACTAATTATGTTCCGGGTTATTCATGTATAATGAAATCAAGAAGAGGGGAAAAATATGGATTTCCTAGTAAATAAGTAAAAATCTGCTCGGAGAATCACAATCATCCCTAATATTTAGGACCTATGCTAAATTAGTGGGAATGCTCAATTTCATATAGTTAATTTTTAGAAGATAGACAAGAATGGAAAAATGTCAACCGGACCAGGGAATCGAACCCAGGACCTTGCGATATCGCAAGGTCCTGGGCTCGATTCCCTGGTCCGGTTGACATTTTTCCATTCTTGTCTATCTTCTAAAAATTTAGGACCTCTTGAGGCGTAAAACTTAATACTATTTAAATGATATACTTTAAAAATTCCTATTAAATTTATAACTGAATGTTATTTTTCAGTATGATAAGACTAATTTAGTTCTTCTTACAACATTTCAATAGCTACAATAGTTTGGCTATGTAATTGGAGATGTACTGAATTAATATTATTATACTTAAATTCTTTACCTAATTATGAGATGTAGCGGGAATTTTGAAATTATCTCAATTAAGTATTATTTATTTTTAGTTCACCTTTAGAGGTAGAAAGTATTCGGGATTACATGTTGGATATTTTATGCTTTACAAAATAGTTTATTATCAAAAGCAATATAATTTATATTTATAATTAAATTAATACTGACTTTGTTGCCCATTTATTAATTGATATTCAGATCCACTGACTGAATTGTTGAGGCTGACAACACAGTTTTACAAATATTTGTTAAGTAAACACAAATAAATGTTTAGAGTTAGTCGTAAAACAATATTCACTGCAGATAATGACCCCCTTACAGCTGCTGCTGTTCTACAAAATCATTTAAATAACCTTGAAGAATGGATAGACTTTTGGCGTATAAATGTAAATCCTAATAAATCAGGGCAAGTAAATTTTACCACCAGGAAAACAAACTGTTCAAATGTCTCAATAAATAATACACCATTACCCATCACCAATGAAGTCAAATACCTTGGTTTACTATTGGACTCTAAATTTACGTGGAAACCGCATTTAACATCCAAAAGGAATCGTATCAAGAGTAAGCTTCGACAAATGCGTTGGCTACTTTGCAGAAAATCCAAATTAAAAACAGAAAATAAAATACTCATATAAATGTATTCTTAAACTCATATGGACATACGGTGTCCAACTATGGAGGTGTACCAAGCCTTCAAAATAAAAAATTATTCAACGTCTTCAGTCAAATATCCTTCGTACCATCTTAAACGCACCCTGGTTCGTCAGCAACAAAATAATACATGAAGACCTAGCCATACCTACTATAGAAGAGGAAATACACAGAATTAGCACTAATTATCGTCAAAATATCCCAGAACACCATCTAGCAAATGAACTAACTTCTCGAGGCGGCCAACAGATCTGTGAAGATTAATTTAATTGTATTCATGTATCACGGAGCGTGGTCACTGGACCACTTCTCCCCTCGTGTGTCATTCATCCATCCAATTTGCTAAATGTTCTTTTGAACAGATTGTAAATATCTTAATAAACAACAACAACAAAACATAATAGTAACGGAAGTACTACAAATAAAGAACTGCAATAGCAGATACAACGCCCTCTCTATTTTTAGAATTGAGAACCGTAACTCTAGCAGCATTTAAAGTGCGTTGTAAGTTGTTCCGTATATGGACCGTTCTTGGAGGGGAAGCGAAAGCTGTCCGGTAGAGTAAGGTAGTAGTAGTTCAGATCAAACTGGTTGTGACTAACATCCGTGAATCCACCCAACCAGCAGTGTGTTCTTAAAAGTATTTATAACGTCAACGCTGAAAAACTAAAATATATGTCAATTTATTATATCCATGCGTGCCGATCTAATAAAGTATGACGAAGACATTCCATATAATAAACAAATTCACAAGGATTTCATTAAAAGTTAAAAAAGATTTTCTTACGGACCATGGTTCGAATTTTTTATTCTGCAAAAGCAATTATAAACTTCATTGCTGGCTATGGATTATTAAGTTCTCGAGGAAAAATAATCTCGACAGCCTGTAAGAGTGTCGAACTTCTCCATCATATTTATATTGTGTTCATAGGAAGAATGAAAGTCGAAATTTATAAGGAATCTTTGTAATTTGATGTGTTTTGGAGTACCAGAAAATATTAACGAAAGAATGGAAAATAAATCCAACTTTTGAAGAAAGTAAATATATAATGCATATTCGTATTTTAGGTTTCAACCTAAAATAAAATTATTTCGACTATAGAAGATGGTCATGGCATACAACCAGAATGTTATTTCGATAGCGCATGAAGAAGGTGAAAGAGAGTGATTTGTGACTACTTTAAATACGAGGTTTCGTTAGGTTAATATAAATTATACATATCAACCTGAATTAAAATTCAAAATATTAAACATATGAGTTAAATATATTCTAATTATACACAGCAGTAACCAAAACACAGACGAAATCATGTGCTAAAATAAATACCATTCAGATGTAAATGTTAAAACATGTGAGACAATTCATTTAATCACTTAATTTTGTCTGTAACTTCAATAGTTCGTGGTTTATTAATATAAACTTTTAATTATTTAAAGAATGAAAGCTATATACATCTATCGGGTAAGGATAGCTCACATTCCTATGGTTAATAGGCTACATGAGGATGATTCTGAAAAAGGCAATTCCCCTTGAACAGCATAGGAAGGGAATTGAAAAGGGAGGATGTGAAGGTAGAGCAAGGTAGCTTTACATTTATAACTTAGTTCCCCTATTCATATTCTTCAAAAATATAGGATATAATAATAGTAATGATAAAAACAAGGTCTTAAGTGCATTTTCTCTGAGATAATTAAGATTTAAAACGTACTTCTGCAAAAGTTTATATTTGAATACCAATGTACTGGTAAACATAAAACAATTTCTGTGGCGGCCATATTCATTTAGATGATTAATAGTTTGGTGCCATAAATGAAAGGAAACATTAGGATAACACAGCTAGTTCTCAACAGTTCTACAGATAATCCAATATAAGATATGGTGTAAAAAGTAAATTATTTCAAGGTTTACAGTTACATTTTAATTACAAGTTATGTATAGGAAATTTTCTCAAAACTATAATGTGTT
Source organism: Eucriotettix oculatus (assembly GCA_034510155.1). NCBI lineage: Eukaryota > Metazoa > Arthropoda > Insecta > Orthoptera > Tetrigidae > Eucriotettix > Eucriotettix oculatus. Next base: position 82,412,909 of record CM067376.1, read on the forward strand.
TGGTAAATTTATTTAATAATCTATCGCAGTTAAATTGTTGACAAATAGTAATCCCTTTTCCAAAACACAATTTAAATAATTATTTGCAATTTATTTTATAAATTACTTTTGATATATAAGTCAATTTGACATATAAATTAATAAATAAACATCAAAACGATCAATTCATCAGAAAAAAATTATACATTTCAGCATAAACTGTAAAATAATTCCATAATTACGACATTTCGCCATTATTTTGGGACTTCCATCAAGTAATACATATGAGTAAAGAAACTTAAATAAATGTCTTCATAAAGTTCCATATTAACATTGTACGCGTCACTATTAATACACCTATCCCACCCCTATGGTCTGAATATCAACTTCATCGTGCCCGAATGTGATATTTAAACTCGATGACTTCCATAAATAAAGGATGCGACACAAATCTCGGTCGTTAACACATTTTATTTATCACCTCCCATACCTTAAGGCGTTGAAATTAGGCGCTAAAAACGAGTGACACAATGAATCAGAGTGACCCCGTAAACTATTTAATCGACGCATATTTTAAAAATGCAATTCCGTTCCACTCTCGCCCATAAAGATACTGGAGTTGTCTTACATCCGCAGTGTTTGTTCCTAAACTTTAATGACATTAACCACCGCATTATCCTGAAATCCTTCTTACAGAAAGGACCAAGTTACACATTTCCGCATCAGGACACTTCACACAATTGATGCCCACAATTTCCTATTCCTCAAGGAAGATCCAACGATTTGTGATATTTGTAACGTTGAGGCTACGATTCAACACATACCGAGGTCTGTACGGAATACACACAACTGAGACGTAAGTTCCTGTGCAACTGATCACCAAAGGAGATCCTGGGAAAAGAAAAAGCTATAAAGAACCTGCTACTATTCTGAAGGGAAACTACGCTGTATGAGAACATTTAAATATAACTAGGATTGTAACTTAGATAATTTATATGTAAGCTAATGATACAGTGATATAACATGTAATACCCGACCTTAAATAATATATAATAAGACATGTTTTAAATTGATATTATGCTTTATTTCGTGAAAGCTGCAGCGATTCGGTACAGTGAGGCTTTCCGGAAAACCCATCAAGATAATGTCGTCAGGAAAATGCACATTGGGCAAATGAGCAGTGTCTCAGTTAACCTGGCTATTTGTCACTACTTTCCGAAAAACGCACTCAATTTCAATTTCTTCCTGTAATATGAAATATTATATATAATGATAATGTTTATTTACAAATAAACAAAACAGCCAATATGTTAGCTTTCTTATTTTATTTTAGGTCGCGTAACGTTACTGGCGACCACAGCTGTTACATTCACAAAGCCAAGGAAAACATAATATTGTGATTAGTGGATAAAATAAGGTTTACAATTTACGTGAATTAAATTTTGTCATACATGCTGATCACTTTTCGAAATCCTAATACTGTTGATCCTCTCTTCCAAAGATATGTCCTTTAGTCCAGATGATCCTAGTACATTTCTTCTCTGAGTGTTGCAATTGGGGCAGTGGAAAATGTAGTCCATGGCTAGTTGCATTGGGGTGAAGGTTTTCTGGAAAAAAACATGTAGCTATGAGAAATGTTAGTGTGGTAGGCCCTTACCCTGGAAAGCACTATTTGATCCTTTCTTGGGAGATCCTTGGGGAAGAGAAGATCTTGATGATTGTTCAGGTGTATATCTGCTGAGGCTCCACTGTTCCAGGAATTTCGTGTTTTATTTCTTCCATGTGTCATCTACGGAGCATGTATGATTGAATATTATATTGTGATTGGAATTTGTGGATTGTTTAGCTTTATGGTCAGCGATCTCATCACCTAAGATTGTTTTTTAATTCCGGCGTATAGACTCACCGACAAACGAGGTCATTAACGGCTTGCTCTTTTAGGTATCTAATTTTCGTTTCCTCTGTCCGGTAAACTCAGTAAGGGCACTTGAAAACACACACAAACACCCAGGTCCTAGCCAGGAATCGAACCCAAGACCTCTGTCTGTTACGTTAGCCATTAGACCACAGAGGCGGCCCTTAAGATATTGCTGTGGGCAGGAATCGAGCATAGGGTAATATGGTGATTGTTTTCATTCGCTTTCAAAATGTGTGATGCTGTTTAGTTTATTTAGCTATAAAATAACTAAGTACGTACCTTTGTCACTGCAACGATACGTATAGAACACCGCCATACATCAGCGTATGTTTTAGTTATTGGAAAACTTTTATACAAAAATTTTATTGGCCCGATTTTAGTTTATACTATATCAATACATAACCATCAATTACATTCTAATGTACAGGAATTTAAAAATAATATTGTCTGGTAATTTTAATGGTTGATAATTATAATACATAATTGTTTCAGTCTGATAAATAGTGAGTTACACAATTTTATCCAGTTATGTACGAGAGTGTTACATAAAGGTCTTCACATATGCAAGGTAAATGCCATAAGTCTTCTGTGAGCGCACTCTGTCGCTAATTATAACATTTTAGGCCTATCTTACTAATTTTTGAATCCATTCAGAACTCTGAAACAATGAGGAGATTTATTTGCACGTCTACTAATAGACATTCGGGTACTGTACTTTAGGATGAAAATGCTTTATTTGTCAAGAACTTTGCCATCACTTGTTCCAGAAGGCCACACTTTACGTCAGAATTTAAGGCCAAAAATGCTCATAGGAAGTAATTAATATAAAACAAATTAAATCTATTCCGTATAATTATAATATTCAAACCAGTCCATAAATCAGTGCAAAGATTTTGAGCCGAAAACAAACTTCACACACATTACAGAAAAAAAAGCAAATAACTAAACTTTGATCCTTCACTATAATGGATCGTCTTCATTCAAATACAGCTTCTAGAGAGTAATTTAAACAGAAAGAGCATTCGTGGCTATCGAAAGTACTAAACTCGAGATTAAATATACCTAATTTGAGAATATTCATTATTACGCAGGTAAAATAATTGAAAATATTAAATATATTTTATATTACAAACATAAAACTGTACTTTTGATTCCGCCTTATCATATGATAAATTAAAAAAATGCAGTGTATTGCTGTCTACAATTACAATTTTTTTTAAAAAAGCAACAAAGACATAATATATTGTAACGACCCGTTACTTTTGTATAGACATTTCTTGTAATTTTATTGTAATGTTTCTCGATTGTCATCTTACGTTACGTAGGATGATTGTTGGTGATGAGCTGTGTTATCAGTTTATTGTTGGCGAAAAAAATTCGAGTTGAAATAAATGAAATCGTAATACTTATTTCATTCATATTTGTTCCTTATCACAAAAATATTATTTTATAATATTTAAAAGATATTTATTCCATAAAATTAGTTGAAAGAATATTAAGTTTTTAATTTCAAATAATATTAATCGCAGGAGTTTTCTTTTATACTTTGAGAAAAATTGAAGAACAGGTTAAGGATAGATAAGATCTTTCATTATTGGACAGAGAGACCGTGGAAGGGAGACCTATTTGAGTGCAGTGAAACACAAACGACCTTATAATTTGAGTTGAAAGGTCTATTGCTCGTTGTGTCCAAAACGTTCAGTTCGAACTACAAAAATCAATTAACGAATGACAATTACAACAAGTGACAATGAATTTGAAGTTATAATGAATGCAACGTGTCAAAAATTTGTACAGTGATTTCATTAAGTGAAAATAAAATTATTATTACGTCCGTTTTTTAATTTTTTGTATATTACTAACAGACACCTGTGTTATTTTGTTTTCAAAAATTTTAAAACTCGAATTTTACAGGAAGAAAATTTTGTAGTATTTTTTTTAATTAATCGCATGGAATGAAGCGTACTATATATTATACTTAATTTTTCTGACCTTTTGAATATTTTAACTATTTTATTTATTTCAATATAATGAACTGTTTGATAAATATCTGACATATTAATTTTAATTATTATGTTATAATTTGAACTTAGAGTACACCATTTCTTGTTTTCAATTCTATCCTTGTTCCTAAGAATACTGCTTGCATTTGACGTATAAATATTCACAGTTACGTTTGTAAGAAGTGAAGTCGTGAACTGTTTACTAAATTATGTACTCGTCTCATTAGAAAAGTAGGACACTCCTTTCTGTTTTCCACACGCAATACAAATTTGATTCAGAAAGATTATTCGACTGTGATTTTCTTAGAGTGTGACTACGGGATAGTGTGTTTTTCAAATCGTTTTTTCCTATTGGTACTTGCATCAACTGTTCTTATACGGATAATATATGCCAGGAATAATACTATATTTAACTTCCAAAGTAATGTAACTTGTAAGAAACTTACTGGATAATTTATAAATAGAATATAGCTAACGAAAAATTCAAATTGCGAAAGTTAAATATAAAATGGGTATTTTATCAGTATTTATTCGTATTTAAGACTATACGGTAACTTACTGTTTTTATTTATTTTTACAGTAAGGAAAATGTTTCCCGAGAGAATATGCAGTGATCGCACATTTATACCAATGCAGTCCATAAATTGAAAATTTACAAAGAAGTTCTAAATATATAATTGTTGTGCAGAATTTAGTCTGTTAAGGTTTGCAAACTTTCTAAGCAGGTTGAATGACTGAGAAACAGGTCCACTTACGCTGACTTGGTCACGAAAATGACGAAGCGTCTGCGATGACGAGGGAATCGAATCCTCTTCTGCTTCATGTCTTCATCCTCTTTTCATCTTTCTCGATCAAAGCGTCTGTTAAAATGTCATTATCTGAAATCTCCTCACGCTGTCATAATATAGCGGCTGTCGATCGGGAAGGAATATATTTATCTAATGAGTCATTCGTGCCGAATCATGAATACTTATTTTTGAATTCTGGTTACTGTTCATGGAAAATGTGTGACAAAAGGTTCTATACAAGACGTTTAGGGTAACTCGTATGGATGAATTTAACATTGTACTTCTATGTTTAGATTAATATTGGGATGGCTTTTATGAAAAAATACTCACGATTAGAGGAGTTAAATGAACTATGAATTATATGCGAATTTTTTGCTTTAGTACAAAATTCAAGGAACCGAAGAAATTTTTGAATTATTCACGAATTTAAATAATAAACGTTCGAATTATACAAGGACCACTGTATATGCACAACACCCACTGTTGACTTAACCGTGAACGTGTGAAACAGTTACTTAGTGTGTAACACGTGTAATCCGCTACTGGCGCCTGTGTCGCGGCCTAGTTTATGAGCGGGATTCGCGAGTTCGCGTGCGACGCGGCTCGTCAGCTGTTAGTAGTTAGAACCGCAGCGATCCAGTACGCGACGTCACTCCTTTCTCCGCCCGCGGCTCTCTTGCCCCGTTGTGTCATCCACGCAGGCTTTCCCAGCCCTCTGCGCAGCAGAATCTATAACCTGCACGCTTTGGCCACTACTCTTCCAAACCCTGGAAAACACTAATTCTGTTAGATCATCCATACAAATTTTACAAGCAACCTCACAGAAACAGTACATTTTTTGTATTCCTCTTCAAGCTTTCTCCGATCGTTGGATCTGACGTATTAGATAGGTCAACGGTTTTCTGGTGTCAATGACTTTTAGTAAGATTATTAATATACTACTAGCTATGCCCGCGACTTCGTTCGCGCGGAACTTGGAAGCCCGGGAATTTAATTATATTAGAGTGACCGTCCGTTCCCGGTTTCAAACCCCTGTCCCCGGCTGCGAGGCGGATTCTCGGCTTTGTCCCCCGAAACCTGCCTTGACCGCATTAGGACGGATATTTATGCTACGTGTAACAATCTGTTACAAAACCACTGATAAGTGATTTACAAATTTGTATGGAACTGCAACTGTATCTGAAATAACAATGATGTCTTAACAATAATCCTGTGACCTCCAACAAAGACCCTCGTGCAACAATGTAGTGAGACTGCTGTCCCTTCCTCTCTCTCATGCTGTCAAAATAACGCTTATAATAACACAGTAATTTGTGCTTTCAAAATTTCACGGCAATTGGAAGAATGATATAGGAGCCCATTTGAGACAAACTTCTAGACAATTTTCTATATTGGTACAGAGCATAATTATATTAATAGTAAAGGGAATCCACATTCACTTTGGAGATCTCAATGCGCGAGAGACCACAAAACATTTGCCGTAGAGTCTTTTTCACTTAAAAAAAAATTATATACATGCAACCTACTATCGTAGGTTAGATGTACTATTCCAGAAACTTTCGTGGGAGTGTACTCAACAACTTCCCGAAGATGAATTGTGTAGTAATACATAAAGGACACACACAAATATATATAATTAAGTCATATAGCTGCTGACAGGCCTTTGGGCTTGGTCTGTGGATTTATTTCTCCGACTTTCCCGTCCTTGACATCATCCGTAATCACCCAGAATCTTCTTTTCCCCTGCAAGCCGTCTTAGCAGCTGCAACGTTCTTCCACCACGGCCTGGAACTTAATCCAAGTGTCCTTCGACAATGCCGTGCAGTAAATAATTTCTACTTAGGATCGGTCCGATTGAGTTTCTTTTTCTCTTAAAAATTGTAGCCAATATTTATTCTAATTTAGTTTCCTTGAACCTCTTAATATTTTCAAGAATTTCTGTCTACTTCATTTGTCCAATTCTTCTCCAACGACTTACCACATAACTTTCCAGGTACTTCTTTCGAGTATATACAGGGTAATTAAAAATAATGGTGCAAAACTAAAGCTCATTTATTCTTTACGAAACAACACAAAAATGGAAGTAGCATGAAATTATAGAAGAACTTCTTAGGTTCGCTTGTGAAAGTTTTTAGTTTACATAGAAGCAACAGAGAAAACGGCTGCTTCGAAGGTGGAACGTGTATTTGGTGTGATGGAATTTGCACGAAAAGGGGCTGTAGACACTTTGGAACAAAATTAAATAATCCTCCATCACATTGGAACTGCATTTCATGATGGACTGAGAATTTTGAATCCACGTTCACGAACAATGAGGGTACCTGTGGAGAGGATCCGAACCTCATTTCAAAGAAGACAAATAGAATCAACATATCGAGCTAGTAGGGATCTCGATGTAACCATACCTAAAAGACGCTTGTTTTTTAAAACATACAAATTGCAGTTAGTTTAATGAGCTTAAATCCTCAGACATGCAGAAACGTCTCAGCGTGGATGTTCAGTGCCTGATCTAACGCCCTGTGTTCTCTTTCTATGGGGATTTGTGAAGGATGTTGTGTATGTCCCCCCATTACAAGAGGACCTGAATGATTTAAAGCAACGTATTTCTGCTGCAATGGAGCTGGTAAACGAGGATATGTTGCTCCGAGACTAGGAAGAAATGGAGTGCCGATTTACATTTGCCGTGTCGCACGTAGTTCTTACATCCGATGCTTGTAATATTCATGTGAACTTAAGACGTTCTTCTGTTCATGCCACTTTAATTTCTGTATTATAATATAATAAAATAATAAAAGAAAGAAAAAATTTACTCTAATATTATCAATTTACAGTGTACTACAATATCATCACAAGCCGGCATTTTTTAAAAATATTAACAATATATATATTAACAAAATTTATACGCACTAAGTATATGAGTTTTACACTAAGGATTGTTTAAATGGGCCTTCTCATGGAACAGAACACAAATATTACTTGGAGTTGGCAGGAAATCGGCAAAAGATTATAATCACTGAGCCTGGAACTTGTCACTGGACATATCTGGACTTCCGCGTGAAACAATAATGAGCACCTAGGAGCTCCGGACAATATTCAATATTTAATTGTCCACTCTCTCAAAATTAATATTCAGTTTTAATAATAATACCTCAAGTTCCAATCATAATATGCTTAATCTACAATCTTAATCACCACATCATCCTTTTTAAAAAATCATTTTTTTGGATTTTTATAAAATTGTCCCCACTTCCATATTTTATATTCCGTCGGTGGCGGGGTCCGATACTGTTCAATAAAAATTATTAACTTTTTTCTCTGAGAGGAGTAATATGCCCCACTCCATCGACGTTTTTTGGGGAAAAACACCATCCTCCTCACCACCCAATGGCGCCAAATCTCATGAGTCGGGGGTTTATTACTCTGTCTGGGCTTTAGTTTTGCACCAATATTTTTTAATTACTCTGTATTTATTAAATGCCTTACAACTGTAATATTTCCGGATGTTCTGAAATTCGTCGAAGTAATCTCCTAATTCAAGACACGTTCGCCATTCGAAATATCAAAAATAATTCCCATAAGATTACCTAATTTCTTGAACAAATATATTTGGAATTACTAGTAAATTTATAATTCATGGGCTGATTAGTATAAATGAGCGATCACTGTTATTCTCTCGGGAAATATTCTCCTTATTGTAAAAATAAAACTGACCATTACTGTATAGTCTGAAATACGAATAAAATTGATAAAATATATTTAGCTTTGGTAGTTAGAATTTTTTTTCCATCAATAATCACTCTCACATGAGAAAGAAAAGTCCGCCATCGAAACGTCGTGGCTTAAGATTCATTTAATCTGGATGGAAACCCAAGAACTGTTAATACAATAATCACTTAATAAATTATTCAGTTAGACTCACAAATCGGCGATTTTTATGATAAATTATTTTGAAAGTTAAATGTAGTATTACTCCTGGAATATATAATCCATTAAGAATATCGAATGCCAGTACAAATAGAAAAAAAATTAAATCCTGCACAGCATGGTTTCCTTGAAGGAAAATTTACAGTTAGTGCAATGTAAGAATTTATTCAAAGTATTGAAAATTCTTTAGATGAAGGACTGAAGGTAGGTGGAATATTTGCTGATCTACATTCGACACAGTTGATTGTAAAATTATACTCAGGACGTTAGAGCATTATGGTATTCGGGGAAACGTTTTACTTTTAGAATTAGGTTGCGGTTGAAAATAAATATGGTCATATTTATTTTATTTATCTGATTGGGACTTAATTACTTGCGGTGTTACTCAACGTTCAATTTTTAGACATCTAATTTTTATGCATTCTGTTAATGATCAGAAATGGAATAATTGAATTTGAAAACGTTTCGTTTTCCTTCCTAAAGTTGGGGGAAGAAACGTTTACAAATTAAATTATTACACTGCTGTCTTTTGACCGCTCTTTGTGTTTTATTTATAATAATAAGTCGGATTAATTTCATTACTTTATTGACAATAATCTTCCAGGATTCGTACTTTCTCTAAAATCAACTCGACAAACTAAAAGTGTGATTTAAGATTAACAAATTAACATTAAGCTAGATAAGACTAAGATTTTCCAGTTTTGAGCTGATACAAGTAACTCCTCTAAACTCCTTTAAACAAGTTGGGTCTTCAGATCGACAGAAAATTAACATAGAATAACCAAATAGAACCGTAGTAATTTTGTATAGCAGTGAATTTCATGTATATAGCATCAATCATTTTTAGTACGGATTTATTATTGAAACGTTTGTAAAGAAATAATAATAATTCCTAATTTTCCCAATCTCATTGATAGATTTATATAGCATTTTGTCGGTTTGTTTATAGTTTTCCGACCAGCGAGGCTTCAGGAAACTTTATAATTGATATAATTCATTAGAGTAATAAACAAGTTTAGTGTCGATGGTTGGCAAATAAACTGGAGAAATAACGGGCAATATTTTCGGCGAACGTCTCATAAAACTGCACTGCGGAGGTATTTCCCTCAGGCTGAGCAACCTGGAAGGCCCTACTCACTTCCTTATAGACCTTGACCACGCTTCTGCACATAAAAGCTAATCTTCCTGAAAATTTATAGTTGGACCGAGTCAATGCCAAGGCTGTATTCAAAGAAAATTTCGTATTAATGCCGTATTAATTATTTTCGAATCGGAGAGTGCAATATAAAAATTAAAGGAAGATCACATAAATTAATAATTTTTCCGTAAGTTTACTTTAGTTACTCTAGTTTCCTATGAGTTCAATTAACATAGTCAGTGAAATTATAACTAAAAATAGAAAAGGATAATATATAATATATTATTTGTCGCATTTATGACTTTTAAAAGTGTAACTTAATTGAATTTGATTTACGTATACTCAAAGAATGGCAGTATAATTGCAGAGGGTTGGAACCTCATTACATACACTTTTATTTTCAGACGATATTATCGTAATAGCAAGGGACGACTATGAAGATAAAACTCAGACATATAAATACTCCGGACTGAGAGTAAACAAAAATAAAGAAATGTGAATTTAGTAAATCGAAGAATTTAGAAACTTAAGTTTTCACTTTTATGGATATTATTTGAAGTCTGCAAAGTATATAAAAATTTGGAGTAGCTTTTGGATTATCTCTTATAAAAGGAAATAACGCATAAAACATACCCGTCAAAAATGGCACAAGTAAATTTAGCGGCATATTATGGACAAAAAAATTCCGACGAAAAAGGAATCAAAAATATAACACCGATTATTCAAAGAATACGTTATAGTTCATAAGATCCTGACATAACATTTATTTTATTAATTTAAAATAATTTTGCATGTCAATTTTAATGATTTGTGTCAATTAATCTGAAAATTAAAAAATTATAACAAATTAATTTCAGCCAGTTTAAATTTTTTATTTGAATCTTACATCAAATAGTGTTAAAACGTGAAGCAAAGAATTTAAGTTAAAATTTAATTATATACTGTTCTATATGACTACATATCATACATGGCTGGAAGTTGTTGGAGTAGGTCTAAATTTATTTCTGTTAAAACGTTTTCCAAATTAAAATCATTATTTATTAATTACAATCAAATGACGAGGCCCTTTAACATAGGAATGAACTGTTTTGTAATAAATGTAAATTTTATTTTTAATATATTGGCTTTTTGTAATCATTCATTAATTTCATTCATTAATAGATTAAGTTCATAATTTTGTTTACAATTACTTTTACGATAACAGATTAAAAAAGATTTCAGTCGATAATTTTCATAACATCGGAGAAGATACAGACTTTTAAGTGGAATTCAGAAACGTCTATCTGATTATTAGAGGTTAAGATTCTTCCTATATGGAACCTTAATTATTACTAAGATAAATTGATTTAAGAGCATTATAAACTGCGATTGTGATTATGCACATCCCGAAAGTGTCCCTGCAAATATACACGATAGAATAAAGAGGATTTCAATAAGGGCGGATCAATGTTGAAATTTTGAAATGGAATAAAACAAGCTGTGTCACATGTATTAACGAAAGTCTTCGTTTGTTTGAAAGGGCATACATTGGATTTGTAAATAAAAAATAAGTTCGTTAATACCTCACACATAACTTGTTTTATTCCATTTCAAAATTTCAACATCAACCCTCCCTTATTTAAAAAACCTATAGATGATACTGTGAGGTATTCTATACCTTCACAGAAATTTGGATGGTTCGCCATTGTTAACGATTTCTCTCCTTGGTAGGTTACAATGTACAAATAAATTAATCCCACCTGCTGTCCTAAATTTGTAATTTCTCCAAATTTCTGCGAATATTATATTTTTCCTTAAGAATGTTCTGCGTTTCAAGAATTAGTAAAAATCACTGGACGCCTTTGGACTCACCTCTTCGTGTTCTGTCAACCTAGATCAACTTTTATCAAATCACAAACTTAAGAGAAACAGTTCTGTTTGATTTACTCGATTTCGTCCATTACTCTTTCATTTTTATTGATATTTGGGTACTCTTGGCAGGCCAACCTGTATGGGACTCCTCCATGATATCGTTCCTATTTTGATTAGCAATGTGTAAAAATTCTAAGCTTTTCTTTACTTCTTCTTCAAAACTTCCTCTTTTTACGCTTTCTTCAATAGTTTTACAAATGGACTTCAGAATTTTATTTTCATCCTTTTGGATTTTTAAAAACTTCCGTCAGTCACCCGTTCCATTATTTCGTTTTTCTTATACATTTCCTCTAAAAGTTTCTCACCGTTTCGAAACGTACTTTTCGTCATCAGAATCTCTGGTAACAAGTCATATAAAGGTAACATTGTGTCGGGGAAAATTGTATGATAATTAAAAATACTTACTAATCGGTCGAATACAACCAGTGGCCAGCTAATTTCTCAAGCATTCGCAGCAAAAACCAAAACTCAAAAGGAGGAGAAAAATTGTTACAATAGATGAACCATCCAAATTTTATAGTAACCAAAACTCAAAAGGAGGAGAAAAATTGTTACAATAGATGAACCATCCAAATTTTATAGTATCATATATATATGGGGTTTTTAATAAGGACGGGTCGATGTTGAATTTTACTACACAATACTATATGTGAAAAGTGTATAAGAATTGAGAAGTCTCCCGTTCCGATATGCACGTCAATGATTATTTGCAGTCAAGAATGTACGAATGTGACCCCACACGAAATCGCAGGTCACACATAACATGATCACCTTGACCAGACTGGCGAATTTGCAACTCCAACTAGTGTGTCACAACTTAGCAGTGAATCTTCAACTATGCTCAGCAATGGAGAAATACGAAATCCTCTCTCCCTACATCTTAATAAATATACCTACAGACTGTCTTATCACGTTGAATTTAGCCGATAAAAAATTTAATTACCCGCAATAGAAAACATGCATAAATAAGTATTTTGATATTACTGAATATACTTCTACTTACTGATTTGCATCCATATTGGTTTAGCTTTTATAGGGAAGCGAGACAAATGAAAAAGTGCGGTTGTAATAGATGTGAACATTTCACAAAATAATCCACAAATTAATAATTTTATCAGTCCTCATTATTGCGAAAGTTAACCCGAAATTATAAATTAAGGTCCGTACATATTATGAAAGCTGAAAATACCTACTAAAATCGGCTATTTATAAATATTCCGTTGCCGTATGAAACACAGTGTATGTAAGTTAATATATTATTTAATGTTAAATTTTTAAGCTTCTTCCTATATATTTCTATATTTCTCTTTTACTATTCACAACCTGATACTTTCTATAATAACAGTAGAGAGAAGAATCCTAAGTTCTTTGCTTCAAAATCTACGGTAGCTTCTTAAAACATGAAATTATTTATAACATTTTAAATTACAAGGTCTCAACTTTTTCCACAAGGTCGCGGGAACTCAACTGAACGCACAAATCAATGCAGTGTAATTTGGTTGCACTTTCCTTCCGTTTCTCAAGTATAGTGGGGCAAATACTGAGCTAGAATCCTCACACTAGGCCAAGGTCACTTCTTTCCCAATCCTACTAAAAGGAACTTTCCTTTCATTAGCACACGCTAATGACCTTAGATGCTTAATTGCCTGCAAAAGCATAGTAAAACGTGAACAGTTGAATTATTAAATTAAATTATCATAACGATCAATTTTATTTGGGAGCTCTCTGAAAGTCATGGCTGTAAATGGGTGTGTATAATAAAAAAACGCAGAAACTAAAAAAAATCTTAGTTAGCTCTGAATAAACCCAAGGAAATCCTCAAATGAAAACTGCAACGTTTACCGGAGTTAATTCACGTTCCAGCTCAACGTTGATCTGTTAACAAATCAGGAATAAATATGAATTTTGCTTTAAACTGGTTATTTTTAATCAGTAATTTTAGTAAGGAATTTTAGCTTCTATAATATACTAGCCAAGTGTCCGGCGTTGCCCCGGTATTTCGTTTTATTAGCCGGGTACAGTATTTAATTCGTTCCTATTGTCTTGGTCAACAGGTAATGTAACTGGGATCGTCTGCTTTTGCACATTTTGCTTTAATCGCCTACCTATCCCGACGAAATGATTATTTTATCGCAACCGGCACAGTACTTTAATCCAGTCAATAAATCTTCTGGTGCACTACACTTAGAATGAACCTAAAACATACCAGTGAATTGAGAGAGTGAAATTATCCCTGGTACTTTAACGAAGTTCAAAATTGTCTCGGTACACTTAAAACATCTTAAAAGTTGCCCACCAATTTAAAAGGCCTTTTTGAAGAACACAAAATTTATCTTCAATCCAATTTATTTAAAAGTCGTAAAATTTAAAAGATCACAGACCAGCGTTCGAATTATGGTTCACTGTATAAAACGAATGTAAAATATAACATAAACAAATATTAAATATGTATAATGTCGTCAATTCCTCAAAATTCTCACACGAAATTCTTTTGTTAGTTTCTGTAATTATAAATAACCAAAACTGAATAGATTATCAACAATTCTCAATCAAATTATTTCGTCGGTCTTGTCGATTGAATTATAATGATTAAAATATTACATTATATTATTGTTTTTATCTCCATTTAATATTTCCTTGACAAGAAATAATTGAAAGAAAATCTAGTTTGAAATCTACTGTTCTTCCATTAAATGTTTCATGTTACAAGGCGGTTAGAAATAAAACCTAAATATACAAGCACATATTTAAAGAATTCATTCGTATTATTTTTCGTCATTATTACATGTAATAATGATGTTCTTAATGCAGGATAGAATTGATTAAATGTGAGAGGAAATCTGTCCACGCCTTTAAATCTGTATGAAGAATATTCAAACATATAATTTATTTATTTATAGATTTGATTATTTCATTATAAATTTGTATTCGACTATCCAAATCGTTTACACTTAGAATTTACATCAGATAATTGTAATAAATGTGGCGGGAAATTGAAATTTTTTTAAAATGATTAGTTTCTAGATATTTTTGTAAAATGTACAAACTTGTAAGAGCCATATTTTTACTCTTGCACGTTACATACAGTTAACTAACGCTGTAGAAATATGTAAAGATGTGAATAAATGTTTAATCAATCATTAACTAATTCAAAATTTATTCAGAGCTAAATGTGTTGTGACGAAAAATCGAATCAGTACACAAGCCGATTTTCCAGGAAAACGTCCGTCCGTGAGAATAAATACATTTCATAAAATATTATTTAAGGAAATAGTAATTTTGTTCACATTCACATGAGATAGTTGTCTTATTCCAGTGGAAGACATTTCTACCAGGACTATGCGGAAACTCGTAGCGTACCAAAGTTAATCAACAATACAAATTCTCCAATTTACCTGACATTCTTAAAAGGATGAGCTTGTTTCTTAAGTCAACGTTTGTATAAAAATGATAATTTAGAAGTTAAAGATATCATGCAAATTTCGTCAAACATTATCGTTATTGAAGGAATTCCTCCAGTAATGTTAGAAAGATAGGAGGAATATGGAATGTGTGAAATAAATTCTTTCGTCATACTAGTAAGGAATGTTGTGTATCGTGCACCAACGTCTTATTTACTCTTCGTTCCTTTACTCATAAGCAATTTGTTGTAAAGAACGAATTTTTACTACAGACGGACGCATGTCATTCTTCTGCGGATTTGTAACTCGGAGTGTTCCTGGTTTTTATTTTTGTTTTTACTCAATTTGCTCATTGTTTTCTGCCTATACCATATTCAGGCAAGCCTTTATTTAGTTCAATTCCATGTTTTCTTTTTTATTTCCTTGACTAAATTTCTTAGATGAAAAAGGAGTTGCTCTCTGGCGACAAAGGAAAGAAACCGTATTGCTGGTTCTCAGAGAAGTTATAGTAGCAAGTCTTCTTTGTGCTTCGCCCTCTAACATAATTTGAATCAAATTCGTGCACCCCAAGGACTTTGAGATGTTAACTTGCACCGCTAATTTGTTGTTGCAGTGATTTCTCTTTCAACTCAATTTTACGAGCGTTAATTTGCAATTTAATGAATTATTATTTATTTTCTAATCTGCTGAAAAGTCGGAGACGTTAGACGCACATGTCAACCCCTCTCTCTTTCGGCTATTCAATGGAAGTTTGATATTTCGCCCTCCCAAATCGAATTTCTCCTTTATGGGGATAGGTGCGGGGTAATCCTCGACCTTCAAAGCTCGCACATTATTTTCCTGCATAGTGACCATGATGATTGCAAAGTTATTCAGTCAAGGTACGTACCGTCCGTGCTTCTGACGCCATTTCTTCGAATATGTCTTTAAGCCTCAGAACAAACAGCTTTAAAGTATCAGGATAGTACAGCTTCGTTCTATTTGATTAATTGAACGATGGGTAATTGAATGAATTTATTTAAGAAGAATTCCCCATCAAAGTGTCGTCACCTGACGCCTCATCTGCCTTTTTCCTTTGTGAATTATGTCCAAATGAACGTTTTTAACCCAAAACTGTAACACTGGCATCAGAATAATCCACATCATATTTACAAGGACAATTCTCCAATTAACGATAGCAATGGATAACACAATTATCAATACGAAACACAAACGTTACGTGCATTATTATAATATAGTGGTTTAAAAAGCAGATTCAATGACCAACGTGTCTCTTAATTTGATGAATACTATATTAAGCATTAGTTATTGATCATTATTTTCACGAATGGAAAAGTATATATATATATATATTATGTTACGTTACACTCGCGTCACACATCCACCGGGGTCTCATTATCCGCCATCTTCTTCTTTCATACGTACATCGGATCCTTTCACCCGTTTCATGGGGTGTAACGCTCTGGCGGCGGATGTAGGAAGGAAGTGGAGGAGAGCGAGCGAGACGCGTGAGTCGTGTGATCGTGGACGAGGGGCGTTTTTCTTGATTTGGTTGTCGGCCTGATCGATCGAGAGCGGCCCTGGATCCAAGTGAATAAACTTAGGATAATATTTGTAAAGTGGTTTTGTTCTCGCGCGTGGAAACCAGAGAGGTCTGAAGAAGGAAAATACGACAAAGGTAGGGGGCTTTCATTAAAATTATGAGGAACCACATTTGACAAAAAGCAATTTCAAGATCGGAAATAGAATATTGGTGCTCTTTTGCCATGAGCTATACGAGTCGACTCCCGGACAGGTACGAGATTTCTCCAGACATTATATAGAATTGAGCTCAGTCTTACCTACAATTTTCATTCTTGATCCTTTAATTAAGTTTCATATTCTCCGAGGCTCAGATTCAATTGAAATTATTTAATTAGTTTTTGAATATTCGTTGTATTGTCCAATGAGTGGACTTAAATTATTGAGAGACGTCGACTCCCGTAATCGATCATCATATTATGATCCGAGATCGACACATCTCGAGGCTTCAGTCTAATTCTTGATTCCGATCCGAGAGATTTATCTGGACCCGAATACCGTCTTCACTGATGTCATTTCAAGTGTTCCGAGTCTTGAAAGTCTACAGTACATGTTTCTTGATGACACATCGGTTTGTAGCCATAAATATATCATGACTAATCCAGCGGAAAGGGAACTCGGATGTTCCCTTGAGTTGGCTGAAAAAAAAATCCGTTCTTTTATTTCGTATGAATAATAAATTGCTTTCATTAAAATACAATAGTTATAAAACATACTTTTACGTTTCATACTACATTTTCAATACTTTTACATGAATATAATTGTTTCAGGCAAATTTATTCTTGAAAGAAAATTTAATACGGAGAAATGGAACTATTAATTGCATGGTTAAATTTTATTCAAATACAATATATTATTCACTGAGAATGACATTTATGAATTATAAATATAATTTATACGTAATTAAAGCTGAAGTAGAGTTTAAATTAGGCAAATTAATAGTTTAATATAAACAATTACAAGCTTTGATATATGCTCCATGGAAATCACTTCTTCATTTTACTAATAAATTTAAGACCTGTATCCTCAAATATTACTTCCCAAAGGGACTTACTACTGTACTGTACCGTAAGGGAAAAACAGAAATTAAGGTTAATATGGTACCAAAATGAAATGAAAATAATTTATGCTGGAAATAATATCTTGCTATAGATCTATCCAGAGCCATAACCAGGAAAACTTTAACTAGCCAAGATGCTGTGTAATGATTTCAGGAAATATAGACAGTAATGATTAACTAGTATTCGTTTTGAACCGAATCTTCTTTGAAGGTTACGAAATCGTATTACATTGAAATTCAAGTGGATTAAAGCAGATTTGTTCAATCTACTGTATCCATTTACCTTTAAATAACATTCAATTAACGTGATTTATATATCATTTACTAATTCTCGTGTGACAGTATCTCAGGTTATTCCCGTTATGCTAACGCTATTTGCATTCACCTGTGTGCAAAATTTAATGTTTCAAGAATGAATTTGAACTTTTAACGTAAACCTGACGATTCCACATATATTAATGGAAAGCAAAAATCACAAAGCAAAAAAGACAGAAGATTTTGGGTCATTTCAATTTAGCAACAAACAAATACATAATCCTAAATGTCCTGAAATTTACTTGTGAAGTAGGTATTTTAATGAAATTTAAAGTAGTAAATTTTCTGAGACATGCTGAGGAGATCAGTATGATATATTTAAATATGTACATATTATTTTTGCCTTAATCGGAATTTTAAACGTAATTCAATAAGAAGTAACTGTTGTACTCTGGCAAATGTCAAAGGTTTTCAAGAAATGATGTAAATTATGATGTAAATAATGTGTTGTTAACTCGCTAACAACCTTTTGGGTTAATGCGAAATAAAGTAGATGAATAAAAAAAGGATGATTTTGGTTACTTCTTTACACGTCAGTGGTGACGTACCAACTGTACGTGCTGTCTTTCAAAATTCTTTTTATGAAATTGTCAGATATTTCTAAGCCACATATAATTTGTGATAATATTTTTGCTACAAACACAGCAATAATAACTTGTTGCTTGCCAGCCTCGATCCTGGTTTAGTCAGGCTAACAATGCAAAACAGGTGATAATTCTACTACAACAATTTATTATCCAAAATCTTAATCATACTTAGATTTCATTACATCAATCTTTCATGATATTCCAGCGTTAACAAAATAGATCTGCTCAAATATTTTAACTCTAAAAGAGGCTTCGAACGTTTATTATATTCATTCAAATTATAACCATGCTATTCTCACGGTTGATGCGTTTCTAGTTCTCATTTCATCAATATAATGAGATGTAATATTATAACATTCAATTTATCTACTTTGAACAAATAAAATTTATTTAACATACATAATACTTTTTCATTATTATCAGATACAAACTTTCGACATAACACCATAACCAGACATCCCACTCTTTCACCCACCAAAGACTCTTCTCTCTCTATTCCATAAAAACTTTGCACAAGGATATATATTTTTTTCTATACGAGGCGAAAAAAGTTAATTTTTTTAAAGTTTAGAAAAAAATATATACTTGTGCAAAGTTTTTTATAAAATAGAGAGAGAGACAGAAGAGTCTTTGGTGGGTGAAAGAGTGGGATGGCTGTTTATTGTGTTAGCCTGTTTCAGGATCACCCTCATGTAGCCTGTAAACCCCTTCCCCCCCCAAAAAAAACAACAACAACGAACTCGGCGACGGTCAGACTACTTAAAGTATACAGAATGCATCTGACTAAGATTGGAGACGCATATTTCAATGTTTAGAGCACCGTTTTAAGTAGAGATTCTTAGTCAATATATTTGTATTATAATCCATTAATTATTTCCATAACCTTTAGAGGTGCGATTTGATTGAAAGCATTTCAATGAAGAACTAGAGAAATATTTAAAGTCAGAATAATTTCTTTCAATTGAAACTCAGCCAAGTTTTAGAAAATCAGAATGAAAATATCTCGACCGAGTACGGAAATCGAACCTTGGACGTCCCGATTTCTGGGCGGGGACACTGCCACTGAGCTAGTCCGATTACATGCCGCTGTTTTTTTGGGGGTTAGCAGGCTACACGAGGGTGATCCTGAAACATGTTTAATAGCATAGGAGGGTAGAGCAAGGTAGCCAAGGGTTATAGTTTAAGGATCCTACCCGGTGTTTCACCTAAAGAGATGCAGGGAAAACCCTAGAAAACCTGCATCAGGTAGGTCGGGCATTGGGTACTATTCTCACGCCCTTCCGAATGACGGGAGACGAGTCTGCTGTGGGGTCGCAGCATTCCCTTCTCCGTGTCTCCACCAGTTTCAGGAGGCAGTTGGCCGACTGATCCAATGGGATCAGCGGACAACTCTTGCCATATGCCCAAGGTCTTCGACCCCAGTACATATACCTCCCAAAATAGGTGAAGGTGTCTCGGCATATGAGAACTTTGATAAAAAGTACCCAGAGAGAGTGCGAGGCATTCCCGACATGATCAGGTGAGCCCCACAGTCACTCTGGGCTGAAGCGCCTGCGAGAAAACTCCAGCAGCGCTGACCATTGCTGCTTTTTTTGATACTTCCATCCCTTATATACCTGAAGCTCAGTCTCAACTGCAATTTCAAATCACATTATTCACAGCCTAATTAAATGTGTAAATTGAACTGAGGTGCATGATTTGAATTCAAAGAGAGAATTGACACTCAGTCAATTGGAATGCAATTTTTGGATGGGTATCGCAAAGAATAGGACTAACTTTGTGGTAAGAGAGGGTGGTCCCGGGTTTGATTCCCGGTCCTGTCGAGATTGCTCCATTCCGATCTCCTAAATATGTTTTTTGAGAGCTTTGAATTAATGGTTTCAGTAATTCCATATTCCTTCAATTTGAGTAGAATAACACACTAACCAAATTGTTTGGAGAGATTCCTCATGTTTTTGAAAAAATATATGGGTAAAAGACGAAAATAGAATATCTGTTAGACATTACTTCATGAAACCGAACTGTGGATAGTATGATTCGGAAATTGTGTTTCGTTAAGCATTTGAGGATTTTAGGGAATACTGACAACAGTAAATCTTGCCATCTTTTATCATACTGGGACTGCAAACACCAAAGATAATCAAGGTCAAAAGAAAACTCTAAAAGCGTTTGAAGAGACATCCATAGTTTGCATAAAAATTATTATTTTAAAGGCTATTTTGAACGAATGTAATTTATTTTCAATATATGGTTCTATAGATTTTAAATCTATATAACCAATTAATCTACTTACTTTTGTGTAATTAACTGTACTTTATTCTTGAACGTGACAAAACCGTTTTATATTTTTATACTGAAGTAAGAAAGGTATTATTAATCAACGTAATTAAGTGGCTTGAATTACGTGTATAATTGAAGAGAGTGCGCCCGTCATCATTACTCAAATGTGACATGCCTACAACACTTGAGATTCAAATTTAATCTTACTAGTTTTCTCAATTTCAAATGGAAAATTTCAAATTAAATCATTTCAATAATTAAACTTCACACGTTCTTGTTTTTTATGTATTTACATTAGTGAATAAATATCAATTTAATGTACCCCGCATTGTTGCTCTGAGATAGTAATTGTAGCTGCCAGGAGAAATCAGTGTGTGAATCTCCACACGCTCAAGGACAATTAATAGTTTTCCTGTTTGTGTCCACTGACTCTGGAAAGTACTATGACAAAGCTTCTATTTTAATTATGAATCCAAATTCATTTATAATACAATATGTGCTAGTTAAGTTCTGTTTTCCACTAATAAAGAGAGTCTACTTATAATTTGTAGATACGGGACATTGATATAATATTATTATACCGATATTCCTGTTGACTTAAATAGGGATTTCATCACTGCGACGAGAACGCATCTGTAGATAGGATTACATAAAGCAATGAGACCTGTATTAGGAAGAGAAATTAAGGCAAAATGGAGACATATTCTTGACACTACTGCGTCTTTTTGAATTAGTAAGAATTTTTTTACTGACAAAAAATATATAACTGATCTATGTAGCGATATGAAATAAACCGAAAGATTCAATTTGAAAATAATTCTTATTATAAAGTTCATTTTTGAATATTTTAACAGAAATACTTAGAATTGAATTTTTGAACTTTAGGAATTATTGAAAAGTTAGTGATTGCCAGAAGCGACTACTAAATTAAGTATTAAAATGTATAGTCTGATGTGATGAATCCATACGAGAATCACTACGAATTCTTGGGAAAATTTGATCAATTTCATTGTTGTAATCAAAATAATCATGTTTGGAGCGCACCAAAACACAATGCGATGAGAAGTAATTGAATTTGGATGATCGAATTTTTAAACTGGTACTGATGACGGCTTGAAATAATCGTGTGGTGAGTTTCTCGGGATAGGTGTAATATTTGGTCTTCGGACGGACGTGTCATAAACATCAATATAATTCATTAACTTTAAACAAATAAAACAAAGTTGTACAAGTATATATTGAATCTGACCAAAAAAGCAAGCTTAAACTGAAGTAAAGTTACATGAAAAAATATATTGAATCCTTACTCCAACCAGTCCATGTCGCAGTCCAAGGAAATAATATGTCCTGGCTAATGTTGTCAACAGTTATTTGGAAATAAACAAATATTCACTAATGTTTGAGTTCATAAACAAAATTTACGACACACGCTTGCCTGTCAGTCGGCATCTTTTGTCTGTAATTATCTGGCCTGCCTTCGAAAAATCCTTTCACATGGCGTTGAACAACCGCTTCTTCGCCAATTTACTTAAGCGGGGGTAAACGAGTGTTTTATTCAACGACCATAAAAGTGGATTTTCTTGTCTCGGCAAAGGTATTTCTCTACCTGAGTAATGGCAGAAAAACGGTCATTTGTATTAGTGATAAAATTTGACACTTTCTTGTCAAAAACACGCCATATAATTGAATCAGTTTCCGTATCTAGCACCGCAGAAATAATTGCTTCATACGAAGGCGGTTCTTTTGATTCAAGAAGTTGGCAAAAATGGATTATTCCTAGTTTGCACTTCTCGAAATTCTATTTTCAGTGAACCCATGCATTTTAAATCGTGGATATAGCACGTATTCCATTCGTGGATGTTGATGAAATATAGGAGATGTTTTTGTGGAAGTCAACGCAACAACCATTAAAACAATCAAATAATGAATGCAGTATTAAAATAAAAAAGTAACTTTCCCAAGCATTTCATCCATCAGTTTCATTATATATATATATATATATATATATATATATATATATATAGCAATGCTCCTATACGGAGCTGAAGTGTGGGCACATGCTCTGAAAACGACGAAATACCGGAAAAGCATATGCATATGGCGAGATAGGGAGAGATATTGAATGCTGTGTAAACTCTGGAAACACGAGGGAATGTGAAGGACTCTTTCCAATGAGCGCCAAAGAGCAGCTCTGACCCATCTCTATTCTGGCCTGACAGTCAGAGAACACCGAAAGAGGCTGCAATGCAAACAACGGCACAGAGAAGGATGATGGCCACTATTAGAGGCCCAAAGTCTAGCAAGTGACACTTGTTAAATTCCACCACACAAGCAATGCTCCTATACGGAGCTGAAGTGTGGGCACATGCTCTGAAAACGACGAAATACCGGAAAAGCATCGCTTCAGTTCAAAGAGTAGGAGCACTCAGAGTCTCGTGTGCGTATCCAAAGAGTATCTTAATATACTGTTTGTGCGTATCGGACAGTCTCGGAGGTGGCAATACTCGTGATCACCGGAGCCTCGCCCTAGAGCGCCAAGAAGAGTGGCACAACAAAGCGGAACTGGGGACAACGGGCCAAAGAAGAGGCGAGAAAGAACGAAATGAAAAAAATGGCAAAGATGATGGGAGTAAGAGACGACAGGAAGATGGACAGCAGAATTAATCCCCCAGTTGCTCCATTGGGTTGGCCGACTACACGGCGATACCCAACGTCTACTTCACCCAATTCCTGAGTGGCAAAGGATACTCTAAGGAAATAACTTCACAGAATGGGGAAAGTGAACTCTCCAACATGCACTTATTGCAGCAGTGACGATGACGCCGATCACACTTTCTTTGTGTGCGAAAGATGGGAGGCAGAAAGAGAGACAATAGAAAGAGTAGTGGGAAAACTTACACACCAAAACATTGTTTCTAAAATGTTGAGAAGTCAGGAAACCTGGACCAAAATTGCAGAAAATATATCAAATATTTTGAGGACAAATAAGGCTGACGGAGACGCTCTATAAAAAGAAGAAAACAGGAAGAAGAGCCAAGCAGGCTTGGAAGCGACACCGTCCCGAACTAATGCTTACGCGGTTCCGAGGCGAAATTTTAAGTCAACCGGAAGGGGTTTGAGTTTTAGTGGGTGCAAGCCCCACACTACTGACATGTGTATCTGTGTAAGTATGTGTTTGGCATTTCCCGATTTCCCTCGTTAAAAAAAGGTTGCAAGACAATTATTCTATAGTGGGCTTAGATTCAGAAAATAAATTATCAAAGTCTTTGAAGGGGTGACATTATTTCTACACGGAATCAAGAGTCGTGAATGGGCTAAGTGGAGGCGAATGGACGGACCGATAAATCTAAACCACCCTTTCGAAACTCAGCAGGGCAACTTAAGGCATTTAACCATTACATTGATGCTTAAAACTCAAGTTTATAAATTAAACGCATAGATTTCAAAATATAAATACTATAAGTTTGGTTGCACCCATTCATACATATCCCGATTGAGTTTTATAAAGGGAGTGACTGCATATGTGACTCGTGATGAATCCAGTCAAGGACGAATAAAAGGGTCTGTGTATTTATGCACAAATAACAGCATCGAGTAGCAGTTGACTTAAGTTTTTTGGAACACATGGCAATTCGAAAAAGGGGCCCAGAAGATGTAATCTAGAGACTGCCTGATAAAACTGTCGGAAAAGGAAATTGCACTATAAAACATTGATCTTTCTAGTTCCTTGCTCGTTTACAGCATTCTTTTCGGGCTAAATTTCCTTCTTCCTGGCAGTTATCCTTTTTACTACAGGAAAGCCCGTCTCTTCACATCTGTCTTTTGAAAACCACAGTGCCTATTCGACAAGATTATTTCTTTTGATTTCTTATCTTGTTAACAGACTTCTCGATGCTCATTCCAAGAATCTGTAAATACTTATTGTATAACAGTATTCCATAACGACAAAAATCACAAAACCGAGAAATCACACATTGCAGACAACAGAGTTTGATCTGTTCCTTTGGCTTACATAGTTTTCGAAGCATCACACAGTTACTCAACGTCATTGTTAATCTTCTTAAAGCAGTTAAACACAAGATGAAGAGCTTCGTAAAGAGCACTTCATCTTGTTTCTCAAAGTGCCTTAACAGTAACTTCAACATTTGTCAGAAGGATCGTCCATCTATGCGTAGAAGCTGTGAGCAAGACATTGTGCAAGTTATCACATATGTAAAATGTTGCTATGTTTTCATCTGATAATCCATAGTGTTATTATCTGGGTTGCTAATGTTGTATTATAATGCTAATTGCAGGACAATAGCACAAGTCCCAGTGAGGGAAAAAAATAAAGTTTGTTATGTGTAATTTTGTAATTGTGAAAATTTGATAAAAAAATTACTTGCAAGTTCTATCAAAATCATTTGAATATTTTTTATTTTTAAATTAAAGGATAATTTTTAGATTTGATAATTACTTTATTTCACTCAGAGTTTACAATATAATTCCATAGTTCTAGAGACGTGCACATTAATACATTTTGTGCTAGTTTTAACTAAATAGTTGTAACTGCTTTGTTTAATCACGGAAAGTGACAGATATGTAAAGCATATTTTGATCGTATGAAGAGGAAAAGAGCTCTCAAGATTCAAATGGCTAGTTGCTGTGCTGAAACCTGAATTTACTAGATTGATCCAGAGAACTGAGGTCTATCAACTGAAGTGCTATCAAGAGCTTTCTTCTACAAGGGTCGTCATTTTCCAACCATGCCCTGCGAGAGGAAATGTACTTTCACTGTATAACGGATCACCAAATAGTTTCTAAAATAAAATAACGTAACGTTCAAGAAAGAATGTAATAATACGTTGGGGGTTCTTCTTGAATTGTGATGAACAACATTTCAGTTCCTCGAGTTCTGACTCATGTACTTCAGATACTTCTATGCTATCGTATATCTTCCCCACATTCAAAAATTTCATGCGTGGGAGATTCATCTACCTTGAAAATTGTTCACATATACGAATATAACCTTGGAGCAGTGAAAGAAGACGAGTAAAGTTCGTTTTTAAAAGTAGTTTCCTAAAATTTAATTTTACTCAAGAACAGAAGGAATTATTCAATCGAAGAACTGAATGCTATTAAACTGATTTAACGAATTAGGATAGAAAAATATCGACTGAACCGTGAATCGTAGACAAAACTACCACGTATTTCGTACTTTCCCTGCAAATACTTGTAATGGTAAAACACAACTACATATGGAATTTCGCGGCGTGAGAGAAGTTGAAGAAGGTTACAGATAGGGTAATAAAACCTCGACCAGTCGGCGCGGCCTGGGTTTTTATAAAATTTTTGAGATTTGGCAGCAGCGGGTTGCGAGCGAACATGGTGATTTCCCCAAAACATCGATGAAGTGGGGTGAATGGCTCTTCCCAGAGACGACAGATAATAATTGGACAGAATCATCCCCGCCACCGACGGAAATACAATACTGAAGTGAGGGCGCGCTATGAGGACATTGTGAGTGGTGATTGAGCATTAGTACACTAAAACTTTGGAGTTCAATATATTAAGCACCAAGCAATGGTAATTGAAATAGTAACAACTTGGATACTGTAACTGGCCGTGGACGTTAGGCTAACGGGTGGACGGCTTTATCTGTTCTGTAGCGAACAAGTAGAAAACTATGTGCTCATTATAGTAACGAGTAAAATCGGTTGGGCCGAGCGGCGCGACCAAACATCGTCTCTGACTCCAGCGGCAGGTTCCAGGCTAAGCTGAGAAGAAAGGGTAATCTGTTTGGAACCTTTTGCTGATTTCTTAGTACTGCCAATTTCGCGTAGAAATTGTGTATTGTATTCTGCGCCGTGAGAAGGCCCGCTTAGAAAATCCCTAGAATATAATTTATGTTCCTAGTTTGTAAGATATTTAATGTGAGTAAATATTGAAAAAATATATTGATAATCGTTAAAAAGACCTTGGTATGGAATAGTCTCATTATCAAGTTTCCATAAACGTCAAGTGTGATTTATTTCTGTTTTCATGAGAGGTAAAATTAAAAGTTTTCTCATGTGGAAAAACTAATCCATCACATTGTACACTTTTGGTATAGTTTTTACAGTTTCAGTTTATTTATTACGTCTAAATGTTGTTGCACAGTATGAAGCGTGTTAATGAAATAATGACGCAATGATAATAATCCGAACCTCCATTAGTAAGGGACATGTGACCCAAGTCCATCGCGTGTGTTGCCTGAGCGACTAACGACTAAGCCCTGGTGACATTCTTATATAATGTGAAGAGTTCTCTGAATTAATATTTCTAAGTACAAGTCTTCATGAGCTTGTCATTCTAACGCTAAGATTTTTTTATTGGCAAGGTGTTGCGATATTATTGCTAAGCAGTGAGCAACCTTTAAATGATCTTATTTTGCTCCAGAAACATTTCACACCTCGTCTGTAAAATATAGGATGCATTTTACATCTTTTATCTTTCATGAAAGTTATTTTAGAAGTTTTATTTGTAATAAAGTAATGCTATGCCAATTAGACGTTCCGTTACTATTTGAATAATTAAATTGTTTACAGAACAATATCGTTTAATCGTGAATTAATCTTATTTCTGTACTAGTTGCGCTGACAAACTGTAAAACGTACAAGTATAACATGTACCACATTATTTCAACGGAGGGTTGCATCACACCAATCTAAGGACCGATTATTGCAATAACATTCAACACATTCTTTGAAACGACTGTTTCATTCAAACTCAAAAATCCCCGAGTTCCTTCGGCAACTTTCGTTAAAATTATTTCAGTGATATAAACGTTATTATGATACAACCTGACTCAATATGCGAATTACTCTACCACTTCTTGGTAAGACCAGGCGTGTCGTCTCATGAACATTGATTCCAGTAAGTGAAAACCTGGGGGCGCCCATTTCACATAATCGATTTCTTAGTGTTGATGATCTTCCTCTGAAACGTGCTGAGTATCTTGCTTTGAAATCAGTTTTAAGTAAGTAGTGACGTCCTTCTGAGAACGTGGCCAACATTCGTCTCGTGCAGAAAACTGCCCGAGGTCACAGCAACGTAACGCAGACAGCCGACCTTCACTTCATCGTGGTTCACATCCCGATTTAATTGCAGGCTACATTCTTACTAATTACACTAGAGTCAAACATAAATTCACCCGCAAATGACAAAATAACTAAAACTCTTTTTTTATTCAATGCAAAAATTTTACATCTATTTTTTTTGTAAAATTCCATAACCGTAATAAATTTAGTTTCTTTTAACTCTATTCTATTAAGATAGCCATGCAGTTGCTCACGTTTCTCTCCCACCAGGTGGAAATCTCTAAGGAGATAAATATATAATGATTTCTAGCCTGCATTCTGACTAAGCAACGTTGATTTCCTGTAACACATACGCTCAACTCCGAGCAGTGATTAAATCCGCAAAAATCGACATGTATGACACAGAAGTGTTCCGATTTTATCTTGTATAGAAAATAAGTCCCTGCCGTTCTCTTGGAAACGTTTATAATCTTTCGTTGAAACAGCATGGAGCGCTTGTTGCCAAGCAAGTTCAGGAATTAACAAGGATACCAGGAATGAGATTATAATTGAAGTTTTTACGGTTACTGGTAAAAGATATTTTCAACTATTACTGGTGTGTTTTTTACGAGAATCGAAAGTGTTCCAGGAACAGCTTGCTAGTAATTTTTAAGGATTACTCTCCGATTGTTGAATGAATAAATTAACTAACTTAAATTAAGATTATATTTCGTACGATTTAATAGCCATGAACATCAGTAACATAGTCGAAGATATATTAATAGCTCATTCTTATCCTCAAATTTTTATAAATAAATTTATTTTAAAAAGTTTACTTATACACCAATCCTATGAAACCATTAACAAATTACATTGCTATGGCATCCCAGCAACTTGACATAATTCTGTGAAAAACCTATTCCACCCTTATAACAGCCAGGTCATAACTAAATCGTCCATAAGTTATCCACTATTATAAAAAACTTGAAAGGCCCAGACGATAAAAACGAAACTCATAATGTAATTTATCAATTTAATTGTAATGACTGTCCATGTACATACGTAGGCCAACTAAACGTACCATTAGAACCAGGATGAAGGAACACACATTTCTAAAAATATATTAGAATCTAAACATACTATTTACTGGGATAATTTTCAATTACAAATCCTGTTTAGTTTCCGAAATATGTCACATTAAACGCAGCACTATTACACTTAATGTAAAAAGTGACAGATTTGATGAGTAGTATATATAATGTATTAATCCATTAAATGTAATGTTTCAAATGTATACTGATTGTCTTAAAATGGAATGTTTCTTTGTTCTTTAATTATTTGTATTCTTTGACTGTGCTGTTATACTTTGTAACGTCTTGTTAGCTTTAGTTCAACCTGAAGAGGGTCCAAATCAGGATCGAAACATGTAGTTGTCCATTGAATTTTTACTGTTTGATTAATTTTGTCAGTTTTTGACCACAATTTAACGTTAAAACTGCACGTAATTAAGGTTTAATTAGATATATTTAAATTAAAATATAACACAGGAGATACAATATTTTGCCAATGTTATCAGATTTTATTTCCAAGGATTCTCTGGGAAATTATTTAATATTTAACACATTTTATATTTTTAAGATACTTCACCTCATTGCTTTAATATGAATGTAACATTTTTATTCAATGACTCAACTATTACGTTATTAGACATTCACCAATTATAGTTATAATTCCTTCTGTTATTTCTAAAATCTTCGTTGAACCTTTTACTATTCTTAGTATGAGTCGTCACTCGCTATTTTCTATATTTTACCAATTTTACGGAGTGATTCCAGTAGTAAAGTTAAAATATTTCTAAGTACATTGCCATGGTATATTGTAAGTTTAAGGTCGTTCAGTTTAGTAGAATTACCACGATCATACCTCTTCCATGCGGTTCATCCGAAATTATCGGGCACCCCTAATAAAAAAGTTGTATAATATCTAAATGTCATTTAACATTATATTATATTCCTGAATTTTTGCCATAAAAATTAATTACAGTGCTACTAGTCAACCTGAGAAAAATTTTTGAACGATAGTCATTTTTATTTCACATAAGCCTGAATTTTGCCCTTACGGATAAGCAAGCAAGAATGTTACTTTAAGTTACTGTTTATGCGAGGACAGAGACTCCATTTTTTACAAACTTTTAAATCAGTGTTTTAAAATTACTGTATTTAAATAAAGATAAGTAGAAAGATCATTGTTACAAGCAATTCTAATGTTTTATTCAACGGCGACTTTTGTCCTCAGATTTGGTACAGGTAGAAAGGATATTCAAATAAAGTTATTAGGTATTTAACTAAAGACAAAAAATTTAGAAACCAAAAGTGTCAATACTTCGTTAATAATAAATTATTCAAATTTCCAGTTTTTAATTAATTTATTAAAATTTAGTAAAACATGACAAATAATAAAAACTTTTATTTTTGAATTGCATATAAATTTTGGTAAAAAGTAGATGTCCATATATAAAAGTTTTCTTCATTCTTATGCATCTATTGACAATTACACTCGAAATGTAATTTAATAAAACAGAGGAACAATAGTATTTTCGCGTGTGAAACTTTACAATGTAAATTTTTGAGAATCAATATAAACAAGGAGACATAAAATTGATCATTGTAACAACGCGAACTTGTGGGAAACAAAGAAAATAAAGATACATAAACCTACATAATTTTAACAAGTATTTAAAGAAAACAGAAAAATATATTTAAAGCAACGCTTTCTCACATCAAGCATAAATGTTACCAATCATGCAATAAAAACTTAATTTCGTATTATAATTTCTAAAATTTATGCTACAGGATTTTTAAAATTTAACGTTAAAACTTAAAAAAACCAAAGTAATATAAATTTAGTAAATTTTAAGGTGCTATTATGAGTATGGTTTTCTTATAATTTATATTCAGTGACTACATTACAATTGTTTGTGAGCCCCTTGAATGTAGTTTCAACAGAACGTTTAGTTTATCCAATAAACATTTTCCTCAACCATGTAAATGTTTCTTATGTATTTTATTGTTATTTTTGTATTTACCTACTTTTAGTTATTAATTTAAGTTGGCTATTGATTTACAAAATGGTCCTAAAATTTTTCAATGTTCTTTTTAATTTAGCACTTATTTTATCATAATAGGGTAATATACTAAAATATTGACGAAACGCCATAGATGTATTAAATAAATATAAAATCGAATGCTGACAAATTGTCTATATTGTTCATTTAAGATTACTTAACTGTCAGATTATTTATTTAACGAGTGTTATATTTTTTAATTACGTTTTAGCTTCATTTATTTTAATTTACCTATGCACGTATGAAACTCATTAATTCTGGAATAAGAATACAAGTCTTCTTCTACATATTTAAGTAAAAATTATGATTAAGTAAGGTAATACAACAGTCCAATAACATTCTCTCATTAAGCATCATAAAAGTCAATACGTCAATCAAAAGACCAATATTCGCAGCGAATTTAATTTAGAGTGTCTGAATTTTCGGACCTTCCGATTATCAACTTTAGACTCATAAATACTGTTTTCAAGAATTTCACCCAGGTTCAAATCATAATAGAAAATTCCTTACAATATGAATTTTGGTTTAGACGAGGGAAATATCATTGAACAGTAAATTATGACCAGTAGAAGTATCTTGCTTGCAGAACCTTAAGTAATAAATAGATAATATCGTAGATTGAATATTGAAAGTCTTGGCGTTAGAAAATGGAGCAAATCAGCGTTATACATTTCTGTAAACCTGATTGATATTATTGATCCATTAGTATTAGGCGGTTAAAGGTAGCTGAAATATAGGATGGTTGAAATGTTCCTGGTTAAAACTTAAGAAAACCAAAATAAAATGCAGTTATTAGCCAAGGATAGGAATTGATCAGACTGAAAGTGAGTTGGACTAAGGAAAATATCCATCTTCGTCTCTTCTTCAGCGATCAAAGTAAGAAGAATTCAATATAGATATTAGGAAATATTCGGTACTTGTGTTTTTTTTACTAAACCGTCCAAGGCAAAACGGAATCAAATATGCTAGAATGGTTTTGAAGATTAAATTTAATAAATTAAAACAAGCGCAATGCGCTGAAGAGAGCCCAGGAGCCTAGACATGCTTCCAGAAAGGAAGTACGAACATAGACTGACTTCTTTAACGCTTTGAAAAGCTTCGGTGGCTCCCCCTCCCCCTTCCGTTTTATTAATGTAACAAAGTGGGAGAATAACTAATCACAATGTAAAATATTGTCACGTGTAGACTTGAGGAGCCCAAACTTTACTAGTTAAATCCGATTTTATGCAAGTGCATCTTTGCAACTGAACGCGGACATAATTCTGCAAATGACATCTTGTAACAAACCACTTTTCATATTTATTATGATGTTATTTCCAGACAGCCACATCCTGCTATCTGTATAAAATTTTTTTACAGAAGTTTGGATACGCAAAGTTAAGAAAATTGAAAGTATTGATCATAATATGACACGGTAAAGTTACATTTTGTAAGTTAAGATCGGTGTTCTATAAGTTTAAATAAATTTGAAAAGAGCCGAGTAACACTATTCGGATTAAGGTAAAAGAATAATAAATGGTAAAAAAGAAGAGCTTAGGAAGCAGTGTGGAGGGATGGTCAGAAAAAATGCAATGATGGGGACGAAACAAGACATAAACACTGATTACGTTAAAAATAACTGCTTTATTTAGTAATTCACAAGAAAATCAAGTTTCTTAATACATTCATACGACATTTCGATCACAACTTTGCAACTCTTTCAGGTACAGACAAACGGAATAAAATTCTTTGTGAAGTTAATTTTGAATAAATGGAAACAACTTATTTAGCATAGAGGTCCAGAAGAAAAAATTTCTCTAACATGTATTCAATTTTATATTTATCCATTCAAAATTTAACTTCTAAAGTAAATTTAATACGTTTGTATGCATTTAAGGAAGTGCCGAAGTCGTGGAAGAAACGCACTATGAATAAAAAAACTTGGCTATCTGTGAATTGGTAGTTAATTTAATAACAATGAATATCGAAAGGTTTCTCGTTATGTAGGAGCAATAATGCGATGGGTCGCACTTCCTCGTCTATTGACATTGAGAAGTGAGAAGAACGAACTTTTAAACCAGGGCCGCGACCTCCACGTTGTTTCCTTAATTCAGAGGATGCAAATTATTCGAGTACAATGAGAGAAGATTCTGAGTCGGTGTACTGTAGTTCCGCTTTTATTTGCGAATCTGCGCAGCGGGAAGGCGAGTACTTCTAGCTACATACCAATGAAGAATGTTTCCTGTTTACATAAATCGTTCTTACTTTATATTGAACTATTTACAGAGATAGAATTAATTTAAAAATAAAAATACTTAGAAACGAATTAGTGAAATGCAAACTCTCAAAAGCCTGAAAAATATTTCAGTACAAATCGTTTCTAAATTTCAGTTTGTTCAATTCCGACTTTCATATCCAGTCATATTTCAAATCTTGGTTGAAACGTCCAACCAATTAGTTATCGCGAGAATCCTGTATTAGTTTTTTAATGGTAGAAAATGTGATATACCCCATATCACAACATTTCAGTAGCAAGTTTAACAGTATTTCTTCTTTAATACAAAACTTTTGTCGATTTTCATTAATAAAATAAAATTTTTACAGTTATCCACTTTGAATTTCGAATTTTAAGACATTCATTCATATATACTCATTAACTAAGCTACTCATTTTCTACGAGAAAGTTATATTTATAATGGGGGCTACCAACATTATAATTAATCACTCTCGTTTAATCAAGTACCATTCTCGTGTATGGGGTGACAAAGTTAAGAAATTTTCTTTCCTATTTAACAAAACGTTTCCCATTTTTTCATAAACCACAATTACAATGACAATTGGTTGAAAAATATCAGAAATCATTTTATTCCTAAGGATGTTATTGATGTTATAATACTTGGTAACATATTTAGTTACCTACCAAATCTATTTCTCTTATAAAACAAATTGGAAAACTCCCAATCCAGCTCATACTTCCCCCTGATCATGAACCCACTCCCTAACCCACCTTACAATCATGCCCATAGACCATATCCTCATATATCCTCCAATAATCAGTTCACTGCCTGTCAACATTCACCCACCCACGTCGTATGCCTCTCAGGTACACACACAAAACCCACATACTAAAGTAGGTTAATTAAATGGATTAACCTACCTACATGCCAACATGCAAATTATATACTATATTTTAATTTTGTATTCTTTATTCCTATATTGTATATACTGAGTCATTATTGTCCAAACTAATACTCTTTACGACAAAAGTTTTTATATCAATAAAAAACAAATTGAAACCAATATTTATTAATTTCCTGTTAAACAACACAAAATATTATCTGTATTTTGGCTCCTTTTTTATCAGTACTCTTTAAACACAGATGTTTATATTTTAAGTTTTCAAATATTTGAGTACTTCAAAATACTACACGTGATTATTAATGTAGTTAATTGTAAATAGTAGTTGAATTTTTATTGTTATTGAGACGATATTTAAAAAGTATAGCGTGAAATAAGCTTAGGAAAATTAGGGCTACCAAAACATTGACAAGAGAGAATAATACAACTATAGATACGAGAACAATTTGGAAAATATAGATTTGAGAATTAAATTGTTTCATAATATTTTTTTCCTACGCAATCTTCTTTTAAATCAATTCACTAAGTTAGTAGCTTTTTTTAAAACTTCAGTGTAAAACAACTTTACATACTCCGGGCGTGTTTCATCTATGATTTCTTCATTATAAGCAAATGTACGTCACACAATGGATATATTTGAACTCAGAAATATATATTAATTGCTACGCATCTAAATTTGGCGAATAGTGTGCAATTAGATGCAATTTTGATTCGCTTTTGAGTAGGCTTCGTATGTTTCTATTATTAATTTTTCTGGTGGTTTTGTTTGGTTGAGTCCTTAAAGTTTGGCATCACAATCAGAAGAATGATCCTGCTTAATATAGCTGGCAACCTGTTAAGTGTTAAAAACTATGGTGAAGATTTTTCCTTTACTTTTATTTTGTTTTGCATTGCATTAATGGCTATGTTATTAGCGATAATTACACGGAATACATTTACATTTACAAGCAGAGGTTACATTTGTTGAAGATTTATTGTTCGACGTAGTCGTTTATTTGTTTCATTACTCGACGATTATTTCTTGGAATTCAAAGTAGTGGCTAAATGAGTTGAAGATACGTTAGCAGTGTTCAATTCCAATTTTGACTAGCACAACTTGGTCTCTTCTTATTGTTTCAAAGGTTGATTGAAATATCACGGAAGTTGTTGACATGTGAATTCTACTCACCAATTCGACGTGAATAGAATTTTATTAGACAAATGCTATATTTTGTGTTATTTCGTTTATTATCGACAGAAATTCATTCGCTCATCAGGATTAATGTTTTAGATCTGGAAGACCACTTCTGTTAATCCACTACTGATGGAAGCTCAGTCTTCTACTTCTACTGAGGCTGCATCTGCAGTTACGTCACAGCTTTTTCCAACCTCTAATTTTATGCACTAAAATGCTACCCCCGTGTATACAATCGCCTCTAACTTGCTTCCTAGGCCAAACTCTGACTCGATCGTAGCCACACCATTATCTTTATAGCTCGTCTCATCGCTTAATTCGTGCTCCTACATTTTTAAACCAAATTTTTGGTCTATCTCAGTGCAAAAATCTGAAAAATTTTGGTAGACCATTCCAAACTTTCAAACTAATCTTTCGTCAAAAATTTTGTTAGTCTCATCCAATATCTCGTTAAGGTTCTGCAATAATTGCATTATTAAAGCTTTAGTGGATTCTAGAGTTATTTTCTGAGCGGACATTGTACTCTGAGAAGTGGGGTCACTACTGGATTGCATGTGTCCTCAGACTGCGAATTCGTTAATCGGGCATGGGGTTGGGCTTTCCTTACGTGTCTCTTCCCTCAATTTTAAATTATTAGGATTCATAACGGTCGAAGGTAGATAAAATGTATGAACAAAATCTGCGTATATAGCTGGGTTAATAAATTTAGCAGCAAAAACACTAAGTATTGGTTCTATAACACTCCCGAGCATGCATATTTATGGTCACAGAACATTTAAAAGAGAAAGAATGTTATCTCTACTCTGCTACGCGAGTTTTTCTGCCCCATCTTGGGCGCCAAATTATGTAACGTGGTTTTATAATTTTTACTTTATAGAGTATACATTTAAGTGTGTCGGTGCCAATAAATCTTAACTTTTACATTTAAAACAGCTTTATTATTAACAAATGTAAAAGATTCAACAAATTATAGTATTTAATAGTTAACTTAATTTTATTTACCCAGCAATGCCCTAACCAAAGAAATAACATAGCAATAGACTTAAGTAAATTTAATTTACTTTACTTAGGGCTGTATGACGAGAGACTATTGTCTTTTGTTTCTCACTTTGCATTCATCCTCCCCTAATTTCCTGGTTGATCGGCAGTCCTGGATTTAACGCAAAAGCAGGTTCTGGGTCGGCACGTGGAACGTAGGTCTCTGATTTCTTTCCCGGTTTCCAGTTTTGTTTTGTGATGGCACTTAAACCAGACCACCTCTCCTCTCTGACTCCTTGAAACCAGCCAGTCCGACTTTCGTTTCGCTAGCTCCTCTCTGACCTCTCATTTCCAACATTCTTTTCTGAATCCTTTTCTTCGAGCTCCTGTCTACCTCAAACTCACCTCTCCTAAAAACTTCATTGGCCTCCCCGCTTTTTCTATCTTCCCCAGGTCCTCCAATGGGGTTTGCGTCTCTCCCCTTCTCCAAAAATTCAAAATTTGGGGGGGGGGCACCCCTAGCCATCTTTTGGGTCAACCACCTTGTTTACCTGGCTGACCTTAGTTTTTCGCCGGGCCGCAAAAATACTTTCAGACAAAGGACTTTTCCTTCCCGGCTACAAGTTGTTTGCTGGGTTTACCCCAGAGGGTGTCTTGCGAATCTCTCAGGATCTGTTCTCTTTGGAAACTTAGTACAGAATGCTTAATATTGTCAACTAATTTAGATAAATAAAATAAAATATACAACGAAAAATTATACGCGTCACAATATTGATTTAACACAAAAAATTAATTTATTCATAGTT
Source organism: Eucriotettix oculatus (assembly GCA_034510155.1). Lineage (NCBI taxonomy): Eukaryota > Metazoa > Arthropoda > Insecta > Orthoptera > Tetrigidae > Eucriotettix > Eucriotettix oculatus. The sequence goes on from CM067376.1 coordinate 82,450,030, forward strand.
TTTTTATTAGCTGTTGACACAATTACAATATTGATTAACGAATTTTGGTTAAGTCCATCGAGGACCTTTATAAGAAGAGGGTCGTAGGTCATTAAATATATGTATAAGTCTGTTCAGTGAGCTGTGTTTATTATTTGAAATTGTTTACAGTTTCGTGGCGTCTGCTGGCTTGGCCGCAAAGAACTGGCAGATATTGTCTGGTCAAACCGGCTCGACTTATCTGTGTAGCATCAGAACCACGATACATAATCACCTGTTCTAACTTCTTCAGTTCAAACCAGACTTCAAATTTAACCACGTTAACACTAACAGGAACGAATTTTCTTTTTCCACGAAAAAGCCAGAGTTACCGCCTTCTCAATCCTTGTTTCCTCATAGGGTGACTTTACAAAAATGTGCAGTGCAACACCATCCATTCATAATTACAATATATTCGCGACGACGGGAAACCAGACAACTGTAATTTATTTCTGGTTGTAGGGTGTTTATAGTGATTTTCTTGAATTTCCAGTGTTAATGCGTTTGCTATTTTGTTTCTTTTGGATAGATTTGATGGAGGTGAGAGAATCGGTTATTTTGGGGGCTGATGATATGATCATCATTACCATGTGTACGCCAAGGTGAAGACTTATTTAGTGTTGCTTAGAACAGCGTTTTTTAAACTGTAGTGTTAAATCTTAATTAATAAAACATTACCTTTCCTCCAAAATCAATGGGCTCGTCGAGTGTGGACTGCAAATAAACTGAAATAATGATGTAATACTGATATACACGAGGTTATTGTAGAATTCAGTGATAAATGTTTCTGAGATTTTTTGTTTCAACATAGTTGAGCCGCAATAGTCTGATACCTAATAATAGATCTGCTACAAAGCGTCATTTGTACCTTCTAGTCTAAATAAGACGCAATATTTTTCGAACGATCCACGTATTATGGGATACTACATGCAATCATATTGCCACAAATAGAGAGAATGATATCCGTCGCGTTCCTCAAAATACATTACCTTCATTCGAAGTTAACTTTAAGAAGTAGTCAGAAAAAAAGGAGTCATGAAGATAAAATAGGTGCCTGACGAACCATTGGGAATTTTTGTTTTGCCAAGAAAGTCTGCATGGGATAGAAGTAATGGGTTACATATCGTGGTGTAGCAACTTTTAAGTCCACTAGTTTACGTCGCACGTCCTTTGTTTATTACTCCTTGGCAATTTTGCGCTCCCATGATTCACCAAGCCATGTAGTCATAGGAAATTGTCGGAATGACGTTAATATTACTTCAGACTCGCGAATATTTTTTAACTTGGGTAAGATGCAAATTACCAATGCGAGGTCAGCACGTTTGAAGTCAGCATGTTCGAGGCATGCATGAATTGATAGTTGCAGAAATCTGTAGAATGAAATATTCTGTCCAGTATGTTGTATTAACGTTTTCCACACATTAGTATGTGTGCACATCGTGCACAACTTGAAATAAGACAAATATGCATATTTATTGTTCTGTATCTGTTGCGTTTGAAGTTAAACATTATAATGAAATACGATAGAGTAATACTTTTATTTATAATAAAATATAATATGTATCGCGTTGATCAGTATTACTTAAAAACATCATAAACAAAATTGGAACGTTTGTAAACGTTTACTCTTTAGTAAGCCAACAGTGAAGGAACCATAGTAAGTATGTGTTTATAATTTTTAGTATTTGTTCACATGTGACGGAAGGCCGAAGAACTGGACTAGTTCAACGCTTGCAAGGGCAAATGCAAATGATTTTTTCTACAGTGAAAGTGTACATGGACGTTAGACCGCGGAAGGAGATGGTGTGAAAGTTAATGAAATAGGAGAAATTGAATACCGCTCGACACCATAATTGACCACGAGGGAAAATACGCTTATAGAATTTTACCAGCAACAAGTTACGGCCATCAATAGGCGCTATAATTAACAATATCATGGGAATTTGTACAATTGGAAGAACTATAGTTGACATGAGTTTTATTATACAGGCAGTAAATTATGTGAATAAAATTTGTTTACATAATATATTTGATGAATGTATCATATGTCGTAATGCATTCAAACAACATATAAAAAATACAGAGGAAAACATGTACAAAATTTATGACAAGTGACGGCTAAAACTAGTTAACTGCCGTAGGTTTTCCCAGTGAATAAGCTGCTGGAATTGTTTTCGGGTTTCTTACCGGGCAGCATTTACTAAACACGACGTTTCGTCACCGTCTAGGTGAAGACGTGTTTAGTAAACGACGCCCGGTCGGAAACCCGAAAATAATTCCAGCAGCAAAAATTAGTGCTGATAGGCAATGAAACGATCCATAAGATATATTGGACAGTTTCTTAACACTACGCTAAAATTGAGAACTAATACAAAAATATTAGAAACACAAGTTCAAAAGTGAAATAACTAGACTACAAAGCTTTATATGGGGTACAGTTTCTGATGTTTGATGTAAACAAAAACTGTGTAGTCTTAGGATAAAAACTTTTTTGCCCGAATTGCAGATCCCTAAAAATTAAACAAGTGGATTTGATTAAGAAGTGTAAAAGAAAAATTGAACTACAGTGGATATATGTGAGTTTAACCTATTAATAATTTTTTTTAAATTTGTTTTCTACATACGTCAATACAAAGCCCAATAAGTATTTTTCATTCTACAATCGCCAGCGTACATCTGGATGGACCGTTGGCAAACGTATTTGTTATTTTGAAAGAGGAAGTTTTATGCAATTTTATTAATGATAATTAAACTTAAATATTTTATTAAGTTTATACGGGGGAACTTTTTTAACCCTCTTCCACACCCACTCCTACGGCTGATCCACTACTTAACCGGCTTGTTTAATGTCAGAATCAATTTCAGCCTCATCCATAACCACCGTTTTGGTTTCTTTTCACGTTATTTTTATGTTCTGGCCATCCATACATAAACGTTCTCCCTTCCCATAACGAATGGGTTTAAATTATACACAACATCTGGAGATACACTACTAATCGAATTAAACCCGAAAACATTCATTCGAAGCAAATATAATACTTTTTAAATATTAAAATATTTCCACTACTGTCAAACCCCACCCCTGTTGTGTCTCACCCAATGGTGTTTCTTTTAGAGACGGTAGGAAATTCTGTTAATTCTTGTTGTAGTAATCAGTCGTTAGAGTCGCCTCATGCAACCCTCTATGCTAACCTATTTTTCCCAAGCCTTTTCACTACTACATAACTGCCACATCCCACATCCTCCCTAATTTGCTTCTGTTCTTATCCCACACACTTTTGTCTAATGTTAATTTTACAAAAACTTGGCCTATTAATTTATTCCCTTACCTGAACAGTCATCCATATAGTTCTCTCTTCTCTTATTCAGCTTAGAACTACGATAATTTGTGCACATAATAAAGAGGATTCATTTAAACTTAAAATTTTGGATTCAGAGATGTGGATTAAATTAACTAAAGCTCATTTTGCGAATAAATATTAAATAATATATATTTATAGTAAAGCCAATCAATTTAGCCTGTAATTATTATTTCGATGCACGCTACTAATTAAAACGCAATGCGGTAAGAATTATGTTTATGTCATTCTGTTTCGATTTTTTTACGATAATTCACACTAAAAATAATTAACCATTTAAAATATTTAATTTAGTTTCGCCTGTATAGTCTTTTTAACGAAATTTTTTAAAATTCTTCATTCAACTTATAATTTTAATGGACTATATAGAAAAATTACTTGTTTCATCACTTAATGGTAAGATCTTTATGAGTGAACAGGGAGATATCGTTTCCATCGAAATCCATTACGAATGAGTAGAAGTGTCAATATATTACATAACTGAAAGATTACGAACTAATCACAATATGATATATTTTCAACATACAAAAAATGAGAAAAATTTCTAAATGCGCATACTTTTTACGCAACTGAAATGATTGTTGTAGATTAAATACCATCCGGAGTAATTTTCTTGCATTGATGCCAGCTAAAATTTATATTTAAGAAACTTGTTAGTATTAAATGATGAAAATAATTTACAATATCAACGTATCATATTTATTTAAATTATATAAATTAATTTATTTTCTTGTTGTTTCAGTTTATGTGCAACATTTCACCCGTCAATCTTGAATAACGTTATTTCTTTATTTTGTCAATAGATTGCACATTGAATTTCAGATTATTTTGTTATTTACTAATACGATATTTTAAGGCCATTTTCGTTTTGTCAATACAACAGGCATTGCAATCTCAACAATTAAATGTGTAATTTACAATATGGCTCTAATTATTATACGGTCTGTAATATTTTTGACTAAGTTTAAAATATCCAATGATTTTAAAATAAACGTAACTCAAAAATTATCAAATAAGTAAATAATTTAATTTTTATAAAAATTACGCATACAACTTTACTCTTTTTCCGATTTGTACGTCGAAAAGTTTATTTTCATAAGAGTTGAAATAACGAACATTATTAATGCTATTTTAGTTTGTAATTCATTAATAAGAAGAAAAAGATTAAAAATTGCACCTAACAATTTTTATACATTATAATCTAGTGTACTTGACATTATATTTCTTATTCTATGCTTTAGATTTTTATTTATCATTACTTCAATCGTCACTTTTGTCATTAGCGGCTCCTTATCTGTTTCGAGTGTTATTTATTTAACTTTTAGGTTTTCTCAATATTGAACCACACACACAACAGCCATACTCTCGCTGGGATTCGAACCCAAGACGTCTGTGATGCTAGGCAATGACAGTCGCGTCTACACCACAGAAAGCCGCCATTGCAAAATTTTGTATTCTCATAATTCTATTGCGTGGAGCCATCACACACTTTCATACGTAAGCGGCATACGAGTATTACGTTTATAATGTTCAGGTGATAACAATTATACCACTGTAGGTCAAGACACCGTCAGTTCTCGAAATAAAAACCATCGTTGTTGAAATGATATCTTCAGCACACAATTGATCTTCTGTTAAGTCTTGCTGTGTCATACGTCAGGCTCTGTCATTTGTGAAGATTTTACGCAACGAAGCTTCCCAGTCTGAGTCACTGTTAACGTTTCATAATAGACCTTATAATGGTCTGTTAATCACTCCTCGACGTGCTTCCTCGGTAACTGTGCAAAATACACTGAAATGGTTAGCAGAAGTTTTTCTTAATGTGCTTTAATGATAATGTTCAGTATCTTACAAAGTTATAAATTCAAGATCATTGTATATATAAGTATACAGTGCAGTGCGACACAATGTAATCATTTTGTTTGACCTTCTGGACCACGAATGACTTACATGTGTAAGCTAAAAACAGTTTTCTATAATTCTTGAAAAAATTGATAGAATGAGCCGAAGTGACTATATTACCAAAATATCTACAATAGAAGAAGTAACGAGAGTCGGGAAGAAGAAGAAAATATCCAACGCTACGAACAAGAAAATTATTCTGATCAAGGTAACTAATGAAGACACGTTGATATCACAACCAACGATTATTAAGTTATCTGCCTTCTCGAAGATATCTTGTCATAATTATCAGACCTCGTGTAGCAATTTAATCATAAGTTTAACACTCAACAATTTCGCGCTGATCATTTTGAACCACAAGCAATCTATATTTCGACAATTAGAAGATTGAGGTCGACGGGAATATTATAGATGTAAAGCAGCTATAATGTAAAGTAATTGTTTGTAATATATAATGATGTTTTTAACGATATTTTTACCGTAAGTTGAATCAGAATATTATATTGTACTTTCAGGTATTTTGGGTTTCTTTTAAATAATAATATTGCGAATACTTTACTCGTTGGAATAATCCACAATTTGCTGGCGTAACATTCCATGCATTCAAGAAAATTAATCACAGAACTGACGGCGGGTATTTAAATTGATATGAACATATGAAAACGCTCTAGCTGAAGGAAAACACAAAGTGACGATGCTTCAGAGCTGCGTCTGGCTTCCAAACGAAGGGAGAATGTGATCGTGCATGCTCAAAATCGCAACTGCAGTGCTGCAGCTACAAAATATTGAAACAATATATACTTCATAAGCTGCCCTCGTAACATATGATCACATAACACATTCAATTGACATATTATTTTGTCAAATTTTATTTAAAATAATGTAAACTGCTCGAACTTAATAGCCACCAGAAACCCTTAAGATATTGAGTAAATTATATTGACACTTTGCTTTCATTAAATGTTATGAATTTAATTACATATCATTTAAGGAATTTTTATTTATAGAAGGGGGGAGAATTTAATGCAAGTTACATGATGCTGATATTAGCTTTAAATAAATTCAGTCATAATTTTCATGGATAACTTGTAGGTAAAGAATAGAAGCTTTTGTAATATGGTGCTATAAAAGGATGCTGAAAATCAGATGAGTAGATAGAGTAACTAACCAGGCAGTTCTAAACCGAATAAGGTAAGATAGAACAATATGGGTGACTTTGATCAAGAGAAGGGATAGATAAATAGGCTACGTTTTGAGACATAAGGGCCATGTAATTTTAGCATTAGAGGGAAGTGTGTGGGGTAAGAACAGGGGGAATTGATGGAATACGCTAAGCAGATTAGGGAGGCTGTGGTGACTATGTAGTAATGAAAAGTCTTGCGCAGGAGGGCATAAGACCAGTCTAAGAACTGAGTACTACAACAACAATTTGTAAGTGTACTTAAAATTATTGAATCGTTGAAAAAAAGTGTTTTTATATACATAAGATCTAAAAAACAACAGAACTATTGGCCCATATAATGTTTCCAATGCTCAATAATTTTACTACGTACAATTTAAAGTGTCTGTAATTAGGTTTAGTTATTGACCAAATAGACACAGTAGGCCAATACAAGACACGGTCATCAGTTGGTGACAACAATTCGATTTATAAGTCGTGATTATTGTTCATGAGGTCCACGAGATGAGGGGAAAACGTAATGTTTATTATGTAATAATTAAAATTTTATATGTCTATACTGTCTGCATTTGGTCTTCATATAATCTGATATAATGAAGTTACTCATCTGTAAGGAGCCTGAATACTTTGAAGCTGTAGAAGTAGCACATGCGAAGCATGAAGACAGAGAAGGGCGTTTCTTGGAACTGTGCTAGATACGGCATAGCACGCCCCTGACGCTTTAATCCGAGGCAGCCTGCTAAGCTCCTATAACGTCATGGACTTGGCCGTCCTGGACGTTCAATACCATTCATAACACATTTGCACATCCAATAAAAATATATTATATATTTACCTCAATTATCAGGCATATTTAAAGATCAATGCTATAAGATGGAAATTAAAAGAGGCTCGTAATTGAGCAACAAAAATATTCACATTGCCGCAATATATTCTGAAAACTATGGACGGGCAACATTTTCGGCAATATATTTGTGGTAGGTATGGCAGCGCAATATGTAGCCAGACACATTTGTATACCCGTCAGTATAGCGGCCACAGTGTAGCCCGAGTATTGACTCCGTGAAGAAACTGGATTCGATATTATTTAAATAAACAAGAAACAATTCACAATTTAAGCAACGAATTGGTTCTTGATAATTACTTAATCTAAAACTTCACCTTTTATGTCGAAGGGCGACTTTGAATATTTTCTTAAAAAATTTAGCCCATGATTGAGACAAAGGATACGCTGGTGCGAAATGCGGTACCGATCTATACGAGATTGGCAAATACTCTTCGATTATTTCGAAGAGACTCTCCTATGTATATTTGGCGTATTTAGTCAGAACCTGAATGCTCGATTTCGCACATCGTTCGTGAAGTATGCGTAGCTTTAATGGAAGGATTAAATTAATTTATTAAAGTACAGGCTAGGCCTCTATACTTGTTGAATATTTATTTTAAAAATTATAAATTAATCTGTCATCTCTTTTCTGTAAGTTACTTTTCAAAAAATGACCAATATAGAGATTTCAGAAGTTGCCAAATTTGTTGTCTTTTGTTTGCCAAACATCTTTTTTTCACTTAGTCAGCTCTATAGGCCACCGCCTTCACGTCCCACAATGTAAAAGAATTTGGTTAGTAAATTGCATCTCAGCTATTAATAGAAGTAAGTTAATTCATTACCATCTAGATATATATTCTTTATTTTCATTACAACCCAACTTAATCGATAAATACAATGATTTTTGTTTGATCAATCCATAATTGGAATACTGAATAATATTTATACGAAACACATAGAACGAGCGGCGCCAAAGACATGAAATTATTATTATTACTTACTTAGCTGCTATTGGGCATTTGCCCAGTGGCTACTATATACAAAGAACACAAATTCAATTACAAAAAGAAAAGAAAAATCACACTAAGGAACAATTTTTAAGTGTACGTTTTGATCTGAAAAAGAAAAGAGAAGTCAGGAGTCACACAGAAATCACTTCACTGCACTTCACTATAAGCACTTCACTGATTCTATATATTTTTTTTAAAAAGTGCTCAATTAAGGTTTATTAATTTATAACGCAGATCATTGCTAAAGAGGGCTCTAGGTGAGGGATGGGAACTGGTATGACCGGGCAATGTTTTCATATTTTCAACGCCGGAACGAAGTCAGCGGCAACACGCCAGCCATTAATTAGAAAACGGGCAACGTTGCCCGGCTATACCGATGTATTCCTAGGCCCAATAAAAAACTCAAGGCAGAATAGGAAACGAAGAAAGGGGGATCCTACATTAGCTGAGATAGTGTTTTTTATTGTAATGTGACACAAAATTATTGAACTTTAATTCTTAAGACTTCAAACATAGTATTTTATAGTGCATTTAAACGTTTTAAGTTTGTAAGAATCTATGCTTTCTTTTTACCACAGCAACAGGAATCAATAGAAGCAGGATCTATCTTTTATTTTTTTTGGGAAAAAAAACTTGATGGTGTTGGGGATAGTAAATTACATGTATGATCAATAGCGAATTAGTATAATGTTTATTCATAAGTGCAAAAGAACTGCATTATACTTCATTAATTTAGATTTTTAATGTAAACAGTGCGAAAGGATAAATTTTTGTGTAGCTTGATAAATTACATTGATGCGAGAAATTGAAAATTGTTGCAGACAGGGTAATAAAACCTAGACAGTTTGGCGTCGATCTGGGTTTTCTAAAACCGTTGATACTCCGCGACACCTGTCTGTGACGAGACCTGGTATTTGGAGAAAACATCACCCAAGTGGGATGGATGGCTCCTTCAAATTATAAATGTAAATACTTTCGATTGGAGATGACCGTTCCCGCCACCGAAAGAAATAAAATAATGGAGCAGGGAAGGTATTTGCTCCGTTTGTAACCTTTCTACCATTTCCTAGTACTGCCAATTCTGAGTAGAGTTTTATTTTTAAATCTGCTTCTATGAGGAGGTCCTTAATACATCCCGTTAAAAATATTATGTTTCTAAATATAAGTTTTTAAGTAAATTAATATTTGTAAATATTGTATAAACTGTTTATTGTCATTTCTAACAAAAGGCCACCTTTATAAAAAGAATTTGGTTAGTAAATTGCATCTCAGCTATTAATAGAAGGAAGTTAATTCATTACCATCTAAATATATATTCTTTATTTAACATTACAACCCAACTTATTCATTTCAAGCTACATAGTTTTGATCCCGAGAGCAAAGTTCCCGAATCTATTTACAGATCACTGCCAACATGTGCGTGGCCATATGAAATTGAGATGTTTAGGGAAGTATGTATCAGAATGTCGTTAACCTATAGCAACACAAAACTAGAAAATGAGAGCACAACAGAGTAGTATTGAAAATTTTCCAAGGTCATATCAATCACGGAAGGCCACGTTTCATCTAAACGGACCGGATGCTACGCCACGATAATGCAAGGACGAAGATTGCAAATTTTGTTGCTGTTTCTCATCCTACCAATACGTCAGATTCAGAACCACATTTTTTCGAAATATGTAGAAATTTTTGCGTGAAAAGGAATTTGATAAACTGAAGTGCTGGTGAAATTTGCGTACTCCAGTAACTCAATCGAACTACACTTTTACCTACTATATTAACAAAACCTGAAGAATACACTTCAATGACCACTACTAGACACTTAAATCCTGCAGCGTCTATTTTGGTCGCTTTGCTCTTTTAAAATACATAGACATGGTTGTCTACGAGAGTCTACTGCACGCTAATAACGTTATACTGCAAATATACTCATCTGTGCACTATCTCTTTTTCTCTAAATTTCCGTAACTTTATCAACACACAAGTGTGACGCGTACTTTACTCCCAGTGTAAATGCGTGTTAAGAAGAAACTGAGCTACTACCGGAAATATTATCAAACCCTCATGAAGCCTCTTAGCCTACTGAAGAAAATAACCTAACTATTAATTTACTGAGGTTATATATAAACTTTTATGAAATTAATATTTTCTGCTATACTGAGTTTCGTGTGATATTAATATAACTTTACTATAATTTATATATTAAAATTTTTAAGCAGTTAGGAAAAATGTAGCTCAGAAATAATACGGTATAACTTTAACTGTTGGCACGAACTACAGTAAGAAAGTAGGCGTGTCGGAGCATTTTCGCTTAATAGGCCCTTCTTGGGATTCTGCCGATCGTCATGACGTATTCGTAGCATATGAAGCAGGAATAAGAATAGGCGCCTGGTTCTGGCTAAAGGATGACGGAAGTTTGGATCGAATACGTCACTAATATTGATAGTTGATCCTCTGTTATTTCCCTATCTCGTTATCCATTCTTCATACATGAACATTGAGGACGGTTCTTAGCGTTAGAATAGCTTCCTGCACAAATAGGCTACGTATTTTGATGTGTACTCATTATACAATGGTCCAGTTTTTAGTAACTATTTTTTATTTCTGACGCAATTTAAATAATTATACATCTTCTCGCCTAATATTGACTTACAATTACCGAGTTGTAATTTTAGATACTCTTATTCAACGCTTGAGAGATGAACTGTCCACTCGGGTTTATGTAAAATACATATTCACGTTCATAAAATCAGGTTGTAGACCGTAAACGATTTAATATCGAGATGTCGGATTACAGCTTGATATTGATAAATCCTGCGCCTCTATAAAGCAGTGAAAGAAAGTTTCCTCAAAATCTGTCTCACCGTTTTGTTGTAAAAAATAGAAACGGCGTGAAAGACATACATTATGGTCGAATCGGTGTCGGATCCCCTACCGCTAGGAATGTAAGGGAAAAATAAAGAATTCGGTTCTATTAACTTACAGACAGCTATTATTTTATCTTTGCAGCTTCCCTTTAAACTTATAAAGCAAAAAAATGAGCTTTCTGCCATTCAATTTATTCGAATGTTATTGTATTTATTATTAATCTATTGAAGTCTTTCATGAAATACATTACAACCCATCATCAGAATGTTGTAATGAACTAAATTATGTGGAGAATTGTAAGACTGCGAAGGGTTCTTTCTCGAGACAGGAAAGTTTGTCCTTCAGAATAAAGCGAAAGACAATTCCTCAGATCAAATTCAAGACAATTTTCTACTATCAGTTCAAAGCTACGTATAGCTAATTGAAATATCTGCTACTGTGTGACTAACTATAAACATCCAACAGTTGAAAATGTCTATTCGTTGCTGTTCTGAAAAATCCTACCAATTGAAGTTATATAAAATTGATGATGATTGGTCATTGGAAAGAGGAAAGAGGAAAAAATTGAAAAGGAAACAGGAGATGAGATGGAATGAACTTTTGTGAGGAGAAACCACGAGCCAGGACAGAAGTGAACTTTTAAATTCCTGCTATTCATAGATCATAGTAGTGACCGAGAGAAACTGGGTGGATATCTCGAAAATTCCGGTCCAAGTCGTGACCTGCTAATGAGAACAGCCATCATAACGTCCTAGCTAATCCGCCCCGACGCAGTTTCAACCAGAGGCATCACAACCCGATCACCTCTCTGATAAACTTCATAAGTACTAGAAGAAATCGGCAGCCTTCTGTCGGTATCGTTACTTTACAAGTTCTATAGTATCACATTGCCAGTCTTATTTACCAAGAAATTTAGCTTCATTATCGTTCATCACACAGGTCTCCCTGATATTAAGAGTTTTATTGAAAATATAGTGTGCTTAATAGTGTTTGTTTTCATAAAATGCCATTTATCACCCAGCTTTTGTTAAATAAATGTTTAATTTTGATTTTAAATTAATATCTTTCATTGTAATTTATTTTCCTTTAAATTATACTATGACCTAATAATTAAAATAATAATGAATAAATATTACAATCTACACAGGCGCAGGACTATTAATGTTCTGTTAAGTGTAATTTTCACTTGGTTTACACATAAAATGGAATATATGTATGCATCTATAATGATATTGTTGTATAAATATGCTAAAGCTTCAAATTTTAAGGGGAAGAAACTTTATTTTTAAAATTGCCAAATTATTTAAAATGATTTAATAATTTTGAACTTAGTGCAATCTTTTCATTTTCAGAATACGAAAACTAATTGATAAAAGTAAATATTTCTCAAATTACAGATAGTTCGTTAACTGTTAAATTACTCAAAACGCAATTTTATTATTACTTCAAGTGATATAAATTTAATTTATTAGATATATATTTCAGTATAACTTAGGCCAATAAGCAACTGAAAGATATATAATTGAAATGAAATGTCGCGCGCTTGACAGCGTTAGAGAACAAAAACATTATTATAGAATAATTGTAAAAAATTGTATGTTAAGACATTAAATCAGCCTTATTTGAGTTATTATCTTATGATACTTGAAAACTGTGCCTTTACATGTATTATTTTGTAAATTTCATAATTATTTTAAATATTGTTTCAGAAACAAAGCAACAGAATAATTCTTACGGAGTGTTTAAATTTTGGCCTTCGCATTTACTCTGGAGTAGATCCGTAGCTCCATTCATGAACTGGATCTATTATTCGGTGCATGAACTGGATTAACACTCTAATGTGTCGTTTTAGTTCTTCCTTAAGTTGTTTTCCCTGCAACAATAAAGATGTTTCCATCACCAGTAGCATCGTCGCCAACATCTGTCGAAGTCGAATAATCGTGCACATTGAACGACAAATTATCTTCAGATTCACTGTCCTCACCCTTAAAAATATCTTAAACTTCTTCAAATAAAACATCTTCAATCAACATTGCTAATTGTTAGTTGTTTTACCAAAGCCATGTTAAATAATTATAAACACACTTGAACGAAATGCGTAACGAACTAGAATCATGTAACAACTAGTTTCCTCAAAAACTGACGCGAGGAGTGGTACGCAGGCTATAAAGTACCAGGAAGGTTAAGAATGCTTGTCAATTCCAAGAAAGGAAAAAAGTCACATTCCAAAACAAAGGGACATACAAAAGGATACCTACAACGATTTGATTCCTGCTCTCCCCCACATACATAAAATTTCAATTCAAATATTAGTATGGTCCAAACGACCAACGCGCCACATCTTGCGGGTTAAATAATAAACCCAACTTAGGTGATCTTATTAGAAGGGTGATATATAGTAATATTTTAATACTCCAAATTATTACTTCAGAAATTTAAAACAATGGACTTGCTTGCTGAATTCACATCTTCGACCTGCTTTTTATTCTGTCACGGTAGAGAAACTCTAGTCCAGTAATTTCTGGTTAGAGGGTTCACCTCGCAGCGCCGAGTACGCTCCCATGTTCTCCTTGAATTCATCAAGATGAGCAACAAGGATGTGTGCTCCGAGGGACATCAAGCCCTCTAGTTTCAAGTAGTACCCAAAAGTCTCAAAAAGACCCAACATAATTATTAACCTTGCGTTGCCTCAGGAAGCAGGAAAAAGGTGTTACAAGGCACATTCTTCACTGCTCTTACAACTCAGGGTATTCCCTATACTCACATTTGTTATTAGATTCCTTTATTCAGGGTGTAGTTTAAGTTAAAATCTACAAAATATGGGACCAAACATCAGAATTGGTAGAGTAAAATCTTAACATTTTGATGAAGAAATTAATAAATTGTTATATGTTCAGAAGAAATATAACAATTTGAAATTGGTTTTTTAAAAATAATTTCCATTATATTTTATCGGATATATGAGAATAAATATATCAGGCGACCATTCGTAAGCTACGTAGATATTAACGTTCTGTAGCATTTACTTGACAAAATTAATCAATTTCATAATTTTTCTTTGAAATTGATGAAGGCATTACCATTCAAATAGCCTATGTTTGAATACCGGCTTATAACACTGAATTAGATAAAGCACTATGATAAAACCTCATAGACTGGAAATATAACAGATGAATAACTATTAAAAAGTAATTCTTCTAGAAGTATTGCGAATAATGATTTTCAATTTTGGAATGCGTAAAAGGGGTGATGTTATTAGTCTTCTGAACGTTGAAATAAGTATAACAGCTTCGTTACTAATTATCATATCTATTATTCGATAGATATTCCCTTTTTATGCACTCTACAGAACCAAGATCCATAAATGATGTATTTATGGCCAAAATAGGATATATTTATTTTTCATTTATTCGTAATAGGATTATTCACAAGTCATCACAAGAGAAGAGAGAAAAATATGGAAGACTTTGACCAAAAGAAGGGATAGATTAATAAGCAACGTTTCGAGACACGAGGGTCTTGTAAAATTAGTATTAGAGGGAAGTGTTTCGGCTAAGAACAGAAGATGGAGGCTAAATATGAAATATACTAAGCAGATTAAGGAGTATGTGGGATGTGATAGTTGTGTAGAAATGAAAAGGCTGGCTCAGAATAGGTTAGCATGGAGGGTTGCATCAGACTAGTCTAAGGACTGATTATTACTACAGGAACATACACTAATACACACTTATAATTTTTTTGTGGTATCAGGTTACAGAGTTTAATAGTTTTTCATCTGAAATAGGAACTCCCCTTTAATAGCATAGGAATGGAATCGAACGTAGAGCAAGGTAGCCAAGGGTTTGACTAGTGCTCCTGGGCTATAGTTTAAAGATCCAGGTCCTTCAACTAAAAGTGATGCTGGGAAAACGCTACAAAACAGGCATCATGTGTGTCGAGATTTTGGGTACTATTCTCACGCACTTCCGTGTCTCCGGCTGATCCAGTGGAATTAGCGGACAACTCTTCCGTATGCCCAAGGTCTTCGACCCCAGAACATGCACCTCCTAAAATAGATTAAGGTGCCTCGGCATTTGAGAACCTTGAAAAATTCAGAGAGAGTACAGGCATCCCCAACGGCAAACAATCATTCTGCGGGATAAATACCTGCGAGAGAATAGTAATTCCTTTACACTGAGAGGGATGAACTTTTTTCAATAACAATACATACCATAATTAAATTGACTGACAGAAATGTAGACAGCACATATTCAGCATTGTTGCAGATACGATGATTTACCATGCTGCAATCAGATTTTAAACTTCACTTATCCAGTGTAATCCAACGGGAAAATCTTAAATTGGTTGTAAAATGCGTCGCATTTGTCTACGTAGTTCATTAAATTTATTTCTACACTTACTTGTCACTTATTTGTCAAAAAGTAGGTATCCCAGCTAGAAATGCCTTAACACATATTTGAATGAAAATAAGAAATTGTATCTATTATATTTTGTTTTTATAATTAACCTTCTGCGTTAATAATCTTAAGACCAATCAGAGGCAGTTAAGTTTATTGGAAACGAGATTACCAAGGTGTTAAATTATGTATCTCATGTTCATATTACATGTACATATTATTATGAAAAATGATAATTAATTTTATCAGCTTACCTAAAACATTTAAAACCAGAGGTAATAATGCAAAAAGTATTTTTTGGAAAGGCATATGATTATTTGTCCTGTGCTCCAGGGTTCGATGTTTGGACCACTTTTATGCGTCTTGTATGTTAATTATTTAAAAAGATACTCCTGATTAAATTAATTGGTATAAAATATTGGACAATAAAAGGCATAACTTATACGCTGGATTCGGTCGCTTCTGACCAACCAAATTTTGACTTGATCGCCTCTTGAACAAAACCTTTATCTAAATAACAGACAGTGATTTATAGAGAAAACTGAAGCCTAGAAATTATCTGTTTATTGTTGAAGAATATTTTCCATACTTAAAACCAAATACATGCCCTCGATGTTAAGATGCGCAATCTATGAAGTATAAATAGTAAACCTCTCTTGGAGAAAGAACGTCTCTTGGAAGTGTAACACGTTTACTCAATCATTTAATAAATACTAAAAATTGCATTCTTAATTTAAAGAAATATTGACTTCTCTCAAATAAATTTTCAATTGAAAAAATGAATTGAGCCGAACTTAGTATCATTATCACTTATAAACCGACGTATTTAAGGTGATGAGAATACTAATTGCTTCCTGATACTCGCTCAGTGAAAATAATTGTATTTATTTATATTAAAACAACAACTATAAAAATTAGTTTGAAAATCAAACATTAAAACATATCTTATATTTTGCATCACTAGTCGCTAATGATCTTGTTGGTTTGTGCGACTATATACAGGAATAAATAAATAAAAAGTCCTGTGCATGAAATTGATGGAAAGTAGAAGGCAATTTGAATCAGAGAAATTTACTTACCAAAATTATTTTATCTAAGAAATTTTTCTGCTAAAATATTAAACTTTTTATTTCAAAAAGTCACAAAACAATTAGATTTCATTTTCACGTTATTGAGCAGCGAATACGAACAGCTGACAGTAACAACTTTTGTCTACCCACAGTTTTGTAATGTTTAAATTATATTTTATAGGAATTAAATTAATTATTAAAGAAAAACCATAATTACTGTCAGGCAGTTAAGATTGAATATTTAAATTGTTTTCTCTAAACCGTCATAAATAAGCAGTTCAATAATTTAAATTTGAACAGAAAATGGAGAACTGAAACAGTAGTATCATGCCTTATATATATATTCAATTCAGCTTAAATTAAAGTAACTAAATAGCTACATATTAGGGTTTTACAAAAATTATAGCTGTAAATATATATCATGATAGGCATTCCATTTTGTTTGTGTAGAGTATCCTTCTTGCGGCTCTTTCATTTTTGAATCACCTGTCGAAAGCAATAAGGATTTTAGAATCGATGTGTGGTATATATTTTTTCTCATTTTTTAAAATTTAATTTGCTACTTATTCATCTAAGAATTGGTAAATAATAAAAAAGGAGAAATAGCCAACGAGAATCTGAGACGCAGCAGAAAGAAAAACCCCATACAAAAAAATTAAAATTTCATAATTAGACTACATATATTTTTAAAAGGATTTAATAAAAATAGGATGTGCTATCGGGGCATGCACATACTAAAATCTACAATTGCTTCACTAACATTAACGCTTATACGAATAGATTTAATTCTGGGAAAACTAAAATTGAAAAATATATTGAAATACTGAGAGTATAATTTTCCAGTCGATGTGAATATTTCGAAACTTGGACTCTAGTATTTTCTTTTGATGATATACCCTTCGTGACTGATCCAAAAATGAATTAATTCGATTAATCTCTTTGTGAGTGGACGAAAGTCGATAGCTCGTAGACGAAAATGATTTAATTAGAAAATGCACACCAAAGCTGCAAATTCGTAAGACGTTATATTATCAAGCATGAACAATAACATAATTACAACGTTTCGTCCATTATTTTGAGGCTGCGATTGGTAATACATAGGAGGAAAGAGAACTGGATATATTTCTTCAAAATTATAAAAATAGATAACATTTATACAATAAATTAGAAACGTAAATAAAATACTTTTTTAAAAAAGTTATTTAAATTTACATATTTGAATTATTTCATTAAAATAAGAATTATAAAACTTACCCTTTTTAATGTATGCATTCAAATATACATCACGTTAGAATTAGAGGTCCAAATATAAAATTTTTGTTATAGACTGCATCCTATGGAGGCTGTAACAAAACTATATAGGCCTGAGATAGCTGCACTTTACGGTATCGAAGATCATGGAAATATCTAGGTTGCTTTTTCGGGTGGACCAAGCAGAAGATATTCTGGATTCTTTTATGGACAGTTTTTTAAAATATTTTGATTTGTGATGTTATCATCAAATTATTAATCCGTATCGCAAGTTTTTTTAATCGGGTAAGAAGCTGCAGTTTTTTGCTATGAAAAATATCAATTCTTTAACAAGATGTATAACATTTTGGATCGAGTACAAATCCAAGTCGGTTGGTACTGATCACTCGTGTTCTGCGGGGCCTGAAGAGGCGTTTCGCAAAAAATTGTAGTGGTTCTGTCTATGCTGTAAAATTAGGAACTACCCAACCTAAAACCTAAGTCAAGTGTTCTGTTAAAATTTCCAAATTTATGTAGAGTTCGATTGCAGAAAACGTTTGGGAAACCCTGGACTACTGGTATAGTATTGAGATATTTTGTAACACATTGATTACTGTTATTAATTGATATCCGTTTTGAGTCCCAAAGAAGTACTGACAGAAACATTTGGAGGATAGTGGGTAGCCGAAAGGCGACAACTATCAGGGCAACAATAAAAAATTAAGTAAAAATATAAGGGGGCGATGTTTCTCACTAATTGGCTGAAAATGTAACTGTGACTTTAGATAATTCGAAGTGAAGTATCCGGCGCTGCTTGGGTTCACGCAAATGATAAATCAGGAATGTAATTAAAGATTAGTTTATTATACTACATACATAGTTCTACCATTCTCTGTATAAACAAAAAGACTTTGCTTGAGCCACCCTAAAGAATCCAAAAAACGGAGGCTTGTTGTCATTTTCACTTTTTTTATATATCTGACTGAGGTATATTTAAAAAGTTTAAAGATCAAGGCCAACTTCGGGCTCTGAGAAACACGTGTGCCCAATTTGGCTAAATTCGGACAAGTAGTTTGGACGAGTATAGCTGGGACATATTGACGGACGCACTGACAAAGGTTTTTAGTACTATAGATAAATTTTTAATGAAACATTTGACTCTATTTTGTCAAATATCATTTATTGAGTAGTTTATTATTTCGAATCGTTTATATTGAAGGTACATAATTTCCAGTTTCAGATTTAGCTGAAGTTGCTTTATTTGAATGACTTAAAAAGTAAATTGCTACTTACAGTGAAACATATTAATTTTTTTAATACACTATTATTCGGTGAATGCGATAATTGAAAATTATTTATTTATACATTACTTCCGAAGGAAATAACGAAACACCATACAAACTCTGTTTTGTCAATTTATGAATGATTTAGTTATTTTATTGTATTTAATATTACTACAGGTGGACATTTTCTGCTGGCAGTATTTCTATAGAATAAAATAAAAGTACAAAGATAAAATAAAGAAAATAAGTATATTATAGAAGAAAAAATCAAAATATTTCACGTCCTTTTTTTACAAAATTAAACCCTTACTTTTCAGTGTTACTAACTTTTTTTTTGAAAACCTTTGTATTCCTAGGGAAAGACTATAAATGTTTAAAATATTAATAAAGCCATACTTACACGATCTGCACCAGCCGATATTTGCACGATAAAATATCTTCCCTGTACCGTAATACTTTGTAATGACATTAACGCAGTTTGTGCAATGAATGGTAATGAATCTATTGATGTCTTCAATGTTCTTCAGATAAATAATATTTAGTCACTATTTTAAAATTATATTAAAAATCACAAAGTGATGTAACAGTTTGTGAGAGGTCTAGAGGTTTCTAAATTAAGTATTAGTTGTACGTGAAGGACATCTTTCACCATTAGGAATCCCCAGACCCCAGCGCACATTGAATGCTGAAAAGGCTCTATTTTTGTCCTTCTATAATTATCCGAATTGCTCCTTAGTTCCATAAAGAGCCGTAATGACGTCACTGCAGACTGATAGCTGACGTGTACAGGTTTCCAAATTGTGATCTTGGCAGCTGTTCCTCTGTTGCGTAATGGCGTGTTTGTGAGGCAGCGGCGCTTTCCCCCATACCAAGAGTTTGTACGGTGAACTTGACCTAAAACTGCTCGCACAATTTAATGGACTTTGCTTCGTATTAATCGCACGTTTAACCTTCATACGGTATGGAGCCTTAACACAAATGAATGACACCGGGAAACGTGTCTGCATTTCCTGGATCTAACAGCTCAGAGGCCGAGTATGAGCGGAATCTCGAAAGATACAAATGGTCTCGAGCCAAGACGTTCCCGTTGAATGAATAATGATTCATGAGTCGTCTTATATGGCTCCACTTACAGTAAACACAAGATATGAGTAGGAGTATCCTGTATATTAATCATTTAATATGCACGGAAAATTTTGTAACATCAAAATTCTTTTTCGACTATTGAGAACTGAAAATCTTTAAATTTATATAATTACGAATACTTTTAGGATATGTTCTTTGGTGTTCTTAATTTGTATTATTAATATTCCCAATAAAATAACTTACACCTACCTATAGGTTGAATTGAAATTATTAGATCGTTTCATTCTTTAAATATTTTACGTATAAAGTGATTGAAAACATAGAAAGGGAATACAATTTGTTACGTTTTTTTAGATATGAATATGCCATTATATTTCATCAGGCTGTATTCAAATTGCGACTCCTTAATTTTTTATAGGACAACGAAAGACGAATGTTTCGTCAGATGATCTCAGTTACTTTATGGCTGACTTAATATATATTTGGGTTGTTAAACGTTATTATAGATTATGTAGCAATTGAAATTTATATAAATCTATCTATTGTCTGTATAATCCTGTTACTTACGCGAGTAATTAATTCAATCCTTCTCGAAAACGATTTTTAGAAAAAATAAAACTATATTGCTTTAATATTACACTACTGAAACAAAGTTGACAGATTTTATAGATAGTGTTTCTGGCCTGAACGTAGCTCAAACTTTAAAATTTGAGTAGCATAGATATAAAATTTCTTAATTTGTTACTTTTATTGGACGCAGTACAGGATACAAAATTTTACTTTCTTAAATAAAATGATGTATTTGCATCCATTAAAAATTTTACACTAGGAAAAATTTGATTATTTGCCTGACGAAGTCAGAACACTATTGATTAAACTATTCTAACATGTGTAATGTGTTGAATAATGAATTGATTTAATAACTTCTTGGATTTTTGATGTTTATATTTATTAATTTTGTAAATTTCATATTAATTTAAATATTATTATTTATTTTTGATTCACCTTAGACTTGTTTTCCATCCCCTTTGTTGTAATTGATTCTCTTTTATTTATTTAATTTTGTATATCATTCCGGTAAATTATTTTTCATATTTTCCGTGTGAGAAACAATATTAAGTAATTTTTACGTACGAATTGTCGATTTTATTATTATTTGCAAGTTATTTAATAGTAGTCAATAAATATTGACACAGGAAAGAAGAATAGCAGTAAATAATTTTCAAAATCCAAGAGGCAGTCTGTAACAGTTACGAAGGTTGAATAAATGGTGCTTATCGTATAATTTCATAATTTCATTGTTTGACTCGCTGACAGAAAGAGGCAAACAGAGGAAGGTATTGTTGAAACGGCAGGTAAGGAGCACGGAGGAGGATAAGTGCACGGAAAACTGAATAGTCGTGGACGTACCATGATGGCACCCGTAGATGTAGGTGTTGGGTTTCGAACACGCTACCAGAATAGTGGTAGTGAGACGCCACAAAGATTTGGGATTGATTTAGGACTTTTATTTTGATAGTCGACGGCGAAAAGCGGTGGAGTACGGAGGGTGCGTTGTTTTAATGACCACGCCCTGAGGGATTTTGTTAATCTTATGGCTCGAATAAATGGACAGTTGTTTTAAAATAAACCTCGTTTGGTAATTTTCCTCGGTAAAATTACCTGACGTCCAATTAATCGGAATATTTCAGAATTCACGGCAGAGCACAGCTGTGGGTAACGAGGCTTTCGTTACAATACGTAACAGTTATAATACGAATATACATATAATTGCAGTCGCAGTCCAATCGTAGAAATAATATCACATTCCTTTTTAGGCTGTAATAATGTGGCCATGTCCTGACATTCCCCTCTATAATGGGAACTTTCCTCTCCCATTATGTTATTATTTCGGTGTCCACTTACTTTCCCATCCCGATATTTCATCAGGACGAGAAAGTAAGTGGACTATAGTGATTCCCCAAGTCACCTAAAATTCGACTGCAGTTACGACACAAGTATGAAGACCTCAGACGTTTTTGTTCCATTTTAAATTTTATTTTGGTTTATATACGTAAATTATCACATAATTACACAATTAAAGCAAAGAACATGCAAAGTAATTACATTGGTTGTAATGATTAGGGATACGAGAATCAACTGATATAAAGCAATTCATTCTACTTTAGTAGATATTTTACAATTTTTTATAAAAATTATTTTACTCATTTATGTCACGTAAATTTTCTCCATATTAGTTAAAAAGTTGAGTATTACTGATTTATAAGATTATTAAACTACTTCCTTGGATTTTTAATCTATCTTGCATAGAATAAGAGGACCTGTCCGTAACTCCACGGCGACTCCCAGATATATTCTAGATAGCATAATCCTAGGAAAGGGCGAGGGTTAAAGTGGCATAAATGGCATTGGTATAGTTGCTGTGACAGTCTCCTTGACACGATGACGAAGAGTCACGCGACTTCAACCTTCGCAAAAAAAACTCCAACACCCTGGGAGAGCAATTAAATGAACAACACGCTGTAAACAAACTCATAGGCCATGATGTTGAAACCGAATGCCATTGTTTCTTTTTCAAATGTAATTTGTTTTAAAAACGCAAGAAGGGACATTTATCATTGCCATCAGTCCGTCAAGATTTGTCACATAAGTAGTAACATGGGATACTACAAATTATGTTGCCCGCTAAACAGTTGGAAAAAAATATTTACTAAATCATTCTATTTCACAACTAAAATGCTTTATATTAATTTTTTAAATTTATCCTAGTCTTTTTTATTGCTTTCTTTATATACCTCGATTTTGTTCTTGTTAGTGTTGTGGTATCTTAATTTTTTGTTAATTTTAATGTGTAGTTCTACATTTTGGATGTGTTAATATTAGTTATATATGTATATATTTATAACTCCTGTATTCAGGATACATAATTAATTGATGTAATGAAATAATTTATTTGTATTCGTTGAATCACCGATATATATATATATATATATATATATATATATATATATATATATATATATTGTACAATGAACGAATTGATACGGTTTGGTACTGCTGGAGAACGCGCGTGAAGTTAGGTCAATAAATAATAATGATAGAGACGCCTGAATTTAATACCACCAGTTTTAAATCTTTAGGAGGTTGTAGATTTAATAAAAATCCTTTTATAATGAAAACTGGAACAAACTATTAAGGATTTTGAAGATGACAGGAATAAAACATTGAGAAAGAGTTACCCATATACTCTACAGATGGTAGTCAGTCGACAGTAATAAGAATTGAAGGGCAAGAAAATAGAGCAGAAAACCAGAAAGTAGGAAGGATGTAGTCTGTCGCTCACAGTCTTTAACTTATATATATATATATATATATATATAACAGGCGACGAAGGAAGTTAAAAATGAATATGGAGTGCGAATCAAAATGCAAGGAAAATAAATAAAAGCCCTAAGGTTTGCAAATGATATTGTATTATTAGAAGAGTCAGAAGAAGACATGGAAACCATAATAAATGACATGAACGTGGTCCTGGAGAAAGAGTACAACAAGAGGATTAATAGAAGGAAAACCAATGTGATGGAGCATGATATGGAAAATAATGGATTAACTAAGGATGTTAGATTGGGAAGGGATATTTTGAAGGATACTAATGAATTCTGTACTTGGGCAGCATAATAACTAGGGATGGTAGAAGTATAGTAGACATAAAGAGTAGGATAGTACAGGCAAGAAAGGCTTTCGCCAAAAAAATAGATTTCCTTACGACTAATATAATTATAAATATTAGAAAATGATTACTAAAAATGTTTCGTATGGAGTGTGGACTTATAGGGGTACAAAACGTGGACGGTAGATGTTGCAGAAAGAAAAAGAATGTGGTGCTATAGTAGTATACTGAAAATCGGATGGGTGGATAGAGTAAGTAACCAGGAAGACCTATGCAGAATAAGGGAAGAGGGAACAATTTGGAGGACTTTGACCAAGAGAAGGGATAGTTTAATAGACCACGTTTTGAGATTGGAGGATCTTCTAAAATTAGAAGGAGGCCAAGGATGGAATACGGTAAACAAATTAGGGATGACGTGAGATGTGGCAACTATGTAGAAACAAAAAGGATCAAATATAACGCAACCTGAAAGGGGAATTGGCGGTGATTCAACTGAAAACGTAGCCCAAAATTTGTTAAAGTAAGAGTGGTTATGGAGACGTGTTCCGTTTCATAATCCATCGTCACCATCAAGATTTCTTCAGAGGATAACTGGAGAACCACTTATTAGAATCAGATCGTTCGGAGACTTCCTAGACTTCGTAATCGAGTTCAAAACTCGGCTGGGACACACCGTTCAGTAGACGCTTTTCGTCTCTTAAAAATCTGTCACGAAGCTTACTGTTAATTGTGGCGTTGCCTTTGGACATGCCAACAATGAAAGGAGTGAGAACACCCTTATATCGCGTAATATTATTCGACAAGAAATATATTACGTTTGAGATTGTCCGCTTTCACCCTTAACAATAATTAACAAAATTTCATAAAATAAATGCAAATGACTTATTTACAAACGGTTGGTGCTCCTGCACTCGATGTTGAAACGTTCTGTCATGTGCTTTAAGCGCTTGAGCAACTAATTTTGTTTGGTCTTCTTGTTTCAACCCATGGAGAATTTCTGGCAATTCAGAATTGCAGATGACGGTGATAAATAAATCAGGATTGTCGTATTCTCTCACAGTTGACATAAAATTTCAAAAATTTTACGGTATACACCGTCAGTGAAATTCGCAGGAAGTACCTCGATAGCCAGCCAGTCGAATAACCGCGCAGATCAAGTAACTATTACCCCGTCGTCTTACCACACGCTGTTGCGTAGTGTTCAACACTTACCACTTGAGCGGCCGTTCGATTTTCTTCGTCCGTTTTTATCCTCGCTTCAAGCGTGCGGCCGTCACTATCCTGCTCTCTTTCAGGGGTATATTTTCTCTTTTATTGTGACATGTGCACCCGATGGTCTGTCTCCTTTCATTCTGTTTTTGCTGAACGAGCTCGGGATCGTGATTACCCAATGTAAACACGTGTCGCGATACTTTCGGGGTTCTTGTAAGACTTTTAAATTCAGGACTAATGAACTGGCTGTTTATTGTATTTTTCCGCATACGCATTTTGGTGTAATTTTACAATGCCCGCGGTCAACCTGAAATCGGTTCATGCCACACTAGTCGGAGAAATTTTTAAACATGTACATATGCATTGGGTTGTTTGGCTGTTTAAATGTCGGTCACTTTTCTGAGAAGCTCTTTTATTTCAAAAGTGGTAGCTTTCGGCAGCTTATCATCCAAATACAGAGAACATTGGTTTACAAATAAATAAATTTATTGGCTACACGTAACTCACGGAAACAATTTTTATTAATATTCATAGAAATAAAATAATACATTTCAGTAATGAAGGAACTGAAATTGGAAGTCAATGCTTTGAGACTATCAATAAATTACAGTCATTATAAAATAATTCTCAATATTATACATTCATTAAAATTATGTAATTATAATTATAAAATATGTTATTACCAATATATATATATATATATAGTTATAAACTAAAATAAATACTCTTATGGTAATCATACACTATCGATCAACCGATCTCTAGTGCATTGATTATACTGATGTTTTCCGCCAGACGACGTGTTAATCAACATAAGTATTATAAACGATAACCACGTACTTTGTACGGATAATAGTGTTAAAATTGAATTGGTTTTAAGTACAAGGCATGTTAAAGCTTTTATTAATATTATTTTTATAAAAGCTTGTATCTCATATTTCTATAAAAACATTTTAAGAATTGAATTATAGCCAATAGATTGATTTGTATACCAATGATCTCTGTATTAGGATGAACATGACCGTATAAGCTGCCAAAAGCTACCACTTTTGAAATAAAATAGCTTCTCAAAACAGTGACCTACATGTACATACTGTAAAATTATATAGTCATTTTTTTATAAAATATTCAGTAGCAAAGGAATTATTTAAAAACCTTTCATTAATTTAAACACCTAAACCCTTAAATAATTTGGTGAATCGATTAATGATTTCAACTGGCTGATAAGCAGAAAATAAAAAAGTGGTACATTGCAATTCTCACATGTACTGCCAGCAAAGACATTAGGTTATTTACCAAATTATTATGTCATCTAGGAAAGTTTGTTCGAAATTAGGCAGAAATCATAGTAGGGTTAAATCAGAAACCCGTTGGGAAACTCAATTAATGATTTTATCTTACAGGAAACATCTTCGGAATTTAAATGCCTCTGACTTGGGAAATACCAATTATTGCCTTCTGAAATATTCATGTAACAATAATAAATTAATGCAGTACACTTCCAATCTCATACATCAAATACATAATGCAAGAAGGAATATTAACCAACGGTCCAGAGTTGAAAATGTGAACTGATAATAATTTTAAATAAATATTGGTAACAAACACACACATATATGCATACATATATACAGTAACACGAAGTTTCGGCTCCGTCCCTAATAGCATTTAAACCATTCGAGACTGGCTTTTTGGCGGCTTCGTTTGGTACACGCCGACAGAAGGGTACATTGTTGATATGCCGCGCTACGAGGATGAGACAGTGTAAGTGCGCGGAAACCTTACCAGTCAACGATGAGCCATGATGTCGTAAGGGTGTAAGTGGGCTCGGGAGAAGTCGCGACGGTAGTTGGTGTCGGGTCACGAACACGCTACCGGAATAGTGGTAGTGAGACGCCGCGCTTATTTGTTTTTTATATGTGAGTTAAATGTGCCAGGCAATTTAGGAGAACTGATGTGGTAGTTATTTAATGACCACGTCTTGCGAATTATTTAGCCTCATCGCTGGAAATAGTGGTTTTATTTAATGAAAATTTTGGTAATTTTCATTCAAAATTACCTGGCACCTGACCAATCTAAGTAAAACAGTAATCAACGACGGATCATAGCCCAGGCACGTACCTTTGGCACCGTCCTGCCTGATACAATATATTCAGAGTGTTAAGAAAGAATCATCTACTTGGCATGTACATATATATTTTCAAAATATATAAAATTAAAGCTAATTTTGTAATGGATAACAATACATGTAAAGATATTTTATATAACAACCTAAAGGTGCTCAATATTCCCCCTTGAGATGTACGGCATATGCCTTTGCAGAATCCTAATTAAGCGCTTCCTCCGTTTCGTTCGACTGTTGTAGCTAGAAGTGCAGGCACATAAACTCATCTTTTAAAATGTCCTACTATATTAATTAAAATTAATTAACGCTAAAACCCACTGGTTTTAGCCAATCAGTTTTAATTTCAACTGAGAACCAAGTGAAACTCAATCGTTTACTGATTTTAACACTTCAATGCTTAATATCATGGGATTACAAGCTGAATCGTTATGTATTTTCGAAATCAGATGATTCTTCGTAAAACCCCCCAAGTATCAGTTTCAGTTGTTTCAAATTTAAATTTCACTATAACATAAATGTTTCTATTTGTTTTATTGTACGAGATGAATATACATATATGAGAAGTCACATCGAGGAAAAAGCATTCAGTTGTATATTAGTCAATAAATAATTCATTCATTTAAGCTCTGATATTAGTATCTGTTTGTTAGTATTTAATATGATATGAAATTATTCTAATTATGATATCTAATTTTATAATTTTTAATACTTCTTACTTCGTCATAGTTCATTTCCACCATTTTTATTATAATCTGTAACTATTCCAAAGTAAGATGCACAAGTGAAATACGAAATTGTAATGTGAAGTTCGTACCTTCGATTTAAACATTTTTACGTAACGTAATTAATACTTATTTCTTTTCACATAATATTCAGAAATTAACAGTAAAGTGACCCACTTTTAAGTAGGTCCGGTAACGTAGAACTTGGAATTAAACACCTAAACAATTTATGAGTTAAGTGTTCGTGTTTACTTTCGGTTTTCTGACTCTGAGCCCGGAATTAGGAAGCTGCAGAATGATTTACAAGCTATTAGTTGCGCTACTATACTTACGCCAAAGACTTGTCCTTGTAGATATTAACTAGAGACTTTTAATGAAAACAGTCTCAATGCCATTGTGTTGGATGTTAAATATCAACTTAATCTGCGTGCAAATTCCGGTTCTATACACAGAAAATGGAACAACAAATTGTTTACACTAACGGTTATAATTACTCAAAGAAACTACGAATTACGTTAATAATTTACTAAGGTTTCACAAGAACTAACAAGTAAATATTTTTGGATTATAATAACCCCTGCAATAGTATATTGTACAAAAATGTGATATTCATAACAATCGTAAGCAACCAATTTCAGAAGAAAATAATTTAATTAACATTTATTTAATACAATTACGACGTTTCGTCCCTCTATTTTAACTTCATCGGTTAATTATACAAATATTTATAAATCAATATTAATTTTGAATATATAATATTTCATTAAAATATAAAGTATAATTTTAAATGAAATAAAATTAAATAAATAAAAGACATACATTCTTAAATAGACAAAACTATTACAAAGATCCAACAACGGTTATATCGGCAATATGTGTATATTTTTATTAAGAATAATAACCGTAATGTTATATATCAGGTGCAACCCAAATACAATCAATGTAAAAAAAATTATACAAGATATTTACATATAAAATACGACTTTTCCTTGGTACAATAATTTAATTTTATATAGTTTCATTTCCCACTGTTAAAATTATTTTGGGTATTTATTTATATTATGCTAGTACATTATTTAATTCTTGAGGAAGGGCGCTGCGGGAGTTATCTCGTAGACGCTTCAGCCCAGAGTGACTGCGGGGCTTACCTGATCATGTCGGGAATGCCTCGCACTCTCTCTGGGTATTTTTTTTATCAAAGATCTCATATGCCGAGACACCTTCACCTATTTTAGGAGGTATATGAACTGGGGTCAAAGACCTTGGGCATATGGCAAGAGTTGTCCGCTGATCCCATTGGATCAGTTGGCCAATTGCCTTCTGAAATTGGTGGAGACACGGAGAAGGGAATGCTGCGTCCCCACAGCAAACTCGTCTCCCGTCATTCGGAAGGGCGTGAGAATAGTACCCAATGCCCGACCTAGCCCGGGGGCCCTAGTTAACCCTGGGCTACCTTGCTCTACCTTCCACATCCCCCCTTTTTCAATTCCCTTCCTATGCTATTAAAGGGGAGTTTCCTGTTTCAGGATCACCCTCATGTAGCCTGTTACCCCCAAAAAAATTATTTAATTCTTGGTCAACACATGACTAAACCAGCATCGAAATCGTCACAATATGAACCTCAAATATACTCCCAAAATCTCGACAATAAAGAATACTCCCGGAACAATAACAGGACTAAAAGTATTTTCAGTACTTGATAGAATAGAATTTCTTCTTCACTTCCGGATCAGTAGATCTCGCTTGAGAAATTCCCATTCTATTTTCCTCCTTCAGTCTCATTGTCTCTAAAATTATGAACTCGACTTGCGTTACACGTACGCCAACCGAGATTTTGACACCACACTGGTGGCATTTTCTAATCACTAACAATAAATAACACGATAATAAACCTCTAAACACATAAAAACACACGAAACACACCAATTTTATTGTTGGAAAAGAAACGGTAATTGAATATGTATGAATGTAAATCTATTATTACTGTATGAACACATCCGTCCAGTTTAGTAGTTGACAAAGAAGAGAGATTCACGGAAAACCTTATAAGTCGCAGTATGTTTTGTTTACAACAATAGATGGAGTGTCATTGCTCGCCCTCCCTCTCTTTCTCTCGTTCTATTATGCTGCCAAAATTACACAGTAAGTGGGATCAATAGGAAAGGAACGGCTAATAGGAGTTTCAACTCACAGTTGGTTTTTACGCCGCTTTTCTCGCGGCAATACAATAGGTTCATACATATTTACATTATTATCTTCTGAACTCTGCAAGATATCGAAATGAAACATACACGAAACTGTGAGTTAAAATTCCTGTTTCAATCCCTGAAATTTTCACTGAAATTCGTTGAGCCGTTTCGGAGTATAGACAGTCAGCATTCCAATGAAGATTCTAACGCACGAGTGTAAAGTAACCTTCTCGTAGTTAAGTTTTATGAATTTTCCAATTTCTCCGAAATTATTTATATTTTGTTTCCATAAGAACCTTGTATGAGGTATGAAAAAAGATTAATGAAATCGGTAAAGCCGTTCTATGGCGTGACCAAGGAAAATAGGGATTCATTTATATATATATATATATATATATATATAGACATCAATTTCGGTGTAACCGTCGTTTGACGCAGTCTACGACACAAAATTATCCTCATTTGTAATAGTTGTGTCACTTAAAAATTCAAGTCTTATTTATTTATTATATTGAAAATAATACTTTATATTTTAACGAAATATTACGTTAGCAAAATTAATATTGAATTTTTTTTGCTTTTGTATAGTTAACTGGCGTAGTCCACAAATATGGACGAAACGTCGTACTTATATTATGTAAATATTAATTACAATTTTTTCTGACAAAACTTTTATTTTTATTTATTAAAGATTAAAAATACGGTCACGGAGACTGGGATCAAGACTATTGGAGAATTGATACGCTGACCACGCATTACTTAAAATTGAGAATGTAACATGTAAGACAGTCGATCCGGTAGGCCAAGGCCCGCAATGCGCTGAAAGACATAGGAAGAAGAAAGCCATAAAAGTTTCAAACTTTTGATAGGGATAAAATCAAATTTAATTAAAAATATTTATCAATATGCGAATAATGATGTTTTGTTATGTAGGCTTATCCAATGATCTGTCCAATCGATTGGCCTCCACAAACACCGGATTTAACTTAAATGAACTTTGTCCTATGAATTTAATTTTGTAGTTTTCTGTAGAAGCAGAGGTAAATCTGATGACATAAAAGTGTTCGCTGCAAAACAGCTTGATAAGAGACAAGACCACAATATTATAGTAGATAAGAACGGTGGCGGCTAGTGCATATGTGCACATGAGCTGCAGCACGTTACTTACTTTAGGAAGAATTATTTGTTTCGATGTTTTAAGAACTTTTGTGATAATAGTATTTTAAAGTGTGAATTTCTTCTTCGGTTGCGTAGACTTTAAACTGCCCGCTTCCCTGCGCGCTCCCTTCACATCTGTGCTATCGTGATTCTAGCTCAAAATTCTGTCTGAAACGACAAATGCGCATGCACAGCATACCATTTCACCTGATGCACTTACAAGCTGATTCTTCCTTGAGCTACAATGTCTCATAGTCGTGTCCTTCAAGGAAACACTAGCGGGTGATTCACGCACCGATCCCAAAATAAATTAGAACTTTATTAATTAAAAATATTATTTTGAAGGAGTTCACATTTTAATAACAAAATATTCTTCGTAGATTTTGCATAGTATTTAAAAAGTTACACTCGAGGGGTATTTTAAAAAAAGAAAACTTTTAAGACTTTCATAAAAGTTACCACAGAATCCTGCATAAAATTCTATCACCACTCGTGATTTTATCCTAAAATTAAAATTATCTATGTCAATAAATAAATTGAAGAGTATGTCTGTTAATGTTTGTCTCGAATAGGCTCCGAAACGGTTCAACGGATTTCAATGAAAATTTGATGATTTCAAAACAGGAGATTTAACTTAAATATTCGTTCATGTTTCATTTTTAATATATTGCAGAATATATTAATACAATAAAAATATTAATATAAATTATTGTACTGGTAGTGTTTTTTGACATACGTGCATCCAAATTTCCAAAATCTGAATTCGGGTTGTCTACATTCTTGGTCTATTAATCCTCCGAAACGGCTTAACGGATTTCAATGAATATTTAGGGACTGAAACAGGAATTAAATTTTCGTGCACGTTTCATTCTGATACCTTGTAGAGTTCAGAATATATTAATATAAATATTTATAAATGCATTGTATTTCCGCGCGAAAGGTGGCGTGAAAACCAACTGCGAATTGTAAATCTTATTAGGTGTTCCTATACCATTCAACGGACTTACTGCGTAATATTGTCAGCAGAAGAGAGAGAGAGTTAGAGAGGTGGGCGACTATTCTCACTCCATCTATTGTTATATCAGATTCGCGCCGTAATTAACCTAACATTAGCAGAGAGCTTAATCCTTGAGAAATAAAAAACTTCTTTGGATCATCTATACGATGTATACGTAAATTTATTTTATTTGTCGCGTCAGGTAAATTTTAATTTTTTTTTGGTTAACAGGCTACATGAGGGTGATCCTGAAACAGGCAACTCCCCTTTAATAGCATAGGAAGGGAATTGAAAAGGGGGGATGCGGAAGGTAGAGCAAGGTAGCCAAGGGTTAACTAGGGCCCCCGGGCTATGGTTTAAGGATCCTACCCGGTGTTTCACCTGAAGAGATGCAGGGAAAACCCTAGAAAACCTGCATCAGGTAGGTCGGGCATTGGGTACTATTCTCACGCCCTTCCGAATGACGGGAGACGAGTTTGCTGTGGGGACGCAGCATTCCCTTCTCCGTGTCTCCATCAGTTTCAGGAGGCAGTTGGCCGACTGATCCAATAGGATCAGCGGACAGCTCTTGCCATATGCCCAAGGTCTTTGACCCCGGTACATATACCTCCTAAAATAGGTGAAGGTGTCTCGGCATATGAGAACTTTGATAAAAAGTACCCAGAGAGAGTGTGAGGCATTCCCGACATGATCAGGTGAGCCCCGCAGTCACTCTGGGCTGAAGCGCCTGCGAGAAAACTTCCGCAACGCCCTTCCTCCTTGTAAATATTATTTATCCCAATAAATATAATTGAAGTTGCTGTCTGCCTGGAAGTTTGTATCTAATTGGCTCCAAAACGTGTGGAGGCGTGACCTGTTCTCCCTGAAGCGAAAAAAAATAATAGTGTTCTTATTTATCCAATGAATTCAACTTTATTAAAATTTAGTACCTATTGTTTCATTTTTAGGGCAAATTAAAAGAGTTATTTGTTCAAGCTCCGCGTGGACGCAGTCGCGGGCATAGCTAGTTTAAAATATGTAATGCTTTCGTGTTACGTCTGTGTGTCACCTTGGTTTTAAAATTTTCTGTTCCTAAAAACAAGGCATTATTACATGTTATGTAGACGGAATTAGAGATGTAATATACCACTGAGTAACGCTATCACTGTTGTAGTATTATTAATGTCTTACGTAATTAATCCAGTTAAAATTTTTTTTGAATGGTGATGTAGCACATAACTTGAACAATCTTATTAGCCACCACTTGTTAAGAATGTTAACCATCCTTTGAAGAAGACAAACACAGATTGATAAGTATAAATGTTTTAAAAAATGTCAGTTAAGTTATCGATTAAATACAGGCGGAATATATACATAAAAGTTAAATTATTATATTAGGATACACATCCTTTCCTTCTGATTTCATGAAACTCATTGGGAGGGGTAACCGTTTGACTAATTAATATCTAGGACTTCAGTCACAAATCTATGTATTAAATTTAATTTGAACAATTTCAGGAACCATTGTTGCATGATTGCTACTATCAATATCTAAAATCGTAGTATTATTAATATCAAAAGAGTGATTACTTAACATACAATGTTTAGAAATGATAGACTGTTCTGGTTTTCAAGGCTTCTTTTGTTAAACCTGTATAGATAATAGGGCAATTAATACAAGAAATCTTATGCACTACATTGAGTGTGTCATGAAGACTAATGGGACTGTGTAATACTTGGAAATTAGCGATAGTGGATTTGTAGAAGATGTTAAAAGACTTATATTGTCTCATAAAACTATTGTTTAGAAATTGATAATAAGAAAAGAACACTATAAAATCCTTAGTTTTATCTCTCTGTTTGTGAGTTATTATTACGGTTAAATGTTTATGCAAAATGGCAACGTAAACATTTATTTTCCTCTATAGTAACTCACAACCCGAGGTATAAACCCTATTATCGACTTACAGTAAATAATTTTATGACATTGTGTAAGTCCTTTAACAACAAAATAATTTGCCAAATTTCTATGATTAATTATGAATAATCATACTTTTGATTTTAATTATAATAAAAGATTACAATTATTGAAAGTAGATATCATGCCAGAAATATTTCTGAAACTATTCAGATTAAATTGAATAACGGTACAATTAATGTCCAAAGTCATATAGACGAACACAGCAATATCTATGACGTGCTACTACTTAAAAAGTATTTTTCTATCTCCGATTTTGTTGTTGACATCCTAGTTTTACATTAGTCAAAGTTCTTACCCCCACATAATGAAGTCCACTGAAGGTGGAGGCAACGGAAGTTGCTATGTTATTATTTAACTTTTATGTTCTATACCATGACCAACAACTAAATCTTGTGACGGACAAATGAAATTATATGGTAAGAAAATGAATCGCGAAAAAATAATTTTCTTTTTTGTTTCTGTGGTTGCTGTTGTGGTATTCAGTCCTAAGAATGGTCTGATGCTATAGGAGAATGCTGAAAATCAGATGCGGGATAGAGTCACTAACGAGGAAGTTCTAAGCAGAATAGGGGATGAACGAACAATATGGAGGACGTTGACCAAGAGAACAGATAGATTAATAGGCCACGTTTTGAGACATGAGGATATTGTAAATTTACCATTTGAGAGAAGTGTGTGGGGTAAGAACAGAATCGGGAGGCCAAGGTTGGAATACACTAAGCAGATTTTGGGAGTTGTGCTAGTTATAAGGAAATGAAAAGGCTTGCGCAAGATAGGTTAGGATAGAGGTTTGCATCAGACCAGTCTTAGGACTGAATACCACACCAACAACGTTATTAAAATGTTAGGGACCCCCAAATAAAAAAGGTCGACACCAATCAATATGTAAAAAAATTAAATGGTATTGCCATTATCACCCAGAATACAATTTGGCGAATATCGTAAATTGTGCACCGTCTGTCTACCTTTTTAGTTCCAAACTTCTAATTTTATAAGATGTTGTTGTTGTAGTCCTTTTTAAGATATCATCCATTTCTTACCATCATGGATAACTCTAGATTTTTTCCCTGCTTTATTGTGGTGTGAAATCGCGCATTTTGATAATTGTAATTAAAGATTTAACCTACTTTCAATGTGCAACCTTTAAAGTTTTTACTTAATGCTGACTCATTTTCTGTGACCTTCTATACAATGGTCTTTCATTCTGTTAAGTCTGCACCGTGTTTAGTGTCCCTTTCTCAACAGAAAAATTTCCGCTCGCTTGTTTGGCCACTTAAGACCTTGTGGGTTCCAATTCGCAACTCTCTTGGTATATCAGCCATGGCTGTTTCATGCGTACGACAATTTGATATTTCTAGCACCGTAGTAACTGAGCGGAAATATGTGGCGTGATTCAAGATTCATAATAGATTGTCATGTTAAAAAAAACTGATGACAACTATGAAAGGTCAATGTACTCGTATTTTAGATGAATTAATGAACTTTGATTTAAGAAAGAAAGCACAAAAAATTAACCGATTCTTTATCTATGTAATCAGTGTACATTTAATGTGTAATTTAAAGTGAACGCTGGGCCAAGTAAATGCATAGGGTATAAATGAAACACGAGGCGTCCGACTGCAGTGAGATGGATCATGGTCACGATGTTGCCCATGGCTCGCGTCCAGAAGAGGTTCCTAACCTTGCCGCGGGGCGGGTGCTCTGACCTCTCCTCCTCACTCGCTACAGCCCAAAATAATGACGCAACCAGTCTATTCAATGAATTTTATACGATTGTATTTCATAGCCATAAGGCCACGTTTGTGTGTGTAACCCGCAGAGACTTGCTTAAACTCAAGTCACTGCTAACCACATTTCATGAAATACAACTGATAATAATACCAATAAGATTTTTTTTTATACATTGCTTAAATTAATCTCTTGTCATTAAAAATTCACTGCAGGAAAATTACTGCCACTCTACAGTTACTAAGCCTTATGCTTATATTCTCAGATACGAATATTTTAATGTCTACAATATGATATAAATAATTTGAAGGTAAATTAAACGACCGTATATATAGACAATAAGTTTTATTCAATTATGTAGCTCCGTCCTCAAATATAGGACTTCATTAGGTACAAATAAGCTTATTCAGGCTTTTAACCACAGACAAAAAGTTAGATATTACAATTGACAGTATTACATTAAAAACAAATTACTAAATTTCATAAAATAAATAAATTATAGTATAGTTTGAAGTATGTAATGAAACAATATTCTTGATAAAAAATAGGGGTCCAAAAATAAAATTTTTGAACACGTACAACCGAAAGTTCTGTTTTGAGAGGGGAAAATGAGGGAATCGGTTACACAGGGGTGATCCTGAAACAGGCAACTGCCCTTTAATATCATAAGAAAGGAAGTGAAAAGGGGGGATGTAGACGGTAGAGCAAGGTATTCAAGAGTTGACTAGAGCCCCCGGGCTGTAGTTTAAGGATCCTACCCTAAAGTCTTGCATCAGGTAGGTCGGGCTATTGGGTACTGTTCTCACGTACTTCCGAATGACGGGAGACGAGTTTGCTGTGGGGTCGCAGCATTCCCTTCTCCGTGTCTCCACAAGTTTTAGTCGGCAGTTGGTCGGCTGATCCGATGGGATCAGCGGACAACTTTCACGTTACGCCCCAGTACATACACCCCCTAAAATAGATGAAGTTGCCTCGGTGTTCGAGGAACTTGAAAACCCGCGAGAGAGTACGAGGTATTCCCAACGCAGTCAGGTGAGCACCGCATTCAATCTGGGAAAAAATACCTGCGAGAGGAAACTCCCACAGGCATCTCTTTATTGGACTACAACCCACAGGTTGTTCCTACCCGGTGATTCACTTAAAAGAGATGCAGAGACAACCGTAGAAAACCTGCACTAGGTTGGTCGGGCTTGTGGGTACTATTCTCATCCCGTTACGAATGACGGGAGATGATTTGGCTGTGGATTTGCAGCGTGTGTCCACGGAGGCAGCTGAACTGATCCAATAGGATCAACGGACTACTCTTACGAATATACTCTTAGACCCCAGTACATACAACTTCTAAACGAGATGTATATATGCCTCACCATTTGAGAATCTTGAAATTAGAGAGAAAACGAGGCATCCCCGCTGGTAAGCCCCATTGCCGCTCCTGTGGTGAAATTCCAGCGAGAGAAAGCTTCACACAGACATCCTTCAGTCTTACACAACCGACTGAACGACAATTTGTCACACACCATTTAACTTGACAATATGAAATAAAGATTCAAAAAATAACGTACAAGTCAGAACATTTATAATTATTATTCACATTAGATTGCACAACATTTCGTTCCTGGATTTGTGGATCTGGTGAATTTTAACTATAAGAATACATAGAAATATTTACAATATATAATACATTTACTTATAAAATGAAAAAGTGCTTACAGAATCAAGAAATTTAATAAGAAGAATGTCGCTAGCACGAGCACATAGTTACGCCAAAATTTTCTTCTGGTTAAATTCCTTGAGTGTGTAAGTATTTTTGTATCATCTAATCTGACAATTACCGTCAACAGCTTACATATGAATTTTATCATTTTTAGATAAATAGATGAATATCTCATAATAGTCACGAGTAGAAAATATATTGAAAAGTAATAGCTATATATTTCAGACTTCAGCCATTTTAAACATCAATGCGTAGTGTTCTGCTAGTAATGTATTTGTAACAAACGCTAATCGTATGAAAAAAGAGACTCGGATAATACTAATAAAAAATTGAAAATAGCACGTAATAAGCTATTTTTTGTGTAGGAGTTGCAGACTTTCATATAATATTTAAACTGACAAACTTGTTCTGTTCAAAAGTAAACATAATTGTATTGTTTTTTTATGAATCGGCTTCAATTTTAACAACATTAAATGTGAATTTCATTTATATTACTTAAACAATTTTCTTTGCTTATTTTTTTCATATTAGTAGAGAATCTACGTAGATTTGTAAGCCCTTTGTCGAAGAAATTGGATAAGTAAAAATAGGTTAAAATTACTATAATAAATAGGAAAACTATATATATGTAAATTAGACAATAAAAAGTTTGGGGCATAGAGAAATGGTAGATTGAAGATGGCACGTATTCAGAATGCATACATAACATAAAGACATTATTTTCAATAAGCTAAATAGCACTATATATATTAATAAAATAGTTAGTGATTCAGCAAATTATATAGAGGAAATCTACTAGAAAAAGAAGTATTAAATGCAAAATTAAGAAGAAATATTATTAATAATGCAGAAAAATATGATGTAACACTGCACTTCATATATATAAATGTGTTCAATAATATAAAGACAGTATAATATTTAATGTTTCTAGATAACTAATACATAAACAAAAGGCCATAGGCATAATGTGAGAATGATTTTCCGTATTTTTCCTTCCTTTTTTGAACCTAACACTTCAGAAATGTTATAAAAGACTTAATAATACGCGTTAGTCACTACTATGCAGAAACATGAATGAAATTATGCATATTACGTAAGTTAAGATTCACGACTTTTTACGACCGAGGCAGTTTGTCACATCTGAGAGAACGGTGACAAGGTATAGCTAGTTGCCTCACCGTTACTTTCCCACAAAAACACCGCAACCAGGTTGGGCTTTAAGCCATTTCAATTTTATGATAAGAACATCTTTACTGGCGATGAAATAAGATTTTGTAAGCAACATACATTAAAAACGTGCTATTAATAAATATGTTGTGAAATGTTACCAACCTGCACGAAATAGTTGCTGTAAAGGAGAATAATTTTTTTAAACAGCTTTAATATATATATATCTTATATTTAGACAGCTGAGGCTAGTAAACAAATAACCACTGGTCTTCGTAAAGGGAAATATCCAGAAATAGATCATAGTATCAAATAAATTAATTACGATTCATGATACGATAGGGATTTCTAACGTTTTTCAGGGCTGGCCAAACTTTAGCATACCAAGTGCTAAATTTTTGACAGACAAGTCCATATGCCCCATATGTCTGCAGCTCATTTTATATCGTCTTACGTTCATCGTTAGGTGTTGGTAAAAAGATATCTGGATAGGAATAACTTTGACGCACTTAAATAAATTAAGTTACGCCATTTTAATGAAACACCAATCTACAAAAGTAAAGAATGATGTTCCTGTATGAGGCGGTGATAGCTTTACGATGCTTACATAGCTGACAGAGTCTCGTTTGGTGAAGATAACTCTGGTTTGCAGTTGTTGGCACTGAGAGCGAGATCAGCTTGAAACTTGGAATTGTCTGTTCCCTCTATTTGCCAGAATAAGTGTTATTAAATTCTTCTATTTATAACTTTTCATAATTTTTTGCATTTATTTATAACTATCTATGCCCGCGACTTCGTTCGTGTGGAAGTAGCTCTTTTTATTTTGCCTTAAAAACGAAAGTGCGGTATCATTTATTTACGATCGCTACACGGCAAACCTTATAACTCGCAGTTGGTTTTGAACAGGTCCCGCTTTCACACGATTGCTACAATAGATGGCGTGATAATGTCTGCCCTTCATCTCTCTCCCTCTCTCATGCTGCCAAAATTACGTTTATAATAACACAGTAAGTAGGATGGACGGTATAGAATTAGAATAGAACTTTTAAGTCGCAATTTGTTTTCAAGCCGCCTTTCGCGCGGCAAATCAACGGATTTATAAATATTTACATTAATATCTTCAGAATTCTTCAAGATATCTAAATAAAACAAACACGAAAATTTAATTTAAAATTTCTGTTTCAAACCCTGAAATTTTCATTGAAATCCGTTGAGCCGTTTCGGAACATAAACAGATCTAGAAAATAGGCAATCCGCATCAACATTTGGAGACTTTAGGCGCGTTAACGAAGAAACCTTCCCGTAGAATTAATTTTTATATTATATTAATGTCACTGTCAAAATGAAATATTCTCGAATATTTAAGTTAAATTTAGTGTTTTTAAACCCTCAAAATTTCATTGGATTCCGTTGAGCCATTTCGGAGCCTATTCGAGACAAACACACGGACAGACATACACTTCAATTTTATTTATTGGTCTAACTATATAATGTTATTTAAACAATGTAAAAAGGACTTCTCGTCCGAAATATAAAAAGGCTCAAGGATGCAATGCACTACTTTTAAACGGCAAAAGCGCCACGTTTGCGCATGCGCCACAGTTTGGCCATCTCTGCCATAGACCAATGTGCATCAACCTGAAGCTCGTGAGTCACGTGGTCTCTTAAAGTCTGACTCTTCCACAAAATACACCGTGAGGTAGCGCACGTACAGTGGAATTGAAACTACAAGGCCTTTAAGTAAAGTTTTTGAAGTCAGGGTCCGTTGTGGAGTGAGAGGAGATGTAGTGTCGACGGTTGAGAAAGGTATGTTGAGTTGGTTTGGTCATACGTATGAGTATAGATGAATGAATTAGAAGGGGTCATCTTTTAAGAACTTATTTTAATCACATTGAGGACGTTTTAACAAATACCAGATTGGTTACGCTAATTAAGTTATATATCTTTGCTTTAAAAATATTGGTTATCAGAAGAATTTTTAATCTTTATTATGTTGATATTGTTTTTTTTAACTAATAAGATTGCCAACCACTGCCGTAGAAAATCTTCTTTCCAACAGAAATAAATTATTTAACTGATACAATGTGACCTACCTGATTCCTTAATCAAGTTTAAAAATTCAGCGCTGCATTTACGTGTAGAAGAGAATGCATGAACATAAACAATTGTACAATTTTCTTCGTTTTCACATGAGACCTGTAAAATAGATAAATTGATATATGAGGTTTAATTTGAGGTCACTTATCTACTGATTTCATAGCGTTTAGTGACCGCAAAACCGTTTGGAAATAACAGTATTGAAATGAGTGTCCGCTACTTTTTAAATTTTATTGAAGAATTGTCGAACATATTTTTCGTTTGCATTGCTTTACTATGATAAAAGAAACTAAAGTCAAGTGAGTTTAAAATATAAATAAATGCCGCAATTATAAGAACGTTCTAAGCTGACTGATTCGGAAAATTTTCATGAAATTAACGATTATACAGTGATGGAGAATATTTTGCAACTTTTTTCATGAGGTTATCACTGCCAATATGTCGATATTCGCCTCAATTTGTTTTGAATCAGAAACATTTTCAATGCAACTGATAAATCAGTCCGTAGAACCGTTAACCTCCTTGGTCCGCCATGCTGGAGGCTATATTCGCCTGTATTTACAACCACGAGTCATTGACTGCCGCCGTCAGTTCTCCCTCAAAAAGGAAAGGATCTACAGTTTTTGTTTGCCGCACGGCGACGTGCAAGGTGGTCGCAAAACAGCTTGGAGTTGCAATTTCGTTCCGGTTGCTGTAATAATGCTGTAACAATGCCGGTCTATCTTCCCGAATGGCGGGGCGCTCTGGGCTCAACGACCTACTACACGTGTCCAGATAGAGATCATTCCTCAGACCGAAACGTGGATGGTCAAGACTGGCTACAGGTTTGTGTGCTTCTTATTAAATAACTAATCTATAAGACCCATTGAATTTTGTTGCAACAACTTATCTAATTACAAAAGGAAACACGCAAGTGCCGCTCTTCCAACGAAATCCCTCACAATAAAACGGTGATTTCATTAGTGTCAAAATCAATTATCGCAAGCCCAATAATAATTTTATTGGTGACATTTATTTATAAAGAACATAAATTTCTGATAATGAAACTCGTTTAAAACTAGCTGGAAGCTTAGCGATCCCTGTATCTTCTTCTTTCTTTCTTCTGTAGCCCATTCAGGGCTTTCGCCTACCGGGTCAACTGTTGACTGTCGTCTTACGTGACACGTTCCGAATTTAGAGTGATACGTGGTCAGCGTATCGATTCTCCAGCAGTCTTAATCCTTGACTCCGTGACCATGATGGCACAAACATCCAAGTCCATGCCAGGATCGAACCCGTGTGAGGCAGCGACGCTAGCCACTAGACTACAGGAGGTCGGCAGCGTTCCCTCGGTATTTATTTATACTACCCCGGCAAAGTAGTTAATTCGACAATAACCTCTTAGGTATTACTTGGTTAAAGCGATATCGAGAGCGTCGCGTCTTTTTAACTTTACCTTTACAAGCCCCGTGTTCAGTCAAAGCTGACACAAAAGTAATTTCATCACAACCTACGTGATGACCAACAGTGCGTAATTGAGTCAAGGAATAGACTACTAATCACAGTAACTTAAAAAAGTCTAAAAATTCGAAACATTTATTTCTCCGGCATGTTTAGAGAGAAAGAAATACTCCAAGTACCTTACGTGATTATATTCCACATATACTAATGGAGTCAGGAATACACTCGGCACGTTACGAGAGGCTGAAATACTCCGGTACTCTAATAGAGTCAAAGTACTCACGGTATCTTCAGTTGGAAAAGCATAAATCAGGAACCCTAAGATAGTAAAATATACTGTAGGTGCTAGTGCTGCTTTACTCATCCAATTTTTGTCATGAAAGGTAAGTAACTTCTGTATAAGTTTGTATGAATAAATTTTGGTAGAAATATCTAACATTATACGCGAAATTTGTTTCATCACCGTTCATCCCCATTCCAAGGGCAGATTGAAAGTTAGAATTAACTCAGTGACCTCCATTACCTGGAAAACTGCATTCTCGATCGGTGTTTCATTATTTATGAGTAAAACATTTCCGCTTGCTGAAATCACGTATTGATATATTTCACAACGATAATGTCAGCATGATCGACCATGATAAGATATTCTTCGACAGTAATATTTCCGTTTTAGAAATTTTTTGAAGTGATACCTCTTCCACCACCACTCACCTAAGTGCACGGGCTGTTTTACACAATCAGTGGTTGGTTTTAGGTCGTAAGTAAATGAGAATCAAGTATGAAATTTTTCAACGCGTTAAAGCTTTAAGCGTAACTATTATTCACACCCTTCCCCCTCCAGTCCTAGGGATTAAACTATTGCTGAATTGGTATGTTAAATGTCAGAATTAAATCCTCAAAATTAAAAGTAATTTAAATTATAATATATATATTAAATTAATTTTAATACACTTCAAGTATTATACTCTGCTTTTTAAGGTATTCGGGAAATATGTTTTTCCGCTTTCGATATTTATTATAATTTATAAATAATATATATAGTATATATATTAATAAATTTATAAATAATATTAATAAATTTGTAAATAATATTAATAAATTTATAATATATATATATATATTCATCGTACTTCTTTAACATCAATTACAGACAAACAGTCTGGCTGAAATCTGATTTAATGTTTTATTAATAATGTTATTAAGAAGGGTAGTATTATTTTATTTTTTATAAATATATAATTACCTCATTACAGCCATAAATGGTACTTATCATAATTTTTAATAACAGTATCGGGAGTTATTGATTGGTTATTATTCTGTAAAAATTATTGGTCGTATGTTTCACACGCCATATTTTTGCCCATACATAAATACCATATGGTCAATATGCATTGCAGAATATTAATGGCGAAACAACCGAAAGCTCCAGTTACTGTTTATAAAAAAATATAACTACATTTTGGAGCTATAATTTCATTAATATGTGAAATAAAAAGTAGAAATTTATTTTGGAAAAATACGTGATTTAAAAATCACATATGTGAA
This sequence comes from Eucriotettix oculatus, assembly GCA_034510155.1. Lineage (NCBI taxonomy): Eukaryota > Metazoa > Arthropoda > Insecta > Orthoptera > Tetrigidae > Eucriotettix > Eucriotettix oculatus. The sequence continues at coordinate 82,493,983 of CM067376.1, forward strand.
AAACTGCGTTTATGATAGAAAGTGTCCCTTATTCTTTTTAACTATATTTTGACGAGAATATGAAAATATTAAAACATATCAATTTATTATAAAACGTTATTATAGTATGTTTGTCGGACGTTGTTTGAGCCGATTGAATAATCTAAATTCAAGACTATATTTCAGGTAATATATTGCCCAGATGATTAGCATTCACACTTCTCGTGCTTTATCCTCGCGTATTTGTATGGAGGTAAATACGATCTTTCGCAATGTAGAATTTACATGACAGTGGAAAGGCGGGGTGAAGCATGAATTAGAGAGTGGGCTCTCGTTGTTAACTTTATCAGGAAATGGCCTCGTGTCAACCGGTTTGGAGACTCATGAGAAACGCCTGGAATAATGCCGTTAGGATATATGAAATTGTACATAATATTAATTACGTATGCTGATATATTTTATCTCAATATGGCAATAATAACCAACTATGATAATAATATATTAAGCACGGAAATTTCTTAAGTGAATAAAATCCACGTATAACTCAAAACACGTTATTAACGAAATGCCATTAACTGGAATAAAACCGCTATGAACTTATTACAAAATTGTGCTCAAGAGTAATTACGATTAATACATGTTTTATTTTTCGTTTAAAAAGTTAAAGTAAAAGGTATCATCTAGATCATTCCTCGGACAACTTACGCTTCTGCTTACCGCTTTTCCTTTTATCTTATTTATGGGCTTAATCTCGGTTTACCGTCCAGCAATAGTAGCCATCATGGTAATACTTCATTTTTCTTGGTTCATTCTTTCCATTTCTCTGATATCCTGATAACATGTTCCACACATCGCTTCTCACCTTCGTTTTCAGGAAGATAGTTAAAATGCGAAATTATGAAGTAGACCTTCAGGCTATTGGAACAGTCTAAATTTTTGTACTTCAGCAACATGTACTCAACTAATGATTTGTAGCTCGAATCATTCTCGTTCACTGGAAATTGTGTTCAACGTCTTTAAAGATTTCTGTAATTTCCAATATTCTTATAAAAAAAGTTTTCGTATGACTGAACCAGTTAATACACCGTATTTTAATTTGGGGGGTGATTAAGTTGGAAATTTGCCACAGGTATATATTGGAAAAGAATACCATTTTCTGTAAGGCTTCTACGTATTGCATTATCGAGCCTAGCATGATATGTAGAGGCGGAAGGAGAACTTTATCTGGCTCTATGAAAGCTTTTCGCTGCACGTCTTTAATTAGAGGTACTAATGAATCTCTTTATGCTATCTCTTTCTTCATACTATTATTTTCTCTGTATATGCTATCCTATTAACACGCATTGTGTACGCTCCTTAACTCCATATTTACATATCTCCATATCTCCATATCTCCGCATCTTATCCACTTATGATAATGATCGGCGAGTTAATGTAGAATTGGACTATTGTATGATTCAGTATACAAAGGCAACCAATATAGACGCCGTACGAATTTTATATCCTTGAACCACGATACTTGCAGTAGAGAGAGACCAAAATTTGCCAACTAGGAGACTAAAGCAGTCATAAATGCAATATTTGGCTGGCATAAACACTGGACGATAAATCTAAACGAACAGGAACCTTTAAATACGGTATTTATGCGTAAATAACCAAAATAACCACTGTCTCTATTTATAAATGCAATTACTGTGCCCTATGAGAACAACGCCAATTACCTAGGCACGACTCTAGACACAAAACGTAGGTGCAAAGAACACGTTAAGAAAAATACAGCGATATTAAGCATCGTACAGATACAACACTAATAGATAATTAGCATCAATTTTCTAATAAACTACCAATTTAGAGTAAAATTGTGAAACCAACATCGCTCTATGGTGACTGACGCAAACATTTAGTGTACACCAAAATTTAAGAATTATTTGTTACGAAACATAATGAATGCTCTTTGCATGTCAGAAATACCGATCTCCATAGGAATCAACATGGAAGAAACAAAAAGGGTTGCTGAAAACTATGAAGCCAGGTTTCACGTCTTTGTCAACCACTTTCATCACCTTACCATAAGACTCAAACGAAGAAAATCAGCCGATTTTGTGTAATGTGTACTGCATAAACGTAGAGCGCGGTGCCAGAGTGAAGTGTACACAGATCAGAGAAATCAAGAAGACAACATTGGGTATAGTGTAAGATTTGTTAGAAGAAATTTAATGGATGCTATTCTATGAATAAATCCTCATGACTGTCTTAAGAATCACAAACACTGGCTCTGTAAATATAGGTTCTAATATGGTGAATAAATGGTCCACAATTTTAAAGATTTTACTAATAGGATCCACATCTCACATAACGCCTCCCATTTTGCCTTCATTATTTGCACTGGGAATTTAATTACAAAACAACGATTAAAGTAAATTTACAGGCGTTGTTCCTGATAAGTGTATAATATTTTAACAATTACGTATTGCACTGTTATAGATTTATTATTATCCGTGAGCCCTCTTTTAAAAAAAATATGATTCGTCACAGATTTTTACATCAGTAATTACATAAATAATGCGAAACTAACAATACGTTAAAATACATTATGAACTACAATAGAACTTATCGTATAACCTACGCTGTATAAATAACATATCTAATAATTTACTGCGATAAATATATTAAAAAAAGGATACCAAACAAAACCTCTGTCACAACACTATGTTAAGCACTGACACAACACTAAATCAGTTTCTGGATTAATATTCTGTCGTCAGCTTCTAAGTGATTGTGAAACGATAAAACACAACTACTTGCGAAATTTGTCGCTACGAAATCAAAGGCGACAAATGGCGATGAGGGGAATGGTATTTTCCCCCCAAAACGTTGATAGAGTGGGGCAAATGGCTCCTGCCACAGAGAGGAGAGATAATAAGTTTTATTGGACAATATCGGTCCCCGCCACCGACGGAATATGAAATAATGGAATGGGGACATATTATTAAAAATCAAAGAAAAATGGATTTTGGGACATTATGATTTCGATATTAAGCAGATTTTGATTGGAGATTAAGATTGGACGTTAAGGACGAACAGTTAAAAATTGGACTTTTTCCTGGCCACGGACATTTGACACGGACACGGGAGGAAGGCTTGATCCAGTCCGAAGCTCCGAGGTGCTCATTATTGTTCCAGGCAGAAGTTCAGATGGGTCCAGCGACTAGTTCCAGGCAAGCTGAGAAGAAAAGGTAATTACCACTGTAACTTTTTGCCGATTTCCTGGTACTGCCAATTCCAAGTAGGATTTGTGTTAGTGATTTTGCTTTGTGGGAAGTCCGGTTTAGACGACCCTTAGTGTAGAGCTCATGAATTTAGTTTATAATATATTTAACAATATACATTGTTAATATTGAAACATGGCGGTTTGTAACTTCCAAGTGATCAAATTGTAGTAAATTGTAAATTGATAAATCTAGAGTAAATTGGTTTTTATTAATATAATCACTCATCATTGTAATTATCCCCTATTCATTTCATTAGCGTCTTGTTTAAAACAGGGACAGGAAATAGAACCAAAGTGGTAACTCGCGTATACTAACACAAACCTAAGACGCACATATTCAGCAACTCTGTAGACAAAAAGTTTCAATTCATAATAAGTTGTTTGTTTTCCAAGGAAGATATTTTCCAATTTTCTGGATGTTCTAACAAATGTATAAGAAATTATTACAAGCAAATTTGCAAGACATTATTCTTTTGATATACAAGGTTTAATGAATGCTGATAAATTTATTAATTGTATTACGTGATCTTAAGAGAAGTTAGTGTCTTCCTGAACTGATTTTCGAGTGTGGTCTCTGACCCGCGTGCTGTGGGCAGTCGCCTTGGCCTGGCCTTGCGTCTCCGGCCTCGCATGCCTTAAATGTCAACACAACTTGCATCCTTGGGGGAGCAAGGCCGGGGCTCGAACTCATAGCCTCCCAAATTCTTTAATCCTGTGGGTCCCATTGTTAAATCCAATTAAGTTATCGCCTTCCTAATTTAAATCGATATTATAACAAAATTACTTGTTGCATAATTAACTTTTACATATTCAGCTAGTTACGAACTGTTTAATGAACAAAGTTTTCGCTGCGCTGGTTTGTTCCTCCCCTATTCTTGAGTATCAATTCCAATAGGTATTAATACTATAGCATACATAGAAAAAGACTTTCAATAATCATTTTCACAGAGAGGGAGTTAGAGAAAGAAAGAAGGGTGGGGCGGGGCGGGGTGTTATGGCTTATAACACACAATATCCTAAATATAACCATACATATTACACCTGATATTATATATAAATAACAGATTTCAAAATTCATTTATGTGGGCATTTTCTTTCAATTTTCTCAATTTGTTTTTATAAGAGTATGCATTGGGTGTTTAATGTTGATGATTAATAGATAATAAAAAACCGTTTGACGGTCACGGTTTTTATAAAAAATTAATTTATTTCAAAACGGTAGCTTTCTGCAGTTTATACTGCCATATTCATCTTACCATACTTAACACAAATATTCTAATTTAACATAGTACGTTTTACTGATAATGCTGTTAAAATAAACTGATTTTAAGTATTGGATGTATATGGCTGTATAAGCTGCCCAAAACAATCGTTTTGAAATCAATATTTTTTTTAAAATCGTGAACGTCAAATGGTTTATTATTATCTATTTATTATACGAGTATTTAATTTAAGTCCGGGCTGCTTGGCTAATGCTTTCATATCGTGTGAAGCAGGCTTATAAATGTGAATTACAAAATTACTGGTTTATGGCGTTTTAAGATAAAAATTTCTCAACAAACATTCAGTAGTGACTGATATACGCGTAAAACAATTAGCAACTTCACTTAGCTGTAACCCCATGCGTCCGGAATATTCCTAATAAATGATAGATTTAAAATGTAATAACAATTATGCGCTTGCTTAAAAATAATTAATTTCAGCCGATCCATTGTCTGATTTACAGAAAAATTAGAAGAAGTAATAGGGATACGGAGATTATTTAGTGGATGTGAAGCCTTATAAGTGATAAAATACAAACGAGACATCAAAATGAACTGTATAGGCGAGAGAGTGAATTCGTTTTGAGCAGTTAAATCTTGTGTCTTCTCTGGGGATTGCTGATAATTTAGCTTGTTTCTGCCACTTCTCCACTTCCCCGTTATATATATGGAAGGTAGCTAAAAATTACTACCTCTGTACTTAAATTATCACCAGATTTTTTTAATCTCATCCATGTGATTAAGACAAGGGTTAGAGTCAGTTTATCAAATTTTATTTTTTGGTTCATCGAACTGCTGCTTCTGAAGTCCACTCACATAACCGTTTCTAGTTGACTAAGATCTTTCTTGATTTAATACAAATTTATAAATAGAAATTATTCTAAATATTATTTATTATAGTACTCTAGATGTAGAGTTAGTAATTAAGAATAACCGACATAGTTTCTGAAAAATACTTTTCGTGATAAGCCTGTCCCAATATAATTTTTTAAAATTTATCATTAATTGAAGTCTAATTTCAACCACTAACAACATTTGAATGGAGCACTCTAAGGTGTGACCTTGGAAACAATGAGAATATAATGTTAAGACGATCGATATTGCTGTCGAAACCACGGGTAGTTGAGTTGAATGTGGGTATACAACATTATAGAGCTGAAGTTAAGATGGAGAAACGGGTCTAGAAGGATTCGACGTCGCCATTTGGCGCAGCCGGTTCGGCACAGGCACAGAACAGTTCGTCGCGAGGTTGGGCGCGGGGACATTACGTGACGATAAACACTATCGTGGACGTTTATTTCTAACAAGTTATTTTATACAAATACACATCTGATATTAACATTAATAAACTGTAAAACAGCCTATATTTCAGAAAAAATGTGATATAAACTTTAATAACAGCATTTCGTACACGACGTTTCGTTCCAATTTTAGAACTTCATCTCTTCTTGTATGAGTATAATAAAAAAGAAAAGAAATGTTAACAATATACTATGTACAATACAGTTACGTTATAAAAATTTTTTTTCACGAAAGCAAGAAATTAAAATTGCTAAAAATTTTGTTGTACATGTCGCACAAGCAACGATACCGAGATAAAAATTATAAAGAATAACTAATAAGCGTATTTTTAGTTTCAGAATTGCACTGGAAAAATTCAACAATGAGCTAGTTCTGTTTAGAGTTGTGCAATCTTATTATTACCAAGATGTACATTTCTAATAATCCTGATGTAATCATTACTGAATCTGCCAAAGGAACATGACTAAATTGTTTTATTAAGTTGAAACGTTATTATCAGACAAATAAATACATAAAATTTGCAATAAAAATTAAATCCATTACTTTAATTATTGATAAAATAGAGATTAATTTGAATAGATTTACAGAAGAAAATTACGTGGACAGCAACACTTTTCACCCCTAGTTTTTAACATCTGATAATATAATAAATAAATATAAAATACATAAACCTAATTTTTCTTTCAGAATAATCGTTTATTCTACTAGCAGCCCTCTTCATAACATTTCTATATTTTTAAATAATCTCTCCAATTAAGGTCTTAATGAGGAAAATAATTTCAGAGTCAAAACGTCTTTTAAGTTTTTTGACCATTTAAACGTTCCTAATGATCATGTTTTATTATCATTAGATGAAGTGTTCTTATTTAATTTTTACCCCATGCGTCAATTATACCAAGTTTTACAGATAGATGGGATACCTATTTTCCCAAATTGACAAAAATTATTTTATCAAAAATTCTTATCTTAATAAATATAATTATAAATTTCTCCCCTATTTCGTTCAGTAACATTTACTATTTCGAAATCAGTGGTTCTACCTTGGGAATGTTTCTTTGTCGTTTTTTCACGCAAATTATGTGAGATTTGGAAGCCTAATCTATTATATCTTTAGATTTAAAACCACTGAGATATTTTAAGTATGATGACTTTTTTGTATCATCCTCCGATTCCACATTAACCATTTGCTCAATACTTTTAATAATTACAACCCTGAAAGAAACTTTACAATCGAAATCGAAAAAGATCGCTCTGCCAATTTTATTGATGTTTTGTTTATTGTTTCTATCAATAAGATAATAACCAATTGCTATCAAAAGACATACTTACTCAGGAATAATTCTTAATTACATGTCAAATCAACCATTATTCCATAAGAAAGTATGATTTATAGTTTAGTAAATAGGGACTTCAAATTATATCGTCAGCGCTATCATAAATTTAATCTGGACAAAATATAAACAGCGTTCTTCTTAATACTTATCCTTTGCATTTTATTTATAAATACATTAAAATTAGGTTTACTAAGATTAATATGAAATTAATAATATACACGTAAAATTACACAGTAATAAATTTATATATATATATATAGCTCTCCCCATTAAAAAAATACTAACTTAATGACTTATGACTTAATGAATTATGATATCCGAATTACCTTAAAATCTTGCAATAATTTAAGGTATGTTAAAATATTAAAAATAAAATTAATGATTTCGGTACACATAAGGTTATATACCAAATTAACTGTTTAGATTGTAATTACAATTATATTGGTCAAACTATACGCACATTAAATATCCGCATTAATGAGACTTGAAAAACATAAAATTCAATGTAGAAAATTATTCAGTTTTGTGTAAGCATATATCTTGAAACAATCATAAAATTTATTAGAAAAATATTATAATGTCGGGTGTAAAATATAATATTTATTTTAGACTGATGAGTGAGGTGCATCACATCAGAACAATTCGGCTAGTATTATTATTATTATTAAAAAAGACAAATAATTTAAATAAATTTAAATCGCTACTTTTATAAAATTGCTGTTTTACTCATGGATAAATATTTCGATTGTTATCCTGAACACAACAATACTCTCATGAGTAATTTTTACTAATTGTACATTGAATAAATAATTTGGCATCTTCAAATATTAATGAAAAGTGAAGCTAATTTGTCATAAAAACGTAGCCTAATATTTATTTAAATACACTTACGACGCTACGTCCATATTTGTGGAATTCATCAAGTAAATTATAATTGTAAAACATATTTAAACGCAGATGATTTTGTGTCGTGGCTCCGCCCGGCGACGCTTACAATCTCATGGCTGTAAATGTGTTTAATACATATTAACTTTGTGCTGACGAATTGGCTGGACTAGTATATGTGTTTCTGTTATTTCTGCCTCTTCGCTTGTGCGACGTGCATTTTCATCCGTTTTAATTATTTGATTCCGTGAGTAAATTTTAATTTTATAAAAAAATTGTATTATTCATAATATATTGTAAATAATTATTTTGTTTTTTAGTTTTATTCACTTTAGATAAGGTTCCAAATTTAGGAACGAAACGTCTTGTACGAACTGTTGTTATTAACCATTATCTGAAATTTTTCTTACTTGTAGCTTGTTTCATAATTAATGATTTACAAACTCTCGGGTATTGTAGCTGGTGATATAAGTGTTTAGGAATATATTTAAATATTAAATTATATGTCTAGTAATGTTATGCGAGTTTCGCGCCGAATCGACTGCGCCGAATCGGCCGCGCCGAATGGTCCCATCTCGAGGAGAAACGGCCCACATTAGTGTAAAATTCATGTTTTTTCTGTATCGCTAGGATTCACAGTGATGTTCCCATTGAATATTGGTTAAGTGACGTGAATAGAAATTACCAGCGTTTAATTAAGCCTTTTTCCAGTCTGACGCCAACTACAAGTACGCTTACTCAAATTCGGTAACCTTTGTCGGATTTTAGAAAATGCAGGATTTTTGTTTGTTATATATGCAGCATACATTTAACAGAAAATTATAACTTGTATAGTTGTTTATGTAAATTACAGCACAAATTATTTTCATAAACCGAACTCACCTACAGATCGACCAAAATATAGGAAAAACATAATTAAAAAAATATAAAAATTAAAAACGTTTAAAGGATTCCGTAAAATAATGTTTTAATTTCCTCGATGCCCAGTTTTTTATTAAAATAAAATATTAAGAAGGAAATAATATGGCCATGTATTAATAACAACAATAGACTCAAGAAATGGTCATATTGTTCATTATCAACTCATCGGGACCTCAACGCCCCCAGGATCAAGATAGTATTTCCTTATAACATGTGACGAAATTGCTTCCCCAATATAACATTGTCATTATTTACAAAAGTATGCTCTACCTTCCACATCCCCCCTTTTTAATTCCCTTCTTATGCTATTAAAGGGAGTTCCCTGTTTCACTTAACCAAAAAAACAAAAACAAAGTGAATTACAAATTTAGTATCGACAATCACTCTGTTATTTATAAACACATTTCTCCAGCTTTGTGTCTGAAATTATAAATATTATAATTAAAAAAATCAATTCAATCTCCAGAGTGTTACTGAAGATTTTAGTAAAATGTATTATCCTTTGCTCAATTAACTATCTTCAATGTTGTCTTTTGTTCGATTATATTTGCGGGAAGCTAGAGAACAATTTTAAATAACCGGTTAACTTTAGAAGACTTGTGAGTTTTGAAAAATTAATGTAAAATAACAATTTCAAGTTCAGATGTGTGGACGGTGCTGCATTCCTTTAAAGTTCACATTTTTCTCTTATGTCCTTACGGTAATCTGATTGCGTAATGCCAGTCCAGTGATTTCTTGCTGACGCATACGCTGTAATATTTGCATCATGCACAAGTTCTCATTGTTTCTAGCTGTGATAAGACTATTGATATGTAATGAATAAGACAAGGAGTAAACAATATTGTTACCTACCCTATTATCTTTGACTGCTTTCCAAATCTAGTATAGTTTCTAAATTACACGTCGGTATAAATCTGCTGATTTGGTGCTGAAAAAGTCTCCAATCCAAGTCCGTTAATTATTTTTATTTTTTATTTATAAAGGTCGCATCGACTGTCTGGTCATCAGCGACCACAGGGATAATTATTTACATATTATTTTACAATTCTTTACAATGACGAGTTTCCAAAATAAGATATGGTAATGTTCATTTTTGTGTTCGTTAACCACTAATTAATTAAATAGATAGGTTGTCGAAAGTTTTCCATGTCAATTGTTGGAAGTCCCCAATCCAATCGTAAAACACTTTTGTTGCTCCTTGTCTATTGTTGGGATGAGAACAGAAAAGATGTAATTACGAGGATGCAAAACCCGAAGAATTAGGGTGATCTGAAATAACTTCACAATCCAGCTCCTGAAAAACTAGTATATTTCTTTTAGCGACGTGGGACCGTGCATTATCGTAATGCACGAGAATTCGACGCATTTTTCTCGGTTGCTTTTCTTCAGTTTCTAATGCAAAAAGTTTGGGTTACTTGCAGTATAGGTCAGCAGTTATAGCTGCGTTCATGGGGAGTAATTTGAGATATACAACGTTCTTCATTATTCCACCATGCCTGTAAACATTATCTTCTGCGATTCGCAGAAACTCAGACACGGGGCATGACACTGTTGTTAGAGCTTAGCCATTCCTTCCATTTATTAGTTAGTATTCAAGGACGACATTATTTGTCACCTGAAAGAAACCTGAAAAAAAACCTAGTCAACAGTGATCTCCCCTGTATTTCACGTCAGTTGTTTGCATTTTCTCCATGGAATAAATAAAATAGACAGTTGCCAGTTTTCAAAAAAAAATTCACCATACCATTCATTTATCTCAACTCCTCATAAAAGGTATAATGTAACTATTAAGGTGATTGTTTTTAACCAGGTGTAAATAAAACAATCTGTTTCTGTTTATTCCGGCAGCGTCAGAGCTCTCTCGTAATTATTGTTAACATTATGATCATATTAATCAGATCGGCGCTTGCGTACGGAAATTCATTTACTGCATTTTGTCTTAAAACCCTTAATGAGGTTAAAAGTCTGAAAATTTCTCTACTTTTTCCCGTACTATTAATTCAATTTGTGTTTTAGCTCGAGTATTTGACTGAAGTTCAATGTGGAAGTGATTTTTATATTCTTTCTCTTCTATTTTGTACGATACCGTTATCGTAATGAACTCATGCTACCTCTGTTCATTTGTGTCAATTATATAACGAGCTTTTCTTAAAAGATAATTTTCGTTAGTATTACATATAATGTGACTTACGGCTTAAAATTAATTGTTTTTACCTCGCTCCTGATAAACTGTACATAAGAGTTGTTACGTGATGCCAGAGTTATATAAACACACGTTTCTCAATCAAATACCGCAATACATGAAATTCTCAGACACCTTAATTAAACTTCAAGTCTTACACATTAGTACCCTATTTAATAACAAATTTTTACTAAGTCACAGATCACTTAAATTTGATCTTATTCGAAACTATTCTATTTACGACTACTCTATACTCATTACAGACTTGTATGCTTTTATTAATATGATCCAAGATATAACCTGCACAACAATATTTGCTCCATAGACATTCTTAGCTATTAGGCAAAGTAACAAATAAATGATAACCAACATAATAGAAGTTTTAAATCCCCTAAGCGCTTGTGCTTGAGGTTCAAGACAATACTATTCAAAAAATGAGTTCTTTTGTTTCTTCAAAAACACGTTACATTTCTCCTTTTAAAATCGCAATGTAGGATTCCTTACAAGATAAGCTGTTATCGTAGTTTGTAAATGCTTATTGTTCATGAACCAGACTCGGCATAAGCATAGTAATTTTGTTGTCTGGTGGGTAGAAATGGAAGGTGAAAATGTAAGAGGATCCGTGAGAATAATAGCAGTTATTTTTTTTTAGCTATTCCCTGGCGAGACTACAGCTTACGTTATACACTCTGCATTTTGACAGTGACACATGGTCAGTCTGTCGATTAACATCAGTGCCACCCATGGGTTTCATTGACCGTCGTCAATACAAACATCTAGTCTTACGTATTTGCGCACACAATTTAAGAGACAACTATTCCCGTCCACCAACCTGTTTATTAATTAATATTTTCACAAAAAATATTATTTAGTATACCTTGAGATCTGGAAGCAAAGGATAGGTAAACATCTTTGTGTATATTTTAAGTACTTAAACTAAATTCTTACTTAAATAAAACGTTCATTTAATTTACAAGTTATTTTCAAAAAGATAGTTCACCTATCTTATTCTTATAAATGAAATTCATTGTTTATTTGTATAAAAAGTATAAATTGCGTACGTGAGTTTGTTTGTACGTATGTTCCGCGTAGAAATCTAAACGAGTGGACCAATGTTAATGAAATTTCGTACACGTGTCCATTGCTAATAAGCAAAAAAGGTCAATATTTACGTTTCTGGTTAATTAATTTGATAGTGTGTCCTCCGATACTGCTAGAGTATAACTTCAATCCCATCCATAAATCGAAGTGTAGTATTCTTCGGGGTGCGAGTGGAGAGTCATAAAAAGTAACTATAAAACAATCGAGAATCATATTTTAAATAAATTCACCGGGAAAACCTTCCCTCTAAAATCGATATTGGGTTCCAAACCGAAGTAACGCGAACCGCTAAGTTTAATTCTGACATTGAAATGCATTGAAAGTTAAAGTTCATCCACTAAGAGGGGATAGAAGGGAGCGAAACAAAGTCCTGCATACTATCTTTAACGGATATAACAGTTTCGATTAAATTTCGATAACGTGTTCTTAACTACTGGAAGATCAACACTTCTTGGGTAAGACATGACTACCAACACTAGGGGCAGGGTTGGAGGGAGCGAAATATTAAATGTCTATAAACTGCAATTATTTCCTTCTAATATATAATTTTCTGGGTCAATTAATGTGACAGTGTTGTCGTTGAATTTGTTTGCGTATAATTTCAACCCCATAGCGCGGAAATTTTTTAATATGCAATAAATTATGGTTTTCCGGTCGAATATATATATATATATATATTTAATCAGGTGTAAATAAAACAATTTGTTTCTGTTTATTCCGGCAGCGTCCGAGCTCTCTCGTAATTATTGTTAACATTATGATCATATTAATCAGATCGGCGCTTGCGTACGGAAATTCATTTACTGCATTTTGTCTTAAAACCCTTAATGAGGCTGAAAGTCTGAAAAGACATATATATGTAAGCGGCCGAAATTTCAGTGGAAATAATATTTTTTTTTGTGATTAAAGATTACTGAAGAATTAAATATTGTGGATGCCGACCTCCTGTGGTGTAATGGCTAGCGTCCCGGATTCGAAACCTGGCATGGGCAAGGATGGTGTGTGTGTGTTTTCACAGTGTGAAAATTACAGATCACGAGTTCTCTCTACTGTAGTCTCTAATAACCCTAATAGTTTATGCGGCTTTAACAAATAAAGAGATAAAATAGTGTAGTCGGCTTTATTTAAATGAACGCTCGGACATCGCCGGGCACCTAGCTACTTATGTATAGAACTACATTTGGTCCACTGGTTTTGACGGGAAATGAGTGATGAATCAGCATATGTAAGCATCAGTCATTTGTGTAAAAACAACCATCCTCGACGAAGATAAGCTATAATTTACGATGGTAGAGAAGCTCAACTTTAAACGCTTGACACTTCCGAAAACATTAAGTGGAATACAGTACAAACAAGAGCCACTAGTTCTGAAATACCTTGAAACTAGGAGCAACTATAATTCGACAACAATTCAACCCGACAAGGAACATGGATGCTTGACATGTTACGTTGTAGCACTAACTCCATATTTCAGAATACCAGGAAGCTCGTGCATTCGACACCAACAACGTCTAACTAAGACTTTGTTAAAGTGCTGACATTTAACCTCTTAGAATGACACCTAGTCGTACGCAGATAAATGGCGGCTTCCAAGTTTGCTGTCTGTAAAAACACTAGTTGGAAAAGGCACACTTTTATCCCCGCAATCTACATTTACGAAGAGTAAATTCAAGTAAAATTTTAGACGTTTGAAAGAAACAGGGATTTTAGATTTGAGAGATTTTTAGCTTCGAGACAATGTTATATTCAGGAGATTTTAGATTTTTTATTTTATTCATCAAAGTATTCGAGTCATATATGCAACCGTGTGTCATGTCGTAGAAATAAATAAGATGTGGAACTTCAAGTCTGATTGCACCAACGGGCAGCTAATTGTAGATGATGCCGATCCACGAGATACAACAGAACATCCTGGCTATTGCTGCTCTACAAGCGGAACAATGTCTCAACAATTGTTACTGTAGAAAGAAGAAAACGGAAACGATATATGTGTCAAAACGTTGGCTGATATTCACAGTTCCTATGTTTCAACAGAGGATCGTAGAAGCTGTGTGAGTGTAGGCGATGATTTTCGGAGACCAGGAATGCCAAAAACATCAACCAATTAATTGAAGCAACTACGGCACGACGGGTCCACGACTGCTGAACACAAAGAGAAACGTCAAAGCAAGGAGGCATTCGTGGGAGAAATTATCTGTGTTAATTAAGGATTTTGAAGACAACTAAAATAAAATATCGAAAAAGGAGGCTAATATATAATCCCTACAAAAGCCAGGCAGCAGTAATTAGAATAGAAGACCGAGAAAAGAAAGCAGAAATAAGAAAGGAGTAAAACAAGGATGCAGTCTGTCGCCCATGCTGTTTAACTGTTAAACAGGCGATGAAGAAAGTGAAAACGGAATATGGAAAATGAATCATACTGCAAGGAGAAGAAATAAAACCCTTACGCTATGCCGACGATATTGTAGTATCAGGAGAATCAGAAGAAGACTTGAAAACCATAATAAATGGCATGATCGTGGTTCTGGAGAAAGAGTTCAATATGAGGATTAATAGAGGAAAAACGAAGGTAATGGAGTGTAGTATGGGAAACAGAGGAATAACAAAAGGTGTTAAAGATTGGGAAGGGATATTTTGACAGAAGTTAAGGAATTCTGCTACTTGGGAAGCGTAATGACTAGGGATGGTAGAAGTATAGTAGACATAAAGAGTAGGATAGCACAGGCAAGGAAGGCTTTCGCGAAAAAGAGGAATTTAGTTACGGGTAATATAAGAGTGAATATTATGAAATCGTTGCTAAAAATGTTCGTATGGAGCGTGGCGTTATATGGATGCGAAACGTGGACGATGGGAGTTGGGGAAAGGAAAAGAATAGAAGCCTTTGAAATGTAGTGCTATAGGCGAATGCTGAAAATCAGATGGGTGGATAGAATCACAAACGAGGAAGTTATAAACAGAATAGGGGAAAAGCGAACAATATGGAGGACGTTGACTAAGATAAGGGATAGATTAATAGGCCACGTTTTAAGACACGAGAGCCTTGTAAGAGGGAAGTGTTTGGAGGGAAGGATGGAATACGCTAAGCAGATTAGGGAGGATGTTTGGTGTGCTAGTTATAAGGAAATGAAAAGGCTTGCACAAGATATGTAAGCATGGAGGGTTGCATCAAACGAGTCTTAGGACTGAATACCACAACAACAACGATGAAATTTTGAGTCAGATTTAATCGCAGCCCAGTGGGTGCAGAGGTTCAACTTTTCCCATTACGAGATCATTAATATCACTAAGGAATCGTCAAGGAAGATAGAATCCTATGTGTAATAATTGCCAGAGCGGCTTCATATCGTTACTTCTTTCAAATAACTAGACGTAAATGAATAATAATCTAATCCATGTTTGTTAAGTTTTATTATTTTTGTTATTATTACTACTAAACTGCTATTGGGCATTTACCCGGTGGCAGCTATATACAAAGAAAATAGAAATAAAACACAAATACAATCACGAAAAGTTTACACAAAAATCACTTCATATTATCACTTCACTGATTCTAAAAAAAACTACGACTCACTTAATTTTTCTTACCTATTCCTAAACTGATTTACGCTACCCGGAAAAGTCGTCAGTATTTCTGCAGGCAAGGAATTCCAATCGCGTATTGACCTATTTACAAATGAAAATTTTCCTACGTCTGTACGTTGCCCTTTTTTTAATTTTGAACGAGTGGTCATTTTTAGAAATATAATTTGGCGTCGTTAGATGGTTTGTTATTTCTTTCCAGGACCTGTGGTTCACCCTTATAAGCTTTATATATTCCGCACAACCTCGCATGTTTCCTTCTATTACTGAGACCTAAATTCTCGTGAGGATTGTTCGCGAATCGACCCCCAAACATTTTTTCAGCCCGTTTTTGTATTTTTTCCAACGCTAGAGTGTGTTCACCAATGCTCACTTCAGGAACGTAATTATTAATTATTGATACAGCAAACACACGTGGTATGTTTTCTGCAATGGTTGAACAAATACCTACGGGAAGTAATTAATCCAGACTTCAACTTGAATTATCATGTTATTTATACTTTAAAGGAATATTGGCGTGGACGTTGTTTTTCCTTATGGTAGATCTTAGTGATTCGTCACATACATAGAAGGGTTGTCTTAAATGGAACAATAAGGTCCAACACATTTAGTCTTTTTCAAATGGGAACCGATCTGGCGTTCAGCGAATTGGAACTTTGACTGACTTCCTCCCCAAAACACCCACAGTATGGTCAAGACTCGCATTACAGAGGCCCAGGTTCCTGGCAAGGGCCTGGGTGTTTGTATTGTGCGCGTTTTTAAGTTCATTAACTTAGCAAACAGGTCTTAGCAGCAAATCAGGTACTCAATTATCTAGTCGCTAATGACCTTTTAACACAACATTAGAAGAAAACCCTTAGTTTAAGACAACAATATCTAAAATGCCGCGAGAATCTATTTGGTTAGCAAATTGAACAGCCTCATCATTTCAAAAAAACTACAGTGCAAATTAAATTTTTTCCTTATTTACATCTAGTTTTTATGATTTGTTTTTCTTTCGTAAAAATATTACAAATAAATGATTTTCACATATCCAAACTTTAAAATGATTACTTAACTAAAACTCCCTATTATTCAAGAATATAAAATCTTACAAGCCTATTCTTGTTACGTGCTCTCTACAGTCAGGTCCTTGACTGAGTGTATAAATTTCCTTCTTAACCTTGCCCTGTCCTGAGCTTCTTTCTTCACCACTTGGAGAAAGCGTTCTTGGCTTAAAGATTTAGAGATTTCAATGGCAAGCGGATTGGGATTTCAACTATCGTCAGTTAAAGATTTCAGTTAGCTGAATACTTAACTCGGTTATAAACCCAAGAATGCTATAGTCGTAATTTAAATCGAAAAAATTATTGCCTTCTTGCAATATATTCTTCTTTCTCTACTCAAGTTGCCTAGCAGCTGCACTCTTCCACTATGGCCTGGGATTATAACCATGTGGATGATATGCCTATTAGTTGTACAAATTAAATAAGTTTCAAAGTAACCGGTTTAAAATTTTCTCCTTGCTCTTTAGGGAATTGAAATTGCATCTTAGATATTAACAATGCAAAAATTATTTATAAATTGGTTTCTATTAATAATGGCAATACAGCTGCTATTTTAAAACTGTTGAAATTCGTTACACAAGTATAGAATAAGAGCATATTTTTGGGGAAAAAATGTCTATTGTTATTCGTGTTGAAAGAAATATGGGCATAATTTGTTTTTTTTCAGCGTTATATTAGTAATAAGCTTTCAAACACATACACAGAAGAGAAGTTATTTATTCAGAATGTATAGACTGTAAGTTATTGCAATTTTTAGTTCTTGCCTACATCAGACAAAACACTCATTTCACATGTCGCTTTGTAAGCGTTAAGTTTTATAAATAAATAAAAACATTATTTTATTATCCTAATAATTCAATAAATTAAATTTGGGAACTTGTCGATGAGAACATTGACGTCCGAATGAATTTCTCAACCAGCATTGCCATTTCTCTCTCAATCGTTCCTTGAGTAATTTCTTTTCTTTATGTATGATAGAAGTGGTAACTGGCGGGGCCTTCAAAATCGTCCTTGTTCCATCCTCTTTTAATTTGAAAACTGGCAGAAATTGTTGGCATAATGACAAGGTACTCCGAATCGATAGGCCATCTGATCGCCGGTCGAGCAAAGAAGCCGGCGACCTCGTATCCCGTGTTTACAGATTTGTTTATCAGCCTTGTGAAGGTACATCACCTTCATCAGTCTCCCGGCCGCCCCAGGGCTGATTCTCACGTCACCTTTCACACCGATGACGGACCGGAATGAAGAACGCCGCAATTAGGGAGAAGGGAAGGTGAAGCTTCTGCCAAGGAAACGGTTTGCATACCCGTAGAATACTAACCAGTGGGCTGACTGCTCAGCCCAATAAATGGCTCTTTGTGTCCATCGGGAGTGGACGATAAAGGCAACTACGTGCAGCGAATGGAAGATTAGGTCTCTGATTACATAAGCAACCTGGTTGTTTGAAGTTCATGTCATTATTCTCCTTCTTAAATATAAAAAAATTAGCTTGTAAAATATTTTCAGTGACATGAGAGCTGCCAAAGAATAATAAAAAAATAAAATATATTATTACGTCCATGTAAAAACATTAAGAGTAAAATGAGTTCTACAAAAATTAGGGATAAGTGTTGAAACGTGAAGCAAGTTGAGCTCACAATGCGAAAAAGATAGTAACGTTGGACATGAAACACTGTCAAAAAGTATGCTAATGGAATTTTTTATTTATGAGAATCTATTTCGTAAGCATAAATACAAAAATGAATTGGGTAAGTTATTTGTAGCAGGATACGCAAGACGAATATTTATCTATTTTGTGCACATTAAAAATTTACTAATAACAGAAACAATGTTTTGGAGAGTAATAAGCTCATAAATTCTAAACAGCAGATAAAAAATATTTTAAAAGCCTATGGCAGTTGTTGACAATGTCTGACTTCTGTGATGTAAAGTTAAATGACCCAAATGACCCCGAACGGAAACGACAAAAGTGAAAATTCATTACGATAGTAATTTACTACATGCCTGCTTCCAGATTGTAAACCAATAAAAACTACGATAGCCAAACTTAGAAAAGGTTGTACTGACTACATTACAATATATTAATTTCAAGAAGATGTCATTACGGAGCTTGAACAGTCTCTGAATACGAACAACATTCTCAAATTGTCGAATAAAGTGGGTGGGAATAATTTAAATTAAATTGTTGCACACTTACGTTGGCCCAATTCAGTAAATACTGTACTTCATAGTATGATTTGTATTACAATACAGAATAAATAAAAAAATTATTAAATGATGCCATACAATTTAACAATAAAAAACGACATTTTTTTCTATAGGTTGAAAAAATATTTTGAGTATTGAGATAGAATCACTTTCTAAATTCACAACATATAATGACCAAGAAAACAGTTATGAATTAATTATGGCCTAAATAATATTACTTGCACAGTATGTTAATAGAAAATTATTAATACAGTACGTTTTGTCCTGAACCCATGGACTTCACCAGGTGTGTACTGAAAATAAAGTGAAACAACGGTATAGACAAAGATATACATTAGAACAGATCAAACAGCTTATTTATAATCTTAGAGACTAGTTTCATTGCCCTCTTTGTTTGACTTTTGTAGCAAACATTGTAAGTTTTAAAGGAAAATTTAATTTTATATTATTTTTAACTTCATTATTAATACAATCTTTGCAGGCTTTACTATAAAATATAAGGAATTGATTGTTTTATTGATGACATTAATGTTGTACTATTTAAATAATTCATTTAATTTAAAATGTGTATTATTTCAAAGAAAATTGAAGGTCAGCCACTCTAATATATATACATTATTTATAAACGGGTGAATGACAATATTTTTAGAAATAGTAGACCTTATGGGAATTTTGCTATGATATTTTATATTGTGCAGTTTTATGCTGATATATTAGTTGATAAAATCAATCTATAAAATTTACCATGAAAATGTCAGAAACTATTTTTATTGTATTATTATGGAAACTTTGGTGGATTTTTCATACAAAATTTCGACCGAGCCACTTTTATTAAAAAAATAAATGATGATTGGAATGAAAATTGTGAAATGTCGACTTGAGAAACCAATTGCCTTTCACTATAATGGAACATGTAGAAAATGAAGGGAGCGATTATTTTTAGTTTCATGGGTGGATTAAAGCTTCCATAGGGATGGAAAAGTGTCGACCGGACCCGGGAATATTAAACCCGGTGATGACTTAATCACTTAAAGTTCATGGCAGAATTCAGAAGATGTCGTCAGCATATGGGGAAAAACACAGCGGTTTGAAATTCAGAAGAGACTGGTATTAATTTTTTTTAAACTTTCATTACAATTTCCGCATGAAATGGAAATAAATAAATAAATCGTTCATCTAGTTATAATTGATTATGTTAAAAGAAAAGTACGTGGAATTCAGTATGAGATTTAGCATGTAGACGTATTTTATGGAGGCTTTCTAAGTCATTCATTACTCGACCTGCATTACGAACTCCATAAAACTGTATCCTATCCTATATTTTTATTAACACAATATCAAAGAAATAATTCCAATGACTGAAATTAGAAGTATGTAAAATAAAAGTAGGGGGATTTAATAACGTAAATTTAACAAGATTTAATTGTTTTTAAAATTATTTTATTTTATTTTTAAACACAAATTACAACCTAAGATCCTTCATTATCTATATTACCAACAAATGTTGTGTTAAGGGGAAAATAAATATTGAAAAAACAATAGGTTAACTCAGGGTATTCTTTAGATATTTGCTTTCTACTAATTATTGAAAGCGTCGTCTTTTCTCTTCTCAAATACTTCTTCCTTACAACTCCCAAACAACACTGCTCCTTCTCTCCTCTCCTACTTCCTCTTCCTTTCAACTTCAGTCACACACTGACTAATTCATCGCCTTGTCCCCTTCCGGCCAATCTCTCATTTCTCCTTCTTTATGGAAAAACGTCACCTCACGTCACGTATCTTCGCCAATCGTCAATAATTTTTTCACAAGCGCGGGATTCGCACTTACGAAGGAGGGGATAAATCCTGGGAATTGTCCATGGGTCAATGTCCCGTGGCAAGCAAATATCTTTAATCCATTGCAACTAGTTAGGAAGCACGTTTCTTCGCGACAGTCTGAGCCTTTCTAATTCTGGATTTTCCACGTCTTCTCTGCCTGTTTCCGAATATTCTTATTTATTTTTCTGAATTTAATTGTTCCTACAATACGAATTAAATTAGGGAGGTCCTACTGCGCTACAACGATTTAATGATCGAGTTCTTGAAGACTGAAAATAAGTCCACTGACTTATACTGGCACCAAGTGTTTGTATGGTGAAACAAAAATTGGTAATAATAATAGCGGGGCATAAATTCAAAGTGCACGAAGTACTGCGGCATAAAAATAATTCAGTTACTAACTTATTTTCAATGTAGCACATATTATGAAGAATTTTTATACACGTGGCGTTCTAAACTATAAATAGGTTTCAGGCATGCAGACTTATTTTCTGTATCATGTGCCGATGAGCCCACATAGTAATCAGAACTAGAACACTATTACGTAAATAATGAAGAGTTGTATTCTGTAAGACCTGTAACACCACAGCTAATATTTTTCGATTATGATTCACGACACGTCAGTTCGAACGTGATCAACTTGTTATGACACACGCAACTCGAGGCGTAAACGACGCAACCCACAACGTGAATCTAACTCTGGCGATGTGGTTACCTCGAAAGTTTCGGACTAAGCCGACGACTTCATTATTTATTCAATATTTAAGATATATTTGGACATCCTAATTTCATATATTTACATTGAGATTGAATGTGTTAATAGGACTTCGTTTAGTCCTTAGGAGAATACTAGTCTGCACCACACGTGCAGTTCGGGAAATCACGTGCCCATATGCTATTTTCTTGGAGTAGTTTACTTATATGGATCGGAGGGATAAGTAGCCATTGTTATATGTTAATAACGTAAAACGACTATTCTAGTGCCAGTGGTCGGCGTTATAATACAGCCCGATGAACCTCTAGTCCGTTATACTATTTAAATAATCCAGGGAGCTTTTAGAATTATTATACCATTATCACTGTTGGTAATAAAAATTACGATTAAAATATCTAAAAACACGTCAATAAACGTTAAAGCGCATAATCCTCGACAAAAGGTAATACACATCTTAACAAAATAATCATGTGTTTCGTATAATGATTTTCAAATGGGAGCCGTTTTCGCCGAATGAAAGCAGAAAATGTTGCCACATCGCCTCACTTTCGACAACTAACTTTTATTGACGCCTAATTGTGTAAACAATAATGTGACTACGCCATATGAATCTGATTCCAAGACGCAATGAATTTTTCAAGGTCAAATCGACCCCCATTTGAATTCAACTTAACGAACCTTTACAATGTTTTACATAAAATTTTTATCATGCCTTTTAAGACCAACAGTGACAATGGCATAATATTACTAAAGCATTTTGAATATTTTCAATATATTAACAACTTAAAGATTCACGTGGCTTTTATGTGGTGTTATAAATTCGTTCAGCAGCCATAATTTTGTATTAATACGTAACCAAGCTTGTATGTGAATGATTCATAGAAACTAAGAAATACCGAAAGGAGTATTAGTGGAATGGAAGGAAAGTTCTTATTTTGACAGAGATTTACCAAAATTTCGTAAAATTACCTTTCTTTGGCAAGTAAATAAAATGCGTTAAAGTAATTTATGAGTATTCTTGAGAACCCGCAACTCATATTTTCAAAATTTTGCAATGGAATAAATTATTTAATAACACATAATTTATA
The DNA here is from genome assembly GCA_034510155.1 of Eucriotettix oculatus. Taxonomy (NCBI): domain Eukaryota; kingdom Metazoa; phylum Arthropoda; class Insecta; order Orthoptera; family Tetrigidae; genus Eucriotettix; species Eucriotettix oculatus. The sequence goes on from CM067376.1 coordinate 82,516,674, forward strand.
ATGAAATTCTGATGTGAAGCATTATGTAATAGTTAAATACGTATTATATATAGGCCGAAAAATTGCACATTTCGTAATAATTGGATTACTGGTTTCGAACATTGCGAATTGTCACCTATAATTACCTAATTATTTAGCGCCTACCAAGTATGGTTGAAATTGTGTACGAGGAACACACACTCACCGGTACATACATCCATTTTTAATTATTAGATTTCTACGTTCTACGAATTTAATTATTAATTCTAACCGATTTTACTGGATTTGCTGTTACTTTATTTTCAAAGATTTAGGAAGAAACAAAAAAGCTTTAATATTATTATTATAAACCATGAAAATTACATTGCATCTTGTTGGGTTGGTGGTATTTATCCTGCGATAATCTTTTCGAATCTGAAAAACTCTTGCAGCTTACATCCATTTTGATTTTCCTAACATATCCTACACTTGGTCTTACTCTTGTATTCCTACCCCACACATTTCGCTTAATTACTAATTTAACAATTCCTTCATGGCTTAAAATTCTTCAAGAAAATTATAGTCTCTTATGAAAGATGTACATGTACTGAGAAATAGTTCCGATACATCATTTTATGTGGCAAAAGGAGCATACAACCACTGTCCGTGAATTATAACTGAAGTAATTGAATTTATTATTATTATTATAAATAAAACATAGAATGGCCAAAAGTCAGAAATGATATAATAATTTAATTTGAAAACGTTTCGTCCCTCAGCTTTTGGGGCCTCCTCACTTCCTGAATTAAAATATAACAAAAATTTCATGATGATGCTGCAACGAAAGATCCCAAAAGTTTGGGGACGAAACGTTTTCAAACAAAATTATTTCATTTCTCGTTCTGACCAGAAAGTTCAGAGAATGTGGCTCTTCCGCTAATGGTTTTTTGTCATACCTGAAATAGTACTTACTGTTCTTCCAAGTAATCCTTGTCAATGATAATGAACTTCCGGAATTGCGTGTATAAGTCATGAAAAATCCTGGTGAACTCGACTATCGGGATAGCCCTCAGTTGGATCGTAACATTTTGTTATATGCCCGAGAACCTGTGGCATTCCTGGGCTGGTATCAAATTTGGGGAATAAAAAATGTCCGGGGAAGGGGAAGCATATTTGGGGAGTAAGGATGGTGATTGAATGACACAACTCTTCTATTCTTCTGGATCAAAAGGGCAGTGTGTGGCTGGGCATTGTCATGGAACAGGGTCCACTCGCCTTGTTTGGAGTATTGGGGGTGTACCCCCTTGTCCTGATGAGGGATCTATGTATGACTGTGCACCTTATTGCTGTTCGGCGACCTTCAAGCCCGCCACTTGCACACATTGACGCTTGTCTTCGGTGTCGTATTTCAGATCCCAGGGCTCGTCACCCGTGAGGATTGTTTGAATAAAATTTGGATTTCGAACCGCCATGTCGAAGAAGTATCCACAGGAGCCAAGCCGAAATTACATTTGTTCCAGCGTCACAGTTTGCGTTTACCAAAATTCTTGATCAGAATGAGGTTGGCCGAATCGCGAAAATTCCCATTTACTGTGCTTATTGAGTATTGGGGGTGTACCCCCTTGTCCTGATGAGGGATTTATGTTATGATTGTGCACCTTATTGCTGTTCGGCACGACCTTCAGCCCGCCCACTTGCACACATTGACGCTGTCTTCGGTGTCGTATACAGATCCCAGGGACTCGTCACACCCTGTGTGGATGTGTTTTGTATAAAATCTTGGATTTCAATACGCCACTGTCGAAGATGTATCCACAGGAGCCATGCCGGAAAATTTACATTTGTTCCACGACGTCACAGTTCTGCGGTATACTCACAAATTCTTGATCAGAATGAGGTTGGCCGAATCGCGAAAATTCCCATTTACTGTGCTATTATTCGCACTGTGACATTAAGATCCTGGAACAACAGGTTCTGCACTTTCTGTACGTGCCAACCAGTTCGGGGTGCCTTTTCCACGTTGTTCCGCTCTTCTTGGATGCGTTTAAACCTCTCGTAAAACAAACTTCAAGGTCATAGAACGTTCTTTTCTAATTTTGGATGTATTTATGAGTTTATTTTGTTGATTTTTTAAGTTTAAAAACGAAAAATATTTTCTTTTGTTGATTCGTGTTAGATTCAACCGCGCGCAGTACACCTTCACTTTACTATCAGCTGTGTTCAGACTTGTTCTGACCTGTCCTGAGGACGCCATTGATAGAACTTCCCGGAGACTGTTGTATATACAAGCCAACAACATAAATCAAAAGTAAACATTGCAGGGAATGTAATATGGAGACGCTGAGGTTAAGCCGGGTACTTAATACTTTCCGGTCAATGAAGTCTATGACAATCCCAGTAAATTTATTTCGATGGCAGGAGAAATTGTTTTGGATTGTTTTGTGAGTTTACAATGAAAACGAACTTCTCGAATAATGAAGTGACAAAGTATGTTTATTAATAAAACAGAATATACAATAAATGTTTTCTTGGTGGAATAGACGATAAATGACGGGATCAAAGTCGCTGATAAGAAGTAGTAAAATTTCCAATTGCAATAAAAAATAATATTGTTGCAGAAGTAGTTCTCGGGTTTCCACTCGGGTACAGGTGCGATTAAAACGCCTAGTGGAAACCCGAGAACTATTTCTGCATCAACTACACCGGGGAAGCCTTAATAATATTGTTAATTTACCACTTTTTAAATTGTATTAGATAAGTTTAATACCAACAAAGAGCTGTTTTTTTAAAAAAATTATCGTTTCTCATAAAAACAATGTTTCTGCCATAATTTTCTATATTTCTCAGGTTGTGACTTGTCTGAAACGTTACGTAGTAAAATTAATGAACCTTGAAATTATAAACCTTCACTACGTCTGGCTATAAAGAAAACTTGTTTGGTCTTCACGATTACAGAACACCAAATTTATCGATGTGTGTGCAGTAATTACAATGTACAATATTTATTTTATTTTAGTATAAAAGGAACCAAATGTAGTTGTAATAGTGCAATATTTAGATACATAAATGCAATGACAGAAAAATACTGTTTTTTATTACTTTTGACAGCCAGTCGTGACATAAGAATATTTAAAATATTTAAATTTCCAGTTGATAGTGAACGTTTTGAAAGTATTTGTGATATTGAATTGTTGTTAATGTATTGTTTCCTCCGTACAGCACTTCGGTTGTAGTGTGACAACAAAGAAAAATAAAAGTCTTTGCTAAGTACGTGAAGAGAGATAATCATCCTTGGGGGACCGTCTGTTAGTTTGGAGATTTAAAATGATATTGATATTTTAAAGAGAAATCTGCGGAATGAGTTGATTTCGAGAGGAGGATTCTGTAGTGGGACTGCGTGTTTGTTTTTCATATAATTGGCAAAGAACTTAGATTGGCATATTTTTAGGGGGATAGCAAGGGGGGTAATAGGCTACATGAGGGTGATTCTGAAACAGGGAACTCCCCTTTAATAGAATATGAAGGGGGGGTATGGAATGTAGAGAAAGGTAGCCAAGGGTTTGTTTAAGGCCCCCGGGCTATAGTTTAAGGATCCTACCCGGTGTTCCAACTAAAAGAGGTGCAGGGAAACTCTAGAAAACATACATTAGGTAGGTCGGACTATTAAGTACTATTCATACGCCCTTCGGAATGACGGGATACGAGTTTGCAGTGGGGCCGCAGCATTCCCTTCTTCGTGGAGGCAGTTGGCCGACTGATCCAATGGGATCTGAGGACAACTCTTACCGGATGCCCAACGTCTGCGACTCCAGTACATAAACATCCCAAACTAGATGAAGTTTTCTCGGCATGTGAGAACTTTTAAAAACCTCCAGAGAGTGTGCGAGGCATTCCCGATAAAGGAAAGAAAAAGAGGGGGGAGAATGTGGTAAATTGACTACGAGACATATATATGAAAAAAATTATTTCATGTTCCTCTTCCTATTTTAAATTTTAGTCTTGACACTTTAACCTTATTGTAACATTATCGATTGAGACTGCTACGATAGTTTAAGTGTTAATTAAGAAGAAATTTCATAGTTTTTAACTTTTTGGACCGAGGATGAAAAAAGGAAAAAATATTTGATTGATTATAGCAATTTTGGTATTGTATGGATACTTATAAATTGTATTACTGCATATTTTCGTGTAATCTGATTCGTTAAATTATGTAAACTATTTCTGAGATATTAAATTTATTACTTTTTAAAGCGTTCTTATACATGTTTCTTCTGCCACATGTAATATTCATTCAAAACTTTTTAAATTGACCTATCGCCAACATATGCTCAAACGAATACAATAAACTAATCGGTTTTAATGGTATCATCAGAGTGTATTGCCTGTTTAATACTGCTATATTCGTACAGATATAAGTAAAACGAACAGAAACCACGTTATGAACTCAATTAATAATCATGTGAAAAGTATTATAATTTATTAAAATTATGACTTTTCAAGAAAGTTATTGAACCTTCAAGTCGTCATATATGACTCGGGCGTAATCGTAAAACTGAACGAGGAAGGAGAAATTGAAAGTCGATAAGTCGAGGTAGACAAACAGCTATTACCAACGACCCCTCACCTGGCACTCATAATAGAGAAAGTAAACAATTACGTCATACCAAATGTTTCGAGTACTTAACTGCATTCAATCCGTTGAAATTTAATTTGCATCAGTTAAATTTTCCTATATACTGCACCTACTATCATTTGTTTACATTTAACAGATTAAAAAAGATACTTAGCGGCTAGGCCAATAAATAATTCCAAGATCTTAGTGAAACACGTTATATATAGTTTATTTACTTTCATTATTTAATATGATTTCATCCAGAAAATCTGAAATAATGGTGATTATTTTAAAATTTATTCAATTAACAATCAGTAATATGCAATAATATGTAAACACTTCCCACGATTGAGTTTATTCTCCACTGTGAGAGGACGAGGAAACCATAAGGCAGATATTTATTAATAATAAATTGAAATTACCGATTCCTGTGAGCTCAGCAAGTTTTCACAAGTTGATTATCCGATTATTTGACGTCATACCTTTGATTTTGTCGTCAAATTTCCGATGTTTCATGCTTCAACGTTCGCAACGTTCTTTATCACTTTCGGATACTTGACCCCGTTTAATTGTAAATGTTTAATCACTACCTAACATTAAATTGTTTAAGAATAACATAATGCACCTGACTTTGACATAAATAAAAAATAAAGGGCAACAAATGAATGTGTGTGAATATTTGACAACGGAGCATTGTTTTATATTTTGCAAGTGCATTTTAAATTGTCGGGAATTTAACCCGGGCCTATTCATTCACGGCCTAATTTTCATGACTCATGGGGAAGGAACGTAATATTTAAATCGATATACCAATATTTATTTTATGCTGTTGTTGTTGTGGTATTCAGTCCTTAGAGTGGTCTGTTTCAAGCCTCCATGCTAACCTATCTTGCGCAAGCTTTTTATTTCCGCACAACTACAGCATCCCGCGTCCTTCCTAATCTGCTAATTATATTCCATCCTTCCCCCCTCTCTTTTGTTCTTACCCCACACACTTCCCTCAAATGCTAATTTTACAAGGCTCACATGTCTCAAAACGTGGCCTATTAATCTATCCCTTCCATTAGTCAACGTCCTTAATATTTTTCGCTATTCCCCTTTTCTGCTTAGAACCTTGCAAGTGATTCTATCCACCCATCTGATTTTCAGAATTCTCCTACAGCACCACATTACAAAGAGTTTATTCTTTTACTTTTCACAACTCCTATCGTCCACGTTTCGCACCCATATAACGCCACGCTCCATAAAGCGACGATTTCATAATATTCAAACTTATATTACCCGTAAGTAAATTCCTCTTATTCGCGAAAGCCTTCCTTGCCTGTGCTATCCTTCTATTTATGTCTACTATACTTCTACCATCCCTATTTATTATGCTGCCCAAGCAGTAGAATTCCTTAACTTCCTTCAAAATATCCCTTACCAATGTAACACTCTTAGTTATTCCACTGTTGCCCATACTATACACTCCATTACCTAGTTTTTCTCTCTATTAATCCTCATGATGCACTCTTTCTCCATAACCACGATCATACTATTTATTATGGTTTCCAAGTCTTATTCTGACTCTTTTAATACTACAATATCATCAGCAAACCGTGGGGTTTTAATTTCTTCATCATGCACTATTATTCCTTTGCCATATTTCTTCATCGAATGCTCTATATGTAAGTTTATTTTATATTATTTCTTTTTCAGCATTGCTTTTGGCCTTTGTGCCATCTTCATCTGTTTCTACAAAAAAAATTGTACATTGTACATTAGACATTAAATTATGGAATATATCTAAAAATGTTTTAAAACCTTTAAAACGAATTATTTTCTCCTTGTGGTGCTCGTCTCCGTATTAACAGCGCAAATTGAAAAAATAGTGTGTTATTCATCAGAATTTATAATGTTAATATTGAGAGATGCACCACAAAGGGTAAATAAATCTTATGTATATTTGCTTTCAATACAACTGCGGAGGTATTTTAAGCTACAAACTGCTAGTGTACTTCTCATTTAGTACTAATTTATTTTAATATGTGATATTTAAGGGAAACATTAGAGTAACCAGATCGGAATAGGATATTTACATTTCAAAATAGTATTCCGTTGCAATAGTCCCTCAAACAGAAATAAATATTTAATTTATAGTAGTCAGTTTTTCGAGTTAATATTTATTGCCGTTGTAACTAGGTTATAAATAATCGCTCGTAATTATTCACTAAATATGATTGGAACTGAGAGTGTTTATTTTTCGCAATTGAATTTTTTTTTTGATTGTGTGTGATGTGAATGAGGACACTCATTGTTTAACCGTAGTTTCTCCACTGTCCTCAGACACTGAGGTAAACACTGCCCTCGTCAACGCCACAATTATAATCCATTTGTTTCGTGAAGGCCTTCCGGTTATGTGACGTAACTGGCAATAGTCTCACTCGTCCAAAAACGAGGCAACGCTCTAATGATTATTCCCTTCACTTGCTGCACGATGTCACATTCGGCAATCAAGAGTCGGACGCCAACAGAATTCGGAGCTCTGTTATCCTTCGTCTAAACAGGTCATTGTGATTATCGCCCGTGTGATGGTTGCGTGCAGCAGTGATTGGCAGATTGTGATGAAATTTCCTTTATTAGTGAATGTACCCTAAATTTTTACAGTTTGAAGGAGTAACTGTTAACTAATCCACTCTTTGTCCCTTGATGACTATATCCTTCTAATTTTAGTGGACCGATTAGTTTGAATGAAAGAACATTTGCATTTAAAATCGCAGTGCTGGCATTTACGAAACCAAATCGATTTACATCAGAATTCTACAGTATTTACAATGTGTTTTTAAGAGAACATATCTGAGGAGGCAACTGTGGCGATGATGTAATATATCTGCGTATTGGTTCGTTACCTCATAAACGCGGTGTTTAAAAAATAGAAGGCATAACTTCATGTATGTATTACCGATATGTAGACAAAAAAACGTTCATAAATAATATATATTTTGTTATACTGCCATATAAATATTAATTGTATACGCAACGATTAGCATTTTGATTATTGGTACAGAAAACAGAATATAGGTCACCTTATTTTCTCATGAAGCAAAGGAGCTGTCTTTATTTTTTCTCAAAGCACATTTCAGAATTACACATATTCTTTCTATATTTTTTGCGTGTTGAACAATTTGAAGCACGTACCTAATGGTCTTACTTAAAATGAATATTATTGTACATCGCTAGGAATCGAACTCGGGCTCAACGGAACTAAGCTATATTAGATTTACGACACAGTACGAATGTATTACATTCTTATACCTATCCTATACATCTTCAATTTACTGTAAACTAATTGTAAGTAATAATTAAAAAGTATCACCGAGTTTTATAGCTGAGAGTTATAATTAAATCTCCTTACATTAACATTTTTTTCTGGTTAAATAAATTGATGAATAACATATCGTCTTTAGGTCTCTTTTTTTTAACCGGTAGGGAGCCTCCAAGGCTTATAAATGGAAACCAACGTGTTTCTCAGTTGTATCTAAATTGTTAAAGTATATCGTTATATGTAAATATTGACGGTAAAACATAGTTATTAAGGATCAAGCACATTTCCAAACCTATATTCACTGAACACTATAATTATCCTTATATATACATAAATATATATAATAGTTCATAAAAAAATTGCAAAGTTGTTTAAATCACATAATTTTGAGATTAGAGGTGATCTTTTGTGTTGAGTGCGCGTCATATAAACGTCTGAAGATTGTAGCGGGATGAGTGATGACGTCACTGTGAGATACTACCGTAATTACGAGTAAGAATTAAATATAAAGTTTACGGGTATCGGAATCATGAAGAATATCTACAAAAGACAAGTAAGAAGTGCTTCACAAAGTTCCATTACATATACATATATATATAAGTAAAACTTTCTAAAATTGTTCTTATAACTAGGGATGGAGGCTTGACAAAGCGCTCTATACGGTTTGAATTGCATTAGTGTCGAATTAAATACTGTACCGGGCTAATACAAATAAATACTCGAGCATGGCCGGGCACCCATCTAGCTAAAGTTTTCGGCCGTAACCATCGCTGGAGATGGTCCAGCGCAGTACCAAATTCTTAACATGTAAATTCAATCATCTTTTCGGCGGAGGGAGTCAAGAAGTAAATAGGATGTATTGCTAAATTTGTTTGTAGTAAGCCTGAAGAAGTCTCAAAATGGAGATGAAACATCGCTTTTGTAAATAAATGGTGATATATTAAATGCTGACTTTTTGGCCGTCTTTTTATTTATTAATGTAGTATTCTTTTCCGTTTACTTTCCTGTTTGGCCGTTAGCAATACCTTCCGAGCTCCGTCTCATATCTGTTGCACCACTATTATTCCCGTTTCTCATTTTTATAAGATAACAGTTTTCCAAATAGGAATTTTTAACATAATTTTTGTGATCGTGAGAAGTGCCATCACTTCTCCACTTGTTTTCTCATGAAAGCATTTTTATAACAACATTCGGAGAACATATTTTAACGTTTCTCACTAGAATCGTCGTTCCTGTATTCTACTACTCTCTCAATCGTGCGACTCTCGCTATTTCACTATCTTGATACTCAATTACAGTTCCACTATAATATTCTTCTAATCTCTAAATCTGTTAATTACTTTTCTCCATACATTATCCATACCCAATACCGATCATTTGATCAATCCGGTTTCACTCTGTACATGTTCATGTGTCATTATACAATTCATCCTTCTCCATTTCTAAGTCACTCAAAATTCCCTTAGCATAATGGAACTCTGTTTCAATTCTTTCATTAAATTCCCCTTAGAATTAATTAGATTTACTTCCATCAGTTTCATTTGACGCATTCTCTAGCTTTTACTCCTATTTTGAGATATTCTCTTCGCAATTTCCTGCAAAGTTTCCATCAATCTTGTCTCCATCCTTGAAAAATTTCCCCGTTTTTCCTATCTCTTTCCTGTTTCTTGTTTTTTCCCTTCCATATCTAACAATAATGCCTCCAATCGTGACAACACTTTATCACGCCTTTCTTCTACATTCCTCGAGCTCCTTTCCCATTCCGGTTTCCTCGGTTGCAACACCATTTAACTGTATTAAATTAAATTTTCCTGATTTTAGTAATCTGAATTTTAGACACAGCAAATTAAAAAAAGTCTCATGATTATCTTCACACACACTAAATTTACATATCCATTCACACTTGAGGGTATTTAAAAATTAGATGATTCATGTCCGAATGTATCAAATTTTTGTTTGTTGTGGTGTTCGTCGGACCGTCGCTTTATATTTTGTGGGAGATATTTAATTAAAATTTTCTGTTAATTTTAATATATCATACTTTTAAGTTGTATTTATTTTCAACTTTAGTTTTACTATACAATCATAGAAGATTATTTCCCGAATGGTATGATTCCATATATATAGAATCATACCATTCGGGAAATAAATTTCTTTGATAGATATATGGGATATATGATTCGCCGATACTAAGATGGCACTCAGGATGGACACACTATAAGTTGGTTGGCAATGAGAAACGGCAATGGCAGTTTGAGATGGTTGGCATACGGATTCATAGTCAGATTTACAGCAGCTGTAACAATTATAAACTTTTAATAACTTCATCGGGTGCAATTATCAGTGAACAGTCTTTCATTAAGTTTTTCTACGCCTCAGGTGAAAATAAACTTGGAGTTCTACGAGACTAACGCACTCATCTGGTTGTGCACATGTTCGAAGGAATAATTCAGTTCTAGAGTAGCTTTGTCACGCGAGTTCGCATTTGGAGCGAACTATACAGATTTCTGTGGTATCTTCATATCGCTATCTTTGAGGCAACGAGCAACAAGTTCGCCAGATTCTTCTCCAATCCTGTTTGCTTTATAGAGACAGTACCAAACAATACAAAGGCATTTAGAGAAATCCTGTAAGAGGAAGCTGATCAAATTTTTTACACCATTCAAATATATGTATTTCATACATTATACAATTCAGAAGCTCTGGGTTTTCGAATCAGTGAAATTTAATGCTTAAGATAATAAGAGAAAGAGTTCAAATATGAATATCGTTAAATACTTTTGAAGTCACGGTATTATCTGAAATTATTGCAGATTAAATCTGATGAACGAATATTAAATTCAATACTTCATGTGTTCATTGTATTAATAACAGCTCTTCTAATAGAATTTATTTGAACGAAAGACCGTTATGTACATCAAATAATGCTTAGGCAAAATCAGCTGTTAACAATACGTGACGTCGTATTAAGGGTGTCGTCCTTTTTTCGAATAAAATAGCAGATAACCATGAGCAGTGGACGTACTAGGATCATACTTCGCTTAATTGTATTTTAAATCTTTTTAAAAAAATACAATGTATGTAAATTCTACGAACAGAAGAATTATAACGAACAACGTATTAGTTACTGAAAGAAAAGCAACTCGCCGACTATTCTTTGCTTGATGCAGATGAACTTAAACTTTAGGATGAGTTTTAATTAAATTAGATTAGGGTTGGACTCCTGGTTGATAATACTACAATTGGAAACTAAATATGCGAGATAATAGTGCTAAAAACTAATGATTTACCATTATATATTAATTTGTCACTATGTATCGTATTTATTTATTTAGTCAAATAGCAGAACAAAAACTTATTAATATAATTACAATGCATAACGCTTTGCCCTTTAAAATTTTAACAGCAAACCTTGCAGAAATATAAGATATTTTTCTCATCTATTTGAATGTAAAGGGTACGCCAAAATGATGGATCCGATTTCATAAATTTATTCTGTGAAATCTAATTAAATCGTAATGTGAGATATGGGTAAAGAAAGGCAAACTCTCAGAGTTTAGTTTCCATCCCGCGTGGTTTCATTTTTGACCGCTACGAGTGCGAGGAAGCAGTTAAAGAAAATGGCGGTGGCTGGAGGATTCAACCTATCAGGCGGCGAGGGAACTTGAACTTCCACAGGAAACTGTATAGCGGATTATGCGGAAACGTTTATAAATGAAACTCTACCGCTTACAACTGACACAAGTCTTAAAAGACACTGATTATGATGTTCGGGCGTCCTTCTGTGCTGATTTTCTCGCATTAATGGAAGAGAATGGGTTCTCCGAAAGGGTAATTTCCAGTAATGAAGCGAATTTTCACCTTTCCGGGAAAGTGAAAGGACACAACGTAAGGATTTGGAGAACTGCTAATCCCAATAATGTTGTGGAACAACAACGCGATTCTCCCAAATGGAACACTACACAAAATCGGCTTGATGTGTGTCGTGTTACGCGAGGTTCTCACATAGAACACTTGTGATATGACTGAAAAAAAAACAACAACTGAAAGTTCACCTTTCTTAGCGCAAGTCTCACATTATATGTTCATTAGATTTCACAGAATAAAGTTTGAAATCGGGTCCATCATTTTGACTTACCTTGTAGTTCTTTTGTCTTCCCACTACTACTAAATTCAATTCCATTCTTAACATTTGTTTAGCTTGATTACACTGCTACCTGGGACGTAGTCTTCCAACTTGGTAATTCAGTTTACAATCCCATCGTACAACAGCATTATTCGTTCTGTGTCATCTACCATAGAGGTTCCATAAGAAGAGTGGCACTGATGGCTTATGTAATCCCTCCTCAACAAAGTAATCCGAAAATTGGATGAGTTCTTCTTCATGTGGGGCTTGCTTGCCAAGCCTTCTTTTACACATTCGGACATTGAGTCTAACTACATTGTCTTAGTATAATTTGGTCATTTCGACATCCTGAACTTTCTTCCAAACTCATTACAGGATGTCTGAAAATATGAAAAAATATAAAATATGACTTTTGTGATTTTGGAAATTATTTAATATTGGCGATTCAAAATTCACGCACCGTATTAAAATACAATTTAATTATTAATTCATTCAAGAATTTACATTAAACTAATCTGTCGGTTATTGTTCAGTCATTGATGCCCAAATCACCATGACAAGTTACATGATTTAGCAGCACGTCCAGGAAGCCTGAAAACCACGGTTTACAGTAGCAAGACGCTATTCAGGTACCTCGCGAAATAGATGTAGAAATAAACGTAAGTTGTCTTCTTCCTATCAGAAAGAAAAGCAAACAAAACCTGTAAAAAGTTCGTTTCATACAATTTACGTCCTAAATCTGCATCGAAAGTATACATTTGCGCACTACGTTTCTGTAGATTTTAAATGCCCGTCCATAAGATATGACTTTTGAGTTTTTGGAAACTCTTTTATAATGGCTAATCAAAACTCACGCACTGCATTAAAATACAATTTAATCAAAAATTTATTCAAAAATTTAGATTAAACTTATCTGTTGATTATTATTCAGTCACTGATGACAAATCACCATGACAAGTTACATGATTTATCAGCACGTCCAAATGTTAAAACTTTATTATGAAAATGAATGTTCGTCGGTGCAAACGTTGCGCGCCACATAACGGCAGACCGCGGTGACCCTTCAAAGTCAACTCTCCAACGTTTGGTGGCCAAATTAAAGAAGACCGGTTCCTTAAAATATCAGCCAAAGACGTCAAAGGAACGCCAGATCTGCCGAGAACATCGCGCGGACATTTTTTGAAAACGAAGTTGGTGAGGCCATCACCGTCAACGGCGAATCCTACAGAACAATGAGAAGCGATTTCTTTTGGCCTAAATTAAACGATACGGATGACATGTGGCAACAGCTGGATGGCGATACATTCCACACAGCGGACGCCACGATGGACACCTGCATGAACGATCAATCTCTTGCAGAGCTGACGTGAATTGGCCACCAACATCGTGCGATTAGATCGCGCTAGACTTTTTCTTGCGATGTTACCTGGCCGATGCCCTTGAAGTCAATATAACACAGCCCATAGCTACAATTCTGTCGGATCTATGCGCCACATTCATTGAAAATTGGACCACTCGGATCCGTTCCGCGAGAAGTCGCGGTGAACAGTTGAACGATGTTTAATTACACGCATAATGGCGTACATTGGCGTTTCGAATATAAAAATAATTTCTTTAATACCTCACGCGTAGTTTGCTTTATTCCATTTCAACATCGACCCGCCCTTATTGAAAAAAAAATTAAAGAGTGAGTTTATATTGCAAGTATCAACCCTTAGACGAGAATGCTGTTAATGAGAAATAGGCTTGAGGATACAATTTACCGTTTCTCTGATTTATCTGAGAATAGACTTGACAGAATGACCTCTTTGCTTTGTTTATGAACGAAAATGAAATAATGAATTTTTAAAACAATTTTGAGGTTGGTCACAAGGTTCTCCTGGCTCTAATCAAAGCTTTGGCCAGAGTGTCCTTTAACACGTAGTCTTTGTCTAACATGTCGCAACGTGCGCAAGAACGACTAACTTTCCTATTTCTATTGTTCTATCAGAAGGTTCTGACAAAGACTTGCTCAGGGAATTTGTGCGTATCAAATCTATGAAAACCTATCTGTGCGCCTCGACAAAAATATTGAAAAAATTCTTTTTCCTTGTCAAATTACATATATATTTTTTGATATTGAACAAATTATAGCAGATTATCAAATACGCATTTCATGTTTTTAAGATTATTATTTTGCGGAAAACGAAATGAAAAATACCTATATGGATACAATTTTTTGAGTCGGTAGGATAAATGTCCCTTTTAAAGTGAAATATGCATTTTCAACGGTTTTATGTATCTCCCTTTTAGCTGTGTTCGAAGAGATTAACTATCAGACACTGTGTGTATATCGGTGTTGTTTGGAGAACTGAATTTCCGTCTCAAAAAGTACTCAGTGACATTGCAACCTTGAATGTGACATAACTTAGTATAGGGTTCGAGCATTTGGTTTGTTATCCAGAACATTTATGTAAATTTCTGTTGTTTACGCCATGTCTCCAATCTGGCATTCACTCAATTGACTTTTTGAAATCTTTCTTTATGACTGACTTTTAATGAGCATAGCGAAAATATTGAGTTAACAAAAGGATATTTATTCATTTAAAAAACTTAATCTCAGGGGAGACAATCAAAATAGTAAATTTGTGATTAATATTTGATGAGTATGATAAAGGCTATTTGTTTAAATTTAACCAATTTTTTGTGTATTAAACGAATGATGTTTTAACGATTATATAATATTAGTTCCTTTTGATACTTATTATTTTCTTATTACTAAAATGATTATTACGTTTTTAAATAAGAACATGTGACCAAATAACAGACCTCATAAAGGACTCAGATTCTTCCGACTTCTGTTATTTGACAACATATATTTTTATTTGTAATAAAATATACAGAAATAAATTTCAACACGACTATTCAGTTTTTATTTTCGAATATCAAACAATTAAGTTACTCATACTCATACCTGCTAAATCTCAGTACGATTTCCTCTTTAAGATAGAACTATGATTATTTTAACTTACAATCTTTCTACCACAATATTAACTCTTTGAATACAGTAATGTAATATACAGGGTGGCACTTTGAAGCCTCCTAAGGAAAAAAAACTACAGTAGGTATGTTAGAGGATTAGTACCACAAAATTTTTGCTTATAGAGATCTACTTATGGTACATAAATAAATTATTTGAGTCTACATTTCAATATACCATGTACTTGTTTTTCCTGTACTTTACTAATATTGGAGGTTGGAACGGGACGCCCTATATTATCGGCCATCAAAATATAACGGTGGGTGGGGTTAAGTGATAGTCAATAATTTAAATATGATTTTTGTAACTATACTTATTCACAAATAAATTACAATCAAAACATAAAATTAGACGATCCTACAAAAGGGAAAATTTGTTTTACGTTAATTGATTTCTCCCATTCAGTATTTACGGTCTTTGAACAGCTGAAACTTCTGACTTTGTTGCAGTTAGCACCAAAGAACTAAGTGTTTCTTCGCTACTTACAGTCCTACGTCGGTGTTTCCATCGACGCTTTCCGAGCACCGGATTTTTGCGCGTCTTTAAATGAATCTCAAATACTTCTCATCAAAAGAAAGAAAGGTTCAAACAATTTAAACAGAATAAATTGATGGCGTACAAATTACAGTTAATATGTTAAATTTCACAAATGTAGGCACATTTTCTGAAATGCATTATAAGTATACGACAAAAGTCTGAAGGCCTGCGACATATTTTTCGTGTGTGCGTGATTAGCGCTAAACCCTTTCTCGGACAATGAGACCGACCTTTCTTAACAAAATACGGAAGAGTGCTTTTACTGACAATGAGTGTCAATCGATTAAATAAATGGCATGTGTTCCTAATTCAAGAAAACTTGGCTTCCGTCAAGTCAGAAGCTACGCGTAATTAATTGGAAACAGATACTGTGTAAGGAAACTCAAAAATATGTGCGAAGACACTTGTTTACATCCGGCGCCTAAACATTTACCTATTGGCTGCAATTTTGTGAATACCAAGTAATAGATGCTATTTTAAATTGCAGCCGATTGGCTATTGGAAAAGGGTTGAGGAAAATTTGGGGCTATACGAGCTGAAATGGACAGACGTTTGGGGCAGAGGAGAGGAGTCCTGAGGAGATGTGAAATTTTAAAAGAAATTTCTTCCACTATTTCGGTCCAAGGCGTTAACTATGCGGCGTGATCTGCCTGACGCAGTCAACGAGAGAGGCGCCTCCGAATCGTTAACCCGAAGCAGACCGCTACCAGGGGAAACAGATGCAGTCTTTTGCCGTTGACATATAATCTCTAAAGTTCACATTGCCAGACCTATTTGGCATAAAAGCAATGCTTCTATTGGTTCACCCCACATAAGACCTGGTTTTTATGTTTCAGCGTGTAAATTATTAATTCTCTACCGTTTTCATGTAAATTCATTTTTCATTTTGTTTTCAAAGATACCAACCTAAGTATTTTATTTTTTATACAATACCGGGGAACGAATTAATCGGCATAGGGAGATTTACTGTTAATCCCACAGAGACCAAGAAATATGGATTCGACAATAATACGTGCCATTTCACGTGATTTATTCCCGCTCAACCGAGCTATTTCTGTTCTGAGTGAACCGCCCTTTAACTTAACGGGTATTATGAATGTTTGTTCTCAACCGTGAATTCGGCGCCATACAGGATAGTTTTACCAATATCATTAAAACCACCCTCTTCTATTCTCATCTCTAATTTTTAGTTGTAAGAATATTATTATTGAAAAAATGTACTAAAATTTGGATAAAGATGTAATGATTCATTCCTCTTTGATTTTATATTAAATAAATAACAAATTTTCTACAAGCTAATATTTACTCTTAATAAAAATTTTCATTTACTTGACTTATAAATAAAATAATTATCATACTAATAGCAGCCCCCATGCTCTGAAATTAAATATTGCCAGCATGAATGTTAATGAATTAAAATTCCTTAATAAAGATTCAGATGAAATTTCGTATTCAGTTAAGAAATTAACTGACACAGTTTATGAACTTCAGTAGTGACAAAACGGGATTCTATCTTACAGGGTGTGACACCGATTCTTCTGGAAATATTTCAAGCTAAGAAATGTAATTATCCGGTTGACGCACAGACTTCTAAGAAATGTTAATTCACGGGGATTACCCTTAAAAAGATTACATAATAATTGAGAACGTCCTCAACTCATAACAGAGAAATTACATGCTTCCGATATAATTCAATTTGAATGAGTTATGTCGTTGTTTAATAGTTTTCTTCAAGAAATTAAAATAAAAAGAATCGGTCAATACAGACTCTCATGATTACGAGAGGTTTTTCCTATGAATAATCAGAAACTCTACTGTGGAATGTTTCCATTCAGAACAATTTTAACAACTTTAATTAAAGTGCAAGGTTTTCTCTCAGACGTAAACATCCAAGAATATTTAAATATTATTCCAGCTAACGTGTATTTTTCTCAGTTTTACTGAATACATGATCCCAGTTAGGTAAAGAAAACATGAGGAAATAATTACAATTTCCAGACGAAAAATATGATATTTACTCTCAAATAAACGTAAAATATGTTTTTGGTATCTTTAATTGTACATATTGCTGCATTCATATTCTTTGCCTCGAGCTTGTTCAAAGCTAACCACAACACTACTTAAAAAGGTATATTTACTTTAAAATGTGGACGCTTGGCAGAAATATCGTCATAAAATGGTGCCTGCTTAGCCGGATGACTGTGAAAGCCATATTAATTATCTTATAAATTATATGCAACTGTCCGTCTATAAATCTCTCTCACTCTCACTCTTTTCTTAGGAAGCTTTTTTTTATCGTAGACAAAACACGAATAATTTAAAGTAAGCAAGTGAAACCTGAGAAGCGTGAAGTACGTGCTCCGCAGACTGACATAAAATATTTGCCACATAAAGCGTTGCGAAACAGAAAACATACTGTTCTCATAACTATTATTACTATTCGGAGCATACAAAACGAAAAGGATATCGTTATAAAAGTTCCCGTTGTCACTGCGGTGGAAATGAACGCAAAAAAGGTGTGTAGATATCTGGAAATATAAATATAAAATGTTAACTATATAACGAACACAAAACTTGAAAGATCGATTAAAAGATAGATTTAAAATTAAAGAAATTTTAGTTTCTTCACTGTGAATGATTATTAGAGAATATGACAAATCCTAAGCTCTGCAAGAACAAATGAATACTTGTCGGTATGACGTTTTCGTTATTTTACAACTTCACCTCTTGGAAAAATGTAATACTATAATTCTTTTTTCAGATTAAAGTAACGTCAACTGGAAAAATTCTTGGCAACTACAATCATTAATTACAATATGAAACAAAAATATACATTGATATAATGAACAACACTGAAGAGTGAGTGGGAAGAGAGAATCACTGTTAGACCAGTGAAAAATCGTTCACACAGGCACATAGATACTTCTTAAATTTCTTATAGGACACCAAATTCTTCCATGAATTCCAGAAGACTGTGTACCGCCACTGGAGAAGAACACAATTCATGTCTCGAGTGGTTTGCTAGTGCGGACATTCTGATAGTGTCATAACAGGGGGCAGTCAAAGAGAATGTGCGGCATCGTCAGAGCGGTGTTACAATCGGAGCAGAACGGCTGACGAAACCTAGAAAAAAAAAGTTTAAGGCCGGAATAAAAGGATCTGAGTTTTCCAACAACGATCTACTGTCTTTTCGAGGAGTTATGTGGATAAGATATCTCTTTGAAGGACTCCATTACTTTACAGAGGGTTCCTACGTGTTTTCCTCTTCTCCCTTTATTCCAACATTAAGTCAGGAGGTTGATGTACCCGATCCTTATGTCCTTTCTTGTGCAGGTAGGAAGATCCGAGCGGTTTAGTTGCGTCAAGCTTAGTGGCTTTGTTGGCAAGCTCGCTCCCCAAGATCCCCGCGAGAGCCGTGATCTAATAGATGGTGATTTCTTGATTGTTTCCTTTTATCTTCCAAAGAATATCCCTCCTTTCGTTGTTGCAATCGCTTCTTCGCCGTTGATTGGAGAGTGAGTTGATCGGCATATGAAGAATCCGTCAAAATAAAAGGACAAGAGAGCAAAGCGGAAATCAAGAAAGGATTCAGTCAAGGATGCAGTCTGACGCAAACGGTTAACTTATGTATATGGAACACACGTTGAAAAAAGTTACAAAAGGACATGGAACGAGAATCATACTGCAAGAAGAAGAAATAGAAACCCTAAGCAATGTAGGAGATATTGCGGTATTAGGGGTGTCAGAAGAAGACCCGGAAAATATAATAAATGGCATGAACGTGATCGTAAAGAAAGAGTACAACATGAAGATTAATAGAGGTAAAACGAATGTAATAGAGTGTAGTATGGGAAACCGTGGAATAACAAAGGGTAATTGAGAAGGAATATTTTGAAGGTAATTAAAAAATTCAGCTACTTGTAGTAGGCTTGTTGTTGTTGTTGTGGTATTCTGTCCTAAAACTGGTCTGATGCAACCCTCCATGCAAACCTATCTTGCGCAAGCCTTTTCATTTTCTTATAACTAGCACAACCCACACCCTCCCTAAATTGACTAGCGTATTCCACACTTTGCCTCGAATGCGAATTTTACAAGACCGTCATGTCTTAAAACATGGCCTTAATATTTTTCGCTATTCCCCTTTTCTACTTAGAACCTATTTCTATCCACCCATCTGATTTTCAGAATTCTCCTACAGCACCACATTACAAAGAGTTTATTCTTTTACTTTTCACAACTCCGATCGTCCACGTTTCGCACCCATATAACGCCACGCTCCATATATACATTTTTAGCAACTTATATGAATCGTAAGTAAATCCCTCTTTTTCGCGAAAGCCTTCCTTGCCTGTGCTACTATACTTCTACCATCCCTAGCTATTACGCTTCCCAAGTAGCAGAATTCCTTAACTTCCGTCAAAATATCCTTTCCCAATCGAATACCCTTTGTTATTCCACTGTTTCTCATACTACACTCCATTACCTTGGTTTTCCCTCTATTAATCCTCATATTGAAGTCTTTCTCCAGGACTGCGAACAAGCCATTTATTATGGTTTCCAAGTCTTCTTATGACTCCCCTCATACTACAATATCGTCGGAAAAGCGTAGGTTTTTTATTTCTTCTCCTTGCTGTATAATTATTTTTCCATATTCTGTTTTAACTTTCTTCATCGCCTGTTCTTATATAAGTTAAACAGCATGGGCGACATACTGAATCCCTATCTTACTCCTTTCTTGATTACGGCTTTCTTTTCTTGGTCTTCTATCCTAATTACTGTCTTCTATATAGGTCATGTATTATCCTCCTTTCTCGATGTATTATTCCAGTGCTCTTCAGAATTCCAAATAGTGTGTTCCAGATCAAATTATCAAACGCTTTTTCTAAATCTACAATTGCCATGAACGTAGGCCGGTTTTTTCGTATCCTGTCTTCTAAAATTAATCGCAAAGTCAATATAGCTTCTCTTGTCCCTATATTCTTCCTAAAACCAAACTGATCTCCTAACTTGCATTCTATTTGACTTACCATTCTCCTATATACTATTTTCGTTAATATTTTGCACGCGTCGGATACTAAACTAATTGTTCTGTGTTGTTCGCATCTATCAGCCCCAACCTTCTTCGGTATGTGTATAATTATGTTTTTACTAAAATCTTCTGGTATTCTTCCTGTTTCGTATATTTCGCAAACCATCCCGAACAGCCATAATATTGCTTCTTCGCCCGATGATCTTATCTACTCTGCTGGATGTTATCAATTCCTGGCGCTTTACCATAACTCAGGTCTTTCAGCGCCCTATCAAACTCTGACCTTAAAATTTTGTCCCCCAATTCTTAATCATCCACCTTCTCCTCTTCCTCTGTTACTGACTGATCTAGATTTCCACCATGATAAAGCTCTTCCAGAGGGAGTCCGAGGATGGAATACGCTAAAATGATTAGTAAGGATGTGGGATGTAGAAATGAAAAGGCTTGCGTAGAAAGGGTTAGCTTGGAGATTTGCATCAGAACAGTCTAAGGACTGAATACGACAATAACATAAAATTGCTAAGTTAATGTTGCAAATAGACTGTTTAAAGTCAAAATTGTATAGTAAATATTTAATTCGCTAATGACTATATTTTTGATGCGACTAAAACTGAAATTATGAAGAACTGGCCTGGCATAAGCATTGACACAGGAAGAGAACAGGTAACCACCAACTAGGAAGTAAGTTGCAATCATGCAAAACCGATAATATCATTTCATCAGTTTTATTCGTAGAAAGCACTCGTAAAAGTCACTGAACTCTTGTAACGTAGGTTGCAATAAATCAAAGTGAAACCTCAAGATCACGGATCAGAGTCAGTGGACGTTTCCGCTGTCGCCAAAGTGTAACAAGGTTACTGGCGGACTCCACTGACGTAAAATTTTCCCTTGGTGAAGGAGTTTCACAACGGCGCGTTGTTTACGTCTACACAACTCACGCGTTATTTGGGACAAAGTGCAGATCACTGTTAAATCTGTCAGCCTGAAAGAGAAACCTTCCTCAAGTGAGTTTGGCCGTCAGCGACGTCTTCCTCTCTATAGAAACAGGAGTCAAGTTTGGAGTCCTCGCATTCCAAAATAAATAACTAAAGATCATTTCGTTAAACTTTAAATACTGTGTTAAATTAACCAATGGAGGTAATGTGATAAAAAACATTCACGCAACTTGTTTACTTATATCACTAAACTACCAAAGAAGTTAATATATGTTGTAAGGACGTTTTACACTGTGAATTACGTTTAAAATGGTTAACTATAATAGTATTATAATTTTGATACATAATATTCATATCTTAAGCTTAGACTATAAACTCTTGATACATACACAGAGGTTCTAATTTTAAAATACATTTTTATTCAGGCCTCTTTACATTCAACAAATAAATCTATTACACTACTGCGTAATACTCTTGTAATAGCAGTTTCAGGAGAAAAAAGAAATAATACACATGCAAATATTCTCATCTTAGTAGTCAATTCATAGTTACTGATTTCACAAATTTCAAGAGTTTGAAAACTTAAAAAATATTAAACGTCTGTGTTTAAAATATACAAATTATGGAAAGACGTGGCTTAAGTAAGGATATTTCTATTTTTGCAATATTTTGTCCACGAGGTGGCTACATTAGAAAGTAATGAATATTAATATTCTAATATGCCCTAATTTTACGTCCTCAATAATAATGCAATATAAACTCAATTACTCAATTTATTAAAATCATTCAGGAGCTTTCGCTCTCAAGAGCCATATTAACGTGTAAATTATAAAACAACAATAATGGAAAACAGATGGGTTGATGCGACATAAAGCGAAAAAAAGGAAAGTAAAACAAAGAATTTAAAAGTTGTCGTACAATTAATTAGACATTTTATTTACATAGTTTTAATTAGACATTTTATTTACATGGTTTCAGTAAATTATAACATCAATATAAATTTAGTCCCAAGTCCGATATTACTAGCTCAAAAATTAGGGCATATTCGAATATTAATATCGATTGTAAGGTCCATTTAAAACATTGACTTCCTGTTGTTAGTAATGATTATTTTCAGACGCGTTAAACGGTTTATCTGTCGACCTTCTGTGGTCTAGTGGTTAGCGTCACTTCCTCACGACACAGAGGTTCCGGGTTCTAAACGTGGCAAGTGTTTAGATATACCGCCATGTTCACGGAGACTGGGATAAAAATTATATAGCATAATGTAAAAATGATTAAAAAACCTTTAAAAGGTTAAGATTTTATTTTTAAACAGAGAAAAAATGCTTCAATTGATGGATGGATCTCGTATCGGATCTTTGCATCGAGCCAGACTAGCACAGTGGTAGAACAACTGCACGGTGAGTGGGAGTTCCCGGTTCAGGTCGTGAATTTACCATTCATATCTTCAAGATTTTATTTCTTCATAAAAGCATTAAAGATAACGAGTGTTATTAGTACTTATTTTTATGAATTTATAACATAAATAATCAACACTGGAAAATTTTAACAAATTAAAATTTTCTCAACTAATTAAAATATATTTATTATGTAGGGCAGAGAGAATGTTTCTTCAAGAGACGTAAACGACAGTGTGTTACAATATGGCGTATAAGTTTGATTAATAGAATTCCATGTCGATTTCAAAATAATCTTATGTTAGTAACTGCTAGACGTTATCGACGTTTATTTCACACGAAGTGCTGTACTAAGGTTCATACTGCGGAAAGACTGCCTCCGCTACGAGGTTCAGTACAATTTATACATTCGTGGAATATTCCAGAAACAGAACATTCTTGAAACAGACAATTATAGAAACGAAAGGAAAGTAGAGTAATCAAATAAAATATGGTTGCGTTGAGTGGGACTCGAACCCGACGCCATATTTGTGCAGTACAGCTCTCAACCCCTGACCTATGGCTGTAGACTCTCAGTTATGACTATATTATTTCTGACACATTAGGCTGAGTTTTTGAATGAAGTCAGATAAACAGAAGAATTAACATCTTACTACCTAAAAACGATTTGATTTTGTAGAACGTCGATCCGATAGCGAATTATTTTCTGACTGTTACATACTTTACATGAGTGGTTCCTTTATTGTTTTATGATAATGAGATCTTGGAGTGTTTCTTCGAATTTAAGTTTGTAATGATTGTGAGTATAAAATTGATTGGCTGAGCGCTTTCCACTAAAGCAGTTGTCTCTCAATTTTATTCCAGCAATGAGTGGTACGATTATTGTAAATACCCATCGTGGAGGATTATAGCCGGATGTATTGACAAAAGACGAGCAATTTGTGGAGTTTCACTCCGGCATGGCAGCCAGTGCTCCCATTGACGACTGCCCAAGGCTGTGCATGGGAACAGGATGTGTCGCAATACAGCTTCCTCTTCGCGCCGCTGCCACTGATCTTGGGAAACGTCGGTGTTATACCTAGGTCGAAACAAGGTCGTGGCTGGACCTACCTCTGGCATCTCGACATAGCCTCGATGGAGCGCCAGGTCACTCAGGAATGTGGCGTCTCAATATAAAACCTGAATCTACTTTATCAACTGCAACGGTCAGCATTGTAAAATATATAAAACAACCGTCGACAACCATCGGAGTCTCAAACTTTATTTTAGTTTACGTTTGAATTCTCAGTATGTCATGAACTATAATGATTACTGCTCCTTTCCTTTTCCGAATTTCTCGTTCTTAAAACCTTTCAGAGATAAAATAGGTTCATGGATAATCTCAGGGTTAAGGCTGTTACGTACAGTTAGTCGTTGAATGTTCTTAATGATGCGATTAACATTTCTTTTATGAAAACCGTTCCTTCAATTGACACAGCGAAGGAACGGAGACTGTAATTGGATACCGACAAACGCGAGAGAAATCCATTAATTCTGAAAGTCGTTAATTTAGTTCACCTACTATATTTAATAGTTTCAAAACGATAATTATAGTTTCAATTGACTTTCGATCGTTCAGATTCTCTAGCAACTGTTTTCGTGGCGGATTACCTTAAACGAAACTTTCTGTAAAATAATTCCGAAACAATTTCTCATTTATGTGATGATTTTCATTTATAGTACGCATTTCCATCTTTGGAAGGCCTCCAGACTGCGCGGAGCGCCCTTCACTATTCCATTGTTTGCTTCTAGCACATTTAAAACTAGATGAATGCAGGAAAATGTCCGGGTACTTATTCGTGTTAGCCCGGTACAGTATTTAAATTACTCAAACTTAATTTAATGTGATTAAAGCGCGTTGTCAGGCCTCCCTATCCTTGCTTCCAAAAACGATATTAGAAAGTCTTATTAACAAAAGATATATGACTAAAAAGTTCTCGGGATTTCACCCGAGTTATATCATTTGTAAAATACAACGTTTCGACAGCTAACTCCGCCATCGTCTTCAGGTAACTGCTGTATTTTATAAATGTTATAACCCGGGTGAAATCCCGAGAACATTTATTCAGTCAATCCACCGAGAATGCCTACATTCGCTAGAGATATATGTAATTGAACTATATGAATATCTTCTTATTTTACGTTTGTAGATACTCCCAACGATTCTTGTATACGTTTTATTACTCCTACCCGAAATGACAGAGATGACCCACAGTGACGTCACCATTTCACGCCGTTTACATGATGCTCTCTCAGGTCACAAGGTAACCTCTAACCTCAAAATTGTCTTCTAAATAAATAATGGTACAGAGAGTACTCTTTAGTTCAAAATAAATAGTGTTACTACTACTTTCATAAATTATATAATGCTACAAATTAACCCATTTTATTAATTGTTGTTGTGGTAATAAGTCCTAAAACTGGTCTGATGAAACCCTCCAAGCTAACTTTCCTGCACAAGCATTTTCATTTCTACATAGCTACTACATCCCACATCCTCCCCAATATCCTTAGCGTATTCCAACCTTTGCCTCCCTCTTTTGTTCTTACCCCACAGACTTCCCGCTAATGCTAATATTACAAGACGCTCATGTCTCAAAAGTGGCCTATATATCTATCCTTTCTCTTAGTCAAAGTCCTCCAAATTGTTCTCTCTTCCCCTATTCTGTTTATAACGTCTTGGCTAGTGATTCTATCCGCCCATCTCATTTTCAACATTCTCGTATTGCACCACATTTCAAAGGCTTCTGTTCTTTTCCTTTCTGCAACTCGAATCGTCCACGCTTTGCACCCATATAACGTCACACTCCAGTTTTGACAATTATTTCCTAA
The DNA here is from genome assembly GCA_034510155.1 of Eucriotettix oculatus. Classification (NCBI taxonomy): domain Eukaryota; kingdom Metazoa; phylum Arthropoda; class Insecta; order Orthoptera; family Tetrigidae; genus Eucriotettix; species Eucriotettix oculatus. Next base: position 82,542,465 of record CM067376.1, read on the forward strand.
TATTCATACTTATAAGTAAATTCCTCTTTTTTTGCGAAAGCCTTCCTGGCCACTGCTATCCTACTCATGTCTACTTTAGGCTTTCAAATGAACTGAACCTTAATATAAAATATAAGCTTCCTTTACATATAGCAGTGTTAATTAAATAGATTATTATGAACTGAAACGTGATATTTCAAACAAAAATAGGAACATATGGAAGGGAAAAATTACTATTTATCCTCCAACTTCCGGCCTTGGACGTTACAGGAACGACATGAACTTTTGCAATATATAAATTAAAAAATTGATGTGGTTCCTAAAGTTGCGGGACGAATCGTATTCAAATTAAATTATTCTATTTCATACTTTAGGTCAATGTTAAAGTTTTATTTATAATATTAAGTCAGATAATTTAATTATTTTATTTATAATAATAGATCATCATGAGAAAAAAAGCGTCAGAGATTTGGAAAGATTGATACATTTCACATTACATCTATAATTAATAACTTAATAATAAAACATTATTCATATTTAAATTAAGTTATAATAAAATAAATTTTGGGAGTTTAAATACAGTATAATTATAAATGTTTAAATTTAATATTTGAAAAAAGAATTTACCCGTTATTAAAATAATAATGCTGGAGACAAAAAAGTTATAAAATTGTGACGTCCTCGGCGGTCTGCGATAGAAAGTGAGGCATGTTTCACCATTATGCAACATCTCATCCTTTATCGCCGGGAAATGCGTCCCAAAATCCATTCCGGAAAACTTATGGAACCTTGATTAGCATTCCATAAAGGAGTAAACGCTGAGGGGTTCAATAACACTGGTCAACATGATTTTTGTACCAATAGTTGTAACAGTCTTTTGTCGTGAAAACTAAGTGTCTCATAATATTTCCCCTTCACTCAAGGTTTCTGACTTACTGTCTTTTATAATTTCAAACACTGTAATATTTTCTATATTCTTGACTGCACAATATAGCGCCTGTGGAGCATATCTTTTGATGGTCAAACAATAATCGGTCAGAATATTAGGATTCCAGAAAAATATACAGTTTTTTGGGAAATCGAATGACGAAAAATTACCGTAATATTGTAACGCTCTTCTAAAATCTTCTAAATATGTCCTCAAATATACGCTTCCTGCACTCGGACCTAGATTTCTTCCCAGAAATTCTTGACCCAGTTAGCGATGGAAAGGGGTAACACTTTCATCAGAAGAGTTTAGCTCCGGGGAAGTGGTAGAAATAAATTGGAATTCTAATATGCAGGTTGATTTTTGTTGAACCATTGTTCCAGAGGTGAAATATACCAGGAAATTTTCATTCTAATTGAGGAAGAATGTTTGAATATTGTGTATGAAGTATTTAGAAATGTTGTATATTTTAAATGCCTGCCTCTCAACCTTGCGTATTGTCAGAGTCATATTTTTGACGCTCTGAGACAACAAAAATCTATTTTGTTCCTAAGTGCAATTATTCGAACAAAATTAACCTAACATGAGTTTACAACAACGAATAATATTAAAAGGCATAGGGTTAAACTTACTGCCAATACACGAAATAACCGTTGCTGCAACCGACACTTCAAAAGGCTTTCTTGAGTAAATCACAAATAAAGGTGACGTTGCTAAACAGATATTCTCGCTGAAAAACAAACTGCAGCTAGTTTTATTTCTTCATTAATTCCGAAGGTTCAAACAAAAACAGTTCTACAGTTTAGCTTTCGTACAATCATTAAATTTTGTCTCATTATATTGCAAATAAGGATACGTGAAACAGTACATGGCGGGTCATTGTTGTATATTTGTTTTTTATCTCTTGATAAAGCAAAGAACAAATATTGAACGAAAGTAGTTTTTTATGTTTACGGTCTGCTATGACGGAGAACCGTAAGAGTTTTATTTTATTGTGTTCTAATCCTCTATTTGTAAAGGAAATATAAAACTTGTGAGAGTTTTCTCTCGCAGACATTTCTTCACAAAGGTAGTCTTAGGCTTAACCTTCGGGAATGCCTCCTTCTCTCTTTTATTTTAAGGTTTTCACATGCCAAGGCATCTTCATTGTTTTGAGAGGTGTATGTACTGAGGTCGCAGACCTCGGACGGAGTAAGAGTTGCCAGCTGTTCCAATTGGATCAATTGGCCAGCTGCACCATAAAACTGGTGGAGACACGGGAAAGGGAATGCTACAACCTCACACCAAACTCACCTCGCTTCATTCGGAAGGGCGTGAGATTAATACCAAACCTACCAGATGCAGGTTTTCTAGGGTTATCTCTGCATCACTTTAAGGTGAATAACGGGTATGATCCTTAAACTATAGCCCAGGCCCGTAGTCAACCCTTGACTGCATTGCTCCACGTTTCAATTCCCTTCCTGTGCTATTAAAGGGAAGTTGCCTGTTTCAGGATCACCCTCATGTAGCCTGTTAACCCCCCCAAAAAAATGATAGCCCGACCTACCTGATGCACGTTATCTAGAGTTTTTCTGTACAACCGTTGGCCACTTTTCTCCACCTTCAACACCTCCCCCCTTTATTTAAAAAATTTCCTTCCTACACTATTAGAGGATCACTGCCATGTGGCGTATTACCTAGAAAAATTAGGTTCAAAATTTGTTTAAGATGAACTATTTGTTCATACTATTTTTACAATTTATATGTATTGTTCAAGCGTTGGTATCAGCCGTAATCTGGCTGAAGAGTTCAATTTAAACGGATTCTTCTCTGCAACGCTTAGAGACAGTTTAGTCATCCCGGATTCGGACGTAACCAGAGAATGGCCTCAAGATCTCATCAAGAGATATTGTATGTTAATCACATCCAATGTAACAAGTGTCTTTGGCATAGAGTGCTCTAAAATAATATCCCACATCCACATAAACAAAGGTCATGTCTTCGTATGATTGTGAACTTATAGTGAACATTCAACTTTTATTTAGTTTGTTAAATAAATTTATTTATTGTTAACAAAATCTATTCTGTGTGTTCCCTTCCTTAAAGGTTCATCCAGTTAATAATTAAATATAAAGACGTTATTTAATCATTAAATATAGGGTCTTTATGGACGAGAATAACTTCAGAATCGTTTAGCACCGATCACGGAGATCCACGTGACAAAGAAGTAATTTTTATTTGTATATCTAATTTATATAATTAATAAGGGTAACATCTATATCCTCTTCCTTTAATGTTATTTAATAAACCAAACTTATATCTGATACATGACTGAACCTGGGCTGACCCCATTTATATAACTCTCAAAAGAGTTGGGCCATGTGGCTTACTTATATAAAAATAATAATTATCAAAATTTTAATGTTCTCTAAGCATAAAAGTTTCAATAAAGTTCTTACGAAGGTAGAATACTACAGATTTTAAGACTTATCAAGCCAGTTCCGCGATGAAAGTGTTTCAAAACTGTTGAATATGTGTTCAACTACTCTGATATGTATCACGTGTAGTTAACATATTTTTCTGTGTTAGCCTTTTCCTGTTCCAGTTTCCATGGTATACTTACAGTCATATATAAACCAAGAATGATCAAATCTACCATCACCCAGCTCAAAGTAAACCGTTCCGCAATTTTTTGTTGGACATGTGTAATGTGGCGATTTAATTATTATGACATTATTCGTCGTACAACAGCATTTGATACAAGAGTACGAACTTGTATTCAGGATTATTTTGTTTATAACGCGAGGACTTGATTACGTCATGAACGTCATTTACTAATAAGCAATCGTTGCTAAATGTTGTAAATGTCTTTTCTATTTTCTAGCAATAATTTCTATTTACTCAAAGTATATTATATATATCGCACAAAACATCATTTATAATCAGGTACTACAATGAATATAGTTAAAATTATTTTTGACTTATTGAGTATAGTTATACATCGATTATTTAAATAAATACGTCATTATAAACACTGACATATTACGTTAAATGGTTGTTAACTAAATAAATTACAGTTCGTGGCATTCTAGAAGGGGAGTACTCTGTTTTGAGGATGAACTTCCCCTTCAGACGGACTGCCGGAATGCTATTATCGTTAAAAACGTTAATTGCATTCATACGAACGGGATATGGACTCTACAACGCCTTTATAACGCGCCCTATACTTATTATCTATTACATTTTATCGGGTATATCCTGAACTGATAAAAACACGTTTCCTAGCGCCAATATTTTCAGAATTGCTTTTACGCTACAAAATTGCGTTTACAAAATTCAGAGTTAAAGTGAGCTTTTGTCTATCCCCACTACAACATGGGCCGAATTGTGCAGTGCGCATCGTGTTCACACAACTGGTTAAATCTTCCGAACTGTACTGAAATAATGTAATACTTAAGATCTATTATTAGCAGTAGAATATATTTGAGGACCATTAACAGACATTATTATCATTCCTTTTATTTATTTAACAGAACTACGTTTCTGTACATTATGGTATCCTCTTCAAGTTGTGAACTATAAAAAGAAAATTTCTTTTCATGTATTAAACGTCATGAAATAAATAAAGAAATAGCTAAAGGTGCCTGTTAATTGTCGTTACTTATGATTTCTATAATTAAATGAAAGTTATGAATCATTGATCTTTGTGAATAGAATATTTTGATTCCATACAGTAATCGGATATAGAAAAACATTAAGGTTTAATTGAAAAATAAATAATTACATTAATGAATGAAATATTAGAATTATTTAACCAGATATGAATGAAAAATCAATCGTAATATAGTAATATAGTTATAAGAAAACCAAATAATCAACGTATATAAGCATATAATTCAAATAACTTGAAAATTCAAGCTCAATTTTTGGCTTAACCTGGGACTCACGTTTAAGTTTTGTAGAACATAGCAAGAATCTACAAACAGATGAAAAACGGCGAAATCTATTACTTGTGTATTATCATTAATTGACTATGGATCACACATATATGGTTCTGCGCCTAAATATGCTCTCAAAAATTCGGTACAATCCAAAATAAAGCCATGAGAGTTATAAGAGGATGTATAATAATTACCCCTACCGAATAACTTGAGAAAGATTCAGATTAATAACTCAGCGTCTTGTAATATAGCTGATATCTTGGCCACAGCGATAGGTACTGAGTATTGTTTGGAGTCACAATTTGATAACCTAATGATATTATTCGATTCCAAGAAAGCAATAACTCCAATAAATAAATCCAAAGGCCTTGAATGGAATTCTTGACTCATTTGGATGTAACCTGGAGGTCTGTAAAACACGTGGTAAAAATATAAAGTTGGTGTAGATCCCTGCTCATGCGGGAATTGCAGGAAATGAATCAGTGGGTGCTTTGGCTGCCATGGCACAACATGAATCAATCTTCATGGATACTCGAGTATGCACCTCTGCTGACATCCTTAATCTATACAGAGGGAAAGTGGAGAAACTTCGGAACACTTTAGGAAGAGGAGATAATAGCAGCTATTTCCACCAGAACCTTCAATAGTTTTCAAACGTTCATCACCTTCATACCGTACCAAAAAGAAAAAAATATTGGTATCTAAAATCAGATCACTTCATACTATGTTAACTCTTGCCTATAGTTTTTGTAGATCTTCAAAGCCCATGTCTTAGGTGTGCGACTGAAACCTTACTGTCCAACAGATCATATTTGAGTGTAAGAAGTATTCTGATATCAGAAGACGGACCATTCAGGACTACTCTCAAGAAAACGTCTGTTCAAATTATAATGCAATCTGAGGGCTCATCAAATACACGCACAAAGAAAAGCTATTAGCTTATATTTAGTAGCTATATGCAACATTTATGCATAGCAGTTTTCTTATGTAACAATGTAATGTATCCCTAGGTAGAAGGCTGCTAATGATTGGCCCTGTTGAAGCGACGATAATATCTAAATACATAAAGAAGTTTTAATACTTTTGATTGTGGATTGATGGATTTATAATGCAGGTTTGCAATAAGGTTCTAACTTAAAAAAATTAATAAATTATGTGGAATTTAGACCAACTACTGGAATACTAATATTAAGTTCGTAACGGTCAAACACATCTGCTCGTACATTTGGCGGTGTGGAGCCAAAATAAAGGAGACAGCCTTTGAATCAGGGACATTAAAACCCAGACTTCACGGCGCGCCTGGAGTGTTTCCCAATTTTGGTGAGATTTGGCGGCATCGGGTGGAGTGTTTTTCCAAGTGTAACCGTAAATGTTATTGGTCAATATCCATCCCTGCCACACTGGTGATATAAACTATAGAAGTGGGAAGGAGACTTTAAAAAGGCTTGCAGAGAGAATTTGGACAGATTCCGAGAGAGATAGCAAGACCTATTTTTGGGAGCGGTGTGAGACAGATTGGATAGATTTCGAGAGAGATGACAAAAGAGCTTTGGAGATATTTTACGAGAGCGGTGAGACGAGAGATTTGGTGAGAGATTCTGAGAGAGATGGCAAGACAGATGATCGGCAAATAGTAAATAGCGGTGGCGACTCTAAGGAGAAAATTGCTACGAAGAATTCACTAGGCCGACTCGGTAATTACCCTGTGACTGCTGATTTTCTATACTGCCAGGTCCAAGTAGATTTGGTAATATTCTGATCTATGAGAAGGCCCATAATTTACGACCCTGAGTTTATAGTTAGAAATTTGTTACTATTAAGAATTTAATTATTACAATTTTTATTTAAATATATTTGTAGTTTTAATTAAGAAATAATTGCGGGCATAAAGTTCGAAAGTATCAAAATTGTAATATTGATGTCAATTTGTCTTGGATCAAGTAAATTATTTTCTTATTTTTATTATAAGAACTTATTATTAATATAGCACTTAAATAATTAACATCCCCCTATTCATTTCAAGTTAATGCTTCACTGCTATAATATTACTACTTTCATAATAACATTCCGCGGCATAAAAGTTTCAGCAAATGTGATTTCAAATATTGCTTGGAAAAAGCACGAGTGTATCTAAAACAAGAAAAATATCGTTCCTTGCTAATTTGAAAATTAATTTAATCCGGTAAAACTTCAGTTGACCTTCTTATTGCAATATGAAATAAGGCTTTGGTAATCAAAGCTGGAAGATTTCCCAGAGGTAAATAGAATTAAGAAAAGCTTCTCCCCCCCTTCCCTCTCCATCGAGGGTAACTCGTAAACAGTGACAGCTTGAAGAAGTTGGCAGTGAAAACCGTCGGTCGTCACTAAGTTAACCCGGGTAGAAATTGAAGAAACTCCTAAGGAATTACGTTATACATGCGAACTACTAGTCATTAATATTGGTTTTAATTAAGTACATTTCTATCACAGTTCAGTTATGGAGAATGTCAGGCAGACAGAAACGTGTTTTTACTGTATTTGTAATGCACATTTGATCGTTTGGAAGTTAATCACTTACCAACTTGACTGATAGGTCATGAAAAGCAATTTTGTAGTTACCTCGAGACGTGAAAGATTCATTGCAGTGGTGAATCATCTACTCAATACTTGCAGCAGACGTCTTTCGCGACAAGAAAATAACCTCTGGGAGAAATACATCTTCTTCTACTTCTTGATCGGCGTTACTGCCCTTCGTGAACCTGAGCCTTCCATCTGTGTCTATCTTGTGCTTCCATCCACCATGCTTTAACTTTCAGGGTTCTATCCATTTTAGCTTGGCCCTTCCTTTCCTTCTACTTCCGTCTGGCTGAGTGAAGGTTATTTTTTTTACATGGGTTGATATCCACCATCCATCTCACGTGCCTTAGCCATTTAACTCTACATATTTTCAAGGTGTGGATTATGTTAAGTTTTTTGTATAGCTCATGATTGTATTTAAATCTCCATATTCCATTAACACAGCTTGGGCCATAGATCCTTCTCAGGATCGTCCTTTCGAATATTTTTAATTTTTCTTCATCATTTTTTTGTGAGTGTCTAAGACTACAGGTCTTATTAAGGTTGTACACATTTTTAATATCCCCAGAAAACTAATACGGTTGACTGACCTCACTTTAAAAAATTTAAAATGCAGTGTAAAGGCCCTTAATGGAACATCTGAATCCTTAAATACACGGAAAAGGAGAAATGCATATTGATGGTAATTAGTGTAAACAGCAAGCTTGATTCCAAATGTCAACATTATTTGGTGTTACCTGTTAACAAAGGACTTATCTTTTCAAACTTTGAATCAGAATATGATCAGTTCTAACATCTGCCCTAACTTGATACGATTCATTGATTTTATGGCTCGGAGTCGAGATCTGTGAAGATGGGTTTACGTTTTCTTGTGATCCAATTACGAGTCTGTAAATAGCCAGTTAAATAGACCGTAAGCTAAGTTGAATAAAACTTTAGCTGAACCAAACAGATAAAATAATATTTTTATTGCATTATATGATTACTGAACTATTGTATGACTAAAATCTAAGCTAGGATATATGCTATTTTGTATATTCTGTATACAAATTTAAGCTCGTGGAGAAATTACAGCAAAGCATGGTACACATATTCATAAAATCCGGATCAAAACACGTACGTAGAAGTAATTAAAGTAAAGAACTATGCGAAAGTGTCTGCATGCATAAGTTCGTGTCATCAGAGAGACGTAATGAATTCCGTCATATTTAATTGCACACATTATGCAGTGACTCTTTGTTTATATTCTTATACTCTCGCATTTGATCAATTATATCTTGCACTACAAACCCAAGTAACATTTATAAAAACATTTATAAAAAAAATACGTGTTTTTCTGATCATTCAGAACCGTCCATTAACACGACATACTTCGCGGACCCACGACAGTCGATAATTCTTACGATTTCGACTTTTACCCAATTATATCTTGCTATACGGAATTCACATAACATAAAAGGGCGATAAAAGACAATAGGTAAGATTTTTTTAACTTTATAGTTTAATACATTTGTTGGCAATTGCAGTGAAATAATTTCAAGTGAGAATCCCCAACAATTACAGAAATTACATTAATTTAATATTTTTTCCTCCATTGAAAAGTTGGAATTAGTTAATTTTTTTACATATTTTGTACACTGCGAACCATTATTTGTAATTTAAGCTTCAATTCTTCTGCGCCTAAAAATAAACCTATTAGATTACAAAAAATAAATTGGATTATGCAATTCTGCAATTTGAAACCATCACACTGTATCAAAGTAACAATAAACAACTCTGAAAAATCAATTTCACTTGTTACAAACAGTTAAAAAATTGAAATTTGTTTTTACATTGTAGGTATCATTTGCTGAAAGAGACATGATAAGACTGAAAGATAAATAGAAAACAAATATTTCGGTCATAAGGATTGTACTATTTCGGTTATACAAATTTATCATAAAATCAAATTATGACAAAAGTTAGATTAAGAAAATAATGTATTATTAGCTGTGCTTAAATTTATGGTATCATTAAGCATTTCATTCGTGATTTCAGTAGTTTTAATGTCTAGTACTTCCAATAGATTTCATTTATCTAAGTATTGTTCTGTCTAAGATTACAAAAAACTCCCAAATTCCTTATTGCTTATCTGTGAATAGTGGTTTACGTTCAGTGATTCATTCATTTTATTTTAATCGGGTTTTAAGTGCATTTTAAGTTTCTCTTAGAACAAGGTAGTTTTTACAATTATGTTGATTACAAATAATTACATATGTTATAGATCGATGAGTTTGTTCCAAATACGTATCTTGGGTTTCAACCTAGGTCAAAGTTTGCTTGTACAACGTTTCGACAACAATCTCCGCCACCGTCGTCAGATGCAGTCCACCTGACGTCAATGGCAGAATTTGCTGTCAAAACGTATATAAGTGAAGTTTTGCCGAGAATTGTATTTTCATATGTGATATTAAATATATGTTTCAAAACATAACTTTTTCGAGTGAGGAGGAATGAGTTGTTAAGCGTCATTTAATATTGTGTAAACGCTTCGAAACACCGCATTATATGTGAAATACTTATACGTTTGTGGCTAAAATTGTTAATTTATGTAATTTCTCCGCGTATTCACAACTTTAAAAGGGTATAAATATATACCGATTAAATATAATATTTTTAATAAACTGTATGTTATTGCTTACTAAACAACATTTTGTTTATTAATAAGAAACAAAAATATGATGCATTCAAAATTGAATAATTTCAATAATATTTTGTAGAAATAGCTGAAGAAGTTCCGAAAGTTGGGGGCGAAATTTCGTTTATTTTGAATTAAAATTCTACTGTTTCATTTATTGCATTTTATTCGTTTTAATGATAATACGTTGCGAATTTATGAACAATAAAATGTTCGAAAGCGTATAGAACAAAAAAATTAGGGCGCTTATTGTTCACCAAAAAGGAGTAATGAGGAGATCCAATGTTTCAGACTTGAGGAACCGTGCACTGTCAAGTCCAACGGATAAAGTAAATAGGTTCAAAATTGCTTTTCAAGACATAGACAAAAATACAGAGATCAAGTTAAATGAAATCGTTATATTGTTTAGTCTTATACTGTCATTTAAATTAGAAGATTGTGCAAAAATTCAGCACAATTGGTCATAAGTTAGGAGGTGCAATTTTTTACCCAGCTAGCTACAAAAAACTTTGTGAAACAGCGTATGTTGTGTTGATGAACAAAGCATTTTATCTTCTTTGGGACATAAGTTCCAACAAACTCTTTACTCATAGATTATAGCCCAGATATATGTACTTCTTACTTTTGTCAGATTGGTATTTCAAATAGATGATATGGAACTGTACCAGTTATTATTGTTACTCGTGAACTGTTTATTGAAAACAACGCAATTATTTACTAAAATTTCCTGATTGCATTTAAAATGTAAGACTGTGTCATTCCGGAACACGATATTATATCAGTCTCGGCAGTAATTTATTTAGAATTATTTTATATTGGTCATCTATTCTTTCCGAATAACTATAAATAAAGTAACTTCCTTTCGAAGGAAAACGAAGTTCCTCTTTAATTATTATATAGGAACAGTCCGAAGATCCAACTCCCTGAAGTATCCGTATGCCTTGAATTTAGACATTTAGTTATAAATAATTATAACTTTTGTAACATTCAAGTATTTAAAAAACATCCTATAGTTAAAATAGGTTGGTTTTATATGTGTATGTATGTTTCGCATAAAAATTTTAACTCGTGGAGCAACTTTAACCAATCTTTTTACACGTATTCTTTGCGACTTGGAAACAAACGCTGTGGGGTTAAGACACGATACCATCCCTAGGGGCGTGGAAAGAAGTTTTAAAATTTCGAAAGACGGTCGACATTTGCATCGATTGAATATTTTGGGGCCTTGGGCCTATCGATGTTGTTTGTGTCATTTCAATCCCATAAGTAATAATTCTGTTGGAGGGGCCTTTCATAAAATAACCTGAAAGGACAAGATTGGATTTTGTGTTAAAGGACATCACTTACTTAAATTTTAACATTCAGCATGTAACATAAAATGTACTCCAGCTTCATAATGCGGGATGTGGTGGAATTGGTGAAAGTAAATAAATAACAAGATTCAGAGTCATGGAAATATCTGATTTTAATTCCAACAGTGATTATAATTCTTACAGTTAATATTAAAATTGAATTTTACTTCAGCCCGGAATTGAATGAGGGTGGGATACTAAGAAATCAGTCGCGATTCGTGTCTATTCCAGGGTGAATTGTGAAACATCAAGCCGGTTATGTTGAATCTAACATTCCATCTTCTTAGATAGAGTATGGGGCCTTGAATAATAAAGGTTCAAACAGGTGACGCTCTCGATGCCGGTACAATAACGTCTGAACCCAGAGATTATTTTCGAAATAAATGCTGTTCCAGGATATTATACAAATTCTCAACCAAGAAATGCTAAATATGATCAGATACACTTTAATGTAATATATCATTTCACTGAAACTATTCCAGGAAGTAGATTTTTATAATTTAGTGAGAGTGAAACAGAAGGCTTTAAGGGATTTTTCAAGCCGTCCACTAGTTCATGTTTAATGTGTTTGAAAAACATTAACTAAACACTTAATTAAGGAAATAAATAATTAAGTTTTAAGAATTACTGGTGCTTGTTATAGGAAAATTGATCATCACTTCTGCGCAAATGGAAGGGAATGTTGACATGAGTGTAAAAAAATACGGAACAAGATCAATAATTTGACATAAAGCTGATCATTATAATACAAGGAAAAAAATAAGTCTGGAGAAACGGAAATCTTATAATCTTGACAAATAACTGTATTTGTCTTAAGAATGCATGTTTATAATATAATACAAAGATTTTAAAGAACAGAGGACCATCTTGGTTCAAACCAACGTTAAAAACATGAGTTAAATTCTTTTTCGCAAATGAATGATAAAATTTTACACTGAACTGTATGGAACAGCTTATCTATAGCTGGGATATTAAAATTATACGCTCGAGTGTGTGTGTAGAAATCAGTATTGGTGTGATGCAACCTTCCTAGCTAACCTACTCTGCGCTAGCCTTTTCATTTCAACGTAATTATTACATCCTGTGTCTTCCCTAATCTGCTTAGTGTATTTCGTCCTTGTTCTAACCCCATACACTTCCTTCTTCTTCTAATTTTAAAAGACCCTCGTGTCTCAAAATGTGGCCCATTAATCTATCCGTTCTCTTGATCAAAGTCCTCCTCTTATTCTCCGTATAACTGGTTAGTTATTACATTAACCCATCTATAGCACCACATTTCTGATCAGAATTAATAGGCATCATGTTAAGTTAATATAAATTTGAAAAAATCATTAGATAAAAATTTTATGACCTGGTTCAGATCAATCGAAAAACATAACGTTTTGGTTCGTATTTTTTTAACTTCTTCAGGTGTATATCCTTTGATGAAATAGTAATGGACAACGTGTTAATCAAGAAAACATCATGGTATAAAATTGACTTAGAACCGAAATATTAAAAAGCAAATGTTACACAACTAAGAAAAACGTAGCTAATTTTCATCAAAAGTTACACTAAACGATACAATACATTTAGAATTATAATACAAAATTTAAATTTCATAAATCAGACGTAAACCTTGGGACACATCACTTAACTTTCTTTTTCTGCATTAAATTATAAATTTGAAACCTTAGTTAGATTTTCAGGAATGAGCCATGTTTGATTGTGGAATTTGTGCGGTGGAGACTTTGCTTTGCTAATGTTCATGATAATGGGGCCTGAAGTTAGTTTTTTTAATTTAATTATGTCGTTATTTTACAAATTAGATAACGTTAATAAATTGTGGAATATCATGTTCAGTTGATATTGTTCCCTCTCGTTAGGATACTGTTGACAGCTTCCTTTAAGTGTCTTGTTTGGTGTTTACAGGCTAGTTATGACTGGAAGTTCTTGAGAAATACCTTTAAATTCATATTTCTTAAAGGAAATACGAGTGACAAGCTTGTTTTGTACTTAAGTGGTGATTTAAAACGGTAAATAGTCTGTATACAAGGATGTGCGAAAACACTTTGACCACTGCCCACGGCGATAAAGAATGTTACTTGAAGAAGTTGCGCATGACGCGTTAAAAATGTGTCGAGCAGATACGAATGAGGAATCATTCTGGTGACGATACGTCCCGGAAATGGGAAAGGCCATTCACATAAATGGTTTTTACCTAGGGCAGATTATTGTGGTCCGAAACCTGGGAGCAAGAATCTCGGAAATGACGAATCTGGTGGGCTGTTGCCGTAGTATTGTCGTGTTCGTCTATGAAAAATGGCTGCAGGACGTTGAAACAGTAAGACGGCCACAAAATGTTGGGCGTGAACGACTCATCAGAATCCCAGGATCCAAATAAAATTGAAGTGTCTGTCTATCTGTCCGTCTGTCTGTCCGTATATTTGTCTCGAATAGGCTCCGAAATTGCTCAAGGATTTTCAATGAGGGTTTTGAAAAAGCAATTTAACTTATATATTAGTGAATATTACATTTCGATAATGATATGTGAAGTGAAGGTTTGTTTTCTTAACGTGCGTCAAAATCGCCTAAATGAATGCGAGAAACCTATACACATGATTTTTTCATGCTTCAAAACGGCTCAACGGATTTCAATGAAAATTTCAGGGATTGAAACAGGAATTTTAAATTAAATTTTCGTGTATGTTTTATTTCGATATCTTGAAAAGTTCAGATGATATTTATATAAATATTTATAAATACATTGATTGCTGCTGTCCGAATTGCTCATTTTTATTTTATATTATTTTTTGGGTATCAGCCTACATGAAAGTGACCCTGAAACAGGCAACTCCCGTTTAATAGCATAGGAAGGGAATTGAATTTGCTCCGAAACGTATGATAGCGGGACCTATTCTAAAGCAACTGCGAGTTATAAGAAGCGACCATAAATAGATGATACAGAACCTTTTATATATTCAATGAATTCAACTTTTTGGAAATTCTGTACTTGTTGATTCGTTTTTAGGGCAAAATAAAAAGAACTGTTTCGCCGTGACAGTCTTTATCTCTTAATAGTGAGGGCAATAACTGGCGTGTATTGTATTTTAAATCCGGGAATGCCATATTGTGGAAACTAAGCTTTGCTGCGTGATTAAGAACAATAGATGTTTTCTTGAAGTACTCCATGACTTGTTGACATAAATCGCACCAGGTGTCGAGATCATCCAGTCTGGATTTTCACAGCTGAAGCAGCATGTATAAATTTGCACCCAAAGGAAACTTGTAAACTTTGAAGGGCCACGAGCAATATTGCCTTGAAGACGAAACTAGGAGATCTGTTTGTTGTTGGTCTATGGACTACTGGCGTCGTAAGCAAGGTCAAATATCTCCTTGATATTCCTTCAAACTGCTCCGTGGCATGGTACATTGTCTTGTTGGAAATAACCATCTCCTTTGAGATACGTCTTCCTCATAAGAGGAATCGATACTTCGATTCATCTAACCAAAGCTGAGCTGTTAAACCTTTGTGTTCCTTATCGAATCGGAAATATGTTGTTTGTTAACACACCCATTATTCAGGCTGGCAGTCCGGTCTTAAGCACTGTAACAATTTACAAATGATAAAAATGAACAGCAATAATAAAAAAATATTTGAATTGAAACGAAAAAATGTATACACTTTTAGGCTAGGTTTTATTTTTCGAAATTATATCCTTGCAATTTTATTATTAGAGAACTAGTTGACCAATATCCTGGTAAATACGTAGAAAGTAAATTATGTACTTGGCGTATAATAAAACAATATAAAACTATAATACTTTTTATATTTATACCAAGAAAGTGACCAGTATAATCATTTAAAGTCAAAATACCTTTTAAAGTATCCACACCCCGTTACAAGTTTTTTTCAGGCAAACTTGGAGTCAAAATGACGAAAGCTGTTTTCTTGAAGTACTCTATGACTTGTTGACATAAATCTCTTTTAAAGGATTACATTGTTCAGTTATTGTAATTTAACCATGGCATGGGATGGCCCACATTTAGCAAAATTCATATTTAAGTTGAATTGTGGCCAGAGAGACATGGGAGTGTGGTGGAAACGACAGGGTAAAACCCTGATTCCGTAAATACTACCATAAAAGTCTTTCCGTGGGAACGAATGTCAGGAATGTTACCATAGAGGGACGCTACATGATGATCACGCTCCAATGAGTGGACGTAAAATATTGAGAAACGGCGGGTCACGTAAGGTTGGTGATCGATCACCTACCATTAATTGGCGGATCTCAGGCTGACTTTGAATACGAGAACATCAATTGGATCCTAAGATGCTTCTTTGGAGCAGTCAAAGACGGACATCACTGGAGGAAGAGATACAATTATGAGTTGAATAAATTATGTAATGAAGCAGACATTTTTTAATATATTAGAATTGGCAGATTGGGCTGGGCGGGCCACGTAATTTGGATGGATAACAAGAGGACTTGTAAAGTCGTGTTTAATGCTAAACCGGAAGGGAAACGATGAACTGGACGACCCAAACTGAGGTGGGAAGATTGAGTGGCTCAGGATATAAAAACCTTGGGGGTGATAAATTGGCGGAATGTTGCCATTAACAGGAAGTAATTGCAGGAGATTCTGAAGAAGGCCAAGGCCCACACCGGGCCAATGATGATGATGGTATTGAAGTCACCTCAAGTGTTGGCGTGGAGTGTTAACACTGGTAAGCCACGGGTAATGCGCTTGTTTTCAACTCAATAAACCACGGTTAATCCTAGAGAGAGAGAGAGGTCACATGTTCTCTAATCATAGGCTGGCCATTTAAGAATTTTTTCTTGTATATATAATAAATTATTTTATTTAAAGTAAATTTATTCATTTGGAATATTACCCACCACAGTGAATATATTGTAAATGATATCACTCAATTCAAAGTTTTTTTCTTCAATTAATTTCGATATTGTAAGCTTTTATGTAACAAAAATGGAATAGTAGTTTTAATAATACTTGATTGAAAATATCAGATAACTTCAGTGTTTAAGTAAACACTATTAATTTAGAAAAATAATGAAAAATAAAGTTGTTAGGTAACAATGTCTTAGCTGTGAGGTCGGAGCAACTCTGGAAGTAATACCGTTCAAACAATTACTTGGCATGTTGTCTTCTTATGCACTGCGTGTTACCGGGAATAAAATGGTGATAACAATACCGCTTCTTTCCAGTATCAGCTGGTTTTTGTTTAAATTAAGTACTGACTTTTTTATATCTTCAAAATCAAGGTTCAACGGAAAATTTTCATATCCATCAAAACAGAATTTGCATTTCGTGCATCCTTACACCGATCTCCATTGATTATTATTGAGCAAAATTAAAACTTTTTAAATCATTAAAAAATTTAAATATAAATAAATATTACATTTTCTTAGTCCAGTCTTGTTATCAGATAATTCCCAAGGAAGAATAACCTCATTCAGACTTCAAATATTAATGATTTTAAACAGCGGAAGCCTCCGACCCAAATATCAATTTCAACTTATTTGAGCAGAGAAGAAATAATTATTTACCTATGCAAGTGGACATGACAATACTGTATTATTATACGTACAACACGGTCATGTTACACAAGGAATCATAGTTTTTTGAAAACACTTTTAGTAACTTTACTCAATTTTAAGCCCATTATATAAATTTTGAACATCTATAATAATAATAATAATACGAGCATTAACGGACAATAGTTGCAAACCTAACATTTTTCTACAACGACTAAAACATTAAGACTATGATGTTAATGTGAGAAGATCATAGAACAAACAGTAAAGTACCAAAAAACTTATCATAATACATTGCATAATTTATTCATATTATCAGTATCATGTTAATATACACAATATTACGTTGTAATATGTGACATTTCTGAAATGAATCTGTTTTTCGAAAATGTGATTACAAGTCTTAAATAGAAGTGTTGTCAGAATCTAAACAATGATTTAGGTAAATGGAATGTTTGTTGACTGGATTGTGTTTAGAAGTCGACAGTTTAACTTAAGCATAAAGCAGAGAAATACAAATCTAAACTGAGTACATTAATTAGCAATCTGAATCACATTCTCTAAAGTAGGTAGGGATTTAATTGTTGGTTACTGTCGAGGAATGTATTTCTTTTTATATCGGACTTCTTTATTCGGTGTGTGTAACTGAATTATTGGAACATTATAGAAATCTGGTAAACGTCTTTGCAATCGGCGATTCATCCGATCATATCACTTTAAAACTAGACGAGGAAATACGTCTATTTTCTTAAATTTAACGAACTTGGCGTTCTTAAATTCATTACTTCCCGAAAATCGGGTCATATTTGCACATAACTGTTGTTACCGAGGAAAGAACCTTGGTAAGGGGAGAAAATCGAGTTTGCATGGAACTTAAGAACGAACCGCCTGCTATGAATATTCTTGTGCAAGATGAAAAATTAATGATTTCTTAATTTTAAATAAGTATTCCTTAAGTGTTCTACTTTCTTTAGAGCCACGTTTGAAAGTTTGCAGTAATACCAACTTCAATTTACTATGCGTAATGAAGGAATAGTACGACTGCTACGGAATGCATCTCACCCTATAAGGAGACTGAAACTGACTAAATTTGAGCCCAAGATAAGATCTCTCTGCAGCAAACATCAAGCACAGAGCTCACACAAAATTTAGTACAAAAATGCAGTTGTTATCTTACGATGGATGTTGGAATCATGAAAAAATTAAATAATATTTACTAAAAATAAAAATGCTATAGAAAAATCTTTCATATAAATTATTTTGTTGTCCATTAATTTTACTTACTGCCTGTTCTAAATAAACACCTACTGATTGCTTCAAAAAACGCTAGCATTTATCTTGAAAGGTAGTATTAGGCTTCATTTAGGAAATAATCCAAATTTATTTGTTTTACAAAGGGGTCATCAGAAGACTTAGGTGGGTCTTGGAAAAAAAAGGTTTTTGGAACACTAAAGTGAACCAGTGACACTAATAAGCTAAATCCTCATAAAAAATAAAATTCACTAGCTGAAATACCCGGCGTTGCTGGGTTCATATAAAAAATAAAGCAGGAATGTAAAATTAGAGAAGTTTTTTGCAGTTATTGAGGGTTCCCTACATTTATAGCTCTAAAGGTACACTACATTTATAGCTCTACTCCAGAGGGATCACTTTTAGCTAGAAGGGCTTATAAACCCCTGTTTTAAATAATTTCTAAGAGACTAAATCTATTTCCGTTGTTGAACCCAACCTATTTTTTAATCCTATGTTGAATAAATGGCGAAAAATCGTCAAATTATTTTTTTTAAAGAGAGATATCATTTTGACCCATATCCATTAGTCTGAGGAGAAAGGGTCATATGAATTAAAATTGTAGAGAATTAAATTTCCAAGTGTCTTCAGAATTTTTCTAAAACCCTCAGTTTTCGAACTACGGGGAACTAAAGTTGGAGGGGTTCTAATTGCAATTTCTCATTGCATTGTAGCGGGGGGGCGGGGGGGGGGGGTTGGTCCACCTAGGGATGATAGGTCTCGATGAGAATTAGCCCTTACTTTATCTTAAAGTTTTGACAGTGAAAAATGTCACTATCAAATGCATAATATTTATTTACTTTTACAAATGAGCAATTATTAAACGTTAAAATTTATCTGACGCGAAAAATAAAAATAATTTATCAAAATACGTTTATTATTTCCCGGGTAAACGATAGGTTTGTTACGACGGGAAATCGTCATAATTGAAATATATCATATTATAGATCAAGAATATAGGCGACCCGCATTCAAATTTAATATCCCGATGCGTGTATGGGACACGAAAACTTTGACGTGAAATGTTTTCCAATTTTTCACATATATAATTTCATAAAATTTGGACGAGTAATTTGAACGCCTATAGGTGGGAATGCATACTGACGCACTGACTAAAGGTTTTTAGATATATAGAGTTCAATGTTACTAACAAATAAACAGTGCATGGGAAAATTAATATTCTTTACCTCTTTCATTTCAGTCGCCAGATCAGCTGCAATACACAGATCACTGGTTTTTTACGTTACTGAATTCGTTTTTATTTATTTTTAATCCAGGAATAAAGTTATATTCTACTGTTATGTTAATTGCAATAAAAATTCTCATTGCTTATTATATTTCTTAGTTTTTTGAGATATATTCTTTAGCACTTCATATTATTTAAATATGTGAACCTTAAACCGGTTTTCTTTTGTGTATTTATATAATTACTCACTTGTTTATATTCTTATTTGTGTGTTTTGTTCAATTTCCTCTATGAATGGATTATATAATCCCATGAAATGAACTTCCGAGGATCGACTATCACCACTAATCCGTGGCTGTAAATTCGTGTGCGAAAACTGAAAGTAAGGAAAAACACATGACGAGGAAAGGAATTAAGACATTTCCCACGGGGCGAAACAAACGCTTTGTGAAACAGCGGCGTATTTACATAAGATTTGAATAACTACCTTCGCAGAGTGCGATGGGAATGTACCTTAGTGGCTGAGGTCATGTGGGCCGTCAGGACGGTTGACGCGAGATGCAAATGTCGCAGCCTACGTAACTGATATATCCATCAAATGCAAATATTTTCGTATGAAAATACATAGGTGTAACAAACGTGAAGATAGAGATTTGGAATGCAAATTAGCAAATGTTTGATTGAGGCCGTTAGGTGACATCTTCGACATTGCTCATTGCGGCGTCAACATTGGAGACTGACTAAACTTGATACCAGAGGACCAAGAAATCGAGGAGATGATAGAATGTTACTTCAAGTAATATGACTAAGAAGCTCTTTAAAAGGCATACTGATAAGTTAAAATAGGAATATTATAGACGAGGTGACATATCGTTCTAAACGGACGAAGATAATACGTAATGAACGTGTAACTAGTCAAAAATAAGATAGGGTAAATTAAGTACTTATTTTAAAAAACACAAAGCAAATAAAACAAAATTGAAATTTATTATACCAAATAAATGTTTAAATTCAACATTTTTAAATGTCCTTAAGCAGTAATTAAAATAATTACGTTCAAATATAGGGGTTATCAATAAGAACGTGTCGGTGTTGAAAGGTTGAAATTCAATAAAACAAGCAGTGTGTGAGGTATTAATTAAATTCTTTTTTATTTGATGCGCCTTTCAAATAAAAAAAGAATTTCCTTAATACCTTACAACACATTATATTTTTACATTGATCCGCCCATATTGAAAAGCCCTATAGTTTAGTTTTGGTGAAATATTGCGGAGGTAATACATTTACATATTTGTAAATAAATGTATACTTATGTTCCATAACGTATTTTCATTATTACGAATACAACATTGTTTCAAAATATAAAAGACTCAAATGATTGTGGATATAAGCAGTTCTAATGTTTATGTTTATAATTTACTTTCTCTGATTGTAATAATTTGTCATCTTCCATTTTACTTGATAATTTTATCGCATCACTAATTATGGACTATACAATTTATTTAAGGAATCATGTAAATTATTTATTTAGCGTATAATATCTGTACTATTTTAGATAAAAGTTTTCGCAATAAAAATAAATGTCACTAATTATAAAAGATTATTGAAACGTACAAAATTACAATAGTGTTCTGTGCAGTAAATAAGCAAAATAAATTTTTGGTTTTGTCACTTGATTGAAAGCTACAAGCTGGCATAAATTTTTCATGGTATTTATTTCAACATTAATATCTTGTAAGTATTTTGACTAGCTCTTTTTTTAGTTTTTGTACGTTAATCACTGACGTTAATATTGTAAGTTTTCATTAAATTAAAATTATCTGGGCAGTCATGAAAAATATAATATACATGTTAAAGGCTGCATAAGTTGGAATAAAAAGTTTATTTAACGAATTAAAAATTATTCATTCAAATGTTTAAGCCTACAAACTTTTCGTTCTTACATTATGACCTCTTTTAGAGCAGATATCTCCCAGCCAATTTATTACTTCTCGAAGAGCTCCTAATTTAATTACAAATGCCGAGAGTGTTTAAAAGTTGTATGAAGAATTTGTAATTTGATTATTAAACTTTTTATTCTGCTTTATTCTTCCATTGACAATAATATTGCATTGAATAAATACCGGATCAAGAATAGATATATTAATCATATGTTTATCAAATTGCTTCATTTTTTCCTCCTAGGCTCTACTGCCCATTGAGGGCCTGGGCCTACCGAGTCGACTGCGGACTGTCATCTTGCATGACACATTCCAAATTTGGAGTGACACGTGGTCAGCGTATCGATAAATTGCTTCATTGTTCTTTATTAATAAAAAAAAGCCTTTATATATAAAATCAGGAACTTTCAGTATTTCTGTCATAATAATCTGTAAATGGAAAAATTCTTTAATGCATCATTATTTTAACAATAAATAAAATGGCATTTACTTTTTTTTAACAGTACTTCTCATATTTCTCTATTTTAACCTTAGTATATGATTATACATTCAGCTGCGCAATGTATGCATTACTATTTAAATGTTATTAATGAAAAACTGAAGACTATTAAATTCAAAAAGTGGAAGTAATTTTATTTTTTGTACAAGTGGAGATTTATTGATAAATTGTTTCACTTACGCGGTAATATGGCGGAAATATCGAAAGTTAATGGTTTCACATATTAAGACTTTATTTTAATTAATGGAGAACAGTTGTGGACTATTTTATCGTTTTATATGAATTTATATTATATTAAACATAATTACTTATAGATAAATAATATAACAGTAATATATAAAATTATATTACACATATTATATTATTATATTGAACAGTTTAAATTTTGAACTTCATCTGGTGAGATTTAAAGTCCAAAAATACATATACAACATATATAATACAATTAACATATTAAAATGAAAAATTACCAAAATAAGAAATTAAAATTATGAAAATTTATACGTCCATGTCGCGCAACAAAAGTAGCCGAAATAATAGTTAAAAGAAATAGCTCAAAAGGTACTGCTAATGCTCAAAACAACAATGGAAGAAAGTTAACATTGAATAAAAATAAAAGTTTATAATAGTCAGAATCATAAATTTTGTTTAAATTATTTGTTCATTTTTCACATTAAAAGCCGCATTATTAGACCTGCTGTAAAGTATCTCACTCATCAGTCTACAGCAAATATTAGATTCAGCATCTCAACTATAAATAAATTCCCAATTAAATTAATAGTCGTTTTAATTTGCATGCTGCGACAGGACTGAACGTTAAATAAAGTAATTAATCTGGTTAATGTTATCAATAACATACGAGGCATGAATTTGAATCGAAACTTTCGGGACCTCCTCAGTTCATTAACATAAAATATTATAAAGCTTCCAGTTAAAATTTTAGTTTCAACGTAATTTATTTACTGTCACAAACGATAAATTATTAATTATAGACAACTGAAGAAAGTGAATTTTTTTAATTTAAAGTTTCAAGTCGCTTTGACAGCTAGGAACGTGAAATTGTAAGACCATAAACTTTCACCATTAGAATATAGGAACTGTTTTCTCTTTGGTAAACATGCCGTGATGAGAACGTAGATGGACACTCCGAGACTTGCATCGAATTTCTAATATGAACTGGATGCGTCCGGTGAACTCCAGTTCTCCAATTTTGAATGCGACTCCAGTGAACTGTTTTCGTGAGGAATACCAGGAAACTCTTGCATTTGACACGTACGTGATTCCTTTTATGGCGGTGTTTTGAAACGTGACCAGAACGCATTGTAACATCACTAATTTCCTATGTTGATTGCTACAGGAAGGGAAGAGCTGATCCCGTAGCACGCTTAAATTCTTCCGCTACGCTGTTACAAATGATTTCATAACTGTTTACATAAAGCAGACAAACTCTATGTAGGAAGTGTTTCCTATCTCCGAAGTATTTATTACATCCGAAAAATTTATCTGTACCGAATGGAGAATTATCAATTTATTTTAAAATATTTGGATCATGAAGAAATATTTATATTTTTCATCATAAAATGAATAAGTAAAGAAATTATGTGTATGAGAGGAAAATGGACGGGTCTATCTGCTCTGTATAAACATAATCATATACTGGGGCCTGCTAATGAGTAGGCATCTCATGTATCAGGTAATTGTATCATCATAACTGTATTGTTAAATTGTGTAAATAAAGTTAACAAATAAACTAGAGAGAGAGAAACAGAAGGGGGGTGACAAACAGTGAAGTTATTATTTATGGTCCATACCTGTGTATTTTTTATTAAAATTTTATTTTAACAACTAGGTCTTTATGTCCATATAAAACCTTTAATGTTAATATTTATAATAAGATATTATTATAAGAATGAAACTCTATTTATAATGAAAACACTATATATATATTTACAAAAAATTATACATATTAATTTCCTTACAACTGAATCCAAGACCTTTACACTTAGGGCCGTTTTAAATGGGCCTTCTCATAGATCAGAGTAGCTAATACAATTTTACTACTCCCAACTGATATCACCAGGAAATCTGTAAAAGATTACAAACAGAGGTATTAGGCGTGCCGTCTCAGGTAAGCCTGGAACTTCTAGCTGCTCTGGAATGGATCACGCCTTCCTGCCGTTGTTATTGTCCGTGGTCAGGATAATTTCCAATCTTTAACTGCCCAATCTTAACCTCCACGTCCTTAACAATCAAACCATCATCTCCTTAATGCTCAAATCATAAACACCCCCACGTCCTTAATATCCAACTCCTCATCTCCATCCTTTGTCCTTAATATAATGTCCGAAATTCGTTTCTGCTAAGGTTTTTAATAATTTTTCCCACTGCCTTATTTTGTATTCCGTCTGTGGTGTGACTCGATATTGTCCAATACAAATTATTGTCTGATCTGTCTGGGAGGAGCCTTTTGCCCCCCTCGCCATTGTCTAGATCTGTGCTTTGAAGGAAATGTCCATTCACTCAAATTTTTATTCGTAAGTATTGCCATCAATCTGTGTTTCATGTCATTAGTTTAGATGTAGTAAACCCAGATATCGATATCCATGCTGACAGCCAACAAGTTGGTTGTTTAGAAATGCTTGACGGATGTGTTTGTCGACTCTAATTAGATGTGGCACGAATCCGAACTGATTACTTTCAATAAGTTTGTTTTCTCTAAGAAACTCTTTAGGCTAGAGTTTAATATTTTTTTCGAAAATTTTGCATATAGTAGAGAAATTGGTCTGCAGTTGGCTAGATACGTTCTATATTTCGTGAGATTCTACATGGCTTGTTTGCATGTTCAGTGGGGGAAAAAAGAGGAAAGAAAGTATTGTCGTATTAAGGAGAAACTTCCCCTTCAACAGAGTTAAAGTGAGCTCCTATCTATTTCTACTACAATATGGGTGCAGTTGTCCACTGCGCATTATGTTGATACATGATTAGCTAAATCTCCCGAGCAATACCTATTCTTTGCATTTTATTGATTATTACATTATTGGATAAGACTAGGTGTGATTTGGAGGAATGATTTCATTTAAAAATTAGATTTTACTAGACAAAAATTCCATTTTCAGCTCTATTGTACTTGTGTGGCGCCGAAATGAGCATTGATATATTTAGGTAGGGAGTCTTACGCTACCACATTTTCTCAACGGGCTTTTGCTGTTATTCCTCGTCCTATTCTTTTATAACCGTGCACTTTTGCTTGACTGCTCTTTTTTGTTACAGGCTACATGAGCGTGGTCCACACCCTGGCAACTCCCCTTTAATAACAAGTAAGATAATATTTAATGGGAGCGCGGAAGGAAGACAGGAAGAAAGCCAAAGCTTGATTAGGGTCCTGGGTTATAGTTAAAGTATCCTACCCGCTATTCACCTCAAAGGGATACAGGGTGAATCCCAGAAAATCT
This sequence comes from Eucriotettix oculatus, assembly GCA_034510155.1. Classification (NCBI taxonomy): domain Eukaryota; kingdom Metazoa; phylum Arthropoda; class Insecta; order Orthoptera; family Tetrigidae; genus Eucriotettix; species Eucriotettix oculatus. The sequence continues at coordinate 82,567,781 of CM067376.1, forward strand.
GTACCTGAGATATAGGTGCCTCGGTATGTGAGAACCTCGAAAACCTAGAGAGAGAAAGAGGCATTCCCGAAAGTAAGGCCCATCCTCAAGGTGGAGGGAAATGTCGGAAAGTACCAAGATAAGCTCCAACATTTCTAAAGTTACTTTCAATAGTAAGTTTGCTTTTTATGTAGATTTTAGACCTTGGAACACCTGCAGACACACAAAACGGATTACGAATCCCTATTCTTCTATGGGGTAAATGGACCTTGGAGCAGTTTAATATCAACCGTGTGAATGGAAGAACAAACAGATTATTAGTTTTTGAATTTATTTGCAAACAGAGAGCAATACATTAAAAGAAAATTTCAAATGTGCATTATTTATTTTGCTCTAAAAACTTAACGTAAAGAAAACTATAGCCTGATTTATTGCATTGCCATTGGCGAAGTTAAGTGGTATGATGTATGCTTCCGAGTATTCAACAAAATAAACGAGGTAATAATGATGATGGATGATGATGGATCCTTAAAATTAAAATTATCGAATTAAACTACCACCATGAAAAAATTCTCGACCTGACTGGGAATTGAACGCGGTACGTTTTTTTTGGGGGGGGTGGTTAACAGGCTACTTGAGGGTGATCCTGAAACAGGCACAACTCCCCTTTAATAGCATAGGAAGGGAATTGAAAAGGGGGGGTGCGGAAGGTAGAGCAAGGTAGCCAAGGGTTGACTAGGACCCCCTTGCTATAGTTTAAGGATTCTACGTAGTGTTGCACCTCAAGAGATTCAGGGAAAACCCTAGAAAATCTGCATCAGGTAGGTCGGGCGTTAGGTACAATTCTCACGCCCTTCCGACGAGTTTGCTTTGGGGTCGCAGCATTCTCTTTTCTGTGTCTTCGCAGGTTTTAGGAGGCAGTTGGCCGACTGATCCAATAGGATCAGCGGGCAACTCTTGCCTTCTGCCCAAGGTCTTCGACCCCAGTACATAAACCTCCCAAAATAGGGGAAGGTGTCGCGGCGTGTGGGAACTTTGAAAAAACTCCAGAGAGAGTACGAGGCATTCCCGACATAGATCAAGTGAGCCCCGTATTAATCTGCCTTATATTTCTGCATCCAATGTATAGACCTGGATGCAGGATAGACAGACTGCGACTTACTGAATCCTATTCTATTTATACATAATATCCATTCTTCATTGAAGTCCTAAATTTAAGTTATACAATGAATAACCAATGCCTAGTATAATAGATACCACTACCAAGGAAGGTCCCGATTTCGATTTCTTCTCCAGTCGAAATTATAATGAGTAAATAATTTCTATTACCCTGATGAAATTTACTTTTAAATGATACTGCTTTTTCGTTACACGCCAAGATTGTCAGCGATTAACTGATTAAAAATAATTTTATTACAATGCACATTTGGAAATAAGGAGTTCAATATAGTCAAAATTAATAAAGTAACGATTATAAAATTAATGGCGTATATTCGTATCGTTAAAGAATGAAGAACTAATTAACATTATTAATTACACAAACATATTATGGACAAATACTAATAAAATAAATTCTCTTGTTCCAAATATACGCAGAGCAAAGAATTAAAATCTCGCCAGAGCATTGTGGATTTATATTTAGTAAATGTAATTTCGTAGGGGACCATATAAAATTCAAAAATTTCAAAAAGAGTTTTATAATGTAAATGTGTGATTAAATGTAAATAAAATAAAAAAACATACATTGCCCCTATCGGAAAATTTTTCTAAATATGATGGTGATATTAAAATAATGTTTCTTGAGACGTAATACCTAAACACTGACAATACTGCTGAAGGGAACAGATGTACTAAATATAAGAGTAATGTAATATAGAGTAATAAAGGCAGATATTGGTAGATGGGATCATCAATTCCAAGTGAAATGTAAAAAGCAAAAAACAGATGTTGGTAAATTCTCGTTCCTAAATATGACCATCAACGACTGGAATAATTTACCTGTGGGAGTGTTTGGAGGAAATCCTCTTCAGGAAAATAAATTCAGGACAAATCTCAAAAAACGTGTGAAGTGAAGTGGGTATTTTGAATAATATAAATGTATATTAGAATTTAAAAATTAAAGTGAAGTGTTAAGATAATACAATTCTTGTAGTGTTTCTCTTTTTTCTTTCAGGGCTATAGAAATTTTAAAGGACAGTGAATATTTTTCTTTAGATTAGGAGTTTATGTTTAATAAATTTCATTTTGTTTCTGCCACTGGGCTTGCGCCCAACTGTAGACTTACAATAAATACAAATTAAGACGTCTACTCTTGTTAAGGCAGTCAGTAGAGGCTTTCGAACAGGTCGTCGGCTTCCATAGCCCATATGGCGAACAGTTCGTTCAGAACCGTTCAAAGTTAGTCCTTGATTACGATTTTGACGTACCGTTGCTCTTTTGTAGCTCTAGACAACTCTCCTTTCAGCATTGATTAGCATGTGACGACCACAAGCCTGAAGTTGAGACTTTTTTTTTTGCGTGGTAGTCCACACTCTGTAAACATTAATAACTGCTACTGTCGAAGACTTCACAAGAGCAGCCGTTTTACTGATACTAGTTCCGACGATTCGAGCGCCCACGATCGTCCAGCGTTCAAACTCGGTTAAATCACGTCTTTTGCCCATATCTTCGCAAACAACACGGTACAACCGATGATTCACTTCTGTATTCTCAACACTGTGACGCTGTCAGGTGGTCATCATAATTTGGCCACTCGTTTAGTATGTCTTTCCCATTATAAACTGACAATAGCAACACTATTAAAATTCGATTCAATTTATTTATAAGTAATATTGGATTAAACTCGAAAACCATCTTTCGAAAGACTAGAAATTTTGAACAAACATAATCAAGACGCGAAAGTTCTCCTGCTACAAGAAGCATATTAATCTATTCCTGAAGTTATCAGTCGGTCTATAGCTAATTGAAGTCTATCTTCCTACAAAAGTGCTGAATAAGTGTTATGTGCATAGCATGGTTGTGTACACTATACGTTATCGTTTCCACTAATTGATTTTTTCTTTTGTTCGTGATATTGTTGCACATCTATTGACGAGATCTGCTGTCGCCTGAATCCGTACGGATATATTTACAAATAATTCAAAAGAGTAGTGTATTGTGAAGTGTTCTTCTTACAAAAAATATTTTAAATTTACACTTAACCATCCATTTTATCCTTATTTCAGACTAGCTATTTCCGCGACTTCGTCCGAGCACGAAAATAGCTTTTTTATTTTGCCCTAAAAAGCGAAAGTATCATTTATTTATAATCGCTTCACATCAAACCTTATACCTCGCAGTTTGTTTTGAACTGGTTTACAACAATAGATGGCATGAGAATGCTCTCCCCCATGCTGCCAAAATTACGCATAATAACACAATAAGTGGGATGAATAGTATAGGAACGGCAAATAGGCTTTTAACTTGCATTCGATTTTCAAGTCGCCTTTCGCGCGGAATTTCAAAGGATTTATAAATATTTATATTAATATGTTTTTAACTGTGTAAGATATCGAAATTAAAATTCCTGTTTGTACTGTTCATTGAAATCCGTTGAACCGTTTCAGAGCATAAACAGATCAAGAGTATAGGCAACCCGCAAGCAATTTTTGGAGAATCAACCACACGTATGCCAAGAAACCTTCCCGTAGAAGTAATATTTATGTTGTATTATGTTAATATCTAATCGAAATAAATTATGCACGCATATTTAAGTTAAATTACCTGTTTTTAAAGGTTCAAATTTTCATTGAAATCCGTTGAGCCGTTTCGGAGCCTATTCGAGACAAACATACGGACAGACACTTCAATTTTATTTATTGGTATAGATTATAAATTACTTATTCTCGATTATATATTACGATCCTGTCATTATTTATTTACAAACCTTATATTTTATATTGTTTCTTGTTCGTCTTTGTACTTTCCTATTTTCTATTTTTTTTCTCCATGGCTCTACAGCCCATTGAGGGCCTGGGCCTACCGAGTCGACTGCGGACTTTCATCTTGCATGACACATTCCGAATTTGGAGTGACACGTGGTCAGCGTATCGACCCTCCAACAGTCTTAATCCCGGTCTTGTTGACCATGACAACACAAACATCCAAGCCCATGCCAGGATTCGAACCCGAGACCTCTGGGTTATGAGGCAGCAACGCTAGCCACTACACCACAGGAGTCGGCCCTATTTTCTATTACATTGCATTTTTTATTCTTTTGTATTAATGTATTATTGTTTGGTTAAGGTATTTATTGCTGTTCTTCTGTATTATTTTCATATGAGGTTTGGCATAATTTTTACTTGTCCCTCAGTAGAGGACTAATGGGATCAATATATCAAATCAAATATACTATGGAATCTTAATCTCGCGCTCAAAACATATGAATCGATGATACAGACCAATGGGTAACTATAAGCATTTAATTGCTTAATTTAGGTACATTTCGTAGCCCTATTAACTCTTTGCACGATTCCTTCTATAGGCGACTGCCAAACTAACCATTCTTGGAACTTCCAGATGATTGTTTTTCTTCTGAAGACACTTCTAGCTATTTCACATAATTCACATATACTGATCCTTTATCCTCTACGTCCCGTATTGTATACTGATGTATTTCTTGAAACCAGTCTGAACGCATTTTCCTGCTTTCCTCGAATTTTAACGGCAAAAAGATTTCTGAACACAGGCCGCCAATTAACATAACACAGGTGCCAGTAAAGTACCTCGGCGCTACTGTATACTAATTTACAAAACATTTCCTTTTACGCTAGCGTGGTTATGCAGCTCGATTTAATTTTGTGGCATCAATTAAGAAAAAATAGAATTTATAAAAGCCGTCATCAACAATGGTCCAAATTATGGAACGTACGTAGAAAGGTTCGCATAAAGAAACATTGATCGAACTATGCCCTGGCGTGTTCAAATGTAGAAGACGACGACGTAACATATTTATCTAGAACAGAACCGAAATTAAGCATTGGTAACAGAAAAGTGATGAAATACCGTCGTAAAACATTGTTTGGAAATATTTTTAAGGATAAGTGTTTGGAGACACATATTTACAGATAAATTTAAAACCAGAAAACCTTCTCAACATATTTTTTTTTACTTTTATGAGCATATTTACTGATAATTATAACAAAATAATTATGAAACTAAATCATGACTCTCATATTCGAAGTTTGTTGTGAATCAGTTTCCAGCTCTGAAGAGCTCTAATCAGTTCACCAAGGAAAATTTTTGCCTAATAAACCATAAAGAAAAAATGTCTCCAAAGTTCGATAAAATTAAATCGAGTTAAAATATATATCATTATAAATAGAAATACTATGGTATGGCATTGGAAAGAAAAGTAACGGGATGAGTGGTCTCTGCCTTCAGTATTCATGAATGATTTCGCTCCATGGCTGCATGTGCGTTTTACCTCGTAGTATACGTGATCGTTGCTGGGATGGCAGCCCTTTGTGCGTGTGTGAGAACATACGTGTGACCCAGTTGGCTCCGACGGACGACATTTTCCGAATGTAAATCTATACATGATTGAGAGTCGACGGGAGCGAACCTTGATGAATTCCCCGACTTGGCGCTCGTGAAAGAAGCACCTTGGTCACTCACGCAATCCCAAGGCTGCTCGGGGAGTGACAGCGAGTCCTCTGGGTTAGCATGCAAATGCCACTGAGACCTGCTTGCCACACAACTAAGGCTAGGTTTACACGGGCAGTGATGACTGCCACAAAACAAGGAGCAGTGATGTCAGTGGCGTGTAAACATACGTCAGTGCTGCACTGACAACTAACAATCCATCGCTGACACGAGAGCACTGCCTCAGTTTTAGTGGAGCGTGTAAACAGTATGTCAGACATGCCTGGCGTTCCCTCTCCACGGCACTAGACGCTGCCCACTTAGGAGGCCAGTTAGTGGCAGTTACGGTTGTCAATTATCGATTGTGAACAGTGTGGAAGGGCTGACTATCGATTGAGCGATGGTAAACAGTTTGTATTTTGCATTGTCAATACACGTGCAGTTTGATATAGTGTGCGATTGGAGTAGGTGAACCTTTATTGTTAACAGTGGCTAGTAGTTTAGTTCAGAAAGCTTTTGGGAAAGAATTGGTATGTTGCAACTACTCGCCTATAAATTTTCAGGTTAGCTTTCCAAAAAGAATTATCGGCCACCCTCCAACAGCACAAACTTTAACTGGCAAAAAAACTAAGCGAAAGAATCATATTAATCTATAAACGTACTACTATCACTCAAAATTAAAAATAATTAATTTTTTTGTTCAGTAATTGACATCTTTAAGGGGATTAAAACAACAAGTAATAAAAACCGAGTCAATTAAGCACTGAATAACAGTTTTTGAGTACAGGCGTTGTTTTTATTATTGCTTAATTTCTGTAGTAATAATATAAAGCAACATTACTTAAGAACTGTTTTCGTTTTTACGTATCTATAGTGTAGCGTAATACTGGGTTTGACTTTTTCGTGAGAACTTCACGAACCCTTCCTCGTTACGCCTATTCTACAAAGTGTTCAGTTTCTGTTTATGAAACACGGACATTATGCGTACGCGAAAACACAAAGGGGAAAAATATTCAACTTGATATAAGCAATATATCGATACTATGAAACATCGACATTCCAACTGGTCGTAGTTGCCAAGAAATATCAGAGAAGTATAAACATGCATCAGAGTTCTCTGCCCGTTCTGTAGTGAGGGCAGCACTTGCACAGGGTTGTCAACGACGAATGGACAGTTTCTGCACACGATGTAAACGGTTGGCAGTGCACAGCCAACCCAACTTCGACGAACATCACTGCCCGTGTAAACCTAGCTTAATAAAGGCACTGTAATAATAGACCGGCTAAAGTCGTTTATATTACTAACGCAGTTCCCGCATCCCTTTAGTTTCTCTGAAACCAAATAAATATAGTTGATTATAATACTGTCGCGTTTCGGAACGATCGTGAGATACAGTAACACACACAAGTTTATTTAACACGAAGGCTCGTACTGAGCAAGACTGCCTCCGCTTCGACATATAGTACAATTGATACATTTATGGAATATTCCAGGAACAGAACATTCTCGAAACACAATATACTAGAAACGAAAGGTGATCAAAGTAAATAAAGTAAACAAATAAAAATGGTTGCGTTGAGTGGGACTCGAACCCGAGTCCACATTATGCTCTCCAGCTCTGTACCCCTCAGCAATAAAACCCATTACACTGTTTCATGTAAACAAAATAAAATTGAATGTGAACGGGGAATTAGGGGCTATCTTATAAATGAAATTCGTTGTTTACGTGTATTTGTGTATGCGATTGTGTGTTTGTATCTTCCGCATAAAAATCTAAACCTGTAGATCAATTTCGACCAAATTTGGTTCATGTGATTTTTGTACGAACCGGAAATGAGAACCATTGGAGTAAAGCTCGGCTACCACGCTCAGAAGTGGGGGTGGAAAATTTTAAAATTAAATATACATATACATTCTTGGGTTAATTAATTTTATAGTGTGTCCTCCGATACTGTTAACGTATAATTTCAATCCCATTAATAATTAAATGGAAGTATTAGTAAGGGTGGGGGTGGAAGCGTCACAAAAAATAATCAGAAAACAATCGATATTTCGCTCTAAACCAGTGTAATGTCAGCCGCTGAGTTTAATTCTGACATTAAAAACTAAATTTCAGTTATATTTCATCCCCTAAGATGGGGTAAAACAATCTACCGCATTCTAATTTTAACGGATGGAACAGTTTCGACAGACGTAGGAAAATTTTCATTTGTAAAAAGGTCAATACGCGATTGGAATTCCTTGCCTGCAGAAATACTGACAACTTTTCCGGGGAGCGAAAAAATCAGTTTAGGAATAGGCTAAGAAAAATTAAGTGAGTAGTAGTTTTCTTTGGAATCAGTGAAGTGATAAAAGTGAAGTGCAGTGAAGTGATTCCTTTCTTTTCTTTTTCAGATAAAAAACTACACTTTCAAATTTTTATTAGTGTAAACTTTTTGTAATTGTATTTGTGTTTTCTTTGTATATAGCTGACACCGGGCAAATGCCCAATAGCAAATAAGTAAATAATAATAACAAATAAAATGTTGAAAACGTGGTTTTGGCGCCCGGAAATCCAAACTGTTGGGGTGAGATACGGCTACCGGCCAATATAAATAAATACCCTGCCAACGCCGGGCTCCCAGCTAGCTGTATTATAAAACTCATTATACAGCCATTATAAATCTCAACTATACAATATGTATTAATGAAAAGTTTATCTGGCTTCAGTGAAATAATTGAATAACAGAGCCTAATAATCGATAGCAATAAATAAAATTGAAGTATCTGTCTGTCTGTCTATCTGTCCGTATGTTTGTCTCGAATGGAATCCGAAATGGCTCAACGGATTTCAATGAAAATTTCAGGGATTAAAAAACGAATTTAATCTTAAATTTTCCTGTGCGTTTCATTTCGATATATTGAACAGTTCAGAAGATATTTATATAAATATTTATAAATCCATTGAATTGCCGCACGAATTGCTCACTTATATTATTTTTGTTCTATGTTTACAGGGGTTAGCTTGTCAATAATGAAATTATAATGAAACTTTTTTCAGAACATATTAATGAAAGCACGAAAGATTTTTGCGTCTTGGAACGAATTTAAATGCATATAAACATTTACATAAATAATTCATCTACTGCTGCACTTTTGTAAATAAGAAAGAAACCCTTTTTAAGAGTGCATGTTGTACACATGCAACAGCCGAATTTTATATAAATGTTTATATGCACCTGAATAGGTTACCAGGTATGGAACAGTACGTCGTGATATTTTTTAATGTTATAAATTTCAAAACTTTTTGGCTGTGGTTTTCATTGAATACAGTTAATGTTTGCCTATTTTTTGGTATGATATGCCCTTCTTATTTGAATTGCAGAAAGAAAAATGTTATATTTGCACGGGACTCAAAATAAATGATTAAATACGTCCTTTTAAAAAATATTACGGCAAGACTAAATATAGAAAATAGCGCTAGCAGAGTACATATTAGTCCTCATTTATTTGCACTTCGTCTGCGAAGAATTTGTTCTCCGAATGTCCGTAAGCATGTATTGACGTCATTTCTCCAGAAATGACCACTTAGAATACCCTCGTGCTCCGAAATGCATAAATATTTTCCGACTTACGGGTGAGACGCAAACGTTCCGTTATACTTCATTTCTACTGGAAATAAAATGATTATCCGTTCGTGAAGATTAGTGTGTAAACATATTTTTATTTCTTTTAATAAGTTATAAACCCTTTATGCTTGCTGCCAATCCATAAAATCGACAAAAAAGGTAATGTATATATTTGTACTAATGTAACAAATAACGAGTTACGAACTAATAAAAATAGTTTGCCGCATAGCATACATTCCGGAGATTGTACAATTTAATGATCAATATTTATTTTAATGGATAGTGGATCTGCTTTAAAGTAACTGGTCTGATTTGAGCTCTATATTTCTGCGACGGTTCATTACTTTCGATTGCATTTAAAAACTCGTTTGACAACTTTTTTGATATCTTGTTGTGTCACTTACTGCAAAATGTTCTGTTTCCCACATTGTCCTAATTTTAAGGCTTGGTTTGTAATGTAAAACAAAACTTCTGAGAAAACATATGAGAAACATATAAACTTTCCAAAAATATTAAGCTAAAAAAATAATATACAGATGAAAAATGTTAAATTGTAAACTTCATAACTATTATATGCCTTCTTTATGAGATTCTTAAGTAAATTTGGAATTTGGTTTAAAATAGTAAGTTTTTGAAATGAACCTGACTCCGTCGGAGAATATTGTAGCTTAAAAATAGACTTAGAAGATTTTCATTGAGAAAAACGGACACCTATGTACCCCTTTCTATGTTACTAAGCTTCTTTTTATTTTTTTCTCTTTCTCCCATTGAGGGCCTGGGCCTACCGAGTCGACTGCGGACTGTCATCTTACATGACACATTCTGAATTTGGAGTGACGCGTATCGACCTTCCAACAGTCTTAATCCCGGTCTTCTCGACCATGGCAGCACAAGCATCCAAGACCATGCCAGGATTCGAACCCGGGACCTCTGGGTTGTGAGGCAGCAACGCTAGACACTACACCAAATTAAATTAAATAAGTTAACAAGTTTTACAATGGCAGTTTTTATTTAGATTAAACGACGTTTCGTCTCCAAATTTGGGACTTTTCGGGTGGTAGCGAAACGTCGTTCAATAAAAAAAGCAGTCTGTAAAACTATTCGTTATTTTATTTCATTTAAATATTATAATTTCGGACGATAATTAGTTGTATATATACATAATAATTAAAGAAGTCGTTGAAAAAGAGCAATTTATAATTTTTTATTTTGGGATTCACTTTTCCATTCACGAATTTAACACTTTGTGCACGTAAATACTTCAAAACAAATTTTTCTGGTAACTCATCAGACGTTTTCTTTGAAAGTAGTCTTAATACCATTCTATATAATGCATATAATTTGCATTATATTGGTTTGAATAATATTGGTATTTGTTAATACGCTTATTTTGTTTTTTAAATGTTAAATTGATATAAGTTTATAATGTGATCATTTTTAAAGTTTTAGTTAAAAGAAATTTATACATTTAATGACCTCGTGAAGACTTCACTACATTCAAAGTCAACAAAACGTGAAAATATTACATTAATAAAATATTAAATATGGGATTTCAATTGGATCAAACACATTTTTTAAAATTAAGAAGCTGGAAGAAAGAATAATCCTACGTTTCCAACAAACTGTGTTTGTCTTCGCGGAAAAAGGTTAATAATCTGAGCTGAGCGCAAGAGTGCAAACAAACCTCAGCTTAATCCAAAGGGTCGGCTATTGAAGCCTTCACGTCTGGCGTTTGCACTGTTACGAACATAGGATTATTTTTTCTTAAATTTTCAACCGCCTCACAATTTTTTGTACCATAGATAATGGAAAATCTGATCATTTCTTCCCTTCTTTGTTGACAAACTTCTAAACCAGAATGGCTTTTGTATATACTATAATCACATTACACTTCCCTTTTAAAAGAAAATCTCACAGGGATATTCTGAAGTATTTAACAATTTTTGTAAAATTATGGAAAATAAAAATGATTTCAGAAAAGTTTAAAAAAGTACCTACTTAATCTAATATCAATATAGCTTAAAACAACTAATTTAGATTTTTGAGGAATTTTTTTTTCGCCAAACGATTTTATGCAGTAGTTGCTAACATTTTCCCCTTTTTCCGTTTCATTCCTTTCTTAATTTATTCTTTTTGGGTGCGACATCCTGTAACTCATTCTTATAAGTTGAGTCTGCAGGTTTTTCTTCTTTTTCTTGGGGAACCCATAACCGTTTGCCTTATACAATAGTATCCCGTTCCGTCCCACACACTAGTCTCAGTTTAAGGTCTCATAGAGCCTTAATACAAGCAGATTTAAACCACGTACACAGCTTATATGCAACTGAAGATACCTAGTTTACGATAATACACCATTAAAGATTAAAACCGAGGGGTTTTGTGAGTTATCTTCTGTTGAAATGCTGCAAAAACTATAAAGTCACAGATGTAAGACAAAACTTGGTCAAGTCGGCTTCCTGGACTTCTTCCTCGACCAGTTACTAAGTTACACCCGTATTTATGAACCTCCAGCACTACCCATAAAAATAGTTGAGTATCCCGTTCCGCTACGACTATATAACTTATAAGTGTTTGAAATAATAAAAACAAATTATAACCCCCACTAGAAGGAAACCACAAACCTGATAGGGAAACTAACACGATTATAAGAGGTGCTTTTTGGCAACAATACATAGGTTATGGTTGGGATTGGTAAAGCTTAAATTATTTTGTTTTTACCTAGAATTTAGGAACGACTTCCCTTCAGAATAAAGTACTTCAAACATTGCTGTGAATTTTAGTTATGTATAGGCTGTTTTAATATGGGCGGGTCGATGTTGAAATGGCATAATACAAGCTGTGTGTGAGGTATTAACGAAATTCTAATTTTATTTGAAAGTCCATGCAAATAGAAAAAGTTAATACCTCACACACAGCTTGAATTATTCTATTTCATCAACACGCAGTTATTGAAAACCCCTATATAATGTCAACATGTTAACAAATATTCAGATCATTAAGTACATACTGCCAGGAGAAGAAATAAAAACCGTTCGCCTTGCCGATGATATTGTAGTATTAGGGGAGTCAGAAGACTTGGAAACCATAATAAATGGCATGGTCCTGGAGAGGATTAATAGACGGAAAACCAAGGTAATGGAATGTAGTTTGGGAAACAGTGGAATAACAAAGGGAGTTAACTGGGAAGGGATGTTTTGACGGAAGTTAAGGAATTTTGCTTCTTGGGAAGCGTAATAACTAGGGATGGTAGAAGTATAGTCGACTTAAAGAGTAGGATAGCACAGGCAAGGAAGTCTTTCGCGAAAAAGAGGAATTTACTTACGGATAATATAAGTGTGAATATTAGGAAATCGTTGCTAAATATGATCGCATAGAGTGTGAGGTTATATGGGTGCGAAACGTGGACGATGGGAATTGCGGAAAGGAAAAGAACAGAGGCCTTTGAAATGTGCTGTTATAGGGGAATGCTGAAAATCGGATGGGTGGATAGAATCACTAACGAGGAAGTTCTAAACAGAATAGGGGAAGAGTGAGCAATATAGAGGACGTTGACCAAGAAGGGATAGATTAATAGGCCTCGTTTTAAGACATGACGGTCTTGTAAAATTAACATTAGAGGGAAGTGTGTGGGCTAAGAACAGAAGAGGGTTCTAAGTATGGAATACGCTAAGCAGATTAGGGATGATGTGGTATGTGGTAGTTATGGGGTAATGAGAAGGCTTGCGCAAGATAGGTTAGTATGGAGGGTTGCATCAGACCAGTCTTAGGACTGAATACCACCACAACAACGTACAATAATTGTTTTTGTATCGGACTTCTCCTTTCATTTACTTACCTGTAAAGAAATTTATTTAAAAATTAAGCATAATGAAATACTTTGACAGTTAATAAGACGGAGAAACATAAATACGTGACTAAATGTATCAAATAAATATGCCCTGATTGGAGACTTATTCCAATATTTGCTTTATTTTTTTACGGATTTGTCACATAATAAACTGTATTAGCAATAAATACTTTTGTATCTTATTCAAAATGATGACCGAACAGGTACATTAATATACAGGAAAATAGTTATAATAGTAATATAAACCAGAGTGTAGATTTCTAACTACAAGTTTCCTGGTTTAGTTCAACTGCCTGCCAATCGGTTTATTTGCAATGAAAGACCCGTCGCCTAATTTCCTCAGTAACCTTTCCCGGAATCCTTTTCTTAAGTTGGGGATTCTACTTAGGGGTTTGACGCAGCTTCCTTTTGAGGGTGGTTAAGTACCTTCTGCATACCCGTTAATCGGAAGCAAACACTTTGGGAGAAATGTCGCACGCTGAAGGTTTTCCTTGTGCGTCATTAGGGGTGTCCAAGTTTCAAAACGAACAGAACAGCGAAAATACCAATAGTCCATTGGACTGCATAAATAGTAAAGGAAGGTAGAACGATAAACGGATTTTAAAAGCAGTTGTGACATACCAGGGTAAAAGTTGACGTGTCGGAGAATAAAAAACTCAAACATTATTAATACGAATTTCGATAAAATTTAGCTGTCAATTATGGGTGACAAATTAATAAAGTCATTATTACAAATTTCATTAAAAGTTCCGAAATATTCTGTTATGAATCCATTTTTTATGTTTATATTTAAAATACTATACTGAAAATGACTTTACTACGGAACAAATACGAGTAAATTATGTTAACATTAATATTTGTTAGTTAAGAATTGATTCGACAAGTTATTTTATTTCAAACTTTGTGTTTAAATTACAACCAATAAAGCCCAATAAAATTTCTTCTCGCGGTCTGTCACTTCGTTGTAATCTCCAGAGACTATATAATTATGGAAAGTTATAACTGTATTAATTATTGTGACATGAAATACATATACTAATGCGCATATTAATAATAAATAAATACACGGCTAAATAAGTCGGTGAATAAATTTAATTAGTATTTAATAAATTCTAAAACAACGGTTCGTCCAACTTTGTGGACTTCTTCAGGTAACTATACACCAGAAACTTATAAAGTCAATATTAATTTTCAACACTTAAAATTTTTATTAAAATATGAAGTATAATTTTCAATAAAGAGTAAAGTGAATGACAGACTCACATTTTTAAATGGATGAACTATTTACATTAGAGGAATTTGAGAAGAATAATTGCATTACGCCGTTAATTTGAGACAGAAATAATTATTTCAGTCTGTTTCAAAAATAATTTTAGTCTCATTCTTTATTATTCATTAATTACTTATGGGTTGAAGGACAATCTAAAAGAACCATAGTGACGAATCAGCTCGGTAATTAATGTTACAATTGATATATGCAACCGAAACGGAGAAGATAGAAACGCGGAAAAATCAATTTCGTGTTGTTCAAACTAAGTCGTTCAATTTAGAGTTAAATTTGATAATACTATTTATCACCAAATTTCAGGTCTTCTCATGGGTTCCTCGTTATCTCCGTTTTTAGCTGAAATTGACATGAGATTTATAAAATTCATGTTTTGAAAAGCTTATCTTCAAGCCCTTGGCTTATTGTAGATATGCTGTTAATATATTTTGTACCATTGATAAATTGAATGATTTAATAACTATTGTTCTAATATTAAATTTACGAATTAGAAAAAGAATGTTCTTGAAGTTTCTGTTGACCGTTTTATAACAAATTACATTTTAATTGGTATTATAAATGTATTTATTCTGGTAGTGTTAAACTTTTTATTTAATCATCCAATAAAACAGAGAAAAACTATGGTTTAAATATTGTTTATAAAGCTTTACTCTTATCTGATTCTCACTGTCATCTCTTGAATATGTATTCAAAATTTTGTCTGCCAACTATTATCCTGTAGATTTTATATCTAAATTTATTAAACTCAGAATTAATTGCTTTCTTAATGATTCTAATAATTGTGTTCCAAAGTCTATCTCTAATAATTATTTTGTTTTACCCTTTCTTGATCATTTGTCTTCCAGATTCAATGTTATTTAGAAGTATAATATTTCGGCAATCTAAAAACCTATCTATTCTCTATTTCCTTGTCAAAAAACATAACTCAGTACTTTTGATTCTCATAATGTTTTTTTTATAAAATTTCTTGTCGTAACTGTTCGTTTTGCTACATTCTTTCTTGACGAGCCATTGTTGACAGTCAAAACAAGGCAGACTGCTGAATTTCCAATATTAATAAGATTTCACTTCATTTCAAACATGGAACTGGAAGAAAATAAATGTCTTTGGTTCTCTTTCGTCGTTAAAAACGGCAGAAGTGACAGTTTATCTCGTATTTTAGAAACACACTACCCAAAATTGTGGTATTGAGACACGAATTTTTTAACTAAACATTTACAAATTATGTTGCGTATAGATCTTTTGCTGCTGAGTATTTGGCCTCAAAATGAAGTCAAAATTTGCCACGACAAAATTTTGTGGTGACTTTGGTTTGAACAGATATCAGAACAACCAGCTGCAATACTATATAGATCATACCACTACATTATGGGTTAGAAGTTGTATCGATAAGCCAAATTATCGCCTCTAAAACAGATTTCACAAGGGATAAAAGTTAACCTTTGCAGCGGCGCGTACGAGTTATCCAGGTGACAGCCTGAACTTTGAAGATGATCTTCTAAATTCTGAACCAGTGTATAATGGGATTTAATATTTTTCACACATTCAGGTGGGGCCTGGGTTTACTTCCTTTCAAAACGTATGAGATTTAGAAAGAGTTGAGTGCGAGTCATAAGTTGTTTTTGATCCAGTTTACTTCTTCTCATTTTCCTAGTGGAATTCACTATTATTTCGTGCTGGAGGATAAAGTACAGCGACAAAATAGAATTGTATAAATTCTACTATTAGTGTGTTCATTTATCAATATTATTCTTTTCAATATGACACTTTAAAACTAAAAATTAATAACTTACGAAGACTTCTTTTCGTTTGTGTAGAAATTTTCTAAAAAAATTCGATCATCTATTCCCAGGAATACATCTCTGTTCCAGTAGTCCAAAATTTGCTTGTTTAATATAGCTGACCCTTTTTGTATTTTATCGATTAACAAATTGATATCAATGTGTGACACAGAAACGCGCACTCGAATAATGCCACGTCATGTTGAATGTGATAAAATTTGTAAAAAAAAAAATTCCACCACTGTATGGTCAAAATTATTTATAAAATCAGAACATACAGGAGCTTCCAATCTCTAATCAGATGATAGTAATCGATTCAGCGCATTAAAATATGAGTACGTCCGTTTTACTGACTTACTCTATAAAGATGGAAGATGGATTTACAACGTACAGCTTGTGTATGACGGAACCCATAATGAGTATGAATAGATTTTAATCCAAAGAATCGATTAATATCATCTGAGTAGTGATCGAAATCTCCACTCTGTTCAAAGTTGAGAAATAATCGGGATTCTACAAATGTTCACTTATTTTTTGTTTTACGAAATATTCTCTGTCCTCGATAAATATAAGCAGACAGTGCTGTCAGAATTCTTTAAATTTTCCTAGTGGAATTCACATGTTACGACAACGTTTATTAATCAGAAGAATTGATTTGTATGTATTCAATTTTGTCAGCAACATCATTGTCAGTATAATAACGTGAAAATACTTCAAGAGGACCGCCGATAGTGATAGAAACATCGTATATTTAACTACACTTTGTTTAATATACTCATTCATTTAATTACTTTTTAGAATCATTTTGCTATTAATTTTAAATGTTATTTTATAAATTAAGTCATAGCAATATAGATATTATAAATTAAAAGCCCACATGATACAGCTGGGCTTTTTGGAATAAGAGTTCTCTGGCAATTATAATTAGGGAACATAAATCCAATTTTAAATTTCCTATTCTTAACACCTTCCGATTATTAAACGCTGTTTAGAACAAAATCATTCTTTTAATCTTGATAATAATATTGATTTAGATAATTATGTCAATTTTAAAAAGAGATTATTTCAGAAATGTAAATTAAAAGCACTAATTTACTGTAAATATGAAACACGACACTTAGCAACTAAATATATTATATGATCTTTCGTTAAATTGTCTTAGTAAATTTTATTTTTGGCTATGATCTTTGTGTTATATCTTTAGTTGATTTAGTTTATTGACAAGGGTCACCACGACAGTAGACACGTTTCCTTTATGTTAAAAATTTTGTCGTTAATTCTTCGTGTGTATGTTAAGCACAGGCGTTAATTGTTGCCAAAATAACAACAATAGCTGTGGCACAAATAACAATTATCATACGACAATAAAAATTTAACGTTGGTATTCTATCACGATTGTTGTGCTTTCAGAAACAGCTACTGCTGTTTGAGACTTATAATGCTGCTGAATTAACTTTATCTCGATATTCATAACAATTAATTTTTAGTGCGTCATCAGCTGTTCTCAAGTGACTTTTCATACTCATCATTGACGTCAGTGTGGATTCTTAAAATTAAGGTAGGTTATTTATAAATTCGTATGTAAATTTAGTATTGAAATCAAAGGGAACAATATTTTTTGTTTAATGACAAAAAGGAAATTTATTTACTTTAAAGAATTGGCGTTTTTTGTTAAATGAAATAGCACACACAAATAAAAATGTCACAGAATATTTGTAATTAACATTTATTTTCAATAATTAGTTCTAAAGTATCACGATTAGAATCTAAATATACATTTGTAAAATCAACAAGATATGAACGACAGGCATCCGTGAATAATTCGTTACTACTGCATTGCTGTTATCTTCAATTATAATTAGACCCTTTACTTTTGACTTTAAATAATTGTAACTCGTGTTACAAAATTTGTTTTATTGAAGGATAAAGTCTGTGTCTGGCGAAGCGTCATATTGACCATTTTTATGATTACAATTCAACGATGTTACATACCGTATATAAATGTAGGCGGATATAATTCAGAAACTTTATCCCTTCTTCCACCCGAACATAATTTATTTAGTGGACCATATTCAGATTATTTCTTCTCTAAATCCGAAAAAAACATATACGCTCTGATGTTTTTGACCGGCTTTACAATTAATTATGACGTTTCTTCTTCAAATACGGGTACAAAAGAAACATAAATAAATTTCTTCAGCCTTTTAATAACAGACCCAAAATCAGAAATTTTTAGTTACAAAATTAATACTGAATGTCCCAGTTTTGAATTAATTTCGTTAAAATATATAAATAACATTCTTACAGATTTGTAATGTATGTAATTATACATAAATTTTGTTAAAAATTAGAAATACCTTTTTTTTCATTTACAGATAAAATCTAATTGTGATTCAACACATAAACTTGACAATGTGAATTTGTGCGAATTAAAATAAATAAAGATCCACAAAACTAAAAATAATTAGACCTTTAAAGTTGACAGTGCGAATTTGCGAGGATTAAAATAAATATACTGCATTAATGACGAGTGTTCTTTTGAAACATATAATATTTAAAATAATTCTTTCTCAATTTAGCTATATATGTTGGCAATCATTAAATAATTATAACTTTTTATTCTAAAAATTGTACCAATATTTTAAAAAGATTATTTATCTACCAGAAGATAAAAATTAAGTATTCTTTCTTATTTTAGTATAAAAATTTTTATTTCATATCATTTCAACATTGACAGTGACAGTAGTTTTAACCTCTACGCTAGAGCCATATTCATTTTTTCAACAAGATTTTACATTGCATTATTATTGATGGACTCTTACAGTATGTTATAATTTCTTTACACCTTATAAATTATTTTGACTCATCATTTTAACGTATTTTTGTAAGCATATAACGTAAAATCTTGCATATCACTTTAGGTGAAACACCGGGTAGGATCCTATAAACTACAACCCGGGGGCGCTCACCCATTGGCTACCTTGGTCTACCTTCCACATTCCCCCTAATCAATTTCCCTTCCTATGCTATTAAAGGGGAGTTGCCTGTTTCAGGTTCACCAACTGTAGCCTGTTACCCACAAAAAAAAATTGGTAGAAACAGATGAATGTCCCAAAAGGCCGAAAGTTACTGTCACTGTCAATTAGGAAATGATATAAAATATAAATTTTATACAAGAGGAATACTGATAAAATAGTAAACCTAGAAGTCTTGATGTAAGGATTCTTTCTTTTTATACGAACATTTTAAAAAAAATTATTGATGTACCAGAAGATAAAAATGAAGAATTCTTTCTGTTTTAAGTTTACATATATAAAAAGTTAAAATAAAAACCTTATATTATTCCTTAACTTTTGATGAATAATATAACGAATGGTAAAAACGCCTGTAAGTCAGAAGAATTATTTCCATTTATTGACATCAACTAATTACACGACGTTTCGTCCTTAGTTTGGGACACAGTCTCTTTAAATTTCTTATTTCTATACGCTTTGTAAGTAGTTTTCAATTTATGTGTAATTGTATATACTGTAAAATATTTCCTTTGTATTTTTATAGTTAAAACACCTCATGAGGTCCCAAACTAAGGTACGAAACGTCGTGTAATGAACTGAAGTCAATAAATTTAATAATTCTTCAGTCTTCCAGTCCTTTTTACCATTTATTATTTTAAACCAGTCAGGTAATATAACTAATATAGAATAATGTTATAAATTTGATAATTAATAATAAAATACTAAGTTTCTAATTATAATCATTTTGTAAGGTTTGAAATGAAGTATCTAATAATATGATGCAATTCTGTCTAAATGTTTTGCATATATTTCATATCGGTGTGTGGTGACAGTTATTAGTTGGAATATGTGAAGTTTTAAAAATGTTTCATATCTTTCTATTTCAAGTGTTAATTTATGATAGCAAATTTTGGCAATTTTAAAGTGAGGGATTTTTTTTTCTGCCATTGACTTGTAGCAAGAAGTCCGTTCTGCACCTATCTCAGTGCTTCTCAGACCCTTGCTTCATGACAGCAATAGAGGTTTTGAAAGTTACGGAGAAGAAGTGGGATGAACATTTGCGACGAATTTGAGACCTTCATCGTGACGTTATGTTCATTTCGAGTAAATATGGGAAACAAAGAGACTCATAAATCTCCCCTGTTACGACTGTCAGATTTAATACATAATGCAAAATATTTCATAGCATCCGGAAAGATAGTACGTGTTTGTGGCACCTACGCGGAGCCGAAGACCACCTTACGTAAGGTCCAAGGTTCACACCTCACTCTGGTGGTGTAACGGAACAGAGTGTAACACCGTATGAGCAAGCAAACATTGGCTTCCTTCCTTATCTCAAACGACTCAGAGAACGCTCGACACGTTGACAGAAAGGAGACTACTTTTGAGCTTCCATAATTAGTCATTTTCAGTTGTACAATTGTATCAAGATATTCAGTTTGCGTCGGCAGATGAAAACTCTTCCAGCACTGACGTAAAGAAAAACCTCTTGTCGAAAATAAGTTATCAATTCAGAATATACGAGCAAAACTAATAATTCTAGTCACTTCTTACAGTGAAAACCTCATTTAGTTATCAGTCACTTAAAGGCTGCATACCTTAAAGACTAAAGGTTTTGCATTATCTAACGTTAAAAAATTCGTTAAGGAAAATGTATCATGCTTCCTCAAAAGTGTTCTCCATTTTTAAATTCAGCAATAAGATCTTATAATGCCTAGATCTGAGTTTAAATAAATTGTTTTTTGCCGAACGACACTGCAGAGCCTTTATGTCAGACGTTGTTAAGTAATAATGCCATAACGACTTAAAGACGTGATTCTCTTTCGCAATAACTGTCTACGGAAAAAAATACACATTTACGTTAATATATTCTAAAGCATTTTTTTCCATTTTTGTCGTAAAAGTTTATTTAGATACGAAAAAAATAATTACGTCTGGAACATTAGTTGCTTTACAACATAACGCCGCGGTGCAGAAAACAAACTCGTGTTCACGTAAGCTTGTTTTCTGAAAAGTTGCCCGTAAAATCATGAAGTCATCATTAAGGGAATTAACATAGCCTCTTCAAACGCCAAGAGGATCGGAATATACACAGTGACCTTTAAATGTATTTATATATTTCTTTCCCAATTTCAAATATTTGTCAGATGTCGTCAGAATATTATGTTGAATATTTTTAATTATCGTCTCATTATTATTGCTGTAAAAAACTTGGTTAGAGATAGAAATTCGGTCTTGTGTCTGAAATTTTTACTGCATTTCTTCTTGTGGACCTTATGGGACTTATAGTACTATGATCTAGCAATTGCGGCTAGACTAGCCGAGCAGCAGGAAGCGGGGCTGCTTCCTTGTCACAGTGGATTATACAAAGCTGCATTACTCACCAAGTGGACCTTTTTGGAAATTAAACTCCGATTCTTTTATTTCAAAATATTTAATACATCATCATCATGACCAGCTGTATGTTCCTTTAAAGTGGACCCTGGCTTCCCATTCGATTTTGTCCTGGGCCCTGATTTTCCAATTTTGTACACCCATGTTTCTAAGATCATGTTCAACAACATCAAGCCATCGTCTTCCTCTCCGTCGGACACCTCCCATGTTTGCGTTTAAGATCTTTTTGGTAGCCTCTCTTCATTAATTCTATGCACATAGCCAAGCCATCTCATTCTCAACGTTTTTATATGGCTTAAAATATGCTCTCCACTGAGTAATTATTCCCCATTGGATCTCATCTTCCAATTCCCTCTCACATATACAGGCCCATATTTTTTACGGACAATCTTCCTCTCAAACATTAAAAGGCGCTGTTCATCTGCAACTTTCAGGGTCCACGTCTCGGCACTATATGCAACACCTGATTGTACTAAGGTTTTATACAACTTTATTTATATCCCTTAGGATAGGAGATTTGATTTAAATAAAAGTATATAGGAAAAGTATGCTTGATTTCCTCTCATTAATCTATTACTTATATTTCTTGTTCCTTATCTTCATTTATTATCACCCCAAATAATTAAAGTCCTTTACTCACTATTACAAGAAAAATCATACTGTGAATGCAGTAACTAAATCATGAATAGCAGTATGCCCTATGTTGGCTATTTAGTTAAGATATACATTTTTTAGAACGTTTTTCTTGTAACATCTTGTAGAATCGAAAAATATATTTTTTAAATTTCAAACGAAATAATTGGAGTTTGTCCCACTGAAGTCCACTTTGTTAGTAATGAAGCTTAAATAGGACCTTGACTAATCTCCTGGCACATGCACGCGCCCCGCTACCTGCCACTTGGCCTGCCCAGCCGCAATCGCTAGTTGAAACTACTATACGTTCCAGATTTAAGTTCAACCTGTTGAAAAATTTCTTTTTATGCCCCAAAACAGTTTTTGTTAATCATTTTTCTTTCTTTAATAATATTGTCTATTACGGATAACGGGAAACTATATATCTGCACTGAGTTACATGAAGATGTGGCTCTCCAGGTTTATTATGTGCTTCGTTAAGTTTGGATATTGGAACGCTGCTTTGGTGACAAAATTGTTCCCCGTGTGCGTTCATTCAGAGGAAGATAATACTATGTACGGCACGTGGAACGTCTCCCGTTGAGGATGCATTAAAAAGAAATTCATTGGCAGGATCGATTAGGCTTCCAGAATCCGTAGATGATTCGCGGAACGTTCTGGAACAGCTTTTACAACACCTGTCGGACAATTTAGCGCTTTAAAATGCATCATTTAGAGGGGATGACTATTTGGACGCAATAATTCTTTAATTAATGCATAGGGAGGCAACAAAATCGCATTTGTGTTTCGAACCAGTCGTCTACGCATGTTTCTGCTTCTTGTTTGGTTTCAATTGTGAAGCTTTTAATACATAAGGCGTCGTCATACCATGCTTATGTGGCAATGTTTCACACAAAGTTTAATTTATTGGCAACGACGTTATGTGCTGTTAAGTACGACGTCCTCTAGTTATATCGCACGGCATTATTAAATGGCTGCATAAAGCTCGTGATAGTCATTTCCTTAGGTCATGGCTGAACTCCAAGTACATTGCTCACACCTTAATACCAATATAATTTTATTTTAAATCGATTAAATTTACCACCAAATTGTATTTAATAAAACCATTCTTGAAGTTGCCTTTGTAGACTATCCAGTGTATATTTGTACGCGTATTGGCTTCATCAAAATTAATACCTAAATACATCAAAATTGACGAAATTACCTGAGAAAATCCCAAACATGAGGACGAAACGTCGAGTTGAGTAAAAATTTATGTCTGTAATTTGTTCGATTTAATTATTCTGAAAAATAGACGTAAATCTACTGTTTTTAATTATTTACCTCTCCAGTAGCTGTTCACAGTCTGCTTAATTTTATTGTAGAAATCGGATTTTCGGGAGAAATATAAGCAGTTTATATGTGTTTATATGATCCATTGTACTAGTTTTTTTCTGTGTTCGAAAAGTGTCAGTTTTTTTCTCACTCCTTGCACTGTATTATTAGCAATTTCTATGTAATTTTATTGTTTCTTTTGTTTTTTGTAGTCGCCAAGAACGCCGACGCGACTGTAATTTCAATTTAAAAAAAAATTACTGTTCGAACACTGAGGGTTTCCTTCTTCACAAATAAATTTCTCTCGGGCTGTTTTCCAAGATTAATTATTTTATTAGCCTCGTTTTTTAACGCCGTGCAAGTTAAATTTTCTGAACTTTTGTAATTATACTTTGGATTTCCTCACTAAAATTCCGAATTGCTATATTGTACTTAGTTTTTTGTTGTTTTTTTAACTGTATTAATACTAGTTAAGGGGGGTTAAGGTTTATAGTGTATAAAGACAGGATAAGAAAAATATGTAAGCCCCAGAGCGAACAGCTGATTCGAGAGGCACGTGACCCAGCGGGGTGAAGTGGAGGGGCGGCGTATATCTACCTGGTCGAGGCAGGCGACCCACCGTAGTCTTTGTTTCGCTGTTGGCTCGACTGGTCGAGAGTGCGCGAGTAGACTGTATTAGAAAGTAGTCGTGTAGTGAGTGGCACACTTGTCGACTCTTCCCCACAACTGGCGCTGCTGCTGCAAGTAAGTGACAACAAGCCTGGCTGGATGTTGCTTAGCTGTAAGGCGCGTGGCCACCCTCCGTGGTCTAGAGTTCTACGTGCTGCCTGCTCCCAGGAGCTACGTCACTAATACGATTCTCCGACTTCCGTCAATCATGTCTTCGCGTTGAAGGGTGTTGGCGTGGCGGCGTAAGCTTTAAAATACATTCCTATATTGAATTGCAGTAGAATCCATATGTATCGCACATCGTTCTATACTACATTAAAATAACCCCATCGAGTGTCAATTAGGAGAGACGTTTTGTCATATTTTCCGTGACTACGCATGGTCTCGGAGAGACTTTTGCCGTCGTCTAGTCAGGTTACGATCATAAGTGATAAAGTTCAACGGTACAGGGGACAAACTCAACAGAGTTCGGATCCGGTACCTAGGCACCTAAATTATTTATATAATTTCGCAAATTATATATATAATTAGAAAATAATTACGGAACACAGTATTTTTTCTATTTTTTTTCACAACAAACTGTGAATTTGAATTATCATTTTAGCTGTAATATATTCTCTCTTTTTCAGAAAATGCAGTTCTTTATGACTTTTATAAGTATATGTGGGTATGTGTTGACCACGTTAAATTTCATTCATAAAGAACTACTTTTCTGAAAAAAGGTGAGAACATGTTATAACAAATACAATTCAAATTGACCGTTCGTTGTGAAAAAAACAATAGAAAAAATATTGTATGCCATATATTTTGCTAACTGTATAGTCTTTGTAAAAGAGTTATATAATATTTGATGGCTTGAGCAACGTCTGTCTGGTCTTTCTCCGTTACCCGTTTGCACAGCAATTTTTGTGAAGGTTAATTACTGTGTAATTTCCAAATATAGAATACTTCATACTAATATGTGTTCACCTGATCAAGCTCGACACTTCCTGTCTGCAGTGCGAAGGATAACGCTTCCATGGTTTCTGGATGTGAATCTGAATATCGCGAGGGTTTATAAAATCCTTCAGTTTGCAAGGCAACGAACGGACTGTTACTCTGCTATCGCCTGTGTGACAACACGAACGTGCCGTGTGAGGGTTCTGTTGTACATCAGTGCTTTATCACAGGTTCCGCGAGACGAGCTTTCTAGACGTTCAACTGCATTGAGTAAACGGCGCAGGTCAGTGATAAAGTATCGCTTTTGTGTTGCACTCTGTTTTCGTTGTTACGGGGTCCCCCAACACCTAAAATTATGCGTTTGTGTACGCATAATTGATTGCAGCAGACGAATATTACTCACAGTACCGCTGCATACATGTGATTTATCTTGGAAAAAGTGTATTACTGAAAGCAATCCAGTTTGATTTATGAAAATAAATTGGTTTTGTCTATATTGCTCTGTTGTATTGATGTTCTTAATTCCGCTATAATCAAGTAAAAAGTTTTTTGCATTTCCGTTACACGATTCGCACAAAATTTATCAGTGTACTGTTCCTTGATTGTCACCAGTTTATAAGCGGAAGAGGATAGTAAAGCTCGGCATTTTTTGTTCTTCAAACTGTAAAGCGAGGGCACTTCAAGAATTTCACGTTGCAAATGTTAACCTCCATACGTCTTCTCCTTATACATATCTTAATGCGTTACGATAAGGAAGAAACACTAATTTTTACACCGCATTCACTGTACGTAGACCTGGAAAATTCCACGGGGAAGTTCAAGATTTTCTTCAATAATACAAATAATTTAGATAGTAACTGAGATAACGAAGCTGTTCGTATTTCTCCGTTTCCGGTGATCTGTAATCAGTTTCAGATTAAAAATAGATGAATACGATGAAACCATGGCCGTTAAGAGGAAGGTTTTTTCTAGTGATTCCCCTGAATTGCTTTTAATTGAATGTGTAGTGGAATCTGAAACAACCATAACCCGTGTTCTATTTATCCCTTGGCTACCTTGCACTTCTTTCTCCATCCCTCCTTTCAAATGCCTTTCTGTATTATTGAGAAGAAGCTGCTACCACGCGGGTTACCCATTTGTAACTTTTCTCTCTAAAGTAAATGGCATCATAACGTTACATCTCGTAGATTCAATGAAATTCTGAAATTAAGAAAAAAAATGGAGTATAATATCTATTTTAATTCTCCGTCTCATTTTGTTACAAATCTATTTATCGTATTTTTTTGTCATAGTACTTTATAAATGTACAGTTGACGTGGAATCTTTAATTATATACTGATTGCTGACCGCGTGGCTAAATAAAAAAGTTTTTCAGAAGTTCACCTAAATTATATATTTCTCATCCTACTTTTAAAATTTCAACATTCTAAAGATTATAATATTGCGTGTTCTATTCTGTGAAGCTACAACGGAGTTTCAGGCTGGTTGTCCCTTCAAATAGCTCTGAAAAACAATTCTCATGCAAGGCCAACTGCCGTGAAAATACGTGGTACGTCTAGAAATATAAATTAATTGCAAGTAGCCTAGTGTGTGACAACGAAATAAAGATGTATTTATTTGACAAGTGATGCTAAAAGCGTAATTTTCTTGTCAATCATGTTCGTTGCTAACGTGGAAACGTTTACGTATTTTCCCATATATTTCATTTATCCCAAGCAAATAACTGAATGTAAGTAATTATGGTTTGGTTAATATATTGGTCGTGTTGGTTAATTAGAACGACTGTTCAGAGAGGAGCCAGTAATGCTACATTTAATCACAGGAATAGTAAAACTTAATTAGAGAAAGGACGAATCTCTTCCTCCGCAGAGGGGAAAAGCCCATTGTTGTTGAGGTACATTGTTTTTCTGAACAGGAATCAGATACTCTTACGTTGGTATAGATATTTCTTTCACCAAAACCTAATTAATTGCTTGTGTTCATACATTGTTCGTCTGAGTGTACCCGTGTTCAAAATTATCTTAAATAGCGTGATACATTTCAATATCGGAAATTGTTGTAAGCAAATTCTGTACTCTGAAATTTTAAAAAACGCTAATTTTTCTAAAAGGACTTGGTTTCATTAGTAACTTATATGGGAGAAGAAAATTTTTCCATACACTAGTAATGAGAAACTGAAGTATAATAACGGCTCCTTTAAATAGTCTGATAACGATATCTGGCCACTAATTGGAAAGTGAGTTTGCTTGCTTAGTACAAACTCGCGGTCGCACGCGTCTGGGAGCTCGAGACTTTCCCGAATTGCATATGCGAATACGCTCCTTTCTCATTCGAACGCAGTTTCTCATCCGGGTGTCAGATGAAAGAATGTTTGGGAACAGTTACGTTGCAAAATATTGGCCTATGTAGGTCGTTGCCAAGAATGGAGAAAGGAGGTGACAGTACGAAACGAATCATTGAAAAGCATCCTACACTATTATGCACTTTAATTGACGCATAACTCCGAGGATTACTCATGGGACAACATACAAGTAGCTTCGGCTGCTTCTGCAGCCATAAATATTCATAGCGCCTGGTAGCATTCGTCGATCATAACGCCTGTTTCACGAACGTGGATCTGCTAAATGTTTGAATCAGTTAGCAGATTATTCTCAATAATCACGGGTCCTTAAATAAAAAAATGATAATTTCTGGGTTCAGCGTTCGAATATTCTCAGCCAATTCCATTGCTTTTGATCTAAATCAATAAAAGTAAAATTAAACCTAACGTCTGTCTTTATATTAAAACGACCGATTTACAGACGTACTAGAAGTTTTGACTAAATAATTTACTGTCGCTTGATTCAATCGTTTATTAAAAGTATTATCATTATTATTGTAATTAATTGTTTTTAATAAGCAATTGACCCGGTTGATTAACAGATGATCATTTATTAGACCCAAATAAATTTCTTCAGGTGAACCAAACTTAAGTGGTTTTAATCGAATGAATACTGTCAAGGACGAAAAGATTTATATTTGGACCTTCATTTTTGTCAGTATTAATTACATATTTCATTGATAAAGGTATTTATTTCTACTTTATAAATTCCCAAATACGAGGACGGAACGTAGTTACAATTGGATATAACTTCAATTATTTCTGAAAATCGAATTCTTTAGTTTATATTTATAAAAATATATTTGACAGTATTAGAAAAATAGTTGCATAATTTTTATTTACGACATGGGACTCTAATTTTTTTAATTAGCCATTTGTGGCTAATTAAGTTAAGTTATAATTTTCAAACTGAAACGAAACTGGGAACATCGGAGATAGTTTGGTAATGAACAAAAATAATATTAATACAAAGCATTATTTTTGCCATTCATCGTTGAAACTGAATTATTATTCAATGAAACATTGTAGCACTGCGCCTCGAGTAGTCATTGGACAAATAGACAACGTTTCGTCGGATGACTGCCATTCTCATCAGGACTGTTGCTGTCTCGTTCCGATTTAAAACATTCTTTGAAGGACCAGTATTGTTGAGCAGCGTCAGTCACGGGAATCTAAGTGGGAGACATCTTTATTGGGAACGATGGCTTTGACCTGAGCGAAGCTGGGAATCGTGGTCAAATTAAAGAAAATAGAACTTGGGTTCGGTGGTATTTTGTAATCGAAAAAAAAATCATGGCAATGGCAGGGTAGAAATTAGAACCCGATGAGAAAGGAATAGTAATTAATGTACCTGTGGGCATATTTTAGACAGCAAGTCACTCGGCATCTCATTCTTGATGACGATGGCGGAGCACCCGTTGAAATGTGCGTTAGTCCAGCGACTGGCCGGGTTGTAACCGGGAAATCCTTTATTCTATATTGACTGACTTTTAATTCAGTTCACGTCAGACATTTATAATTATGTAATAATACAGGGTGCGGCAGAGAAAAGAGCGACGTTAAAAAAGCTGTCAGAAAATGCCGTCAGATTTTGTTTCATGTTGTATTTTATCACCTTCAATCACATGAAAACGGATTCAAGAAACACAAAGAAATGTTACTAAGTTTTAAAAGTAATCACAGTAAGTTGACGTTCATTCAGACGCATACATTCCTCTAGTTGAGCCTTGAATTTATTCAACACATTACGCAGCATGGATTTGAACCACCTTCTATGAGATTAGTTCTAGGTGGGTTATGCTGATATACTCAACTATTCAGGTAACCTCACAAGAAGAAGTCGCATGCTGTTCGGCCCGGTAAGCGGTGATAGAATGTATATGTCTGAACGGGCGTTATCTTAATGAAGTTACTTTTAAACCTTAGTCAGATTTATTTAATTTTCTTGAAAGATTTTCAAACAGTTTGTAAAAAAAATTCTGGCGCTTTCAAATCCGCTTTTTTATGTTTTTTTGCTTATTAAGTCAATCAATAATTGCAAAACATCTTTGATGCTCTCAGTATAAAACCAAAGCGTATCGGCATTAATATTTACTGGAAACTAGAGGATGAAAATTAATAAATGATAATTTTTTTTAAATTTATTTGTAAAAGTCGCATCGAATGTCTGGTGTTTAGCGATCACAGTGACAATTATACAATTATTTATTTACATATTATTTTCAATTATGAATTTGAAAAATAAGATACTGTTTGTTAACCACTAATTAATTATTTATCTTCATTAAATTTGATTTTTAAATTTAAAACCACAAAATATAATACATTTAAATTAAATGAAAAATCGTACTGTCCTTACTAAACTTATGTCTTTTTCATATATTCCATGTCCAAGATGGATTTGTAATTTTTGCCCTGTAGGTATTTGATTTTTAATTTAACAACACAAAATAAGATACATTTAAATTAAATAAAAAATCTTACCTTCCTTACAAAACTTTATAATGTCTTTTTGATATTCATGGAAGTCAAAGATAGATTTGTAATTTTTGCCCAGTATGTATTTTAGTCTGTATTGGTGGTATTTGGGGCATTGATTGATAGAGATCACAAGACGGTGGGATGGATCTATCCAGTAGATAAGTGTGGCTTAATTTGCAGTGTCCAGTTCTTACTCCTTTCTTCCAAAATCTGTGTTGTTACATAGATTATAGAAGTCTCTGACGTTTCTGTGAAGATCACTGGATTCTAATCTAAGTTAGTGGGAATGCTCAATTGAAGCCCGGTAAAGCATATAGCTAATTTTTTAGAAGAAAGACAAGAACGGAAAAATGTTAACCGGAACAGGTTTACGGAATGGAGAAGTATTAAGTCGGTCCTTGGACGTCGGCTCGGATTATCTCAGTTGGAAGAGCATGCGGCTGGATATCGCAAGGTCCTGGCTTCATTCCCTGGTCCAGTTGACATTTTTTCCGTTCTTGTCTTTCTTCTAGATCACTAAATTTTAAAGTTTTCCATATATGGTGCCATTTCTTTAAATAATAATTTTAATTGCAAATATCGTGGTGGAGAAGAAAACCTCATGATACACGTAGGGGTGGGGAGGGAAACTATTAACATACAGGGCTTTAGAATGAAGATTTTAGGTTATGAATAATACACATTTCGGACGTGAAATCATACAAGGCAGGATATAGGCCAATTTGCTATGCTCCGGTCGTCTTCTACTATTGTCGTGTATGTTATTACCAATCCGCCTTCAAGCGGAAGAAAGTGGTTCGTCTCTGATCTGTGTCGCTTCTGCAAGTAGGTCTGTGTCATACTTTCCCGATGTAGGTAACAAATTTGCAGTTTTGCCATTCAATAATAAGAGCGCACGAAACCCCTGTTCCTGTAGTGAAAGTCTGTTCGTCCGCAGCAGGTGCCTGCATATAGAAGGCGCGTGGCGCAATTCCTCTGTGCGATGATCCAAGCACGATTTTTTTCTCTCGCTTCTCCTTGGCATGAAAATCTTTGCCTGCAATTAGAAGCGCGCACTTAACTCGGATTAGGCCCTGGTCAGTTTTCGCAACGTGAACGTTACACCTGTTCCACGAATACGGATTATTTTACCTTAAATTTAATTTTTTGTCAGTGCAAGTTAAAATTTGAACCAAACCACGTTAATTAAATTTCATAACGCAGTATGTTGTATGATCATATTCTGAATTCCATGACGGACAACTAAATAGTCATTTCAGTTTAAGATTACTTTACTGACCTCAAAAGCAATACATAA
Source organism: Eucriotettix oculatus (assembly GCA_034510155.1). NCBI lineage: Eukaryota > Metazoa > Arthropoda > Insecta > Orthoptera > Tetrigidae > Eucriotettix > Eucriotettix oculatus. The sequence goes on from CM067376.1 coordinate 82,599,025, forward strand.
TTTACAAAATATACTTATTCATTAATGACTATTTACTTATCCGATGAATTAAATTCGAATTTACAATAGTTAAATCTCTAAGTGGAACTGAGCTATGTAAGTCATACAGGTATTTATATAGTAAAACATTTAATAGACGGTGTTATTTGCTGATTTTTCACTGTAACAAATAATAGTATTCGCGCATTTACTGGAAACGTCGGCCAATGTAATATTATGATGATTGGAGCTTTGTAATTCTAGTCAGATATATTTATTATATATATATATATATAATATATTTGTCGATGTTCTTAAAAGTAGTCATCATCTCTTTAATCTCTGCTCTCAAAAATGTATGGGGCTGTAAATGAAATTCCAAAGGTAAATAATTTCCGTTCCAGTTACATGAAAGCAAATACTTAAACGTGCTTAAAAGCACTATTTTCCGTTATTTACCGTTTTGACTGAGAGACATGTTACGGAGGAAATTCTACTTCGGTGGCGGATTATAAAGTTTTCATGAAATTGCACTTGAGCCACTAGTCGCTAAAACTTGTGAGAAGTTGCAAAACGTATTTACTCATCAAAGATGCGCATCTCTTAACATTAATTCAAGAGCTAATGACCAAGAAACAACCGAAGTTTGTATGCAGAGAACTTGTGTTTGTTTACTAACCGAGTTCGCAGTTTTATGCCTTTTTATTTATGTTGCTTTCTTTGTCACGTAAAGATGATTTTACAAGTTCTGGGAAACAGTAACATAGTTTAAAGCAGACACGTACTATACAAAAATATTCAGGGTAGAAAGTAGTGTTGAAAATGACTAAGTTATTGTAATAACAATCTTTTTATATTTTTATTATACAAAAAAATAGCTTTGATGGAAAATAACTTCGATATACAATAAGTGAAACGTTCCTTTATCCATTTATTGTAAGCATTCTCACTAAAACATACCTAATTGTTTTTAGCAATACAATTTATGATTTAGTAACGCTGGACCTGTTTACATAGAAGTTGTCAGTATTTTGCAACTCGTGATGAATTCTGTGAAATAATAAAGAACAAAGTGTTTATCCTTGCCTCAGTTTCATAAAAATTTACTGTGGTTAAAACCCGGTGACGTTGCACTTAACTCACATCCACACATAGCTAAGTATGAGTATGAAAGTTCTGGTATGGCAGATGTTACAGAATCGTAAATTGATAAATGTGTCGTACAGTAACGACAGCAACAGAAATCATGGAGGCACGATATATATCTAAAATTCTAATCGGTAATATTAATAATTAATAGACGGTGTTGTTATTTGCTGATTTTTCACTGTTACAAATAATAGTATTCGCGCATTTACTGGAAAAGTCGGCCAATGTAATATTATGATGATTGGAGCTTTGTAATTCTAGTCAGATATATACTATATTTGTCGTTGTTCTTAAAAGTAGTCATCATCTCTTTAATCTCTGCTCTCAAAAATGTATGGGGCTGTACATGAAATTCCAAAGGTAAATAATTTCCGTTCCAGTTACATGAAAGCAAATAATAGAACGCACTGTAGGTTTTTTTTACTATTTTCTTCTTTGTTCCACGTCAATTTTGATTTTGATAAATAAAATTCTGATCCTTTGCAATTGTTATTTATCTCCTTTCATTTTATAACGACTTTTTCTATGGTTTACATACGAATGAATAAGAATATTTATAGGAATACTGAATTGAAGGCAGAATTACGTCGAGCGTGAGAACGCTATATTTAAAGTTCATAAGAGGAAATATTTCCATTGTATTCCACAGTCTGCTTCCCACAAAGTTATCTGTTATTGTGAAGATCATTGTTATTATTTTTCCAGACTATTATTAATGCTTGGTTAAACGTGCAATTAAGTTTTTCTGTCGTCCTTTTATGCTTTTGCTTTCGAACGACTGAATACGGAATTATACAATCACAATACAGAACCACCTCGTGTAATTCTGAGTAATCTTTGTAAAAGATTTTGGCTTTTTTTACCCGTTCTTTTAGAATGCCATTATTCTTGGCGATGATGCAAATCGTTCCTTCCACGTGCACGTTCTTACGGCTGTTTCTGTCCGTATCGAGCCAGTATATTAATATTATTGGCAACATTCTTATTAATATCCGTGACAATCCATAAAGGATTATTAGCTACCAAACTAAATGTTCATTACCAATCCTGGATTTGGTGGACCACGATTCTTCTTAGTCGTAACTTCAGTTTTCCTTGGACATTTATTGGAAACTGTGGAGGAAATGACCCTGGCCTTCAATTACGACTTCGTCTCCAAATATTTATCGTAATGATTCGAATAACTGGGGAACACGCTTTAAATTACCGCAGCGCCATCTTGTTGGTTTATTTTGTTTGGATTGGCCACGGCAAATGTATTGGCTTATCTGAACATTACACAATTGAAAATTTTCAATATATATAAATGTCAAGAAGTCATTTATGAATGAATTAATTATAAACTATTTGTAGTGCACACGTGATGAGGGACATGTACGGTATATGGCGGAAACATAAGTTGTCAGTATTGTGTGATAGTAATTTTTCTTAAAATTACTTAATTCGTATCTGACCTTATGGCCATTATATTTTGTGAATTATTTTGGAAATTATTAATCCTAACATAAACGGAACCGCTATTGCTCAATATACTCACAATACGTATGGTGTTCTTAACAAAGAAATGAATATTACTTAATTTGATTAAATTTTCTTTATTCTTTGAATAACCAACTCCTGCTTGACGATCCTAAAATTATAGAGGTCCGGTGTCTGTAAAAAAATTCTATTAGAGATTTAATCGCGTAGATTAATTGTTTACGATATTCAGTAAAATATATTCCCTTAATTTGTTTCATAATTTAATTTTTAGAAGGAGAAATTATTATTTTTATATTTCACTAAGTATATTTTTCTGTGCAGCAGTTAACTTTCTTCGATTAATATAAAACGTAAACGATTTGTAGTTTTAATGCTAGGCTAGAAATAACTTTCTGCACGAGGATAAGTTTGTTACTAATTCATCTGCCCGATGAGATTGTACTGTAAGCAAGCCTGTAAATATTTACATACTTGGATATTTAATTAATAAAACGAATGATGGAAAACCTGCTCGGTGAGTTCTCGAAAGTGCCTCTCGTATAAAACCCGGCACAGTTGAAGATAACTATTTCAATATGGGCTTTTGAATTTTAATCAACGGACGGTAAAATTTGAAAGTGAAAAACAAGGTAGAGAGAACAGATATACCTAAGGGAAACTGAAATAGAGCTAAAAGTGGAAAACTGAAAAGCAAATACGTTTTTAAATATTATACTTGGCGTCACTCTGGTGGAAACACAAAGAACAAGGAAAACAATTGAGGCCGAAAAAGGGAAGATTATATACAAATCCAATTTAGTATTACGGAGAAAGGAAGGAAAGAGTGAAAGACAGATTCTTTTACTATACCGTGATAATGATTTGGGCTATCTTGTCGTTATTTTTCATTTTAAACCCTATTTCAGTGATTAATCTAGTGAATCAGGCGAAGAAAAAAATTATTTAATATCAACGATTATCCAATATTGATTTTCATTCCACGTAATATTTTGAAACATTTTTATACTTTAAATCAAAGAAGAATATAATTATTATCATGTAATATATCTGTGACGCGGCAGTTATTCAATATCGTTAATCTTGTATAATTTAATAATAAAATGTTCTTATAAACTATTAAAATAATAATCAGGCTCAGTCATATTTCTATGTAGACATATATAATAAAACGTTTGTAACGTTTTGAAATTAACCCTGTTATTAATTAAGATGAAGTTTATTTACAGACAAAATCATCAAAGTAAACTTTTATTTCCTTAGCGTTGGAAATATAAAAATCGAATCTAATATAAATCGAACAATCGAATATCAAACAACATTCTCATCTTTGAAACAACGAACCTAGTAAAAATCTCTAATTTAATAAATGTGACATTGTGGCAAATAGTTGCAAGAAAGTAAATACTATAAGATTGTTGTGTTCACAAAGTAGCTTGAGGTGAGTCCTGCGGCTTCTTACAGTATGACTTATTTTAATTTAAAATAATAGTTTAAATTCTGCAAACTAACTTTCATTGACAACTTATTTCAATCAAACGTGCTATTTACGTTAAATCGAATTATTTAACACTATGTTGAATATTTTTACATATTTGATAATTACTTTAGAAATCACGTATTGTTCCTCAGCTTTTATAGCGCACCGTTTTATGAAGATAAGTTACAGATGGAATACGTAAATGTGAAACAATTTGTAGTGGTTAAATAATTATATATTTATCTTCGTTAAAAATGTATTTGTTCGCGTCAGATTTTATAACCAAGTGACCATTAATGTTGGATGTACCAAGGAGAAACAAATAACTGATGTGATGACATTCCTTATTTTGTTTACGATCCTTTCATTATTACCGAGAACTGTTGTAAGCTTTTAAAAACAACAGCTAATAGGTGGTCGGCGTTTTCCGTATACCTTTGTGCCATACACGATGACTCATTGACGTAATTTCCGGTCACGTTCATATGAAGGAGTGTTGCGTTGTAATGATTGCTGTGCACGTGCATTCATGATCCACATGCGAACCTTTCTCGCATCTGAAGGCCCGCGTCGTTGCTCTTGACATTTTTTAAATACTTAATATACTTTATTTAATATTCTGTTTGAAAATAAAATATGTTCATCTTGATGATAACGAAAGATTTAAAAAAAGATTTAGTGGTTTCCAAGACACATTATTCCTATGTCTCATTATAATTTGGAACTTCTATAAATGTAAAATGTAAGAATAATAAGGTAAAATCGTTTACTAAGTTAGAAATACTTGAATGCTTTAATATTTAAATTTAGTGTAAACCTGTGTATACATGTGTATGCATCACTAGCTACTCCTTTAAGGTTCCTCGTCCCATGCTAAGTTACCTTCAACTAATGAAATGTCACTAACGTACTCAGCGAAACCCTCCGAATTCGCCACCAATCTCGACCGAATTAATAGTAATTAATGTCCGTTTTCCACAGTAATTATATGAAATAAATTAACCGCCAAATACAAAGTTTTTCTTTAGTCGAATCGACGCTTCGTCACCAAATTTGGGACGTCCTCAGGTAATGTAAAACTTTGATGAAAACAAGGCCAAATGTATGATAATTTAAATTTGACTGCCTACAAGAGGATTTACATTCGGCGTTTTCTCATTAAAATTTAACATTACCTTAGGAGGTCTCAAATATGGTGACGAAACGTCGATTCAATCCTTTCTTACTGTAACCCAGAATTAAACTTAAAACTTAAGCAGCATAATAAAAATCTGTGTTCAATTCCGCGAGCTCCAAAACCGTGCAATCAACTAATATCTCGGTCTTTATCGCATTTTTTGTGACCCCCCCAATTCAGGCGAGTTTCTTTCTCATGCTGTTAGAAGTTAAAATAAGATAATCGAGGGAAACCCAAGGTAATGGAGTGTAGTATGGGAAATAGTGTAATAAAAAAGGTGGGAAGGGATATTTTGAAGGAAGTTAAGGAATTCTGCTACTTGGGCAGCATAATAACTAGGGATGGTAGAAGTATAGTAGACATAAGGAGTAGGATAGCCCAGGAAAGACAAGCTTGCGCAAAAAGGGTGAATTTACTATCGGCTAATATAAGTATAAATATTAGGAAATTATTACTAAAAATTTTCGTACGTAGCGTGGTGTAACATCGGTGCGAAACGTAGCATTTGCAGAATGGAAAAGGATAGAATCCTTTGAAATGTGCTATAGGAGAAAGCTGAAAAATAGATGGGCGGATAGAGTAGCTCACCAGGATGTTCTAAGTGGAATAATGGAAGAGAACCATATGAAGAATTTTGACCAAAAGAAGGGATAGATAAAAAGGTCACGTTTTGAGACAAGAGGGTCTTGTAAAATTAGCATTAGAAGGAAGTATGTCGGGTAAGAACAGATAGGATTTGCTAAGCAGATTAGGAAGGATGTGGTAGTTTTGTAGAAACGAAAAGCTTGTGTAGAGTGAGGGTTGCATCAGACCAGTCTAAGGACTAATTACAACACCAGTAACGACTTTGAGAGTGACACTGTTAGGCTCAGTGTTCTTAAAAATTATTTATTAGACGTTAATATTAATTTGTAAAATATTACCATGTCTTCAGCTGTCGTATCACCACAGTGTTTGCTCTCGGTCGATTAGTAGCATGCGTACGAATTTTATATCCGAAACATATCTAAATCCAAATCAGATCTTGCTCGGTTTATGCTCTCAGCGTGTATCTGTATCTATGTTTTTATCTTATTTGACTTATCATACTTAGAACTATCGCCATAAGAAACCAATAGTGTCCTGCCAATTCTGTATAATTTATTCATTATACTACGCCACATCAATTAGAAGCTTTTATCTTTTTATGTTTAAGGTGTACTTAGAACTATATGTAATGTGTTGTATGTTTATTGCAGGAACAGTAATTATATTTCTTGATCTCTAAAGTAGTTGATTCTCAATTTTAATGAGAAATATTCCGTATCAAGTGTTATTAGTTTCTTTCCTTAGCGTCACGTGAAGGTGAGCAATAATATTTTAACTTGACGCAACTGGCAGAACAGGAAATCATAATTTATTTAGACATTTATTTGTTCGTAGACGGCAGCAGTAAATACGTCATTTCGGTGTGTGCGACACCCAGGGCACACGTAACTGTTCCAGTCCTATCTGGACCGGGTGCAATATGTTACGGAACATTAGTTAGACTAGGTCAGGTGTGGATTTAACTCTAATGTGACTTTTTCCGCGATACCCGGGAGCACGACTGTCACGATCTTGAGCGAGCAATGAGCTGTAGTAGCGGATGATTCTTTGGAATGGTAACGGTGCTGTGGTGCTGCGGTGCCGGACGACCAGCTGAGTCAGCCCGGCGACCTTGCAACAAAACGGTCTGCATAATACGAGGGACCATTCACGCAAACAGCTGGCTTGTCTCTGGTGCAGCTATTCGCCTTGTCACTCTTACTACACGGCTAATTCGTAATTCAGTGAGTAACGTTCTCAAATACGTGGAGACTGGCCGGGAAACTTCAAAATAGTTCTGGTGTTTCCCAGACACGTTTGCAAAATGGGAAAATATGGATGCTGCGTCCGAAATACTGGAATAAAATATAATCACGAGATTATCATCATCACAAACGTAACGTCAAATCCAAATTTAATCTGTTCAAGATGGTTTCTTCCTTGTAAATATGTAGAAATCTTTGGTACTAGACTTTGATCGCAACAAGAAAGCCTAAAGTGTAACGGCCTGCGATTAAAAATAAACGGCCTCATAATCCTGTCTCACGCGCAGAGCTCATAAGAAAGTTCACAGTCGAAAATTTCAAGATACGTCTCTCACAGTTCCTCGTAGTAGATTCATTTATTTGTGTGTCAGAATACAGCTGCCGTCGAAAGTGGGATTGTTGTGAGGAATTCACACGTACGTATATATTTAAGGAATAATAAACTGTTGAAATTGAAGATTTAACCATAGTAGTTTCTTCCTTTCAATATGTGTCGCAACTAATGTAGCAGGTGTCAATTATTTACGAAATGGAGTTGATGAAAGAAAAAGCGCAATGTTTTCTCAGTTTCCCTGAAACAAAATCGCCCATTTCTTGTGTTCAACGTGGACAGGATTCCCCCACACGGTAAGGCAGTTATGAAAAGTTCGCCGCTGTGGTGATTTTGCCGCAAATGGCAGGTCTACGTGGTCCGCGTTCGTCGTTCATATTCCTCCAATGTGAAATTATTATTATTATTATTACTACTTAGCTGCTATTGGGCATTTGCCCGGTGGCAGCCATATACAAAGAAAACACAAATACAATTACAAAAAGTTTACACTATGGACGAATTTTGAAATGTAGTTTTTTATCTGAAAAAGAAAAGAAAGGTGCCACACAAAAATCACTTCACTGATTCTAAAAAAAACTACTAATTTTTCTTACCTATTCCTAAACTGATTTACGCTACCCGGAAAAGTCGACAGTATTTCTGCAGGCAAGGAATTCCAATCGCGTATTACAAATGAAAATTTTCCTACGTCTGTGCGTTGCGTTGCCCTTTTTCTTTAATTTTCAACGAGTGGTCATTTTTAGAAATATAATTTGGCGCCGTTAGATGGTTTGTTATTTCTTTCCAGGCTCTGTGGCTCACCCTTATGAGCTTTATATGTTGCGCACAACCTGGCATGTTTCCTTCTAAATTCTCGTGAGGATTGTTCGCGAATCGACCCCCAAACATTTTTTCAGCCCGTCTTTGTATTTTTTCCAACGCTAGAGTGTGTTCATTTCGATATGGATCCCAGCACGTTACCCCATATTCTAAAATTGGCCTGACCAGCGTTTTGTAAGCAGAAATCTTGGTTTTTCTCGTGCTTTTCCTCAAGACCCTGTTTACAAAGCACCTTTACCTCGCTCACCTCATTACCCCAATTTAAATCTTTACTAATCGTGATCCCAATATATGTACAGTTATTTGATTCCGTTACAACTTCGTTCCCCATTTTATATCTAGTGGGAGGGACATTTCTCTTACTCTTCGTTGCATTTAATTGCATTTTATTTCTAACTGACCATTGGTAAATTTTGTCCAAATCAGTCTGCAGAATCTGTGCATCCTCAACGTTTATTATTTCCCTATAAACCATACAATCATCGACTAAAAGTTTGAACTCTTCGTGCATTACGTGAACTGAGAGTGCCGCAGATAACAGGGGTTAGAAAAGTAATTTCCAGAATATTTTAGGAAGATACCATTAATGTCTTTAAGAAGCAGAAGGTTTCGCACAAATTGAATTCGATATATTTAAGACCAACCTCTCTTTCTGGTAATTTGTGCGTCTACAAAATATATTAAAAAAAATTTGTTACATTCAATGTATTAATTTTGTGTCTTGCTATCTTTAGTTCAACCTGAAGAGGGTCCAGATAAGGACCAAAACATGTAGTTGCATCATTTTTTTTTCGGTTTCGTTTTATTAATTTTTGGTCTCAATTAAACATTAATTTAAAGTTAATAACTATCTTATTATTATATTACCTTATAATTAATTATCGTCGGTTTGTGCAATTGTTCTAAAAAGAGATTTCCTATTGCCTCCAAAACTCGAGAATCGTAATTATAAACAGGCATAGATCGACTTAAACTTGTCATTGAACCGTTTCGTGATTAATTTATCTGAGAATAATTGCCGTAACCAGATGATTTTGGCATTCCCTGGAGTGTCGGCGCGATACTCGAAGAGGATTACGACAATGCCACATTGTGACACTGTCGCTCGTAAAGAACATTGATTAGCTGAGGCAATCCTTGAAAGGCTGTCACATGGCCTCCACGCTGGCCACCTACTACAAAGTCGTGTATACACTACGCTGCAGATTCATAAACAACGCTATTGCGCTCTTTCCTCGCAAGGACGTCATAGCAAGTCGTTACAAACAAAGCTGTTGCCTCCATTAGCCTGCCTGACCTTATGCTCACGACATCACGTTTGGGACGCAAAATAAAACTTTCCCTTCGACAATTGTCGCACAATTATTTCACTTAATTAAAAATGCTAATTCAAATCAGCTAAATTCTGCAAACCACATCCGTGATAAAATGAGGTGAACATGAGGTAGCATACATTCTCGTACTTCACTATAGTTTGTCACCGGAAAAGAAAGTAACAACTCTCCTTGACAGCATTATTACCCTTTTTTTTCCTCACACACAACGACAAGGACTTTCATAAGTAACTGAATTTATATATTTGTTAATAAATACAAACAGATAATAATTTTTTTACGTAGAAAGACGAATACTGTTATGAATTCTTGACAAAAATACCTAGATTTTATAACAACTACATCAAGCATAACTTCATTGATTAGAGCAATGTCGATACACTTGTAGAAAGACGTTTGCATAAAAATCCTCCCTTTATTGCTCCAAATTCATCTAATTATGAATTGAACAAACTGGAGTTAAATATATTTCATTTAAAGCTTTTGTCGGTTAATAATCTCTTTCTGCGGATTACAAAATTATTAAATTAAAACTATTTTCAATATTGTCGTGTAAATGATGAAACATCCTCAGAATTGTGTTTTTTTTACGGAAGTGTCATTTTTGACCCATTTCCGGTGGTCTTACTCGATTCTTCATGTTGGGTACGGACTTTGCTGGAGTCGGAAATGTACAGTATTCTTGTTATTAAAGTTAATTAAATTTAATACTTTTATCTGTGATTGATTGCCACTATCAAATGCATAGTTTATTGCTTTTACAATTGTGCAATTACTAAATATTAAAATTTACCTGACGGGAAAAATAAAACTAATTTACGTATACATCGTATCGAAGATCCAAAGAACTCTGCTATTTCTCAAGGAGTTAGCTCCCTGCCAACGATAGATAGTTACGACACGAAATGATTAAAATAAAAAGAAATGGTATTATAGAACAATAATATGGGCAATCCCTCTTGCACTCTAGATCACCTCGATGCGCGTATGGGACACGAAACGCTTTACCAAACGTTTTTCTCTTTCTTCGCAAACATAACTTCAGTATATTTAAATGATTTTAAAGATCATGGGCAGCTTTGCATTCTGTAGAGTACTTGTGCCAAATTTGGTGTCATCCGGACTAGTAGTTCGGACGCCTACAGCTGGGAAATACATACTGAAAAAGGTTTTTAGATATATAGATTATCAGATTAGAACTATTTATTTTTTTCTCGTTAATATCTTTTAATTCCCGAGATATATGAATATTAAAACTAAATGTAAGTCAGGGATACTATGTATTCTTTTAATACTTATTTTATTCAAATGTCGATTATTATTATTTTAAGCATTATGAAGAATATTAAAGAGATGATTTTAAATTCTAGATTAATATTAGTTAACAATTATTTTAATTATACTTTTAATTATAATTAATTGAAGAATTTCATGCATAATGTTCACATCATTTCACAGTGTAATTTGAATTCATTTAATCTCAGTTTGGGTCGCGGAAAAGTAAATAAAACTGTTGTATAAATGATCTTATAAGGTCACTGGTATATACATTTATTTGTTTGAAAGGTATCGACTTTAGATGACCGTGTTAATCCGTTCTCATTTATTATTATACGAATGTGTCCGAAGAACTATTTAAAAATTCTTCCGTACTAGCTACTTCGTAACATTATAAAATTGGTCACAACACTTCGTTTAGTATATATCATATCAATCAGAGGGAATGAATAAATATGAAAAACTAAGACCGAAAGTTCCTAAATAAATCATTTTATATTTCCAGTGACCGTATAAGGTTATTCATTTTAAGATTCATATGCAAATAAAATTGTGTTTTTCTAAGAAATAAATGCTTACGAAATGATTTTAATTTAATTGTTAATTCTAAATTTTAAATAAAATTACCCTAATTTTTTTTTAGCTTGAAGAAAAGTAGTACATTAATTTCGGCTTAAAAATTTTTGTTCAATTCACTTAAATTTTCCGAGGCATAAATCTGCTCGGGCAGCCTTAGTTGACCATAAGTATACAAGCTATTTGAAGCCGATTCCCTTGGAAATTTAGCGTGAAGGAGATTTAATTAAGTTTTCCTGTTTAGGTGCTTCCAGACAGTTTTTGCTTCACGACTACCTTGACTGCTGTCACTTCCTGCACGTGAGTTCTTAACCTCATTACTTTTAAATTTTCTTAGGATGTAACATGTATGCGTGTCTTATCTTCCTTACTTTGGAACTATAATTTCGAGTAATATACATCTTCAGTCAGTTATGGATATACACTTAAGCTCTGTGATAACAGTATATAAACAGCTAAGGAGCAAAATTACGGCAAATGTTGTCTTGCTTCGAGAATTAATTGCTTGGCTCGTTCGCACTCGACGACTGTACCGCGAAAATTAATATTCACAGCAATCAACTCAAAGTGATGTCTATTAAGTGTTTCTTCGCACTGAACTTCTGGTTAACCGCAGACCGTCCCGACCGCAAGCCATAAAAACTCGCGGTGGATAACTTCAAATGATGAAATGCTCAGACGCTCAGAAAGTAAGCTATTAACGCCACTTTTTCTGCAACAAAAAAAAACTCATAGGTTCATCGCCTTGCATATGTTTCTAGTTGTTCGAGAACGTTGACATTGGATTTCATTATGATCAATTCTTCTACTAAAATAGTCTTCAACTCAGGCGAAGCTTTTTCTAAACATAAAAGAGGCAATGCTCTCAAAAAGTTAGACCTTATAAGCAATCTTTATGTGAGAAACAATTACGAATAAAATATTGTATTAAATTTAATCACAGTTTCCGATTTGACACCTCCAATATTATGGTAGAGGTTATTAATGAATAATTCAAAATACGGCCAAATAATTCAGCAAAAATTAAATTAATTTAAATACAACGTTTCGTATAATTTTGTGGTCATCTTCAGGTATATTTTTAAATGGATGAACTATTTACATTATTGTCGCGGGAGATTGTCCGCACACCAAATTTATTTAATTTAAATAGGTCATTAATTTAAAAATTTACCCGAATAACTCATTAATTTAAAAGTTTACCTGAAGAACTCCTCAAAGTTTGGATGAGATGTTGTATTTATATTAACTAAATAATAATTGATTTATTTTCTTTTTATTTCTTTATTTATTATTAAACTAAAACGCAGAAAAATTATGTCTGAACTGTACAGGCTAATTTTTTAAATGTTCTACAAGCCATCAACCAGATACTGGTAATATTCAAAATGTCTTGTTATATGATGCTTTAAATTAATTGTTTTTTTCCCTGCAACTATGGTTTTCATTCTTTGCCTTGTGCTGCCACCGTTATGAAGACGGTAATCCGAGACGAAACGTCAAGACATCTTTTAACTTTCGTTGCAATTGTTTCACATTAAAGGTAATTAATTTTAACTGATGTCAATTTCTCTGTTACGTGAAAGTGAGGGAATTCTCTTCTAGTTTCTCTCATTTAGTGCCAACGTAAAATACACTCTATACGCCTACACGTGTTTTCCGAGAAGATTAGGAGACATCTATTGAAATGTTTTGCAAACTTAGTGCTATAAAAGCGCGTCAGTATTATTAATGTGAATACAACAATAAATAAGATATATCGTACTGGTAATGTATGGAGGTTTAAAATGATAAAAATAATACTAGCCGTTAAGCCATGCGGGGATTCACGAAGGAGTTATTCCTCAATTCAAAGCCGAGAAAATTATTCTTAATAGCGTCGACTTCCTTATTCTTTATTGCCAACAGGGAAAAGGTGACTTTATCTACAGCGTCTGAATGTCAGTAATGATCGCTGTGTATAATCGGTGACCTTCTGCAACACTATTCTTTTTTTTTCTCGTACCAAGTACGACTACCCAATATAGAAACATATTTTTCCAGTAATTAATTAATTACTAGAAAGTCAGAATTTAGTAAAATTCCTAACCGATGACGACAGACAGTAACTCATCGTTATGGCATCATGCCCGTTTATGCTTAGTTGCAGCTCAAACCAGCCAAGAACCAGATGAATGCAGTTAGGGCAGATTAAATGTACATATTAATTACGTGTTTATATTTTATTAACAGCATATTACGCAACACATTATGCATTCCATAGCTGTCAACATTTCCTTTTTCGTTTTTACCTTTTCATAAATTTTCTTGACTATACCAGGTTGTTTTCCGCTTCATTTCTTTTACACAATTCCTCAGACAACAGGCTGTCTTTACTCGTCTATAAAAATAATCAAGTACAATTTATTTTTGTTAGTCTTTCAAAAATCACGGTATGGATTACACGTTCACATCTACGATACTCAATAATTACTATTAACGAAATTTGGTAGAATATCAACAGACCGTAAGTAAATTTCTCAAAACATTAATAAGTTAGTGTTTTGGAGCGTGAGATATATACATTCATGTGATGAATCGATTGTATTGAAAGAAAAATATCTTCTCAGTTTTTTACTTATGTAAGTAAAAGGCTATGAATGCTTTTTTTGTGGGTAACAGGCTACACGAGGGTGATCCTGAAGCAGGCAACTGCCCTTTAATAGCATAGGAAGGGACTTGAGAAGGCGGGATGTAGAAAGTAGAGCAAGGTAGCCAAGGGTTGACTCGGGCCCTCAGGCTATAGTGTAAAGGATCCTACCCGGTGTTTCACCTAAAGGTTATGTAGGGAAAACCCTAGAAAACCTGCATCAGGTAGGTCGGGCTAGTGGGTACTACTCCTGCGCCCTTCTGATGACGGGAGACTGGATTGTTGTGGGAATGCAACAAACCCGCCTCCGTGCCTTGATCAGTATTGAGAGGCAGTTGGCTGACTGGTCCAATGGGATCAACGAACAACTCTTACCGTGTGCCGAAGGTCTTTGACCCCCGTACATACACCTCTCAAACTGCTATAGGTCGTCTCAGCCTGCAGCCATAGGCCAAGGGGGGAAAGATGAAAACCAGGAAGAAGGAAGTCTTCCCCCGACGGACTTATCAGAACTCCACCTGGCTCTCACTAATTTCCCATCAGGATATCCTCCATACATATCCTTATATCTAGATTGAAGTTCCTTACTTCCTCTGCTTCAAGCCAAAAAGGTTGCTCTAAAGACTTGCAAGAACATACATTGTCCCCTCATCTAGCCTGTAAAGCGAGATGATAATATATCTTAAATATAACTAACATTTTAGAAGTGACCTTACTTTTAAATGTTTTTCGCAAATGTAGTTGCCACCGCACGCACATAACGGATAAACCGCTCTTAGTAACTGTTGATAGTGGTTCGGTATAAGAAATGGTGCGCCCGAGACGTTTTCTTTTTAAAATATTGGATAAGTGACACTTATTCTTGACTCGATTAAGATACTGAGTCATCACGGTGTATAAATTCAGCTCTCATAAAGTAGGAAGCGTGAAAAGGTAATTTTCCAAACTTGTACACTCTCGCTGATGGTTTAATCACGTGTGGACAAAGAGATTACTGCAGAATGAAATAGTGTAGCAGATTAATATAACTGAATTCCCGAGGATCACCTGGCACCCAGGTATTACTTAATAAAATATATACACAACATTCAAAATAATTGGTTGTAAACAAATTTTTCAATGAAGAGATCAACTCACGCATTGTTCTACGATTTTACGTGTAACCGTAAAACATGTAGCATTTTTAATCACATATTTTGAAGTTGACAGCAGTAGGATTGGTAAAATTTTCGTTCCGTTGAAACTGAATCCCCAATCTTCACCCTGCACGCAGACAACTTGGCAATGCCGAGGTGAAAGTGGCTGACTGACTGAAGAATATCTGCCATTTCACCAGCAGTAGAAATCAGTATTAGAATTCATAACTAATTCACAGAGATACGAAATGAGAAATTTGTATTTTACAATCAACTAAAATAGAAGTCTAATGCCATATGTTAAAAAGTTGCCTTGCTTTATTTCTTAGATATGGCCACATATTTGCGTAGACTGGTATGCCAGTGGAAAGGGTTAACTGGCCAACGTTTTAACCAGCACTACACTGCGTGAATTGCTTATTAGTTTCAGTACTTATGCTTTATAATTACTTTCAAAAACTAATTACAGAATACGAGATTAAAGAGAGAGGTTCTGGCCATCTCTAGTAATTACAGAACCGTATTAG
The DNA here is from genome assembly GCA_034510155.1 of Eucriotettix oculatus. Taxonomy (NCBI): domain Eukaryota; kingdom Metazoa; phylum Arthropoda; class Insecta; order Orthoptera; family Tetrigidae; genus Eucriotettix; species Eucriotettix oculatus. Next base: position 82,614,754 of record CM067376.1, read on the forward strand.
GCAGCAGAAAGTGAAGTGGCTGGGGTATTTTATAAGGGAAGGCAGGAGAAGGATAAACACGAGCTGACCACCATTCATTTGTTACTGCAGCTCATCTTGCAGAAAGTAATATTTAGAAAATGTAATTTAAAATCGTTACACGATCATTAATTAAGGTAATGTCCTGGCAATATAAATAGCTGAACATTAATGAGCACTGCTATGGGTCTACTTAAATAATCGACGTTGATTCACTTAGTCTCTACTTATAAAAAACGAATGCTACTTTGGACTGAGTACTTAGCTTCTGTTTAGAATTTAATAACCCAGGTTTATTTAATCTTGTCTACTGTTCCATTGTCCGAGTTCTTTAGAAATATCACATGGAAAATTTATTTATTTTAGAAACGAACTAGCTGTAGTACCAATGTTGCTCGGGTTCACGTAAATAATAAAACAGGTATGTAATTAAAGATAACTTTATTACTGCAGTAGAGGGTACATGACATTCATAGTTCTACTCCAGAGGGTTCACTTTTATCAAAAGCGTAAATCTATATCTGTTGCCAAATTCAACTTACGTCGTGTAAATGGCAAAAAAATCATTCCGGTGGTCTGAAAAGAAAAGGTCATAGGACATCAATAGTAGTGTGTTGAATTTCCAATCAACTATATGTCCTCAATTTTTAAATTAAAAAAAACATTTCGCGTCGTAACTAATTGTTGGCAGAGAGAAATGAAAATACATATATACGTAAATTAGTTTTATTTTTCACGACAGGTGAATTTTAATATTCTGTAATTGCTGATTTGTAAAATAAAATAAAATATTATGCCTTTGATAAGACATTCATTACGGGTGAAAGTATTAAATTAAATAAACTTAGTAACATTACTGTATAAAGAAAAAGACGGCCAATAAGTCAGCATATAAATTTAACACTATTTATTAAAAATCGACGTTTCGTCGCTGGAGATGGTCTGCGACACCTAAATTCTTCACATGTACATTCAATGATCTCTTCGGCTGAGGGAGTCAAGGAGTAAATATAAAGTATTTTAAATTTTACGCCTGATGAAGTCTCAAAAAGGAGATGAAACGTCGATATTGAATAAATAGTGATAAATTAATATGCTGTCTTTTTTGGCAGCTTTTTATTCATCGTGAATTTTAACATCAGAAAACTATTTTGTAATACTGTATATACGTGAAAAAAGTGAAAATTTAATTAATTCTCTGTTTTCTTTACCTTTTTGAAGGTGTTTTTTCGGTGATTTTCTGCCTTTAGAAAGATCTGTGATCAACTTGAAAAAGCGAGTAAGCGCATATTTTCTTTGCCTCACCGAGACCTATCAGTAGATTTCCAAGGTGGATACACAACAATATAATTACAATTCTAGAACCACTTCAACTTAGACCCATGTAGTTGTAAAACTGAGGATTTCAGAAATTTTCTGAGGAATGTTAATCGATTGGAAATTAGATTCTCTGTCATGACCGGTTCTTCTCAGACCATCAGAAATGGGATAAAATGACACGTCTCTGTAAAAAAAACCTGCCATTTTGACAATATTTTGTCACTTACACAACCTAGAGGTGAAAAAGGACAACAGAAATAGATTTAGGCTGTTGGAAAACACTTTAAAATGGCGTTTACACATCCCTCTAGCTAAAAGTGATCCCACTGGAGGAGTTCAAGTATTGTAATAAACTCATCTTAAATTACATTCCTGTTTTACTATCAACGTGAAGCCGAGCAGCTCCGGGTACTACAGCTAGTAAGAACGAAAAAGTTTTCATGTAAATTGATCCAACTATTTTCGTGTGAAAAGACAGGAATTCAGTTCCAGATCCTTAAACGAGAATCTATAATGAAACTATTGAATTCTAAGCCACGTACAGCTAAAATTATTGTTTTTTATATTCAGATTGTTTCGTGTTAGCTGATAATAGTCCTAGAGTAAGGAATGGAACATTTAGTGTAAGTTCTCAACTATCAAATTTTTATATTATTCATGTCTCTTAAAATATGTGACTGTTAGTAACACTAATATTAGAGATGAAAATGTTATTGAAATATCCATGTGAATGTAGGAGAGAAAGTTATAAATATGGGGGATTTGCGTGAGATGGATTTCGGAACATACGGATACGTGCACCAGCAAGCATTTTATGTAACTCGTGCGCAAGCGGCGTGCGTAATGTTGAATTCGGTCATCCGTGTGTAAATACCACACAACTTCTCGCTGACGACATGTTTAGTTAATCGGGCGACTTTCACAAAGTTGTCGCGTCGATGGGGGTACGTTTGGAGAAGCGTCTGATAAGCCGTGTCCCGCTTTCTTCGGCGGCCTTGCCCCTCGCCGAAGTGGCCTTCGGGATCTGCAGTGGCATTGCCGCAAGGTGAGCCAGCCACTGGCCACTGGCTGTTGGCTGCTGTGCACACTCGCCTCCTCTAACGGTCAGTGGTTGCTGGGAGACATAACTCCAGTCTCTGGCTGGCCTCGCCTCGCCTCAAACATGCCTTCACGAAACTCCTAATAGATGATAAACAACGAACACAAACCCACGTATCGATTAATAAAAAATAAAACTCATTGTCTTCCTTGCTTCACTCCTGACAAGGCTGGATGTAGACAACTCTAAACATTAAGATTTGTGCGAAATTTTGGAAACCCCTCTAGAAAATACCGTAGCAGTTGTAATCGACGCCAGAAACAGACAATATTATGATAATGAATTTATTTAAGTAAACATGTTTCTCATTTACACAGTAACCAATTGGACAGCTTTTCGCAGCATTAATAAAATTCACTATTACTGCAACGTTTTCGCCCAGACTTTTGGATTTCTTCTGATGATTTTGGTTTGATATTAATACATAAATGAACTTTGCTTCTTGGACTGCGTCCGCAGACGATTACGGCAGTTCAGAAAGCAAAATTATCTTCTATTATTATTTAATAAAGGCCTCTATATCACTCCTCGATAAAATCAACCACACGCACGATGATCATCGTGAAATGAAGGCCAAATAATAATCGTACTGATATTGTTCCTTTTGTTTTCTTGATAATTCTCTTCTATTTATGTACTATATCAACTGAAAATGTACATGAAAATGCCAAAGTTGTGGACTAAGCGAAGTAGTAGTAGCGAACTTAATTCAATACTGTAAAATAAGCAGCACACTGCCTGTATATACATAAATATTTGTGATAATCTCAGATAATTGATTCATTAAACATGTTTCTGTCCGTATATTGGTCGTCATCCAGTTAAAGATGTTACTGTACAAGGAGATAAGAGTAGTCAAAGAAAACAAAGAGGTAAAGTAACTAAAACAAATACCATGCCTAGTGACTAGAGTCGCTGCCTCGCACTACACAGGTCCCGGGTTCGAATTCTGGCATGGGCTCAGATGTTTGTGTTGCTTGAGAAATCTTTCATACACCTAAAACGATATAAGTTCCCCCAAATTGTGCACAGCAGCTAATGACCTTGTAGTTGATGCGATTATAAACAAGTAAAATAAAAAATAAAAAAAGATTCATTTGGGGGTTTACATTTTATTGTGTCAATGTGAAAATATGAATGAAGTGGAAAACCAGAAACAGTCTCCAAGTTATTATTGGAACAATTCATTGTGGAAGCTTTCATTTCATCGCAATTAAATGTAATCTTCTTATACAGCCTTAAAGTTAAAACATTGCAGGTTAACATAACCTCATTTCTTGTCTGCATATAATTAATTAAGACATAAACCTTGAGTTGTAAAAAAACGTACATACAAGTGTTTGTTACTAACATGTTTCCCATAGCAAGAATCGATATAATTAATATTGATTACGTCGTTATATTACACTTTTATTTAAAACTAATATCATAACGTAATAAGTAAAATAATTAGTTTTTTCCTTTAATGTAATTTATTTATAATCCGCGATTCACGGGCAGTCATTATATATACTTCAATAGTTCATCTATACACTCAGGCCAGAACCAAAAGATCTGTCATCAAAAGAATTAAATAATCTTTCACAAAACAAATTATGTCATTTACAAGCATATTTTAGACACCAACCATAATTTTGACAGGGATAATTTCCAAATTTTATGTGTAGACACCAATTAATCCGAAATGTTTCACGTTAAACTTAATACTAATTCACTTAATTAAATACCGTACCAGAATTACTTCAAAAATTAAGTTGTATAGGCCAGAAAGAGAATATATTTTAATAATCAATTTATTTCAGTAAACATGTTTTGGACACCAATCATACTTTTAACTGGACACTGATTTTTTAGCATTATTTATAATGTTTTGATCTATGAAATGTAGTCGTCTAAATATCTGCTATTCGTCCTTATTTTTTATGTTCTTTCACTGAACTCTTATGTCTTTGTTCAGACATATCTTTATTCTAAACGTGATAAGGATCCTTATCGAGACAAAAAGAAACGTCGTTTTGTTGAATTAAATTCATTATTATAATTTTATTGTCTGCTTTGGCCTCAATTACAGCTCCATTTAAACTGATAGGCGTTGATTATTATTATATAATTAACCCCAGCTTCAAGGTAGTCCAACGTCATTTTAGCTACGAGAACTGTGAATAACAATTTATTAACACTAGTATACATGCTAAGTGTTATGTAATTGTAGAAAATGTTTAAAAAATACAAATATGTTCCACAAATGAAGTATTTCTGTATGGCTGAATCACAGAACAGTCAGTCTCATCTACTTCTTTGTTCATTCCCAATTCTAAAGAGGTGAAAGTTTTACCACTTCAGAGAAAGAGCTGCTTTTTCTTAGACTCTTAAAGCTGTACTTTCAATTAAACGTTAATGAGCAGCAACGCGAAGGTATCTCCGTAACAGGTTAACTTCACATTTATTTTTGCTTCTCAACCCAGCATAAAGGTAATCTGAAAACAGCTTCACGTAATATGCTAATAGAAATATCAATTTTAATCAAGAAGTATCAAACATCTAAAAATATTCTACGAAAACAAGAAGTAATATGAATGCCATTATCCATGTTATCCAGCAATGATAATAACAAGTTTTCAGGTTAATGGTTTGTTTGTAACGTCATTAGCGTCTGCATTGATCGATACGTTTTCTATTCTTGTAAATTCATCAACTCGTAAAAAATATGATCTTAAGTTTAATTAAGTTAGATTGCTCGGTCGTCACTCGGTTGGTTTATCAGACTTTTTTTTTGTGTACAGAAGCTGCGTTTAAGTTGTAAATGCAAATTTGTTTTAAAAGGATATACCAAAAATGTATTTTAAAAATGCTAGTTACTTGAATAATATTACCAAAAGGGTTCCGTGATTTACTACGGTATAGTGCTATATTATGGAACATCTAGATTGGTTTTATACAAACTCAAAAACTACAATCTTCCACTAGACACATAAAATGGTTGTGTGTTAATATACTGATTGGTAGATGGAGGGTTCATAAGAAGCTCTGTTAAAATTCAAAAGAAAGTTATTGCTTCTGGTAAATGCGGAAGTCACGCCACGAACGAAAGGCAGAGAGCATTTTCACATCGACCCATGGGCTCACAACAAGGAAGTGATGTCGCTTCTTCCTACTTTCTTCTGCACACAAGACGTCCAGCAGTGATCGACGGTTACTTTAATATTTGCTTATTACAAACATATCCGTCAGTTGTTAATCCGGCCAGTTCTGTCTGCCAATTTTTGTTTTTTTTTCTTTGCAAGTTGGAAGGCCACCGGTAATTGAATTGCTAAGTGATATTCCGTGGAATGATTTAATCGTAACGGTACAGGTACCCGATACTCAACATAGCAACAACAGTCGCGCCCTGTTTCGACCTTGTTCGAGCTGCGGTCGGATCGAACTAGTTAATTCTGGATGAAGGCACAAGATTTCATGTGTAAGGAGCTCGTGCTTTGTCTGCACGTCGTCCGCGGATTGGTTTTGCTGCAGGGATAATGGCTGATGATGGTTGTTCGGGTCTGACGCAACCAGCGAGGTGAACAACCGCTACCGTGTCCGATCGCGCTTTCCAGCAACACTTCTTTAGACGTAGAGGAATTCCTGTACAGATAGACAACATCTTGCTGCTGTGCTAATTTTGGCTCTGATACAAAACGATTGTGATGTTATGAACACTGGTAAGTCCTCTGCAGGCAAAAATCCTTTCCGAATTTTCGTGCATCCATGGCCGCGACCCTGAGAACTTTCACCAGCAGGACATTTAACTGATATGCACTCATCTCGGTTGCGTAGGATTTCTGATATCTCGAAATATTAGTTTGATCCCAACGTAAACTAATCTATATAAAAGGATTAATGAAGAAAATCAGTGTAAAATAGGCAGAATATACTTATATATATTTTTTCACTACTTTTAACTGTTTCCATTGCACTCAGTTTCTTTGAAGAAACCGTAAAATAAATTTCTCATACCATTTTAATTTAATTCCCAACTTTCTGTTTCCTAGTTTCCTTTGATTGCAGCTTTAAAACGTTCCATAGGGTATTGACATAAAACTTAGAGATAATGGCTTATGAAAGTTTTGGAAGTAAATTGAGCAGTCTCAGCTGTTCCCAGAATAAGGTTATAGAGCAATTGTAAAAACAAGGTAATAAAACGCACCTCTAAGCAGCAAGCAGCAGCGCTGAATAACAAACAGTTAAAAGTGGAACACCAAACATTCCTTTCCCGTTGCGCTCTTCGAGTTTCGAAATTACAACAATGAAAAACCACAAAAGATCACACATGACTGAAAACATCTGGGAAAATAGAACTTTCTGCTTATTTTCATTGGGATCGGTTGCGGTCTATCAAATAACAGGCACTGTGAGAAAAAAATGTCACGAGGATAAAGTTCCTTTACAGGCTGTAACCTGTGACGCGATTAACATAATATGATAAGGCATAGAGACCAATAAAGACGGAGCATACGCCCTTCCACGACATCGGACAAGTTACCTTATAAAGAAAATCTCCTGCTGAAATTTGCGACTACAGATTCAGTGGCTGAGGTCATATAAAAAGTCAGATCGGGCTTAACGGTTTTTCAAATCAGCCACGAGAATGCCAAAGGATTGGACACGTCGACACGTACACATACACATACGAACAACGTATCTTAGCAGCCAAACAAAATATTTAACCTCGACTTTCTTCAGACTGATTAGAAACTGTTTCAAAAATTTAAAAATAAAAACAATAATAATTTTCAGTTACCCTTTCTGAGTTTCGATATTTCTCGGTTAGTTATTGAACAAAGGATCAGGTACGAGGTGTTCTTTACCGAATGAGCTATCCGAGTCAACTCACAGCCAGGTGCAAAATTCCTCCATTTATTGCATTTATTGTATAGAATACGGACTGGTTTACAGTATACTGAATCTCATTCTTACACAGCCTAAGTTTAGAAGTTTCCATCTTGATCCTAAAATTTAATTACGTCACTCGAGCCTTGAAGTATGTTGCCAGGAATTCTTCACCAGTTTTTATAGAGCCCAAAAATGTCTTAGGTATGTTGTGAATTATTTGCTGATTAGTATGTAACGAAAGCTTAAAATTTTTTAACTTAAAAGAAGTACCTACGAAATCCAACTTAAGAATTGATAATGCATTCTTGCGTGCTAAAAAATAGTGATGTTTATTTGTTGTAGTTATCAGAGATTAATACCGGTCTGATGGAACTCTCCATGTTCACCTACTCCGCGAAAACCTTTTACATAACTACCACATCCTCCCTACTCAGCTTAGCGTATTGCATCCTTGGCCTCCCTTTCCTGTTCTCAGCCCCACACTTTCCTCTAATGCTAATTTCTCAGAAAGAAAATTAGTCATATTGAGCTGCGTTTTCTTTCTATAAGTTTTGCCAGCCAAGATTGGAAAGTGTCATGTAAAATGACAGTTCGCAGTCGTCCTGGTAGGCTTATTGGGCTGCAGAGCAAAGAAGAAGATGTGTTGCCAACCTAATTCAGCTACTGGATTTTTGCTGCTCGAAAACGGTGGGAGGAACGCAAGAAACAAACAAAAATTACAGAATTTTTTGGATGAATCATTCAAATGCTACAAATCGAATTTCAATTTTAATATACTTCATAAATGTAGAGAAAATATTTTTTGAATTCACCTGGCCTTCAGTACAGTTTAAAAATACGCATCGTAATTATAAAATTGTTATCCGAAATAGTTTCCCTCATCCTCCTCCCCTTTACTTTGAAAACCGGGGTTGTACTGTACCTGACACACATCAATGCGTTCAGTTTTAACAATAGGATATTCACAATGTCGTTGGATGACCAGTTAATGTCGGAAGAATTATACGTAAATTTTTTTCGTTATTTTATTCTGGATTTAAATCGAATAATTCGAGAGTTTTGGACGATTTGACGCCGAAGAACTGGAAAAGAAACCTGCTTCATTCGTGAAAAGATCAGGATTTATTTGTTTTAGTCCATTATAGATTAACACGAATCCTAGAATAATGCATCTGAATACTGAGTAGCAGAAAACCGGACGAACCGATCTGTAATACTTTTCTAATATATGTCTCTACATGGATGCTGTATTGGCCAAGCCACCTGTACTTCACGGGCCACGGCCGCTCCGCTCTTAATCACAGAGTGAATTAGACGTATATAAACGGCGTGTGTGAGGTCGGTGACTGCGATGGCCTTGCGTAAGACTGAGGCAGGGATGCTACAAGTACCTGCTACTTGGTGCCTGCCCAAGGCTCTGCAAGTGGGTCGCGCCGCAAATATTAAGGCTACCAGGGCGCGTGGGCGTCAACAGGAAACGCACAGCGTAGGTCAGCGCGAGGATGATCCTCTAAAGCGAGAGTTTCGTCACGCACTAATCTTAAACGTATACTTAATACGTTGCCCCGACGTCTCGAGATGAGGACTGCAAAATTATCTTAGACAATTGTCTACAATGCATTCTGTTGCTCGCTGCCATCGTCAGTATTCGATATTTCTAAAGATTTCTGTGAAAAACACGTAAGTAATTTCTAGCCGCAGCAGCCATATTTGATGTTAGCTAATGTGGTGAAAGGTCGGTAAACAACTTTTTCCGAAGAAACCTGACTGAATCGGATAGGCATGGTGGACTAAGCGTCGAATGACGGACGTACAAAGACCCTTTCAGATATATTTACAATGTCTTGTGAAGATTCATACCAGAAATTGAAAGTAGAAGATGCCTTCTATATAACAAGTATATTGAGTGGACACAATCCACGTATCACTTCCCAAGGATCGTTATTTCGTGCTGCCCACCTTTCTTTGCAAATTCCCGGCACGGAGGAAAATTTATTACAGATATTATGTTCAGCTTTGTATTTAGTCTTTACGTTCGTCCTACACTCTAGTGTCCGTTTTGCACGCATGCGAGTGGCTGAGAGAGACGGCATGTGTCCCACACGGAAAGTCATCACAGATAAATGATTCAGAGTAAATTACTCAATCTCCATTACCTACAATGCGCAATCATCGTACGTATGTTGCAAACAAGAAAAGCGCTCCTGGCACAATCAAGTTCCTCAATAAATGCTCTTGGATCTAATAGAAAAGGAGTCTACTACTCACCCCGTTCAATGTAACTTAATTATTGCACATAAGACCAAGCTGAGAGTAATGATTATACAGGGTGTTTAAAAAATAGAGGGCATTATTTCAAGTTCTTCATACGTGGACAATAAATATGTTCTTACAACATGTGTCTAGAAATGCTTAGTTCCCGAGTTATGACCTCCAAAACTGTGATTTTCGCCGTAATGTTTTTCTGATCGGTGGAAAGGTAGAGGTGGCCCAATTACTTTGTATCCACGCTCACCTGATTTGAACCCTATCGTTTTCTACTCGCAAGGCCATTTAAAATCATTGCTGTATTCGTCACCGCGTGTATGGAATAATACCTGAAATTATGCCCTCTATTTTTAAACACCCTGTATACTGTAATTTTGTATCATTAAGCAATCTTCGAAATGGATACAAACCATGAATTTCAAACAGTAAAAGTGCCTGGTAAATATATGAATCTAATAAAAAACACATTGAGTTAGACCCTCTTAAGGGTGACCTTAATTTATAGCTATGCTGATCCATAAAAAATTATAATAAGTTGAAATACTTTCACGCGAAGCTCATACGGGAACGTATAGATAGTTTAGAAGAAACAAAAGAATGGCAAAATGTCGACCGAACCAGGGACTCGAACCCCGAACCTCCCGATTTCCGGGCTGGCGCCCTAACCACTGAGCTAATCCGAGTCAACGTCCAAGGACCGATTCAACATCCTCCATTTCCGTAAACCTAAGCTAGGCTCACCTACCAATTCACTAATTACATTTCTTATAAACTATCGATACGTGCCTGTATGAGCTTCAGGTGAAAACATTTCTACTTCCTTAGACTAGAGTTCAATGCACCTGTGATAAATTTACGCAATGCCCATTCTTCAGGTATTAGTTCGAGTCCCTGGTCTGGTCGACATTTTTCAATTCTTGTCTTTCTTCTAAAAATATCAAAATACTTTGCGAACGAAGATTTTCCCGGTGTAGTTGCTGAAGAAATAGTTCCCGACGTTTCGACGACCACGTGCTGTGTCGCCATCTTATCCTGAAGATGATGACAGAGCACGTGGCCGTCGAAACGTTGCGTCTTAATCGCAGCTGTACCCGAGTGGAAATCCGAGAACTATTTCTGCCATTAAAACGCTCTTCGAAAAATAAGTTTTAAAATATAAATGCACATTCTACCACTTCTTTCCTAATTTTACATAGTGTCAAATTCAAGCATAAAGGAGTATTTCGTTTATAAAATAATTATTTCGTATTGATTGGAGCTGTACAAATGTTGTAATTTCAATCTATTTATATGAAATAATATAACATGAATAGTACATTGTTGGGTTATTGTTTTGGAGCTATAAAAGCCCTTCAAATTGGTTTTATTCGAATAAAGAATATTCTTTTTTCTTATCGCCTCTTGTCTTGATGCTAACAATTGTATCAGATATATTGAAGGTATAAACACATCTTATTCGAATTCCGTATCCAACTGGATATTTATTCGTCATTACTGCAGTTATTAGTTCATGTCAAACATAGTGTAAGTATCGGAAATAATTTGTGTTCCAGTGTATGTATCTTGCATATTCTTCAGATGTTTCAATATGCTGTATCTTTTGTGTAGCAGAATTAATTTTCGGAAACCTTTGTAACAATATGATATTAATACACGTTCATATTCAAATATCGTTAGTGTGATTAACGAACCTAACCGACTTTTGGAAGAGTAAAATAGTACTTGTCAGAAATGACGCGGAAGGAAGGAAGGTTAGCCCGCCTTAAGGTATTCCAGCCACAAATATGTTTGTGCAGAATAGTCTGTGAGAATGGTGCTCAAGAAAATATGTTTGTCTAGCCTCCAGTGCGGGTCTACGTGATAAGCCCTAGCAGTTAATGGCCTAGCTCTTTGCTGAGGAGAGATTGTGTTGTTCCCTCAGCGCTCCAGACTCTCGGATACGAACTCCTTCTTCCATAACCTATGATTTAATGTACCACAATTGGGTTTGCTGATATATTATTATATCCGCGATTTTGTTTGCTAAGTTCCGAAAACAAAAGTTAGTTATTGCGTCGATATTTCAGTTAGCATGTTCCATGAAGTATGCTCCTATCCAGATGAGAGATCAGGGCTCATTCCACAGCGTTTGTCAGTATTTAATCTAGTGATTGATTGTTTACAATGTGACAACTTACCATTTCTATTGCACATTACACTTACGGCAACTGTTGGTGTCTTTTTATTTTACAGAAAAGGAATTGTATTTATTCCTCGAAGTATAATTGGGGAAAAATAGAGAAGAATGGCGATTAGGAATCTGAAGGCGACGTAGAACGTTATAAACCGAAATACTACTAGTATAATTTTTATCAATTCCGTCAGATGTACAAATAATTAAATCACTAATTTGTATATAGAATATTCGTGTACGACGCTATAATCTAAATGTTCGATTTAATGTAATATCAGATATGAGAAAGTATTTCATGCTTGTTCTGTGAGTGTTTCATGCTTGAGCCCTGGGAAACTTGACAATTAAGCGTGATCTCAAAAATGTCACGGTCAGAGGAATTTTATCGGATAACCTACAAGTCTTTGACTTTCCGGATAAACAGATAGTATGTTAATGATTCTCGTTAGAAGAATATGAAAAAAATGGCATTTTGCCCATATATCTCATCAGTAATTTATTGTAAAATTATCACAATGGTTATTCCTTGGTATATATTTAAAATACTCACCAAAATACAGACAATTTTGTTTAATAATAATTACGGTTTGCAACTTTTTTATCATCAAATTAATTATGAATACCCCAAACGCGATTCTGGTCAGCGTATTACCATTTATTTAACATTCATTCAGTTATTTAAAAGAAAACAATTAACGGCTGTAAAAACTTCAAATAACACAAGTAATTAACGACCCGTATAACAGGCAGCGCAAGTGCAATTATGAACAATACTTACCTTTGGAAATGAGAACATGAAGAAAATGCAAAATTTCCATCTTATAAATATTCCCACATTACTAAAAAATTAGGAACTCAATGATTCCTTTAATTTTGACAAGATTTCTGTTATAGATAAGGAAGTGAATTATCATAAAAGGTTAATCTCAGGAATGATCTGTATTGAATCCAGCAAATTTTCTTTAAATGTAAATGACACCTGGCATTTAAATGCTCTTTTGAATGTTCGTTTTTCTGTATTAAATTCTTTGTAATTTTACTATCTTTGGTAATATTTCAGTTTAGTATTTGTTTTGTCAAAGATCACAACACACCATCGAAACGTCTGCTCATTTAAAAAATTGAAGTATTGTTCAAAATTGTTCGTGTGACTATTGTACTAGTCGATAATTACTCGTTTTATTTTATTTAACTGCCTACAGTAAATTCCATCTATAAACAATGGTTTTTCGTTAGCCTGTCGTCGATCCTCTCAAAATCGTTATCTGGTTTGCGTTATTTTGACGATGTGTTAAATATTTAGTTGTTATGCTAGTGAGGAGCACTAAAGGACGCATAAAAGTTTAAACATATCAGACGTTAAAAATTTTATTCAAGTACGTTTTCTAGATTGTGATTGCTTAACGTGATTTGATTAAATATTTTGACTTCTGAAATAAACAGCTGGTTTTACTGTTGTATGACGTTGTGTATTGTTTGCGAAATTTATCATAACTATCATCAATGCTCGTACTGAACATTTTTCTATTATATTTTTGTCTATTCAATTAAATTGATCAAGTAATTTTAAAATTAATCCCTAAAAGCAGTCAGTAAGCCGATATAAATTTGACCCTACGGTTAACATGGCATGCCTTTTTTGAGCGCTACTGTACTTGTTCCGATATGAAGATAACGTTGACCAGTTGTGTAGGTTACAAGCACGTGCAAATATTAATGAGGTCATAAACAGGCATGTTGCAAGTGCTTATAATTACTCCTCTTCCTATTCAAATCACAGACCTTGGAAGTAACTAGCTATGGCACTGCCCATGTTTCCCAAGGTAGCCTTTTGTGTCACCAGGGAATATGATTTAAAATCCCATACTATTTTTTCACAAAGTATATTCAACAATTATTAGTAGACTGTCAGGTACCAGTTAACTTTAATTCAAAATTGGGAATGGTAAACGTACCTCTTCGAACATTTTGCTTTAATCACAGTGAAAGTATCTATTTCCATCCGTAATGTGTCGAATTTTTCATAAAGATAGAGAAATATATAATGTTCCCAGATTAAAATCTATAATGTTCAGTCAGAGGTTGGGATTTGCTGCTTGACGGTCATTCAAGAGAAGGTCTCTCCTATATTGACACAGGAAGGGTTGGAAAGACAGTAGCCTCGGGCTAATTAGGGCCCCCTAATGATTCCTACTCGATATTGACCTGAATATGATACAGTAAAATCCTTAAGAAAATCTGGATTAGGTCGGTCAGAAACTTGGTACTTGTTCAGATGACTAGAGGTACGGGGTTGCCTCGACCAGATTTAGGAGCTGTCTGTTCAATTGGATCAGTAGTCACCCTCACCCCTTGATTTACCTCTGCGATCGCAGGACATACACTCGTCAAAAACTGCCTCAGGAGTCACGAGCCTCTAGGAACATTTATTGAAAATCTGTGGCCTTATGGGGACTTCTCTTCTATCCTCGGATCCAATTATATAGTAGGTTAAACAATTCTTGGGATTCCACCAATGTCATAAAAGAATTAAAACACGACATTTGAACGACTTGTTCTATCGTCATCAATTCTTCCTCTGATGAAGTGTCCGCCGTTTCTTCATAAATGTTTCTTCGCCAACCGAAATGGACTGTTTGACAGGTGATAGAGACGCGAAATGTTTTGAGATGCCGCATTACGTACATCATTGACTAGAAGCTTCGGTTTAGTGCTGAAGGTCAGTTCAATAAATCTTAAATATAACTGTTGAGGAGAACATCATGGACGACAGTGACTAAAAGAGGGAATACGCTACATTTTGGCACACGAAGGACTCGCTCAATTAGTATTAGAGGGAAGTATGTGGGAAGTAAACCTATGGTCTAGTGGCTAGTGTCACTGCCTCACAACCCGGGTTGGAATCCTGGCATGGGTTTGGATATTTGTGTCATCATGGTCACGAAGACTGGGTTAATACTTCTGGAGAATCGATGCGCTGACTACGTATCACTCCAAGTTTGGAATTTGTTATATCAGATGATAATCCGCAGTCGACCCGGTAGGCCATAGCCCTCAATGGGCTGCAGAGCCAAGGAAGAAGAAGATGTGGGACCAAGACTAGAATATGTTAGGCTGAATGAGGGCTGCAATAGTAATGTGGAAACGAAAAGATTAGTACAGGATACATTAATGTGGAGAGCTGCATCAACCACCCTTTAAATTATTTTTACAAATATGATATAAACGACGCGATAACAACACCATTCAGTGATGATGTGTACACCAGCTTTTTTCAGTGTGAGAGGTCTAGAGTAATGAATATTGGTAATCAACTAGTGTTGTCTAACGAGGACGTTTGCATTATCAAGTCTCATAAGAATTCTTGGAATGAATGAATATATTTCGGATACAATGAAAGTCCAGGTGAACAAGCTGCAAGAGGCTAGCGGTTCGTACGAACGAGGGCACGGAGGAGAATTAAAGCCTTGCCCGAGGTACGCGTGTTTCCGTTACACATAACTTGTTGCCGGGAAGTTGCTTTCTTTTTACGTAACCTGACTTTCGGCTATAAATTAATTATCTTTCCTGAATTCAGGTTTGGTGACAAATCAATTAATCGACCTCGCAGTAGTCGAACTCGGTTATAACGTTCCTTATGAAACCGTCCGATTTTGGATGCAATAACCAGGGTTCGTTATATCCTGGTTTTAGTTTTTATTTCCAGAGATTGCTAGAAAGCAAAACATAATAAGCTTTTATGTTGTTATTATAAAGAATAAGAAAATACGCCGCATAACTAAACTAAAATATAAAATGTTTGTATAACAAATTTGTTGGCAAGTCGCTCTGCTTGCAATTCAAAGATAAGGGCCATCAACTACGTTGAACTTTAAACCAATCAATTAATGCACTCTCTAAATTGTTAAATCCACAACTTATAATGTTAAGAAACTGTTGGAGATGAAAATTCAGATTTTATACACACGTCAATATTTTTAACTCTTCTGTAGATTTCTCTTACTTCTTCACCGGTTGAAAGACACTTGGACTCTCTTGAGTACAAGAGTGTAGTACACTAACTGATGAAGGTTTTTCATTCTCAGTCTTATAAAGGGCATATCCTCGGTAAAATTCCCCATCTTTTAATGTTTTCTGAATGTACGAAGAATGTTATGCCTTCATTTCGACATCAAAAGGTACGATCTTGATTCGCGCTATCCCGATAACGGGGTTGTGGCAAGGTTGATAAATTGTTTATGTTTCCGTCCGTTCGTAGCCCCGCCAATGAAGTTTCCGAAGCTCCAGAGATTTTATTGCTATAACCAGTCTTTCCCTCGTCATATCCGCATCACAAAAATAATTGTTTCCACCGAAAGAGTAAATTTGGCTCGTTATAACTGGCATCTCCTTATAACAGAGTTCCACTGTATATACGCTTGCAATAAGATTGGTCACATCCGACTGCATTCGAAAGTAATCTTGCTACGCCCCGCAATAAATGATAGGACTTTTGGATCGTGCTTCGAGCTACAACAGCGATGTTGTCTGAACACGTTGCTTTCGTGATATCCTGTCACTGTTACGGAGAGATCGTGCCAGTGACGCTAATTACAAGTTGTAATCGAAGCACCGGATACGTTACTTGTGGTTTGTAGCGTAATAAACTTTTAAGGTTATAGCCTATATTTTCCTCCGCCAGTATATCTAAAATAATTATCCTGACTCTCCGATAAAAAAAATATTTTCTTTTAATGTTCGTAATATCTTGGATAATTTCAAATTTCATGTGCTGAAATTTTCAGTTGCGAGTTCTGCTCTGAAGAGCATATTTTGTTCCTTAGATTCTTATATAATCAATCGAACTCAAGTGAATAAGGATATGGTGAACATCCAAATTATAATTTACGGGGAAAAAATACGTTTCTCGTCCCGACGTGGCACTATGAGCTGAAATGTTGATTTCCTTTTAGGCCAGCATGTTCACGTATATTTATGTACGAATAGTGAAGAGGGTTTTGTCAGTTGAACCGTCTCCCAAGAATCGAATCAACCCAATTTCTAAAGAAGTGTTCCAGTAGTTTAACACTATCAAACAGGAAGTGTGTGACACGTCCATAGTAATACCAGAAGAAAAGCTATGTGTCGCCAAGCGGATGTTTGTTGATATATTCGGTGTAAACGGAGGCCACGCCTTGGTGGAGGTAATGGCTGCTGTCTTGCGACCTTTATACACATTAGAAAGCTCAGCTGGCTCGGCAGTTCTCCTTGTCGCGTCCAGGGGCACCCCTATCAAAACATGACACACTTTAAATCCTCGCCGTAGCTTCTTCTTCTTCAACGTGCGTCCTTCCGGTCACGTCGCAATTAATATTTTACTGTAACTTTTCCATTTTCTTTACCTTTTTAGAATGAAATGATGAACTCCGAATGAGGATTAAAGTAAAGGAGGTACAGTATGTACGGAAAATTAGAAATGACGTACACGGGCGGATATATAAGTCTGAACCCGCTTAATTTTATTAAAGAACTCTTTTCACTGTGTGTGATATGCTTCTCACGTACGCATTTATTTCAGTTTTTAAGTCGCTAAGCATGCCTGGATCAAACGTAAATCTACATCCGTAGTTTTCCGTAGTCCAGTACACAGCGAATTGCTTTGCATATAGGCAGAACAGAACAATAAATGTCGATGTTGAAATGAAATAACAAATATTAACAAATACCTCCATGTATGCCCTTTCAAATAAAAAAGAATTTATTAATACCGCGCACACAGCTTCTTTTCCCCATTTCAACCTTTCAGTACAGACCAACCCTTATTGAAAAACGCTTTTCTTGTGGTGATCCTTAAGGCTTGACCATTCGATATTAGATTACTCGAAATAATCGCTTATTGCCTTTAATAACTCTGCTTGAACATTCTATCCTCGCAATCTAAGCGCAAACAGCTCCCTCTGCACATAATTACTATTGCATTATTATTTAAAGGCGAAGGAAAATATTTTCTCCTATCTATATATCTGAAAACCTTTGTCAGTACGTCAGTATCTATGTCCCAGCTATAGGCGCCCAAAGTACTGGTTCGAAAATGACCAAATTTGACCCAAGTGGTCCTCAGGGCCCGAAGCTGCCAATGATCTTTAAATGTTTTAAATAGACTGAAGTTATATATGTGAAAAAACAGTTGAGATAATAGGTTTCGTGTCCCGTACGCGCAACGAAAACCTCTAAAGTGAATGCGGGTTCCATATATTCTTGACCTACAATACTATATTTAATTTAAATCATAAACTTTTCGCGTCGTAATTAACCTGTCGTTAGCAGAGAGCTAACTCCCTAAGAAATGATAAAATTGTTTGGAACGTCGATGTATACGTAAACTAGTTTTCTTTTTCGCGTCTGGTAAATTTTAATATTTAATTGCTCATTTGTAGTAGCAAATAAAATAGTGTGGATTTGATAGTAACATTCATCACAGATAAAAGTATTAAATTAAATAAACTTTAATGACAACAATACTGTATATATGTGAGAAACGTGTAAATGTTAACAAACCTCAGTTTTTTCCACGTTTTGAATGCGCATCTTCGGTGGGTTCCTCCCTCTATCAAAGTCCGTACTCAATTTGAAGAGACGAGTGAGGTATTATTGTTCTTTGTCTTACCGAGACCTGCCAGTTGATATCTTTATTTCCATGGTAGACCAACCCCCCACCCTCCCCTGAGCACAACACAATAAAAAACTTAATTTTGGAATCCCTCCAACTTTAGACCCCTGTAGTTTGAATACTGAGGATTTTAGAAAAATTCTCTACAATTTTGGTCATATATTTTTTAGATCTGTAAAAAACTACAATTTTAACGATATTTCGCCAACTGCACAACCTAGGATTTAACGCCAGAAATAGAATGCAGTGTACCCTGAAGTGCTGTAACAAACTTATCCTGCTTCATTATTTACGTGAAGCGGAGCAACGCAGGCTGCTTCAGCTAGTGAACTATAAAATGGTACTATTGGTTCTGTCGTCACTGCCACTGCTCCGTATCCACAGGTAAGGTTTTGAATGACGGTCGTAACGGCGACCGGTCGACTCATCGAGCTAAAATTTCGCAACGTGTGCCAATAAATAGTTTTCTGTTTATTGCCCCTTTTGGCCGGGCAAGTCTTATTCAGGTCAGAACTGGATGCCTCATTAAGACTGGTCACGCGATTACTAAGACTACGCGGATCGTTTGCGCTAACCGTAATATGCTAATTGGAGGCTATTTGACTGGAGAAAGTTTTCGCGAAATACCTTCAAAGTGTTGCTAATTTTCTGGGACGACGGGAGCCGGTAGCTTGAGTCAGCACGTCTTCCGATGCAAACAACCGTCTCACCGCCTGGCGACCATTTCTCCTATAACGGTAACGGTGCAATAAGCAATCAGAATAGTTTAGTCCGTAAATCTTCTCAATATAACAAACATTAGCGAATTTCTCTCGTCAAATAACTGCATCATTTTTTGTATCTGCATTTATTGAATAAAATGTCTACAATCA
The DNA here is from genome assembly GCA_034510155.1 of Eucriotettix oculatus. Classification (NCBI taxonomy): domain Eukaryota; kingdom Metazoa; phylum Arthropoda; class Insecta; order Orthoptera; family Tetrigidae; genus Eucriotettix; species Eucriotettix oculatus. Next base: position 82,634,025 of record CM067376.1, read on the forward strand.
GACAGTAAGTTACCTACCTATTATTCTTAACTTATTTATTACACAATAATAATACTACTTCAGTTGATCTTTCCCGGCAAGTGTGTAAGATTAAATATTTTTAAACGTCTGAATTATTCTGTTGGGCTCGTTGAATTGTTCACTAACCTGTTAGGGTGTGCTTCAAATCGGTCACTGTATTTTAGATAGAATGTGGATATTTCTTGTTTCACTGTATTGAACCATCAACTTGCCTGCCTGGCAATATGGACTGTTTTAGATCAATTTATTTAAGATTATAATTCACAACCGTTATTATTATAAATTCTACACACTATTAAAAGAAAAATTATACCAAACAATCAATAATTTACTGAATTAGAATCGAAAATATGAGTTCTGTTTGGTACAAATTGAATTCGTAGCTGTGAATCATAATGATGGATTTTTATTATCATTTTTCTTGTAACATCGTGTAGAATTTACAGATGTATTAACTATTTAAAAGTAAAATGTTAAATAAAGTAAATGGGATCTTTATTTACAGAAATACTCTTGGTGAAGCGTGAATTGAGCATTTCCTAATCCCGTGGTCCTTGCAGAAGGCACGCAACCTGCGAACATCCACAATCGCTATTTGGTAGGATTATAGCTGTGGATAAATCATTTTTTTGATATTTCTATTACGGACGTACCACGGTGCAATCACTGTAAATCGCAACACTTTGTATAATTTCAATATGGCTATTACTTGCAATAATCCACAGCTGGATACCGTAAGTCCCTATATATTATTAGTTTTGACTAGGATTGCCTGCCGATCCACCAAGCCTTCTTTGTTTACCAAGTATGTTTTCGTCATGTCAATCTACGACATAGGTATAGCCATAGATATTTTTGGGCAATGTCTGACTGTACTACTTTTTCTTCTGCAGAGAATAGAATACGAATTATATGTTATGCAGCAACACGATTCAATCACCATTCAGTCAATGTTGAGCAGTTAATTCTAACCTTCATAGAAATTATAAACCTGAAACGAAATGTAATCGTTTAGGTTGATGTAATATCCATTTAATTACACCAGTAAACAGCTTTGAGTGGAAAATAAATTAAATATAATGAGATAAATTTAGTACAACACTACTTTGCGTTCCTTTATCGGAATATCTTTGTGTGCAACAATTAGTAGAAAAAAATTCAAGAGCAATGTTTGTTCGTTGAGTTTATTAAAAAATTTCATCCCTTGAATTCATTTATAGTATGCCTAATTATTGCGTATCAAGAGGTTATAGTGAAACGGGCGCAACGTCAGGTTGAACCAAATTTTCCATATTCATTTTCTTTTCTGATTAAGGATCTATTTCATTTGTTTTCGAAGAAAGCAGATTATACAGTCCAACATCCTGTAAGTCAGCCGGAATAAATGTGAGGTGACGATTACAAATTGTTCTATTTGCGCTCTTCCGATTCTACGTTGTTTTGAGAAACCAAGTACAGTCGTTGTATGCATAAGCTTCACTTCCGACACTTTCGCGCAGTCTGCGGCACATTATCAGTGGGCGGACAAGACTGCCGTACCTTGACCTTGTTTTATAAATGTTTCCTTGCAGATTTCTGTCTCCTAGCATCTTTAACTTTCTCCCAATACTTTCTACAACAGTGCATAATAACTCAACTCTCGGACGGATTCGGAAAAATCGTGGTCTCGGTTTCAAACAACGCGTTTGGTAATGAAGAAAGTTATGAATAAATGCTAGACTATTTGAACAGTATTATTTAATACGATTGTATTAAACGTTAGTTATCGCTTCTAGATATAAACGAGAGACTGGCTAAGTTTAAGGTTGTAATAATGTCACGTACTTTATATTTTCCTGTATAGAAGCTAAGCTTCAAGCATGCTGAACGTGTTAATGTTATTGCTGAAGCATAATTTAATAATAATAATAATTCTGGTGGCATCATGTACTTTACTAAGGTCAACTTAAAACTATAACATACTGTAAATAAATAATATAGTTATAGACTTACATTCTGAACAAAAAAATAACGCATACAGAGCAAAGTAAACAAAACAGTGAAAGGTCATATTGTAGATCTACGATAGCCTTAGATATTTGGCAATGTCTGGCTATACTAGTCTTTTTTTGCGGGTGCTGCAGAGAATAAAATCTGAATGATATATAATGCAGCTACAGTAATCAATCACCATTCAGTCAGTGTCGAGCAGCTAACTCTAACCTTCTTAGAAATAATAAAGCTGGAATGAAATGTAATGATTAAGGTTGAGGTAATATCAACTTAAATACATCAGTACTCAGGCATTGAATTTATTTAAGTTGACTGTCAGCAGAGTCTTGACCTAAGTCTGATACATACAGAGGGGTAATATCAGAATGTCATGGCGAAGGGTACTGAGAAATTTTGATTGACACATAATATATTGTTTTTTATTGGTGTTTTCACGACTTTTTACATAATTTAAGTAATCAATCTATACCAAATTGTAGAACGCTATACTCAACTTTATACATACATACTGAGTTTGACACTTTTTGATTCCCGCGAACATCGTCGTCGTCGTCGCCGCCGCACGCATACACGCAGGTTTACGTAAGGGCATAATGTATTCTGTAGTAAGTTCTATATGTCATTAGGGTACGATTGACACCGTAAAAGTAAATGACTCCAAAGAGTATTTATTTGACGGAAATATCGGCCTATTTTGAATGCTTAAAAATTACCAACCCCGTCTCAGTGGGCGTAAACAAGACAGCGCTGATTTAAGAGTCGCAAAAAACGTTTCTGCAAAATTTTGTTTAAATTCCTCCACGTGTTTAGATATAAATTTTAAGGAGCGTTCCGCTCGACGGCCGTCATCTGCAACGTATGATAGAACAATTGTATTTACATGGTGCAGATATGCATCGGGGCATAATATCTCTATTTTAAATTTTTTATTGGAATGTTACCTCTCATGACAGCATTGGATTGTAAAAAAATGTAAAATTGAGGTCGGGGTGCGTGTCTGTACCCTGTAAATAATATTTTTATGCATTTCAGATGATTGCCGTTGAGCCAAAATTTATGTTTGCAATAAATTGTGTATACTTTTTTACGTTAAGCTGAATATAGTCTACAATTTATTTGTGGTTTAGACTGTTCATTTAAAATGTTTTACTTTTTAGCATAGTTACACCTAATTAGATCTAGACCTACGTCTAGTAAAATGTTGAGAATCTCCCAACCAGTCAGATTTGCTTGATTCTATTACATATAAAGTAACCGCTGCATAACGAACAAGGATGGTCCTATAGTGGCTCAGACATGAGTGACCACCAATTTGCCTTTTTGTGTAATCGAAACAGTCTTTCGGCAGATAATTGGTGCTTCCATAGTAAGGTTGTCTTGGGAAAAGAATAGTTCATGCTATTTTTATGACAACTAAGTGAACGACCCAGATTCGTAATTCAGATTCTTCGTTAAATTCTCTTACTGAATAGAATAGAAGGCACTGAAGCTCACTAAGCTGTAATTTGACTTTGGCTACTACAACTGTTTAATTTTCTATGACTGTTTGTTGAATACTGAAGTGCCTTAACACTTATGGACACTGTTCTGTCCTAGTCAATACGCTAGCTCCAATAAACGTGTGCAGGAATATACATCTTGTACATATTCTGATTTTTAAAAAAATGTAGTTTAATTACAAAGAAATGCTGTGACTCGATAATTTCACCCCGTTCAAACGAACGGAATTCGTGGTTGTTTGGTCGTAGTTTCTTAGCAATGGCGAGCCTTGCGAGGAACGAACCCAGGGTCTTTGACTGTCGAGGACAATGCCCCGACCCGGCAGCTCTCTCCTCCGACTGGAAGAAAGGGGAAGGTGAAACGTGGCAACGCCGCTTATGCGGAACCGGCCAATAATAGCTCGTTTATTTTTTATAATTTAATGCCTACATCATGCGAAATTCATGAATCCGAATTTTATATTTTAAATTACTAATGAAACATTTTCTAAATATGTGTTTAAGGCATTTGTATCGAGTTAATTTTTAAACTAATTCTACACACTGCCACATTTAATGTTCATAATGTATCTAAACCTTTAAACAAATACTTATAAGACAATATTGCAGTTCAGCTCAGTTTGACGTCAGCCTTCACAAGGATCTCCATGAGACAAGGGAACACATAGTAGAAAGGATTTTTCCACGAAAACACGACGAGGTCCCTAATTGTGTGGGAACGCCGTTTGTATTGTCTCTACGATTTCTCCTACCACTCTGCATGGAGATGCCGAGGCCATTTTTTTTAACGATCACAGGTCGCCCCAAGGAAAGAGAATCTAGTCACAGGGCCCACGGCCGCGAAGAAACAAAGAAAACTATTCGGAACACTTATCTGAGGAATTCGTGAGAGCTTCTGAAAATACTGCCACGGTCGTTTTACGACATGCAGGCTTGGGCAAGAGTTGTAAATCAAAAGTTGTTACATCGTGTTTGAAAATGACACATAGATACAAACACTTCTCTCAGTAAAACCGTAGGACGCTATTAACAAATAGTATTTTCCCAAGCAGATAAATTTTTATCATAGTCCTAGTAATTTGTAAATTGTTGAAGTTGGTTGCTTGGGTTTTCCTGACGAGCAACTACGAATTAGTGTTGAATTTATATTGACATGTAAGGACATATTTAATAAGTTATGTCACTTAAACGCCCGGTTCTCAAATACTAGTAGAAAATTAAATTGACAACCAATTCACAAATAAATCCAGTTTTATTCAATTCCTACAACGATTCGTACTCATACTTGTGACTTCAACAGATAAATGACGTCAGTATTTTAATAAAGAAAATATTTAAAAAATTGAAAATATAATGTAACATTTCGGTAAAAATAAATTATTCAAGTCTCCAGTTTTTAATTAATTTTATTAACATAAATAAATAACATTATTTTCAATTTAGCTACATACTTCAAAATTAATGTTATTTTTTTGTTTTAATAAAATTACGTAATTGGAATTTTGAATGATTTATATTTTAATGAAATATTATTTATTATATTTTCTAATTTTGTGTATGAATTATTGCAGTAAAATCCGGAAGAAAATGATGATGTCCCAAAAGTTGTAGGAATTGAATAAAAACTTGGTTAGTCTGTGATATTGTCGTTAATTTTATTTTATATGAATGAATTAGTAACAGAATAAAAATAAATAAATAGTTACTGGTTTTATACTAGTGTCAAAAATAAATCAAACGACCGCTTTTACAGACAATCCAGAAGTTTTATTCAACGCCGACGTTTCGTTCTCAAATTTGGTACTTCATCAGGTCCAAACGAGATATAAATACATTCCTTCAGACTAAAAATGGTACAAAAAAATTAGTAATTTAAAGCGATAATTTCTCTTAAAAGTTTCTTTAATAATTCCATTTTTAAATTATTTTCGTTAAAACATGTAATACAAGCATTCATATTTGAATGTATGTAATTGTACATATATCTTGATAAAAATTTAAAGTCCAAATACAAAAAGTTCGTGACAAACTGTATCCATTCGTCATTACAACCGAAATGTGATTTAAGAATACAGAGCGGGAGTTATATTGCATAGCCTTAAACTTGACCGTGTGAAATTTTGGGAATTTAAATAATTAAAGACATAAAATTAAATTATTTGACTGATAATCTCAACAAAGTGACTTTGTGGGAATTATATTAAATAAATATTCATATAATTAAATCACTTTATCAATTGTTTAAAGAAAACAATAAATTTAGATATTTCAAATTACACTTTCTCAACGCAACTGATACCAATCATAAAATAATTACAAATCAATTTTTTATTATTCAAAGAAGCATTCCACTTAAACAAAAGCCTACATCATGTTACTAAATAAAGTATTATATTATACTAAATGCAGCCAAAATGTAACCAAAAACATTAATTAATATTCAGTTGACATAATTACAATGTTTCGCACATCTTTATGGGCTTAATCGGGTAAATTTTCAAGTGGATAAAACTATTAAACAATATGGATAATTTTGTGTCGTGGGATGCGTCTAACGACGGTTCTGTTTTTATTTATTGTACTTACTTACAGTTAATTAATTTTTTGTATTGTTAATATTGCTAAATTTTAAGGTAAATTTACACGAATCTAGTCTTATAGTTGTTTTAATACAAAAAAACATTTCTAATTAATTACTTCGTCAGGTGTAATGATGGGAAAATTACTGGCCAAATGTTCTTTTATGAAGTGTTTAAGAATATTAATATATACTAGCTGAAGTACCCGGCGTGTCAGTTTCACGAAATCAACAACACAGGAATGAAACTTAAGATAAATTTATTACAGTACTTGAGGGTAGACACTATTCGTAGTTCAACTAAACAGACCGACTTTTACTTGAGCCAACACTAGAGCAACCAACACACAGAGGTTTGTTGACATTTCCACATTTATACACCATTGTTGTTATTAAAGTTTATTTTATTTAATACTTCTACCCGAGACGAATGTCGCTGTCACATACGTAATACTTTATTTGTTTTTACAAATGACCATGTACTAAAGATTAAAATTTTCCTGACGTGGAAAATAAAACTAAATTACGTATTCATCGTATCGACGATCCAAAGAAGATTATTATTTTTCAAGGAGTTAGGTTTCGGTCAAACGATAGGTTCATTACGGCACTAAATGTTTATATTTTAATATTATATATAATTAGAGATCAAGAATATAGGCAACCCGCATTCATAATGAGAGATCTCGATGCCGGTATGGGATAGGAAAACTTTTACGTAAAATGTTTTTTTCTTCATGTTTTTTACTCATAATTTCAGTATACTTCAAAAATTTTAAAATCATGAGCAGCTTTGGGGCCTGGGGAACACGTGCGCAAAAATTTGGTCAAATTCGATAGTTTGTACGCCTACTGACGCACTAACAAAGGTTTTTCTGGAATATAGATAAGGAGTTTTAAATATTACTGAAACACATAGCGACGCAATATATGAATATCAAAATTAAAAATCAGAAAATTTTAAAAACATGGGCAGCTTCGGGCCCTGAGGAACACGTGTGCCAAATTTTGTCAAATTCGGTAGTTTGGACGCCTACTGACGCACTGACAAAGGAGTTTTAAAATATTATTGAAACACATAGCGACGCAATATATGAGTATCAAAATTAAAAATCAGAAAATTTTAAAAGCATGGGCAGCTTCGGGCTCTGAGGAAAACGTGTGCCAATTTCGGTAGTTTGGACGCCTACTGACGCACTAACAAAGTTTTTTATTGTATATAGATAAGGAGTTTTAAATATTATTGAAACACATAGTGACGTAATGTATGAGTATCAAAATTAAAAATCAGTCATAAATTTTATATTCCTTGTAGACTGATTTAATTTGTATGAGATGATTAATGAATATTTTGTCTGTCTGTACAGAGGAAGTTGAGTCGCAAGCATGGTGGCCGAACTATCAGGCGGCAAGGGAGGCGAGGTGGTGACAGTCTCCGTGGGAGGCGGCTACGCAAACGAGGCCTTCAAAGACGACGGTGACAACGGAACGATAGTGAAGCCTTCCCCAAAAATCGACTCGGGCGATGGCGATGGCGACGGGGAGGCGCAGATGCAGCACGCCGACGGGAAGATGCGGATGCCTCGCAAAGAGAAATGGCGGATCCTGAAGAACATCGCGGCGGTGAGCGTGGCCTTCATGGTGCAGTTCACGGCTTTCCAAGGGACGGCCAACCTGCAAAGCTCCATCAACGCGGTGGACGGGCTGGGCACCGTGTCGCTGTCCGCCATCTACGCGGCCCTCGTCCTCTCCTGCATCTTCGTGCCCACGTTCCTCATCAAGCGGCTCACCGTCAAGTGGACGCTGTGCTTCTCCATGCTGTGCTACGCGCCGTACATCGGCTCGCAGTTCTATCCCCGCTTCTACACGCTCGTCCCCGCAGGCGTCCTTCTCGGCCTGGGGGCGGCGCCCATGTGGGCCTCCAAGGCGACCTACCTCACCCAGGTGGGCGGCGTCTACGCCAAGCTCACGGACCAGGCGGTGGACGCCATCGTCGTGCGCTTCTTCGGATTCTTCTTCCTGGCTTGGCAGACGGCTGAGCTCTGGGGAAACCTCATATCTTCTTTGGGTTAGTATTGATTTCCTTCACTACTCTCAACGTTAACAACGCACAAGCTGATAATTAAACCCTACCCACGCCATAATTACTTCTGGCATCATGCCCCGCACAATTCTTCAAATGTCCCCTAGATAACATATATTTAAATACAAAGATTGAATTATTCCATAAATGAAGCCTAATTGCAACTTGCCAAGGACAGATACTTCGGTTTCATCAAGCAATTACTAGGAGATTGTTAAGAAAAACTATGTTATTTTCAAAATATATAACGGCCAACTAATTTATACGAAAAAATTTTATTTAACATTTGAATTGGTAGTTATTATATTTTTTCGACCTCATTCTATACGCGACAAGCACGTATACATTTTCATCCGTCTTCATTTTATAATTATAATGGCACCGGATGAGTTTCCAAATTTAGGAACGAAACCTCGTGTACGAATTACTGTTAATTAACTTTATATTATTTTTTTCTTATACGCTTTTTTACTATTTATTGATTGCCAAACAGACACATGTTGCACCTAATTATGATTTAAGATTTTTTTAATAATTTGAACATTGAATTCAGAAATATTTCATTTTGAGTTCAAATTTTGTCAGCTTTAGTCTCGAGTCTCCCTATTCATACAGATGAGATGGCTGTAGTGACGCATGCTATGATAGTACGTATTATTCTTTAACTAAGCATAGTAAACAATACTCTTGTAGTTTAAATGACTCCAATCTTTCAGTTAGCGAAGCACGTACTTTTAGACTGCAGCACAGGATAGAAGATCAGCTTTTCTGTGTATGAGGATGATCCAGAAACTGACAACTCCCCTTTAATAGCAGCGGAAGGGATTTTTAAAGGGGGGATGGGTGAATCATTTATTTTGTTAATATATTAACAGTATGGTAATTATATTAAAATGTGCGTTTCTCAATGAATAAATATACGACTCCTATACAGTTTGTGTGCATTTGAAAGTTTTTTTTTTAATTTGAAATGGGAGTTATAAGTTTAGCTGGTTCTGAATAATAAGAAATTTTAAATTTTTGAAATAAATTCCGTTTTCCGAATTTATAGACAATCGAATCATAGAGACGTGGAAGTAGACCTACAATCACCAAACTGTTCAATGTATATGAAATATTATATTAATAGTTGCAATATCACAATTTTTGAAAATAAATGAATAAGACAATCAACCTATTATTCAGAAAAATATTTTAGTAATAAACTTTTAATACACATTGGTAATACTGTGTTTCGTTCCTTAAGTTTCAAACATCATCATGTGTTACTTTAAATGAATTAAAACAAGCTGATTGTTTCTGTTTTCTTTACTGTGTTTTGGCCGCTTTGCTTGTGCGATGAGGATGTACAATTTTCATCAACAATCTTGACATCTAAAATCACACCTGATGTGGATCCAAATTTAAGGAGCTAAACGTGTTACCACCGTGTATTAGAAGTTTATTATTAATTTCCTTCTCTGAAGAATAGGCTGATTGTCTTATTTATTTATATTAAATTTGAGAAAATCTATGTTCCATACCAGATTGATTACCTTCACGAAATAATGTTTAAACAATATATGGAATATTCTCCTCAATCAAGCGCTATTTCATTTCTTTTTAAAAATGGCCAGTATTCACAGCTTACGTTAGGCAGCGCGAACACAAAATTCAATTAATTCGTATTTTTATTGGTCAGTATCCTTCTATTTTTCCTTTATCCTGTGAACATGTTCAACAAGTCTGCACTTTCCGAGAAACTCAAGGTTAGTCTTTACTGCGTTAAAGACTGAAGTAACCGTTCCGATATCTATAGATCACGCCAAGGCTTGTTCAGCCAACCGAAGTGTGTATTAGACAGAAAAAAAAGGGAATATAAAACTGTAATAGCACAGTACAGGTTCTTAAGGTTGATGCTCACGATTTACTTCCGACACGTTTTCCCTTTCAAATATGCTTCATGAAGACATTCTATTTCCAGAAACGGAAATAATGCCGTATTTTTTCTGTGAATATAAAAAAAATGTTATGTCATGAGAAACTGACTTTCGGATTTAAATTATACCGCATTTTGTTATTGTCCTTGCATAGTTTACTATTTCTTACCAAGAGCACATTTTCATTTGTTTCATCGGTCATTCACTCTTAAAATACTTCCATAGCACCACGGATAGAAGATCGGTTAATTCTAAACAAATATAGGATTAATATTAGAGCCTCAGCTTAAAGTTACATAATTGTTTTTTATGCATTTCAATTTTCTGAGCTTTCAGTTAAAACTTGGGTACTTACACTTGATAGAGACAAAAACCAAGCCTTACATATTTCACATATAATTCACGATAACAATGTGATTAAAATTGAATATAAAATAATGCTTTAATCCACCAAGAATCGCTCTGCTCGATACTTCAACTTTGACTTCCAAGAGTTCCGGATTCGCTCAGCAAGCTGATCATTTCATGTCATCACACCAGCAATTTTACTTCCGAATCTAGAATATGTAAAGTAATTGATTTTGTATGAGATACGCTAACAGTCATACCATAAAGGTCTGTTTCGAAATTTATCGCCTCGAATTGTGACTAATTTCTTAATGAGAAATGGACGTACACTTTATTTGGTCCTTTCGCACCTGGGTATATTCCAACGTTATGCATTTGTCTATCAGCTCAGGCACAACGTACGTTCCACTTTCTCTCAGTTTGAGTTGGAGTTTAAACGATTAAAAGCTTATCTTCCACACCATAATCCAGGAAATTTACCGGCGCAGATCTTATAATCCTACATGGAGATTCCAGATGTGTAATGAATCCTTGTTTGCTACATGTTGTTGAACTAGGGTTTCTTAACAGGCAGAAATATTGTCGTACTGTAGCCTGTCATAAATCTATACAGCAGTCAGTCAAGTTCTGAGTAGGCAAGTAAGGAATAGAAGCTAGATCACAGTTATTATTTGTTATGCTTTTAATATGAGTTGATGAACTAAGCAAATGTTTAATGTTGACCGCAGTTCTGTCGAGTGGGGCCCACGGGGGCGGCGGCGGCGGCCACAGTGCCAACGGAACCGTCAGCGGCGCGGAGTTGTGCGGCGCCAGCTTCTGCACCTCCAATCACCACGGCATCGACAACCTGGAGCGTCCCCCTGACGAGGAGATCTACGAGATCAGCGGCATCTACCTCGCCTGCATCGTCGTCGCCGTCATCATTGTGGCTGTGTTCGTCGACCCTCTATCCAGGTAGGGCAGCCGCTCAATTATGAAATTACACATATTACTGCAACTATGTAGTTTTAGATATATGAGGGCAGATTTTGGTAAAAACATAATTGTAACCGTTCCGAAGGAGACTGGGGCTGATAGGTGCGAACAGCAAAAAGGACAAAATATTAACGAAAATAAAATATAGAAGAATGGAACGTCAAATAGAATGGGAGTTAGCAAAAGATAAGTTTGGTTTTAGGAGGAATGAAGGGACAACAGAATAAGTATTGACCCTACGCGAAATTTTAGATGACAGAATAATGAAAAGCAGGCCTAAGTTCATTGAATTTTTATATTTATAAAAAACCCATTGATAAGGTAAACTGAAACACACTACTACTCAACAATAAAATATGTAGATAGAAGATTTATCCATAGCCTCTAGAAGACAGTCATCAATAATTTGAATAGACGGGTAAGAAAAGAAAGTAGTATGACAAGGATGCAGTTAGTTGTCAATGTTCTTTATCTTATTTATAGAACACGTGATAAAGATAATTAAAAGGAATATTGAAAATAATCATACTGGAAAAAAATAAAAGCCTTACGGTTTGCTAATTAGGGGAGTCAGAAGACGACTTGCGAAACAGCATAAATGATATGAACGTGGTCCTCGAAAAAGAGTACAACATGAGGATTAATGGAGAGAAAACAAAGGTAATGGAGTGTAGTATGCGAAACAATGGAATAATAAAGGCGGTTAGGGATGGAAGGGATATTTTGAAGGAAGTTAAGGAATTCTGCTACTTGGGCAGCACAATAACTGGGGATGTTACAAGTATAGTAGACATAAAGAGTAGGATAGTACAGACAAGAAAGGCTTTCGCAAAAAAGAGGCTAATATAAGTGTGAATATTAGGAAATCATTAATAAAATGTTCGTATAGAGTGTGGTATACGTGGTCGGTAGCAGTTGCAGGAAGGAAAAGAATAGAAGCTTAAGAAATGTGGTGCTATAGATGAATGGAAAATCATATGGGTTGATAGAATAGCTAACCAGAAGGTTCCAATCAGAATAAGAGAAGAGTATGGCCCAAGTGAAGGGATAGATTAATTAAGCCATGTTTTGAGAAAAATGAGTCAAAGCAAGGAATATGCTAAGCAGATTTGGGAGAATGTGGGATGTGACAGTTATGTGAAATTGAAAAGACTTGGGCAGAATATGGTAGCATGGATAGTTGCATCGGAGCAGCCTAAGGACTGAAATCTACTACAGTAACATCAAGGGCAGACGGTTAACAAGGAAGTATAAAATAGTTTGCAGAAACTAACCTTGAAGATCTCTTAGTTATTTCTGCGAAAACAATTATTGCAGTATCTGAGAAATGGTGAAAGTATTACAGAAATATGTGATAATTTGAAAATAATTCTTAGTCAGGCAATGAACCGTTACTTTATACGTAGAATCAATAAGGAAATTTTAGACCAAAAAAAACACAAATAAGCATAATTCACTTTAAAAAAACAAGTTATAGAAGCGTATTCAAAATTAAAAGAAATCTTTAAAGCCTAATAATTTTTCTCTGTTCACGCAAACGGTTAGAAAATAAAAGGAAACGGGGCAAGCTAACCTTTTCGGACACATACTAAAGGAGAGAAGAAATAATTCGATTATTAGCGAAGACGAAAGCATAAGAGTGTAATAGTACAGAATAATAATATTGATGTAGCTGGCGAGAAAAAAAAACGGAAATGTTAAATAATTATTTTATAAGCACATTCCATAATTAGGGAGTAAGAAGACTTAAACCAGGATGGTAGACAAGCCCGAAAGATGCCACCCTCCAGTTTTTAAAAAGCAATTTTTAATGAATAGAATTGTAAAAGACGTATGTTAACCATAAAAAGACAACTAAATGAAGACAATCAACAAAATTAATAAATACATTTATTGGTCATTCATAATTTGTATTTTTAATAAGACAACTACAGTGAGCGCACAAACTAATAAAAGTACTCTACGTAGTGTTGTCGGAGACAAATTAACTTTACATTTAAAACAAACAAACATTTCAATCTTCATAAAATTTACGTAAATTGCATTCTTCAAAACTTGCCGTAGACCTCATCCTGTTTCCTGTTGTTATAAGAAAAGTCATTATTATGCAATAGTTTTATTCAGGAGCCTTCGCCCTGTGTAATTTTCATTTGTTACTCTTTTCTGGAACACCCTCATGTAGTCTGTTGCCAAAAAAAGTAACAAGAAATCAACAATGTCAAATGCAGAAAGTTATTTTAATTAATTTAATAATTATCTGTCTAACAATATAAAACAGGATAATGTTTGGTACATTTTCAACAATTTAAAAGAATAATGAAACTAGTTAAATAAATACAAAGCCTAACCCTAAATTAAAACAATGTCTCAAAAATTAAATCTTTCAAGTCTAATTTATTACTCAGCTCGTGTTCAATAGCTACCATGGATTACTTATAGGACGATTTTGGGTTGACTTGGTTCTTAATACTTTATTATTTGCCCATATCAACATCTATAGGTAGCGCTAACAACATTTTTAGAGCAATCGATTAAAAAACATCAACTGGGATTTATTTATTTGCTAAAAGTGAAGAAACTCGGCCTATTTTGCCAAATTTTAAGTGTTAATCTGTCAAAAGGTTTACAAGATTCTTTTGCACTCCAATCCGGCGGTTTTGCCACTCCTAAATTTGGCCGTCATAGGCAGTCGTCTACCAAGTGTAACGCCTAGCATGGCACTGAAGGTAACGCTCTAAGGAGAAATAGTATAAGGAAGTTGAAATTTTAATAATTATCTGGTGTTGATGATATTCATAGTGATAGTATTAAAGTTCGCAGTGGGACTAATTCCGTATATAGTAATATTTTGTAACGTCTCTATGAATAATTATGGAAGTTCGCGTTAGCTGTTCCATCTTGAAAGCTGATAACAAATTATGCGTTTTAAAATATAGACAGGTTGGTCTTTCGTCAGTGATCTATAAAATGATGGGGATTATTATTTCAGAGAAGTTGACGTGAGAATTGGCATTGAGTACATCTATAGCTGATAGTGCACGTGGAATGTTGCCAGCGTTTGCTTGTTAACAGCGTACTGAAAGTTTTCAAAACATTCATGCAGTTCTTAACTGTAACAGTTATTTCAAAATGTTTAAGAGAGGTAGTTTCGACCTTCTTTATGCAAAAATGTTTGGGCAATAAATCTTTCAAACAGCCTTAACCGTGAGCGTCTTCCGAAGTTTTTCGCCGACGTCTGTGCTCCAGGTACAAATTTATAGACCAGGAACCACGCTTCGTTTCACCGTAGTTCCCTTAAAGTCAAGGATTCCTTGCTCATCTCCGCTCTGCAATTGGTAATAGCCTCTGGTGTTTTTATTGCTGCAGCTGTAATTTTACATCCTAGAAATTTCTTCGCGCTCTAGAGCCGAATAATTATCTGGAAAAAACACAGGGGCAACACTTATGTAATTACTGTTATTTGTAAATCAATTTTATTTTGCTAATTTACACGATAAACAAATTTTACGAGGATAATTATGTAAAATATAAATACTGCTACTACAGCGTCAGTATTACCAATATTCTGTGGCAAACGACCCGACCCGTAATATATTAATTTCGTCTACATACTACGCAATAGTAGACGGGTCGAAGATAAAGGGTTAGCCTTCGGTGGGACACACAAGTAAATTAAGTCACACGAAAAGTGCGTCATCAGACTATAGAGTGGGGTGTTTATTATAATTTGGGCCTGTTTTTCTTTAATTAAAATTACAGTGAAGTGCAGTGTTAGTTAAACTTAGCTTCATCAAGATGTCCTTTTAATTTTTTTCTCATAGTAATATGTGTACGTTACGTTTTAATTAGTAATATCTTGAAAAATATTAATTTTATACTGATGCTAGTACTTTATTTAGATATTAAGACTGTATATATGAAGTAACTGCTACCAGGCTATGCCTAATTGCAATCAGGAAATGTATACAAATTTTTAAAACCAAGTTGGCATAAATTCCCTCGTACATCATTGAAATCAAGAAACATAAATTTAATAACGTGTTAAACAGTTTTTATGTAGGATCGTGAGCTAGTTTTCTGTGTGACGAAAGTCTTCGAAATGTCGCCCCTTAAATATTTTTCTTTAGTATACCCTTTGATTAAACAGTAGCATTATTATTTTTCGTCAATCATTCAAATCAGTAGACTGATGCGGACGCCTTTCTGTGTCATAAAATGGCCGTAGTCAGTTTGACGAGCTTTACGGGTAGTGCAGAGTGGTCAAACGGAATCCTGCGGATGCGTATTTCTCAATCCAAGGAGAGAAAGGGATCCAGTGCTCAGAAAGACTCGGCACAGACATAGCCAAGCTAGCGGGCAGTTTAAAGTCTTCGAAATAAGAGCAGAAATTCACACTATTATAATATCAGAATTATTGTAAACGTTCTTAAAATAGCTAAACAAATAATTCTTCTTAAATTAATCTATGTACTGTTGAACATGAGCTCATTTTCATGACCCTCCGGGGGTAATAATATATTTTTAAAGGTCTAACGTCTAAAATTTGTATCATCTGCTGTTAATTTTCATCCAATTTTTCCTTAAACTTTGAGGCAGTTTCAGAAAATAATCTAATACATTTGGAACGGGGATGAATTGAGAGATATTCATTAATTAGTGTTTAATTTTGTTGATTTATGACGGTTAGTTTTGATGTTCCTCCAATATGTCGTTTTAGTATATTTTCAAACAGTAAATCTTCCTTTAAAACACTGACCGTTTTAATTTGAATTTAGGTTTATAGAAAGCACAAAAAAGAAAAAAAAGTTAAAAAGCCAAACTTTGATCGCTGTGTAAAGTTTCCTAGATTGTGTCAGATGTGCATGAGCAAGGTCAGCTTCGACAATACATATTTTGGCCAGTAAATAAATCAAAAACCGTAACTGACATAAACAGAGCAAGAATACTGGAAAACCGGAACCTACCACACGCTCCAGCACACGTTCACAGTAGAATTACGTGTATCAGGATGTAGTTAATGAACGACTTTGCCTGTCATTCTCAATAATTCCGGTCTTTGTTCGTCTTCTCTGAATTCCATCATTTGTTGTTAAACATCGAGAGCAACGTTATTACATAACATATCTACTGAACTAATCTAAGTCATCATCAACCTATTACACAACTTTCTATTTAAATAATATTTAACTGTTTAACCTCTTTTTGTCATGATATCGTCTAATTTCAAATCATTGCTGGGGCGGAAGATGACGGGGTTTCTAATTTATTTAAACATTAAACATCTTTACGTAAGTTGCGGTGAATGGTGCGTCATTTAGTTCTTACGATCGTAGAACTTATTCAACGCTGAATCTATACATTTGGACCAAGTTTGTAAATATATTTTTAATATGTTAATAATATGGAGATGCATTTTATTTCAATGAAATCTAAAAATAAAACCTGAAATACCTCTTACTAACGTTCCGTTGAAAAACGCGTCACACGTTATCATTTTACGAGAATTATCGATTTTTTATAATTATCGATTTTTCCAAATTTTGTCTATATACAAATTTTTTGTTCACGCAACTCGCTACCTCAAAGTATTTTTCATGAAGTGTGCGATAGTGATGAGCCCATTACATGACGTTACACTCTTTGAGTGCAAAAGCGCCATAATTGCGAGAGGAATACCCAAGGCCATTGTTTCTTCCGGTTGTGTGACAAGCTCGAATTTCGTTGTCAGTTACGTAAGAATTTCGCGAAACGTCTAAATTAGCTTGGAAATTCAAGCGCTCATCATACGGAAGTATTAAAACGTGCTTAAGTCAGCAATGTGAAAATGGGAAAGGCATGACATTAAAGGGCGAGTGAAATGACCCTACGTAAAAAAATAAGCAAAAGATTACATTTCGTCGTCAAATTATTTAATCGCTTAAAATAATTACGGTATACGTTGTCACACCTTGCTTCATAATTAGGAAGGCTCGTTATCTCAAAGTGCTGAGAATTAACCTTGAAAATCGAAAATGACCTTCTTTGTTGTGCTTTTCAGTGCCGGTTCATAATTTGCACACGATTCATCGTCACATTAGTTCTTTCGCAATTCCACTAAGATTCCAGATTTTTCCAAAAAAAGCGTAATTTGGATTTATTTATTTATTTCCTTTGGGAAATATTTCCTTCTTTAAATTGATTAGGCTAGGCAATGTACGTACAGTATATTTTGATACATTTACGGAATAAAATTGCAGATTGAAAATGTTATATAGCATATTAATTGTATTCTACCTTCCATATCCCTCCTTCTCATTTCATTTCCTATGCTATTAAAGGGGAGTTGCCTGTTTCAGGATCACCCTCATTTAGCCTGTCACCCTAAAAGAACTTTATTTTTTTTGCAAAGTATGCAAGATTAAAGCGAGCATTGGCTAATTTATTAATATTATGAATTATTAATAGACAATTAATTTCGAAAGAAGTAGTTTATGACTCATATGGAAGATAGATAATTTAATCGAAGTATCTTAACAGATACAGAAAATGAAGTTTAGCCGACAATGAGGGAGTATTATCACCATTATCATACTCATAAGCGTGAGTATTAAGCCTACTTCCTCCATAAATCAATCTCCCTTCAGCTGCTTAATTTCACATATTAACTTACTTGTATACGTATCTCATTAAGGTCACGTTGCGATCCTTTTTATGCAATAAACTAATACGCGCATAGATCATATTAAATGCCCTTGCTGAATAATTCTCACTATTTGTCTAGGTATTAAACTGTTTTATATTATATTTCAACCGAAAAATACTGTACGCATATGAAATCTTTGTGTATTCCTCTGAAAATTTTCAACTGTTCTCTGGTTAATTTGACTATCCAAGCCCATTTATATTGAAACATATTTGGCATAGACGATGCAAGGTTATTAAGAACTTGGACCAAATATTAAAGTATATGATGTACAGTAGTTTTTAATCTAAAATTTAGTTTCTGAATATAGTCACATGTCCAATATGCATAAAGAAATCGATTATTTGTCGAATCATATAATTTATAAAGATTCAGAAGTATCATGTACGAAGTGCGTTCAAAAACTAACGTAAATGTTGTAATTTCGCGCGTTATATTAGTCCGGTTCCAGCAATATTTTCGTTGTCGTGTTGGTAAACATGTTTGAACATTGTTAGCCATATTCAATAGTTAGTCTGTTGTCAGTTGTTAAAAACTGTATTTTGGAGCCATCGGTGAATTGTTTATTTGGTCAAAATGGATAAGAGAATTTACATTAAGTTTTGTTATAATAATGTTTTGGAAGTGTTAAATATTGCTTTTTGTGAGTCTACTATGAGCAAAGCAAGAGATTTTGCGAGGGTTATGAGCGTTTCCAAGAAGGCTGTGAAGAGATTGAAGATAACGAGCGCCATCACAGCCCAGCACGGTAACAATAGACAAATACGTGGAAAAATTGAGAGAAATGATTATGAAAGAACCCTGAACCACAGTGAAAGAAGTCGCTGATGATGCTGGCATATCAATTATAAAGGCATAGTGCATCATGAGTTTTTGACACAAGTTCAAACGATCAATAAGGAGTACTACCTGCAAGGTCAACGCAGTTCACGTGAGGAAGTCACGTGGATGTGTTATGAAACAATTGATGGCTTTTGTACTACATAATTCACCTGCTCACAGTTGTTAAATTTGGCCAAAACAACACCGTAAGGTGTCCTACGACTTTTTCCTGTTTCAAAAAATAAAGAGAACCTTAACAAGCATAGATGCGATTAAATAGCAACGCTGAAAGAACTGGACGCTGAAGTTGTGAGGTGCCTGTGGGAGTTTTTCTTGCAGGCATTTCCCACCAGAGTTAATGGGGAGGCTCGCATGATTATGTCGGGAATGCCTCTTACTCCCTCTGTTTTTTTTATCAAAATTCTCACATGCCGAGACACCTTTCTCTATTTTAGGAGGTATGTGTACTGGGGTCGAAGACCTTGGGCATATGGCAAGAGTTGTCGGCTGATCCCATTGGATCAATCGACCAACTGCCTCCTAAAACTGGTGGATTCACGGAGAAGGGGATGCTGCCACCCCACATCAAACTCTCCTCCCGTCATTCAGAAGGGCGTGAGAATAGTACCCAGTGCCCGACCTACCTGATGCAGGTTTTCTAATTTTTCCCCTACATCTCTTTAGGTGAATCACCGGATAGGATCCTTAAACCATAGCCCGGGGGCCCTAGTTAACCCTTGGCTACCTTGCTCTACCTTCCACATCCCTCCTTTTCAATTCCCTTCCTATGCTATTAAAGGGGAGTTGCCTGTTTCAGGATCACCCTCATGTAGCCTGTTAACACTGGACGCTATCTCAGATATTGAGATCCATAAGTGTTTAGGGGATTGAAATAAGCTAGGGCATAAGAGTATAATATCTAATAGGGCCTATAGACGAATAAATAAAATTCTTTCCCGTTACATTTTGAACAAACGTCCAACATGGTGAAAGACATCTGGCAAAATATATTTAGATGTACAATTGAATTGAATGTTGTGTATTTCTGGAGGAAACAGTCTTGATTGATCAAATTCACGATCTTGATCTATTTCTATCAACTTCAACTGGTTATTAGCGACAATACATTAAGGCACTTCATATTAGATTTCACTATATAATTTTTTAAGAGCATTCCAATATCTTTTTGGACTTATCTCGTTGAGGCTTCCAAATGTGTCGTCCCTTTCTTGAGGGAATTTGCTGCATTCATAGATGATGCGTTTGATGGTAATGATGATGCTGCATTGGCAGCAGAGTGCGGTGTACAGATCCTTAGTGATTTTGCGAAAATAGGTAATTTTGAAGTGATACGTCTATAGTTATTATTTAGTATTCATCTCAAGTGCAAGTATTCCAGTCAGAATAATCAGTTTCAGCATGTTTCTTGAATGAGAGATACTGAACGTTGGTCATTTGTTCCAGATACGGAGAAAAGCAGAGACGGTCCGACAGTGGAGAACTGAGCGGCATCCAGCTGCTGTACGCCACCGCGTACCAGCTCAAGAAGAAGAACCAGCAGCTCCTCATACCCATCACAGTATGGATAGGCATGGAGCAAGCTTTTATCGGTGCAGACTTCACACAGGTAAAAACCTTACAAGTGCATTTTCCATTTCACTTCCTATTAGGTCCAGACAACCCACTTACAATTTCATTTCTAGCCGTGAATAGTTTTTGGGATAAATATTATCCATTTCTCAAAAAAAACCTTTCATATTTTTGGTTTAGTTCTGCGTTACTACATTTTAGAAATGATCTGGTTTTCTTAGCCAATCATGGGTACAGTTTATAGGGGTATTATTTGGCGTCCAACGAATGTCTGCATTTCGTATAACTTTCAGTTTGTTTAAATGAACAACAAACGCATGACAGGAGATAATATTGTGTACTTTTCCCCAGATATGAGGTATTCAGATTAATTTTGCTTTCACCATTCTGGCCTACTTTACTGTCTCTGGAGCTCGTTTGCCGGTAGAAACCAACAGTTTTTTTAGATTATTGTTTATTTTTCTTCAACCAATGAAGCTCTGCAGAATTGCAACGTCAAACTGAAATGAGCCAACGTGAGCAAACGGTGCATCCATATTACAGATCTTTCTTGAAACACTATTGATTAAACAAAATTTAAAGCACTTAATTATGGGGGATGGACTCAATAATTTTATGGTTTCTTATGATCATTTCTGGTGTACTCGTCTCCACCGTCCCGAACGATGGTAATCACTTATGTACGACCAGCCTTGTCGTAAAAACGTTAACTGAAATATAGACTGTTTTTGTGTGGCGTGGTGTGCACCTCAACTCGGCTTTCATTTATTTCAGATTAACCGGCCTTTTCTCAAATTCTGAAACATCTTAAACTATTTGCATTGACCGACACCACGCATTGCATATTGTTGAATTATCAAGCGATACTTTCAAAAAACAAAATTATTTGAAGCAATCTACATTCACTTACTAATGACTACCAGTCTTAAGGTTTTGGTAGAACTTACAATTCCTCGTAGTTTGGAAAAAGTATTGCTTTGAAAAGATACCGCCAGAAACGGAATGTGGTCACGCGAACTCCTTTAACGACTTAAATACCTCGTGTGAAGAACAAATGATATATTGGATTATTACGAAATTTTACACAGACGCTCTGCAAATATTGTACTTCTGAAGTGCTACCTGCGGATCAGCCATGTTTGAAGGAATAGAAACGTAGATAAAGGTACCTAAGGTGTGACAAGGACCCCCGGGGCTCTGGATTCTAACCGGTATTTGTTTAAAGTAACAAGGGTGCATGAGGAACATCAATGTGGTGGGTAACAGTCAAAATGATGGTAATCCTCGTGGTAGCAACTTCCCATTAATAGCATAGGAATGGATTTGAAAGGAGGGATGCGGAAGGGATAGCTAAGTAGACAAGGGATTCCTGTTGAGGTTTAGATCATTATGTAACGATCTTGACTGAGAATCGGAGTCTGCTTACTGGGAAGAGGCCAAAACTCTGTCAGGTCCACTTTTCACGTTGATGTTTATGGAGCCTTGTGTTTGATCCGTATCGCAATAGAGGTCGTATCTTGCCATTCGCTTGCATTCCTTGCATGCTGTGACCAGGGCACCTCGAGTCACGCTCTGATTGGCCTACGTTCTACCTGCAGGGCTCCACAAGTTTCACCACGGACGTCTTGCTGGACCCTTTGATAATGAAGCGAAACGGAATCATTGAAGTAGGAGGAGAAACCTCATTTTTTTAATGCTTAACCGATTGCTTTCCTTGGAATAATATTGGAGGCACCTTTAAGTTAAACGAGAAGGTTCTATAACTGTACTCGTCCAACCTCGTGCTCGTTAAAATATATTTACACCACGTTACGAGAATTTTTCATTTAACGTCAGTTTTATTCTGTTTTCATTAAAAGTTTTGAAATTAAAATTACTAGCCGCATATATAGAATACAGTCTAAATAACCTTTTAATTTTTTTCCTATAGATTCGCTTAAATCTAAACAAATTCATGCCATATGGAAATGTCGTTTTCAAGATATTCGCGGCTATTGGATTATACATTGCATTTTGTTGTAATGGGTAATAAAAACTCCTTTACGGTCACTGTTTTGCAAGTTATTATATTTTAAAAGAGGTAGCTTTCGGCAGTTATACTGCCATATTCATCCTTGTACTCATACACTATTTTATAATATCCTTATTTTCCGTACATATATCCGTTAATCTATAAAATATAAATATAAAATATTTGTGTTTTATACACGTCCTTCGTTACAACATTTAAACGATCAAAGAACGCAATACAATCCATTTTTTTCAATACTTACGTCAAAATTCGCGACGATTGCCAACTATGATTTATGTATAACTTTTCCGTTTTAAAAATATGACTACACTTTATTTCTGTGAGAGGGAGAGCCTGCCTACCGTTAGGCGGAAAATTTCATTAGAATATCAGTGAGACATGCTGCAATAAAAAGGTAACTTACAACTTTGCCGCAATCTGCAATCAGCTATTCGTGACGTGTTATCGTTCCCGCGAGAGCATTGCAGCCTAGTAAGCAATTTGCCTTCTTACGAGAATCGTAGTGGATGCTATTTTACAAAGTGCTCATCCTTGTAGAAAAGTAATAAAGATAAAGTTATCATACTCATTTTCCGTTCGCCCACTGTTTGTCACCTTTTGTACGTGTGAATTTACAAGCGATAACACTTGCACGATGACATACGCTCAGTAGTTAGAATGATTTTATAACGGAATATTTCCAATGAGAAATTGTAACAGAAGCCAAACATTAATTCATTCCGTATTTCAAGATAATTGTTTCCAGGAAACAACTACCAATAATTACATCTTTCCTCGACACATTTTCTATCGTACCTTGTAACGTAGAATCAACTTTCACTTTATTCGTAAATCACGAGCCTAAACATAATCCAGAGAAGTAATTAATAATTTTTTGACATACGAACAAAACTTTTAAAGTGGTTCTAGGAAAACTGGTTGATTAATTTTCTGTGTTACTAAAGTAAATCCTGAGATCAATTTATTATTACCACTCTTAACGTTGACGTTGGCTCTTCCACCAACACATTTCTTCCCATTGTTTATATTTCTTGAAGATTTTACACAGTGAATTTATTTATAAAGGATATGTTACTTTCCACTTTATATGTTATGATTTATTTTCCTGTCGATATGACTATACGTAGATGATTCATTGAATAGTATAATGTTTTTAATTTGCGAGAAGTAATTTATAGAAGTATATGTTTATAATTCTAAATAAGAACTTGATGCGGATTATTTTCCTTGAATGTGTAGGATTCCTTACCTTTTACTCTTCACTGACTTGTTCCTGCCTCTTTGAGTTATCTCGTTAGTGTAGTTCATGAAACCATGAAGAAGCACTCAAACCTCTCTCGCATGATAGCCATAACATTAATTGAAGACTCACAAATGTAAGCTCGTTATTTCTACTTTTTTTCTGGGCGTGAATTTTGTATCACTTGAATTTCCACTTAGATAAAATTATATATATAAAGGGTTCTACCAATTTCGGATTTTTAAAGTTGCTAAACATATTTGAGAACTAAATAAAACGTTTATAGACGTTAATAATCCGTTTATTTTAAAGGACGGAGAAAGTTAAATTATATAACGTTGATAAGTCGTCTTTCATCTCTATCATATTATTATCTCCCCATAAGTTTCACAATAATAGCATTAAAATTTTGAAAGATATTTTAGCAGCTTCTTTCTATCCATAGAAGCACGCTGGCTAAATATTCAACATTAATCTTTCCAAGCCCTCAACATTCCAGTTCTTTAACCCAGCTGTTCAGAACTTATAACATTCAGCTCGTCACTAAATCTACCTATAAATATCAGCACTATAAAATATTTGAAAGGCCTTGTTGATAAAAAAAATTAACAACGTTGTTTACCAATTGAAATGTACACATTTTTATACATACGTCAAGCCAAGAAAGAACATTGATTATCATCACCATAATTAGGGAAAGTTAGACGTAGTATTAAGCTTCCACAGGATACATTACAGCCTGCATTCTAAATATATTTTAGACCCCAACCATCCCTTTAAGTGGGACAATTTTAATTCCAAATCCCGTTGTTATTATGCTATTTTTCTTTGAATTTTTTTATCTTTTTACGTTCTTTAACTATTCTTTTATGTCTTATTAAGTAATAGCGTTATTGTAAAATTGCCGAGGGTGTATATCCGGACAGAAACATGCCGTTTAGTTAAATTAAACTCATTATTATAATTTTATTGCCTGTTTTGGCCTCATTCATAACTTAATTGATCAGAAAGAAACTCGACCTTCTGTCATGAGTGTAAGGGGGGTTGCCTACTCAGCATTCTTATGCCTCAGTCCTTCATACATTCATTTACGAAACACCAGATCCGGAGGAATCAGGGCCGTTTACATTCAGGACTAAGTAATAACACACTGGAATATTTTGGCATGATTAGAGTGAAGAGAAACATGAACTCCGAGACCTACTACGAGGTTTCTTGTAACTATAGGCATAGGCCTCTGAGTCTGTGGTTAACAACTTTGTAAATATCAGGAAGCAGTTATAATCCAATTATACATGTTGGGCGTGAATTGGTCACGTGGGAATTTAGACACAAATGTCATGCTACATGAATTTGAAAAATAGAGACGTATTCATTACACTGCAATTTACTTAAATTGAAAGTTTATTTCACGAGCGCTGTTTTTAAAGTAATTATATTACGACATTATTTTTCATTTATTTTATAATTAATCATTATCTTACACCTCATACCACTTCGTCGACATAGTCCATGTATCGTCATTTTGTGTTTTACTTTAGTTAGAGCGTTTAGAAATGCTTAAAACACATGATAAGCTGCCGAATGGGAAGTCAGTTCAGTGAATGAAAGGAATGTTACACCAGCAAACGTTCAACGGAAATTGTGTGAGGTGTATAGGTAAGTAATAATGAGCCATGGAATGGCGAGGAAATGGATTAACGAAAGTTGTGAAAATGTACGAGATGAGCCGCGGTTCGGCAGATCGTCAGTATCACAACATTCTTTGACGGAGGCATTTAAAAACTGGTTTAGAGTTACTACAAGTGCCTGAATAGCAACGGTGACTATGTGGAGAATTAGCGTGAAGTTTAAGGAATAATTGATTATAAAAGGTATTAAAAAATAAGGGCACTTTAAAAGGAATTTTGGTAGGCATAAATATTTTTTCTGGCGCATAATTCCAAAGTAAGTTTTTTTATATCGAAGAAACGTTTAATTTATTTGGTATCTGCGATGTTCTAGAAGAGAGGATGAGATTGAGAATGTCTAGGGTCTACTCTTAGCCCATATGGGGAATTCGGCCCTCACACGACGCTCCCACCAAACATATACTTCCTTAATTGCTGGCCACTTCCAAGATAGAAACAATAAACCATTATCTCAGCCACCCGTAGCAGATGTACTGCTTTTGCTAAGCAAGGAGTCGGATTCTGATTAATATCTATTTCTGTATCGTTGAATTATAATGAAATGAATCACGAGCTCCGATCATATGATTTAAGCGTAAGCCATTTTAAAATAAAGACGAGTTCTAACGACTTCGACTACAGTCATGGTTTGGTCCAAACATATTACCTCCATTTAAAATGCTGTTAAACCTCGTCAAATGAAAATGAAACAATATGCCTCACTACAATTTAATAATGTTCTTTTTCTTGTTTGGGGGGGGGGGGGTTAACAGGCTACATGAGGGTGATCCTGAAACAGGCAACTCCCCTTTAATAGCATAGGAAGGGAATTGAAAAGGGGGGATGCGGAAGGTAGAGCAAGGTAGCCAAGGGTTAACTAGGGCCCCCGGGCTATGGTTTAAGGATCCTACCCGGTGTTTCACCTAAAGAGATGCAGGGAAAACCCTAGAAAACCTGCATCAGGTAGGTCGGGCATTGGGTACTATTCTCACGCCCTTCCGAATGACGGGAGACGAGTTTGCTGTGGGGACGCAGCATTCCCTTCTCCGTGTCTCCACCAATTTCAGGAGGCAATTGGCCGACTGATCCAATGGGATCAGCGGACAACTCTTGCCATATGCCCAAGGTCTTTGACCCCAGTACATATACCTCCTAAAATAGGTGAAGGTGTCTCGGCATATGAGAACTTTGATAAAAAATACCCAGAGAGAGTGCGAGGCATTCCCGAGATGATCAGGTGAGCCCCGCAGTCACTCTGGGCTGAAGCGTCTGCGAGAAAACTCCCGCAGCGCCCTGTATATAATGTTCTATGACATTTACTATTAAATATATAATATAAAATTATACTCAACTGAAAGTAATACGTCCTTCAGCTGCTACAAGAATGAAAATCATGGTGTGATAAATGCAAGACCTCATCCGATGATTATTTATTGTGATAATTAATTTAACCACTGTCAATAAATTTCCTGGGATGTTACGCTATATTCCTACAGTGAATCCATTCAGCGAAGAATCAGATTTGCGAATAAAAGCCGTTAACACTTTTGAAACGAAAAATATAATTTAACGCACGAGAGGTGGTGTTTGGGACCCGACGGATATTCAAATTGAAAATTTTTGTGTTTTCAAAAATTTCCTTAAGTTTCGTACTTCCCTTTACTTTTGATTCGACTTTCATTCCTGCTCTTTACCCTGCGGAACACTTCTCGCGTTACGCGTTTGAGCTATATTATTCCTCGTCTTACACTGTGTGTTCTTCAAGTAGCTTGAGTATTTCGTTTCATTGTTTTAAAATATTTCCTATTTCTTGGAAAAAAACGACTAACAATTACGAATGATAATTGATTGCTTTTTATTAATATAAAGGAGACTACAGAGAATTTGAAGAAAATTTATCGAGCAATTGATACAAATCGTCTACTTTGTAACGTTATAGCAACTAAGCTAATTGGTGGTTGTAGAATACTTCAGGGGAGAGATTAAACAACAATGCTCACTCCATTCCATGCGTCAGACAGAACAAGTTCATTAAATGTAACTACGGATCTATCAGGAGTGAATGGGGAAGATAAAATTCAAACGCTCTGAAATATTTGTTTTATTCGTTTATTAACAATTAAATTAAAACGCTTACTGTAAATGCACATTTTGCTTATTAAGAAAATATTCCAAACAATTGTCATACATTAAAAACTTAAGTCAGATTACGATGAATTTTCGACATAACTTGTGAAATAAGTATATTTCAATTAAAGAAGATATAATTTTTTAAAATTATACTTTACTTAAGTTTTTAAACTTTAAATCTCATATTGACGAAGAAAAATAATATTCTGCTGTTTTAAAAGAATTTTTTGTTATTCTGATGAATGATCGGGGTCGTTTAACTAAAAATTTTAGTCAAGTATTAATTAACACTGGAACAGAAGGTAAAATAAAAAAATCGTGTCCTTTTACCTAGGAGCTACTTTTTTCGTGGGCTTAGCGCGCCCCATTGCTCGAAGTTTAAAGTTACATATTTTAAGTTCGACGTTACCATAATACGTAAGGCTTTGATTTTCAGACATATACACTAAGTAGCAATAATAAAATAAAGTTGTTAACCAATATGTGATATTCTTTATACGTGAGCTGTAGTTGAGATATAATTTTTGTATGTTTCAGGCTTACGTATCGTGTGCGTTGGGCATCCACAACGTGGGATACGTGATGATTTGCTTCGGGGTGGTGAACGCCATCTGCTCGCTTCTGTTCGGCTCCGTGATGAAGTTCGTGGGTCGCTTCCCGCTGATGGCCCTGGGTTCGCTGGTGCACGCGTGCCTCGTCGGAGTGTTGCTCATCTGGAAACCCAACCCCAACTCACCTCTCGTCTTCTACGCCATCTCAGGGCTCTGGGGCGTGGGAGACGCTGTGTGGCAGACGCAAGTCAACGGTAAGAATGCACCATCTTTCATCGTTGCCTCACAATGGCCACAATTCCGAAGGCAATTCCTTATATAATGTTCATGAATGGGAAACCTTATTTACCATATTTATCGCAATTATGCACAGTCTTCATGACGTGCTATGCACGTAGTCTACCGCTTCGCATTCCTTTGAGGCAATTATGTAGTTAGTCGTTGCGCCTTGTAGCTGTCTTTCCTTCGTTGATATCTCCTTTGTCGATCCTACACTTTTAAACTCCCTTTTCCACTCCTGTTTCACTTTTCATCGCTGTATTAATTTCCCTACCGAATCACATATTTCTCCTATGACGTAGCCTATCTTCTCGCTGATGCTGTTTCAATTTAGAGTTTTTCCCAACATAAGGAAAACAATTTTCTTCTTCACATAAAGAGGAGCATACCATAAAAACCTTACGCTTTGCCGACGATATTGTAGTATTAGGGGAGTCAGAAGAATACTTGCAAACCACAATAAATGGCATGAACGAAGCTCGGGAGAAAGAGTTCAAAATGAGGATTAATAGAGGGGAAACCAAAGTAATGGAGTGTAGTTTGGGAAACAGTGGAATAAGAAAGGGTGTTCGATTGGGAAGGGATATTTTGACGGAAGTTAAGGAATTTGCTACTTGGGAAGCGTAATAACTAGGAACGGTAGAAGTATAGTAGACATAAAGAGTAGGATATCACAGCAAGGAAGGTTTTCGTGAAAAAGAGGACTTTACTTACGGTAACATAACAGTGAATATTAGGAAATCGTTGTTAAAATGTTCGTATGGAGCGTGGCGCTATATGGATGCGAAACGTGGACGATGGGAGTTAAGGAAAGGAAAAGAATAGAAGCCTTTGAAATGTGGCGCTATAGGCGAATGCTGAAATTCAGAAGGGTGGATAGGATCACAAATGAAGAATTTCTAAACAGAATAGGGGGAAAGCGAACAATATGGAGGACGTTGACCAAGAGAAGAAGGGATAGATTAATAGGCCACGTTTTAATGCATGAGGGTCTTATAAAATTAGCATTAGAGGAAAGTTTATGGGTTAAGAACAGAAGAGGGAGGCCAAGGATAGAATACGATTAGTAGATTAGGGAGGATGTTGATTGTGCTAGTTATGAGGAAATGAAAAGGCTTGCGCAAGATAGGTTAGCATTGAGGGTTGCGTCAGACCAGTCTTAGGACTGAATACGACAACAAAGGAATATGGTTACTCAATCGACGTAACCTTACTTAATTCGTCCGTTACCTAAAGAATCAGCTATCCTTTCCTCATCTTCACTAACTGTAACAGATATCTTGTATTCCATTAATATTTTGATGATCGTCCAAAATAAATGAAAGAATCGTATTTTAGTTTTCAAAATAAAATGATGCTGTTTACTGATGTTTATGCTTCTTTAAAGCTCTGGCAGCAGATTAAACTGCCCTGCCTCGCCCATAATGAATGTCAATTCCTGTAACTCGCGCTCTATGCTTTGGCAGACAACCAGCATCTTTAATGCCAAGGATTTTTATTTTTGCTTTTCTTACTTCCATAATTTATTGAATCTACCGGCCTTATTGACTCGATGGGAGCAAGAACGCTAGTGATGAATACCGTGATGCGACCCTACACTTTTATAGAAGACGAAAGAGCAAACGAAACAGACGTCATGCCACAGCATTACACGGGAGCTCACATTCACGCATGGCGAAATAACTCTTCTCGTTCTTATCTCGTTTATTCGTCATTAGTGAGTAATGATTTGAACTGGACCATCTTTCGTCAACTAGTTATAAAACGTTAAGACATTTCCGTAATTTTTACCTGTGCTCCTAAATTTGTCGCCGTAGGCTTGCCATGCGTACCGCCTAGGGTCGCCCCCGCAGAAGGATGTGCTTCCATTTTTTCTATTTTAGGTAACAAGTTATATGAGGGTGACTCTGAAACAGGCAGTCCCCTTTGACAGCATAGAAAGGGAATTTAAAGGGGGGAGGGGGTGTTGGAAGGTTAGAGAAAGTTAACCACACGTAATTGTTCGCACTGTTTTATGGAACTTATTACACATATCAGGTTTTATTTTTAATCTCCGTCGAACATAATATTTATACATTCCTGACTACGCCGCATATTTACTTCTGTTTAACATACTTTGGACTGTACATGCTAGGCACTACTCAACCATCTTAATTTTTTAACGTCGAATTACTTTATTGCAATGAAACTGTTTAAAGTTCCATTCTGCGATATGTACGATGAGTAAGTTGACTCAGAAAACAATAGAGAGAAAGAGAAAATTACAGACTGACAGTGACATTTGGGTTACGAGGTACACAAACGTAGTGTTTTTTCAAAAGTTTTGCACGCTAATCCTGTGTAGAGTTGTTTACCTACACACCCTTTCAAACCGTCAATATCGAAAATGTAGAAGAGCAACGAAAAACACAGTTCGTCTTCAGAAATGTTACGCATCACGTCGGTGCATAAGCGAGACTTGAAATGTGTTACAGAAGTTGCCCTTTTTCACTTTGACTACATCAGAGACAAAACTGCCTCAGTTTGTTTCCTGTATGAATAGAATATTCAAGTATCTTACATAATTACAATGATAACCTAGCGAGTGCTCAGTTTTTCAAGATGAAATGATCATAATGTAGTTATAGCGCCTTTTCTTATTATAATGTTACATTTATCCTAATTTCTTCTTCCATTCAAATGCTGAATGACTCAGTCCTTCGTAAGTACAGAATAAGTCTGTTGAATTTAGGCGTGGTAGGTCTTGACCGCCAACGACCAAACAGTAAGAACTTTCCCATAATTTGTTGATCTCGCTTTTCTAAAGGAAAGCAGCATTTATATTCAGTTTCATCAGAAACTCATGATATCTATATTACCTTATTAAATATTGTCACTAACAATAGTTTTGCTTTTTCTGTTAATGTCTACGGCATTTTATACACCCTTCAGTAGTGAATCACTTATAAATTACTAATATTGATATTAAAATCACTTCATGTGTCAGTCTGTTAGCTTGCTTAATATTCTAGAATAACGGAACAGCGGCTTTACCACATTTTATTGAAAAATTTAAGTTAGGACACAAACAAAGTAAATTTTGTATCCCTGACTCCGTTATTAATAAACATAATTTGGAATTGATAACTTGTAGTCTTTTCGCACATTTGTTTTATTACGTTTACCTCAGTTGTTTTTTCGTGGACAATTGAAAATATTCGTATCTCTTCGTACTTGGGGTCATTGCGTAGATATAAAAAGCAAAGACATTGTGATTTTCAGTAATCAGATTTGTATGCGGTGCGTGAGCTGGTGGTGGTTCTGAATCTGTTCTTGTCGACTGACAGGAGCAAATCATATGAAGTTTCATTGCTCATAATGCCTCATTAAATCGTTAACTGGCAAAAGCCCAGCTCGTTTCCACATAGAAGTTGCGGTTGAAATAAATATAAAGTCCGCTATCTGTGCTGAGAATTTCCTTTCCCTCGGCACCTCCGTCACCTTAGCCGCTCAGGTGAAAGGATTGCTACAGATTCTCACGGAGTGGACCCTGAACTCTGACTGGACTCGCTGGCACGCCCAACCCTTTACTGGATCTGGCAAGTCGTGCGAGCTCTCGGAATCAGCCAAGGTTCCACTCATTAGCCACGTCATCGCGAATAACTGCGCTAATATAACATTAATGATAAATTGCACGGTCCACGCTTCGATAGTATCGGAAAACTTTAGTCGTGCCAAGGACGTGTTTGATAAGCCCTAAAATAAATTTCGTAATGATTCGCTAAACGAGTACGGCCGTACTACTTACAATAATATGAACCTTCCTGATAATGAATCGAAAAAATCAATGAGTCTGTGTGAAGCTTGGCGACATAAAGCATCGTTTAGCGCTTAATTTCTCTCCTTTTTTTTGGAGTTTGATTTGTAATTGCAAACGACATAAGGTAAAGTATATTTAAAAGGAATGTTAGGATTTGAAAATAACGAATAAATGAATAATGAATAAATGGTTTACGTCCCTAAGGACTACTCTCGAACGCATCATTTCACAACGGCGATAGCCTGGTCAATATCCTTGCCTGGGGCATAGCTTTTCCAACAATAAGGCATAAATAAAAGAGCCACGCGGACAATGTGACATGAATCAGCTGACGGCTCCACTGTTGAGAGAAGATTGCGCTGTCTTGATGTTCACGAAGCGTGAAGCATGTGATGGCTGGCGAGCTCAAGGCCACGCTTATCTGGCTCCTACATGCAACCTAATTCCCTCACCCTTATCTCAAGTCACTAACCATTTTCTTACTCCCACTCTGCGACTGTTGACTTCACAGAAACATCAGTGTTGCAGTTGAGTCGGTGAAAATTTTGAACAACTTCGAATGCAAATCAAATTAATTCGCATATAAAATTATCACTTGAAATAACAATCTTTGAGTAGGATTATTTATATTATCATTTTAGGAAAAGATCATATATTTACTGAATATTTAATGTTTCTACGCAGAATAAGGGAGGACTTAGACCAAGAGAAGGGATAGATTAATAGGCCACGTTTTGAGACATGAGGGTGTTGTAAAATTAGCATTAGGTGGAAGTGTGTGGGGTAAGAACAGAAGAGGGAGGCCAAGGATGAAATATGCTCAGCACATTAGGGAGAATGTGTGATGTGATAACACTGTACAAATGAACAGGCTTGCGCAGGATAGATTAGCATGGAGGGTTGCATAAGATCGGTCTCAGGACTAATTACCAAAACATCAACATTATTCAATGATAATTAGTAATTCGTTTTTAAATGTAAATTCTACTGCAGGAATTTTAAATTAAAAAGCCATGAGATCTTTGTAGAAGGATAATTTTCAAGGAGGTGATATAATGACAAATTAAAATTTTGTGACATAACCGTAAATTTTTGTTGTGAAAAGGTGTATGTGACGTATTTTCATCAGACGTTCTGATTTTAGCTTCCTTCCTTTTTCACATACTTATCTTCTGACGATCACTTTGATTTACCCAAAAAAATTGGTTTTTTCTTCTTCAAAAAACGTCAGTGACTCTTCCCACCATCACTCTTGTTCTGCCTTTCCACGTAAAATTCTACAAGTTTCACTAACCGACGGTCTTAAATTCATCCTATCGTATTCATATCTCCAATGAACCTCTCAGACTGCTTAAAATTATTTTGTACATCTCGGCGGAGGTTTGTTCACAACTTCCACCCACCGACTAACTCCAAAAATCTTCCGCCCACGAACTGAAGTCTCGTTCGCTCATGGCTTCTAGGAAATTCTTCCGCTGTTGTCCGAAAAGAAGCCGTCAATCAATTATGTCAACCTCTTCTACCCTGAACCTCCCCTCTTTACCTAAGCAAGTCCTGGAAGACGATAAGACATGAATTTTAAATGTACTTTTTAAGAATTATAATTTTTCCTCGTCACACATTTCTGAGAAATCAACACATGTCAACCCATTAACTTACCCAGCGATTAAATTTTGGAAAAAAGGGGAACTATTTGTTTTGTGGTTAAACAAATATTGAGCTGTAAATTAACGAAATAATATACGAATATGAAACCTGTGTACGGAAACCCAAGGTAGCTTGAAATCCCGACTGTGAAACGAATGATCTCAGCGCTATCAGTGTAACGGGTCCTGGTGTCGAGAACCGGTTCGGAAAGACTTGAGAGTTCTTTTTGCCAGTATCCTGCTGGAGCGACCATTGTTCCATTTATCACGAGTCACGGACTTAATTAGCGGAACATAGGTCATTGTTTTGTTGTCTATTTTAGTCGCATCGCTGGTTTACAAAAAGCGGTTTTCATTTAAAGATATGACAATCTTAAAGTGATATTTGAAACAGGATTGGTCAGTCTTTACGGCTATTCGTATGATAAAAAGTACTTAAGATACTCGGTAACACACAAAAGACAAGAGTCGCACTGACACCGTTTCTGACTAAATTAATTATGTTCTGACTGATTCGAGAAGCTGGTTAACAGGCAATTAAATAATTCAAAGATGGAATATCTGATTAGTGTTGACAGTTGGCCAGAATGTTGCTAGTACGAAACTCTGAATGTAATTTTAAAAAATTTGTCCTTTGGAGTAGTAAATGCTATTAAGAGCAGAATACTACAATCATGGTATAAATATAGATACATTTCAATTTGCGCCATTTTTGTATTATAAATCTGCAACATTGGTATTAGGTTAATGGGGCTGAAACAGTGGAAAACGTCGCTGTCCCATATCAAATTTGGTTGCATAAAACCATTTTACGTGACACAATCTACTTTTTCATGAACAACATAATGTTAAATGTTTAATAT
Source organism: Eucriotettix oculatus (assembly GCA_034510155.1). Taxonomy (NCBI): domain Eukaryota; kingdom Metazoa; phylum Arthropoda; class Insecta; order Orthoptera; family Tetrigidae; genus Eucriotettix; species Eucriotettix oculatus. The sequence goes on from CM067376.1 coordinate 82,668,744, forward strand.
GTATCATTACAGGAATCATGTTTGACAAGTCATTAGACTATTAAAACTAGGTGATGTTGGGTCATTCAGCTCAGACTACACTTAATTATTAAGCGCGAATCTGCAGCTTAAGGTTATTAGGCCCGATTACACAGCGAATTAATTCGTCGAAAGACTCCCATTGATTATCGTACTATTTTTCACGATTGGTCATGATGTGTAGGCGTCAGTATAAGTGATCCCGATAACGAATCTGGATGAAGGCATGGTCAATCTGGGGGTACTGAATTTCACCCGTTACTTGCACTTTCCTCGTCTTCGTAACCATTGTCCATTTGGCACACTTCACTACAATCAATTTTCGTTGACTGTTTCAGCACGACCATCTCACCGCAATTCTTTCTTCACGACTGCTCTATTTCTTTCAATTTCTCTCGCCCCCTAGTTCTGTTATCGGGGTTGCTCAAACTCTTCTTGCCTTTAGACGACAATTTCTTGACGATATTCTTGTTTTCCTTTGGGGAGCAAGGAAAGCTAATGTAAACAAATACACGTTAAATGAACTTAACAAAAAAATTACTAGTAAAATGTGCTGTCTCCGACGTTCATCGACTAAACTCATCGAATTTAGATCATATTTAAACCAGACACCGTCATCGTTTTCAAATGAATATTTTTTATATATATCTATGACGATGAAGGAAGGTATCTTTTATTTTTCGAAACGATGGTTCAACCTTTCCCATAGTCTCACCACCCGAATTTTTCACTTCGCCATCCATGTACGCAACGGAAAACTATTAAATATTTATCAAATTGCTTTCCCACTCTCGCATTTTGCGTCAAAACAGAAATAAATCGCGTCATGGTGAGTTTTTTTGGTGGTATTGGTTATATTTTATAAGAATACAGGCTCTGTATTTCGGTCTCGTCCTGTGCCGTCTGCTCGGAGAGTGACCGTGGCCTGCAAATGGCGCGAACAATTGTCATCTCGTGGTGCAAAACGCGGGTGGTCTAGCTGGTCGTACCGCATTACATTCAAGCTCAGGAAAGCCGAATTTCGATGTGGTGGTAAAAAGTACGTCAATGTCGCTTCACTGACACAAAATTTTCTTTCGTGCAGTTAAAGGTCAATGGCTACTTATTACTCGATAAAAATAACATTCTTCATTATATTAGGTATGCTATACCAATTATCAGATCGGGACTTAATTTCGAAGAAGCCGTTAGCTATTGAAAAAATGGGACCCTTCCTAATATTACATGGTGATGACGAATACGATTTTCGGATTCCTAAAGGATTAAACTGAAATATAATTCTTATAGAAAAATAACTTTTATATATTTTAAACGTGCTTTTATCGTACAAAGCCAAGCAAATACATCTTGGTTCTTATACATAACAAAATTTAAGAGGATTTTGGAATATTACAAGATAATTCTTTTTCAGGAGTTTTTTATTCATTAAAAACTCAATTAAATCTTTATTGGCGAATTTAACGGACATGTTTTCCAAGGTGTCTGCTGCTATACCTCATCATGGGAACAAAATAAATAATAATGAACTTGCAGTATTTTGGAAGGAAAGTTGTTAATTTTTTAATGACATTTTTTGTCTTATAATTAGGGGGAAATTTTGAATTTGACGTGAGAGGGATGGAACTTAATTTATCATTGTCGTTCTAATTTCCTCTTCAGCTGAGAGAAAAATCTTTCACCCGAGAAATCGTGACTTAAAAATGATCTCAAAATTGCTTCTACATTAGGGGAATGTGATTGGTTAGGATCAATGTATTGTAATATCCTTTTCAGGGGATAAGACATTCATTTATTAATTGAACAAATTTTAATCAATTTGAAAATTTTATATTTATCAATTTACATTGATTACATGAACCAATATCTCAGGGGATTTTGGATCTCTCGAAAAGTGGAGTATGCAGTCACTGAAAATAGAAAAGAAATCATTTAAATTTATTCAATCAGCACAATGAGCAAGTTTCACAGCTTTTAAGAACTTACCCACAATTACTGGGCATACAAACATTCAACTTCACGAATTTTTCCGCGTCTCTCTGACGTCTTTCAGGTTTTTTACACTGATGAAGGTAGTATGAACCAGGTCCAACTCGTCATTTGCACTCTCCGTCCTCTCCGCAACTCATCTGCCTTCTGCAAACATCTGACCCTGAGCAACCCAACGGCTCCCCTTTTAAATTCTCACCCGGGAGTTCCCCGCCATCGGTTCTCGCACACAATTCCGGGGTCCCCCGCCATCGGTTCTTCACAAAATTCCGGGGTCCCTCGCCAGCGGTTTATTTCACAAAACTCCGGGGTTCCCCGCCATCGGTCTTTTTCACACACCATTTTTTTTCACATGCCCCGAGGGAGTTTCCCGCGGGGGATCCCCATCGAGGGTTCACCTGCTTTCAGCCAATTTGACATTGTTGTTGGCCTCGCTTGTCGCGCACAAAACTTCTTTCTTTGTAGGCCGAACTACGCCTCACAATGCCACGATATAACCAAAATCTGCGTATTTTCATTACAGTATATATATAACCCTATATCGATCTAGATGATATTGTAAACCATGTATGTAGCACAAATATTTATGATCATGCTTGACGTCTCCTACAAGATTCATATCCACATTTTCTGGGTGTTTGGAATTAAACACCAACTCCTTCACGAATCTCTTCTCTGTATAAAAATTGGATTGATAATGCAGTACACATTTAACTATATTTGACATTTTATTTCTCTCGGGACAATTTTCGGGGGTCAAGGTGGGGGCTCCAAAGCCATAGCTTGTGTAGCTTATACGTTAATCCGACCCTGCCAATCACTGCCTCCGACTTTTAGTGACAATAATCGGATATATTATCACAAATTTGTCTTGTGATACCGCAACTTACGCATTGTTTGTTTGTTTGCCGCAGGTATCTACGGAACCCTGTTCCGGCGGAACAAGGAGGCTGCGTTCAGCAATTACAGGCTGTGGGAGTCCGTGGGCTTCGTGGTTGCGTACGCGTACAGCACGCACCTGTGCACGCGCATGAAGCTGTACGTGATGCTGGCCGTGCTGCTGGTGGGCGTAGCGGGGTACGTCGTGGTGGAGATCCTCCACACGCGCAAGGTTCGAAGGCAGAAGATGCTGGCCGAGGACCCCAAGATGGCGGCCGCCGTGGCGGAGGAGATGGCGCGCAACAACCAGGTCGAGGAAACGGACGACGAGAAGGACGACATCGACGACGAGATCATCGTCACTCACTTGTAGAGCAAGCCACTGTTCGCTCCTCTCCTCAAGATATTAGTGGTTCACCTCAGAGAAACTACGGCGAAAAACTAAACGTGCTGCTGACGACCATAGACACGAAATATGTGCCCGTTGCTTTTGGTTGGAGTGAAGGGTCGCCGCTTTCCGTGGCTCAGGAAGCTGGAGGACAATCCGTCCAAGCTGTGAGAGTGAGATCCACCTTGTTGAATCGAACTATCGTGATATTACCATATTTATTTTTATAGTGTACCGGACGATATGCAATATTTGACTACGTCCAGCTCTATTTTATCGAGTTTTATTTTAATCTCAGTTTTTGAGCCGGTTTTATCTTTACAGAAAGATGTTTGTAACTTTTATTCAAATACCGACCCTACTGCGAATCAATTTTAATTTCAAACTCATTTCGAACTATTTGGGCTGGACCACGTGGTTGATGGCATTGAAAATACACAGTTGTCTTGGACAACTGTAGCTGTATCACATATACAGTGAAAGCTAGTGCAATTTTATATAGGAAAAAGAATTCACCGTCTTCAAGGTTTCAGAATGCCTAAGTATTAGATGGAGGTCGTTATTACTATGGTCAAAGTATTATTAAAGTATATCAGAAGTGCAAATAAATGAGTAATTTTGTTTATGATGCAGAGGTATAGATAATATAACTAATCGTGGAAGCCAAGAGTACAATTGTTTTCTCGTGGGACAATCATTTATAAGAGCTTATTGCTCTTCTTGCAGTTCAAGAACAATTGAAAACTTGCCGATACCTTGACAAAAGAATTCTCTTCTCCCCTTGCTATCATAATTGTGAAAGTGTTCTGAAATAATAACATACGATTGTGTACTTTAACTGAGATTTTTATTTTGTACAAAGTATTGGCAAGTCTCGATGTTTTAGGTATCTAGATTTTTGTTAGATGTTAAGTATTATTATTTAGGTGAATACACAAGGGACTACTTCATTTTGTTCCAGAAGGAAAGTAATCCACTGAAACTAGAATGTTTATCATCTGTGATGACTCTCTTAGAAATACATAATAGATATTACTCCGTAAATTGTAGATGTTTGGTATTCAGTGACATCCCAGAATATAAAATCGTAGCTGAATACATCTTGTTGTTTATATTGCTCCTCTAAATTGGATTTACAATATATAGTCAAAATTGTGACTCCAATATATTTTTTTGTTAGTCGAAATGTATTTTATGATGTACTTATATATATAGGCCTATATATATTTGAACATTAGGTGGATAATGTTATTTGTTGAGATTATGTACGACAAGCTCGAAAGAAGGGAGCAATATTCATGTTAAATAACTCTCATTATGCTCATTTAAATTGGTGCTTCATTTTCACAACGTAGTTAAGGTTCCAAATTAAAAAAAAACAACAAAAATCTATTGAATTGGTTTATTGTTTCCCATCCCGACTTCCTTAATTTACAACAATAATTTATTTGCAGAAGTGGTCTAAATTACTGTACATTGGTGTATCAGAAGAGGAGTTTTGAAATAAATTTACTGCAATACTAAATGCAGATAGAATCAGAAAGAGTCCAAAATCCAAAACTGCAACGTACTTTCTACGTCGAATTTTAAAAAACCAATTGATTACCTTAACAACATAAAAGAAAACCTTACATGTTTATAACGTTGTATTTAATCATCCGTATTCCTTCCTAGCTAATCAATTCGAGGCCTTATCAGCAATACCAACTTAACACTTTTTCCTGTATTGGACACCCTCCCTCTCACGTACATTATTATCTTTTGATATGGATAATAAAGGTCATGGACTTCGCAAATTCAGTTTCTCTGCAAAGTGTGTGGGAGAACATCCTGCCGTCAGATCTATTTAGAATTACGAAGTACAGAAATTTATTTTACAGATTTTTTTATCAATCATTACATTACACCTGACACTTCAGCTCCACATTGTCACCCCCGTTATTCACGAGCTTAAAACGGGAAACTAGTTTTTCCTAATCCTTCGTCAAAGAAAGATGTCGCCTAAGTTCCAGGCTGTCGACCGCACCACGGCTCATCGTGCACATTTTCACGACTTTCGTTAAACACTCTAAATATCTTTCTCAACACTCCGTCTCTCTTTCCCCGCATACACCTCACACAATTGTCGATACACGTTTTCTGGCGTAACATTCTTTGCATTCAAGAAATGAGTCAGTCATTTGACATATTATATTCGGCGGTCGTTCAATTATTTGAACATTTAGATATGCTCATACGAAAGAAAAACACTAAGTGATATGAGAACAAAATATCTGGAAATTAATGTTCTATCATTTTTTAAATAACGGTACTAACATTAATAACAGCAATAGTATATGCAACTTTTATATCAAGAAACGTATGCATATAATTTACTGAGAAAGACCTTGTTTGATCCCGGTATTATCAGAACAAATAAGAAATATTATAAAAGACTGTATATCTCAGATATTCTTGAGTTTTCTGAAATTACCTAAACTCTTCAAGCGACCGAAAGAAAATGTCCCTGCTCACTATATAATTATTTATTTAAAAGAAATAAATATGAAAGTTGTCTTTTCTGTACACCTCTAGTATCCTTGTGCCATATGTTGAGAACGTGATTAGCGACTATGAATGCGGATTTGGGAGAGGGAGATCGACGGCTGAATAAACTTTCAACTGAAAACAAATCCTTGAAAATGCAGAGAATTTGGAATCGAAACACACAATCTTTTTGCCGATTTCAAATCAGCGTATGACTGCTATAATAGAAAAATTGTTATAGAGGCTATGTTTGATTTTAACATACCAGAAAAACTTGTTACCCTTGTAGCCCTGACTCTCAAGGAAACTATGATTACAGGGAGGAACAGCTTGAAGTCAAGAATGGAGTGTAGCACTTGAAAAATTATTAGAGACGCAGAGATCAATGCAAGAGGAACGTTCATATACTGACCTATTACGATGACGTTGGAACAGTTGCCCGTAGATTATAAGCTCTTAAGCATTAATGGCCGTGGAACAAAATAGAAGATTAATTAATTTCTTAGCAAATGAAAATAAAATATTTACCTTGCTTTAAGTGTGACCCACAAATGAGCCACTTGGAAAGTTTGAAACTGATAACAGCTTTACCCACTAGTTTGGTAATAAAAAATAACCATTCTTAAACACCAGAAATACATAAAAGAAACACACTTGCAAATCCCTCTGGCAAAGCCAATGGGAAAAAGACTTCTGGGTAGACTGTGTTGAAAACTGTTAAAAAAGGAAAAATAGTCGCCAGGGCCCACCTAGTGCTGTAATGCCATTGAAGAATTAGAAGAAGAAATGAGAATGTAAAATAAATAAAAATTAAACTTAGCCACTTCACCTTATAAACCTATTTAACATACCCCTAAATTTACTGGCTAATGGAAGATTTTCCTCAAACAGTGCTGTAGTTAATGTTCCAATAACTTATTGACCAGTTTCAAAATGAAAATTTATATACGACCGTCATCTTCGGTCTAGCTGGTATATTAAGTTCATGATCGCTTTCCAAATATTCAACGTCTCTTCTGACTTATTTTGGTTGTCGTTCCACGGTTTGTTTCTCTCACACGACTTATGTACAGCTCCTGTCTTTATTTTTTCAACTCCCATCTGAAGTTGTTCCAACCCTTCTATATTGTGATTCAAACGGTTTCCGACCTTATCAAGTGAGAGATAACGCAATGATTTTTATTTAACAGCTTTTTATTATCATCATTATGTTTAAATTGCTCCTGTGTAACGGAAATCTAAGGTCTAATCCCATTGGCACTTACTAATTTTAATGGCACCTTGATTCTAAAATTTTATTTTGGAGACTTAAACTGTAACTAAACTAGTTTTTATATTGTGCACACTTACCTTTTGTTCTTACATTTTCACTGTGACTCGATGTCCATAGCTCTCTTAACAACGTAATAACACATTTTTGGGGGAATTTTATGGGCGTTTTCCAGTGATCATTTGCTTTTGTGTGGAGAACAGTACTTTTGACAATAGATTCAGTGCAAAATAGCTATTGTTTCAAACTTGAGAAATTGGAACAAGACCTGCCTTAGCGTTTCTACCGCCATAGGCGAAACCAGAAAAATGCTGCCCCCAATGTACAAATATAATTGAAAATTATATGAGAGACCAATGCTAACCAAAAAAGACATGTTTGAATTAATGAACAACATTATATATATTGTCCTTGAAAATGAAAAAAAAATGAGCTAACGTCAATGAACTTACAAAGTAAAACAGGTACTAATATTTTCAGAGATAATATCAGTATATATTTAAGACTGAACAAAATTGTTTAAATACTATACAAAGTGTAAACAGAATTTAATACAACCTCTCGAGAATTTTTTTTACAATTTCGCGAATAATTTACTTTAGTTCTAATTGGTTACTCAGTTCATGTTCAGTGACCAACATGGCTAACTAATTATATTGATTTTGAGTAGACATGCTTCTTAGGCAATAATTTAATGGTTGGTAGAAGAAGCTATGAACAGCGTTAGCAAAAGTCCTAAAATAAAGTTCAAATTTAGAGTAATTTTAGGAAAAGGAGTGATTTTAAAGAACGTCAACTGGAACCGCCTTAAATAAAATAAAAGAAAGTTGATCTATTTCGTCAGAAAGATCACAATCTGTCTAGATGTATTCTTTTTTTTTTAATTTGCTCAGACAGTTTTGCCACCGTAACACACAAGGGTTATCTGCGACAATAAGGGATTATCTTCGTAAATGAGGGTTTAATCACAAGTTTGAGGGACTATCTTTATGATTGATTCGTTAACTTCTAGAATGAGGGGGTTATCTTCTGGAATGGCGTGTTACCTTTCGGTATGAGAGATTATCTTCTAGAATGCAGGGCTATGTTCAGTAATGTATTGTTATCTTTGGACATGAGAGGATATCTTCAAGAATAAGGAATTGCCTTCCATAATGGGGGTTATCATTGAAAATGAGGGATTAGCTTGTGGAATGAGGATCTTTGGAATGAGGGGTTATTTTAAAGAATAAAGGGTTACCTGGCATATAGAGGGGTTATCTTTTGGAAAACAAAATTTCATAATTGAAGCTAACTCTGTAAGGGAAAATATAATACACGTGGTGTTTATGAGACTCATGGAGATTTTATAAAAGTTAGGAAATACTTCAACATATAGTAAGATTGTTCAAAGTCTCAAAAATTCTTCACTTCTATTAGCTGGAAGTCCGTATTAATTGTTCCCATATTTATATGAGGTAACAAAATCGGCGTTAGAAACTGTAGACTGGATAGTCTTTTATCATCTATAAAAGCACGGAGAGAATATATCAGGCTATATCCACAGAGAAGAACTGGCATAGAGTACATCTTTAGACCAACAATGAGAACTGAGTAAGACCAACAAACAGGAAATTTAGTGAAATTGTAGAAAATAAGACAATTACAACGTTCCCAACAGTAGGATAACTTTGTCTGGTATCAAGGACAGGGGAGCAGAATGTAAAGTTCGAGCAAAGAAGTCTGCATGCTCACATTGACGTAGTCTTACTTAATTCGTCTTAACATTTAAACAGTCAGTTGCCCTGCTTTTCTCATCTTGCGGATTCCTACTCACAATTTCCACACTTTACGGGAATATATCTAGCTGTAGGACACGTATTAATTTTCGTTTATTGCAACTATTATCTTGTGTTCCATGAACTCGTAGCCATATGAAAGCTCAATTTTTTCAATAATTTTCCAAAATAAACTTATTCCAGTTTTCGAAATAAAATTCCATAATTGAATCATGTTTAGATACGTTAATGCTCAGACATTTTCGGATGGACCAAACTATCCTGCCTCGCCCAAAATGAATGTAATTCTTTTATATCGCATGTCATACTTTGGCAGAAGTCCAGCGACTTTGCTGCCAAGAATATTTACTTTTGCCTTTTTTACTTGCCTAATTTTTTTTATTTAAATTGATCTACAGGCGATTGTGACTCGAGGAGAACAAGAACACTATATGCAATATAATACTGTGCTGCGAGCCGAGATTATGGAGAAGGCGAAAGTTGTAATGAAACTGAGGGATATTTGGTGACGTCGTTTAAAATTATACACGCACGGAAAAATAATCATTATTTTTTCATCTTATTTATTCGACTTTAATAAGGTAATTTTAATTGTCTTTTTCCGAAACACTGTACCGATACCGATGAAGAATTTTCAACACAACTGCCCACATATACGTGACCATGAGTCTAAATAGTATTGTACAGTACTCACACAGTAACAATCAGCCGCGAATCGTCATTATTTAGGGCACCGTTTTTACACTGTCTTTGCTTATGTTTCAGATGTAAGATGAAATATTTAGCGCGACGCTATAGACTTGCTTTCGAAAGACATCATTCAACATTCACGAAAAAGTAATTATATTATTTGAAACGAATACTAAACATAAAAATGTTGCAATTATCAAGCCCTATAAGCATTGCATATTTATTTCTTATTCTAAATTTTTCCCCGGCAATTTCGCAGAGTGTTAAAAGTCACCGTGTTTTAGTGGCATATATAAAAGAACCTCATTTAGGAGCTCAATACGAGAATGCAAACTGTCCAATGATGCATCCAGTTCTTAGAAAGAAAGTTAATTTCGTTAGTAGCTCTTGACATTGAACTTTGGGTTGAATTGCGTCATTCAGAGGAGAAATCTACGAGCGTCTGCGTCTGCAGTCAGAAGGCTACACGTAATGATGAATGTGATGTGAGCTGAGAATCCTCATTTGTGAAATTCTTTATTCACAATCCACAATATACAGGGTGGGTCGCTCCAATGACCCTAATTACAATTATATTTCACGGGCAAATTGTTGAACAACGTTTATATGAACGGACAACTCAACAAGTTTAGGATCATTGCGGTAGATGGTGCATAACTGTTTCGTCATTCATTCAGATGAAGGAGCAAACTGTTTTGTGAGATGCGGATTTTAAATAAATTATTAGAGTTCAATGAGTACTTTAACCATGATGCTCCAACTTCTAAAAGCATAAAGAACTGGCACGATTCATTTTTAGCAACCAGAACTTTGTTAAAAACGCATGATGGTGGTGGTGGGAAAACATCCGTCGAAATTTTTTATATGTACGAATCGTTTATTTGCGAAGCCTCCGGAAGTCATTAATACGAGCTTCGCGGGAACTTCAAACACCGAAATTGAATAGAATTGTCCACAAACGACTCAAACTGTACGCATACAAAGTGTAGTTACTGCACAATCTTGAGCCGAATGACAGGCCCAAATGAGTGGAACTGGTCGTCTCGGCACTGATCCTCATTTCATGACCAGGAATTTCTTCTAGGGCGAAGCAAGTCTCCATGTATCAGGATATATAAACAGGTATAACGTACGTATCTGGGGATTGCTGAATCCTCATACTATACAATAGCATGTACATGATAGTCCCAAGTTGAGTGTTTGGTGCAGTTTGTCATACAAGACAGTCATTAGACATCTATTGAACCACATATCTTGGTAAAATTTGTTGTTTACTTTAAGAGTCATGTGAAGAAGATGCTAATCTCGTATAGAAACGTCGGTATATCTAAATTTGTTAATTGCTTCACTCTATTTTGTAATGTCTGCTAAATTAAGGTCGTTATTCAGAATAACTATGACCTGTGACATTAACATGCTAATGGTGTATAACGGGGAAAGTATAAAATATAAACTGATCAGTTCCGAGGATTCATCCACATCCATCATGGATAAGGTATAAGCAACTGGAGAAACAGCAAGAAACTAGAATAAACAGAGTGCCGTTTGTGTTTGTTCAACAGTATTGTCCTTGAAGAATTCTCAGTCTACAAAGAGTATGTTTTATTGAGGCATAATCACTTCTATTGGCGGTGCGGTGGAGTAAAGAGACTTACAGGTACTTATGTGGAAATCCTACATCGGCAGAGCTGCAACAAGTCGATAATAACTTAATAAGTAAAAGCTATAACTTGGAATTTCCTCCATTCGTCAATAATTAATCCCGGCAGTGCATTGTAGGTTTACGATTAGCAGGTAATTCGTACTGGTAAATTAACTTTTAGTGGTACTATTAATTTTTGAACTGTAATTTATAAACAGAAATCTGTTTGTAAATAAGTTTTTCAGAAAATTATTTTTTGTATTTAAAAATTTTTGTCACTTCTTTTTTGTATTTAAAACATTTTGTTACTTCTTGGCTCTATCAACAAGATAATTGCACAGGTAACTTCACGCCTACTCTTGGTTATCTACTAATTACATTCTCGGTAAAGTGAAAAGTAAATTGGGCAGACTGAATTTTAACGTTCTTAAGATAGCCTAAGATAAAAACTTTTTTTTTCTCCATGGCTATACAGCCCATTAAGGACCTGGGCCTACCGAGTCGACTGTGGACTGTCATCTTGCATAACACATTCCGAATTTGGAGTGACAAGTGGTCAGCGTATCGATCCTCCAACAGTCTTAATCCCGGTCTTCTCGACCAGGACGACATAAACATTCAAGCCCATGCCAGGATTCGAAGATTCGAACCCGGGACCTCTGGGTTGTGAGGCAGCAACGTTAGCCACTACACCACAGGAGGTCGGCAAAAACATTTCTACATACTATAAATAAATAAAAAATCAGCCAATTTGTCAGCACACAATATTGATTGTAGCATAAGTCCTGACTGACTTAAATAGATTTATTATTTCTCCTTTATTTCCGTAGAATGCATATACACCGCTTACCGTTTAAACATTGAGCGGTTTGGTACAAAACAAAAGAATTAAAAATTAATTCGATTAATTTCAGTAGAATATATAGATTTTATAACCTTTGTACTGAACGAATTTGTTTATATTTTAAATTTCTATACTTATAAGTTATGCACTAATTGTCATTATTATCATTATTTTTCACGGTTAGTTTTTTGCAAGATTTTTCACAAATCTGTATAGTGCTGCCGCACAGGTTTCGTTTCGGGCGAATTCAATTAAGTTTCCGGCGATGTCATCAGACTCGAGACTCTCTCGAAGTTCTTGTCGCTGCATCTTGAACTTGGGGCATTCCGCGATGAAGCCTCTTGCGTTCATCCCGCAGCCACATTCATCGCTGTTTGCGCCAAGGTTGAATCTTCTTAAGTAGGCGTTGAAGACACCGTGTTCTGTGAGTAGCTGCCTTATTTCATAGTCAATCTTCAAGTTATGTTGGAAACGCACGTCTGGGATGAATATACGTGTGCCCCCTCCTTTTTCTCCTCGTGTCCACTCAATCTGCCACCGCTCCATAGTTATTTTGCGTAATGATCTGACATCTACAACGTTTCATTTATATTTGTGGACTAATTTTTTTTTTTTAAATATATAACTTTGAATACGGAATGTTTTGTTAAAATATAAAATACATAGCTATCGAATAATTAATATTAAATAATAGAATATACTTATGTTTTGAAAGGATAATCTTACGGATAAATGTGGACTCCATCCAGCAATGGTTACTACTGAAATACTATTTAACAATGCCTAAGTAATGTAGGCCGTTAAATGTCAACAATGGCAATGAAATAATACAAAAATTAAATTATTTGCGACAGTTTTTACATTGAGTTTATTAGGGTTCCAATTGATATAGAGCGTTTCATTAGTCTTGAGAAATAATGAATATCTTTAGTCAAAGCTTTCAAATTTTATAATCGAAATTATGATTTTTTAGGCAGATGTGCTTGGACACAACCGTGAATATCAAATTTTACATTGTTTTTGCTTTCTTTCATTCCCGTCTTAGGGCTCCCTTAATTTGCTCAATATACAGTGAATTACAATCTAAAAACTTAATTTGATATATCTCATTATCTTCTTATAGAAATTAATTTTATCTTTAATATTTTTTTACAAAATTTTAACTATTTATAGATTTGAAACAACACTAACACCGTACTTGTTAAACAAGTCAATTAATTTATATTCTATGCTTGCAAAATAAGGTAAAAATATAAAACTCATTTTTCTGTTATTTATAAATTTAATCAATGATTTTTTGACGGAATACCTGATTTTATTCAATCTAATTTTGACATGTTTATTGATGAAATTTATAAGATTATTCATTTAAAATGTACGTCGGTTTTATTTATTTAAATTATAGCTATACTTTCTTTATTTTAACGAAATATTCTGTATTAAAATTATAATAATTTTTTTTTAAATCTTCACTTTTGAAGTCCATAAATATGGACGATACATTGTAAATATATTAAATAAATATCGATATTGTTTGTTGAGAAATTGTCTGGATATTTTATTTATAATTGTAGATGTCAGACTATTGACATATTTCATTGATATGCACTGATATTTTCTGTAAAGCAAACAAAATTCCTTCCCGAGAAATTGAAAACAGGTTTTGGACCTTACGTCACTTTATAATATGGCGTATTTTAGCTTGATATTGATAAGAACCCTTAATACGACTCTGTATAACAACGAAAAAACGTTTCGTTTGATTCGGTTTGACCATTCTCTTTTGAAAAGTAAACAAGCAGACATGAATTTAAATCGGATCCACTAATGATTTTAAGGGATTCTTCTTACAAACGAAAAAAAAACAATAATTTATTGTCTGTCATAGTACTTGACTATTCTACTCAATAACGACACGACATTTATGACTTATAAAATATCTTGAAACTTCATTGACGAAACTATCTGAGTGCATTATTTAATAGATACTCATAATCTGGTTGGAACTGGATGTGCTGATTCTGAGAAGTGAAGGAAAATGCTCAGGTTAGTATGTCACTTTTTAATGTTGCTATTTCATTGCAGCAAACGTTTATAGGACAAGGAAAACATAGCGCTAACTTTCTGGGCGTGAGAAACTCGATTTTGGCACAGACAGGTTTTTTTAAATTTAAAAGTCTTAAGTTATTCTTTAAAATTAAATATGAAATTTTTCTTACGCTCATAATGTATTTTACGTCCAGAAGTTTAAAAAATTTAGGCCCCCTCCATCTCGCATCCTCCTAGAGAATTATTGTCGTTCTTTCCCTCACAGTAATTTTAATGCCAAACTAAACTCAGGCGACTCCCATACCGCTGTTTCAACACCAATCTCAATAGTTTTCAGGCAATTTTTAAGTGAGCCCCTCCTCCTCCACCCCCACCCCAACGAATACTCCCCTCACGCGCTAATGGATTTAAATACATTCATTAAAGTTAAAAATTATCTTAATAATTTTCTCCTTTGTATTATGACAAAGATTTACGATAAAACTATACACAAATAGTGTTGGGGGAACACTATCAAAGTAATTGGGCTCTAATATCGACCAGTTTTGCATAATTAAAATTTTATGCCCCCTCCACGCCCACCCCTTAGATTTACCATATGTTTTTCGCCTTGTTATCTTATAGCACAAAGTAAAGGTGTAAATAAAATAAGTAAATACAAAATCTATTTAACTGAGTAATTAAATATCACTCCGTCCCAAAGCTCCACATTATAACTGTGCGATCAGGCCGGCCGACCCAACCAGGAAATTAATTGTATTGAGGGCAATTATCAATGAATTTTAAAAGAAGACAGTACTCTGGAAACAATGTTAAATTCTTTACAACTTTTTTCAATGATAAACCAGTGTACAACCAGCTATTTTAGAAATATCAGCAGTAGAAATGACACATACTGCTTTTTTTATGAACTTTTAACGACCTAAGTTAGTGGGAATTCTCAATTTAAGCCCAGTAAAGCATATAGTTAATTTTTTAAGAAGAAAGACAAAAAAGAAAAAATGTTAACCGGACCTGGGAATCGAACCCAGGACCTTGCGATATCCAGCCGCATGCTCCACCAACTGAACTAATCCGAGTCGACGCCCCAGGACTTAAAACCTCTCCATTCCGTAAACCTAAGCCAGGCTCACCTACCAATTCACTAATCACAATCCTCACGTCCTAATTCTAGGAAATACGTGACGACCGATTTCTATCTATTTTTTCCACCAAATTTCATAACCATTTTTCGTAGAATCTGTGTTCTACATTTTCTTACTGGACTCTTCTTTCAATATATTACTTTTTTCTTAGTTACTAACGAAATTTCGTGAATTTTTAGACCGCAGAACGTTTTTGAGAGGTCTTTAGAGTTGGAAAATTTGGTGTTTTAATGTTGGCCAAAATACAAACAAGTTGGAAAAGAAAAAACACTGGCCTTTTTTGGACATTACTACTGATATGTGCAACTAAATGGTAAACGAAGGATCATTTTTAAGCCATGTAGTGGCATAGTGATGATATGTTTGTATATTTATTGTGAGATAGTACCCAGACGTGTTTCATTCTAAAAATATGCCTTTGTTATCAACTTTTGAAGGAATTGCATATAAATTGTTCTTTCGTTCACTAAATGATATTCAGCGTGACAATCACTTTGAAAATCAAAATGAAACTTCCTGAACTCCATGCAGTTCGCCTTGGACTAACGTCAATTCTGTGAAGTGGCTTTGTAAAGTGTGGAAACGTGGAAAGCTTGCGGTGGACAGAGAGTAGCTGTTGTCCTCGGTCTCAGCTGCGGAGGACATCACCAATGTGAGGAGAAAGTGACGGACAATTCAGGCGCTTATAATTGCAGCAGCGTACCGATAAATACATACATAAAGTGAGTAACGTCTAAGCTTTGAGATGTCCAGAACTTATTTATGTAAAAATCGTCTTGAAATCACTTCTTCTACTGTATATAATAAATATTTATTTGTTTATTTTATAATTTACTCCAATTGAACCAACATAATTCCTAAATCCTCCAATTAAGTGATATTTTAAAATAAAAAAAGAAAATATTTTAACTTGTGCTTTCATAAATATAGTGACCAATGGGCCAGATTACGTCACATGTATCAATGGAATTGCGTGACAAGCTGGACATTTTATTAATAATGTATTATGTTATCAGAACGTTTAAACAGACATGTGTGTGGGGCGAAACATTGGTCCCTACAAAGTGCTACATTGTTTGAGTGACGCAAGACTGCGCTAGCTCACGTGTTCAGGGCATGTGATGGTTTTGAAATATTTGTTCCAGAAGTTCCGAGAACTATAATTTAAGGCAATGGATGTCACTTCGAATGCTGGGTTCTGATTGGTTGATTTTCAGTGTTTTCTGGAGGACTGAAGTAGGCATAGACGACGCGATGGCGTGTTGATGAAAGCGGGTTGCTGTGGACAGATAGTTAAACGGCGCTGTCTGCTGCAAAAAGCGTGGCAATGTGTTAGATGGTTTTGGGAACGTGCATATCTGAGTGAGTAATGGACTGAGTTTTTGGAGACTCAACTGAGACAGTGTGATGGGGTTGGTGCGCTGCAAGTACATGACATTTCTGATATTTTATAATTCAACTCATTTCAACACAATGCATACCGACTGGGACTAAATATGCTGCTTAATCTCATTTACGCCCAGAATATGGATTCGGTGCTAATATGTACAAATTTTGCAAAACCACGCCGATGGGAAATGAATTCTAAGTTAGTCGGCATGTCGAACGAATATCACTATGCAAATCGGCAAACACAAATCTGCAATTTCGAAACCACTTTAAAATTAGCCCTTTATCTTTCGTTGTCGAAGGAACTCAACGTGCATTAGCTGTGTCATTATTCCAAACGTAGTATTAGCCACCATTTTTTTCTTTTGGCATGATTTTAAGGCATTTCCTTTACATTCCCAGGTGTGCTACCATCCATTAAATTAAAAGTTGACATTAGTCTTAAACTATATACGTCGAGAGCGAAATTATTAATTTCATCGATCCCGAAAACTATTTATTGGACACATATATTGGCCGTTATTGTATTATTAATAAGGAGAGTGGCTTATTAACCATTATTTACGTATCATTTTACTCTAAATGTGATAACATCATTTAATAATGAAAGAAATTAAAAAGTTCGTTTAAATGAATCTTTGAGAATAGCGCAAGAAAAAATTGCAATTATTTTAAACCAAGAGCATTTGAGAAATATGTTAACTACCATCGAAACGTGAAGTAACAGATCTGGCTAATACTTAATAGTCATTCTATGTACTGTATTTTGATAGCTTATCTGAGGAACGTCGCGTAACATTTCCTACTAAAGAAGGTACCGTAGTTGAGTGCATTACCCTTCACTGAGTTAGTGTCTTTTGTGTTGGATCAATTGCATCGAGAAGGTGATTCTTGTATAGAACGTAAATAACTGCTTGAATAATAATAACAATAATATGTAGACGTGTATGAATATTTGTAGAACGTTTTGGCAATAACAAATGTCTCTCTCTAAAATACACACTTGTTATTGAACTTAACCTAACCACGGGCAAGACTGAAGATAGTTTAGGGACTCTGTTCGAGCAAACCAATAAGTGCTTCAACGAGCTAACCATCTCGCTAATGTACACAACATGAATAAAATTCAAAGCAAATATTATTTACTGTTACTTATGTACAATTTAATTTTTCCGATCGACAGCACACATTATTCCTGTGTATGCACAACCAGCCTACAATGTGTACTATACTTTTCCAAATATTTGAAGGATGCAAATTAATGATGCAACCCTTATCAGAACTACACCGAGCGTAAACGTTTAGCAAGTGGCCGAATGAAATAAAACATGGACATGCTATAGACGAATGCTGAAAATCAGATGGGTGCATAGGTTAACTAACCAGGAAGCTCTAAGCACACAATAAAGGAAGACAGAACAAGTTGGAGGAGTTTGACCTAGAGAATAGCTATATTAATACGCAACGTTTTGAGACATGAAGGTCTTGTAAAAAAGTATTAGAAGGATGTGTGTGGGGTAAGAATGGAAGAGGGAGGCGAATGATGGAATACGCTAAGCAGATTAGGGAGAATGTGGGATGCGGTAGGTACATAGAAATGCTTGAGCAGAATACGTTAGCATGGAGGTTTGCATCCAACCAGTCTTAGTTTGTGCCTTCACCGACCATTGAAACGGAGAATACTGGAAAATACCCCTATTGGAAACCGGGCAATATGGCTGATGTGTTACGGTGATTAATTACCAGGGTTGTTCGATAAGTGTGTAAATTTTTATGATAGAGCGGGAAAGTTATCAATTTTTCGCCATAGTTTGTAAAAATGAACCTTTAAAAGATATTGCTTAAAGTTTTTCGTCAGTTGTAGTTTATTGCTGACAGCCTTCAGTAGTGTTGGATGTGAAGTAGAGCGGAAAAAAAATTCGCGTTGTCATTGAACACTTTCATTTTAAGGGTTGGACAGTTGCACAAAGCAAACCGAATTGGATGAAGTTCATGTGTATTTTGTACCAGCGTTGAAGACCATTTATTTATGGATCAATGAGTTTAAACGAGGACGTCGCAATAGCACAGAATTTGAAACTCGCTCCGGCCACCCAATTGAAGACATAACTCAGGAAAGAATCTAAAATGTTCACAATATCGTAATGGAAGATCGCAGTCATGAAAAAGCTTTGTGCGTGATGGGTGCAGCGACTATTGACACTGGACCAAAAACAGATTCAACGCAGAATATAGAATTGTTTAGGCGGAACCAACAAGACGTTTTGCGCAGACCGTAACCGACGATGAAACTTGGATCATCGCTGCACTCCAGAGATCGATAAACAATCAAAACAATGGACAAAAGCTGGTGAAAGTGCACCAAGAAAGGCGAAGACCGTTTTATCAGTCGGAACGGTGATGGCCACTGCTTTTGGCATTTTAATGGTATAATTTCGTAGATTTCTTGGAAAAGGACACAGCCATAACTGGGCTCTATTATGCTGCTCTGTTGGATCGTTCGAAACTGGTGCTGATTGAGAAACGACCAAGATTGGCATGGAAGGAAGTGCTGTTTCACAGGACAATGCTCAAGCACACAATGCAGCATCTGAATGTTGAAAGTGTACGAGTTGGGTTTCTAATTTATTTCTCATCCACCCTTTTCACCAGACCTAACAACAATGGACTACTTCTTATTCACAAACTCGAAATTTTACCTTGGTAATATTCATCAGATGTGTAAGTGATCCAGGATATTTTGCAAAGTCTGAGAAAACCAAATTGACAGAATCCTATATATATTTATTTATTTTATGTCTTTGATATATATTATTTTTTCAATTGTGAGTGTAAAGTATTTTTTCCTCATTTGTGTATTTTCATATTACGCAACGTGTCTGTTGTTTACCATCTTTGAATATATAAAGGTCCTATTTTCTTAGTAGAGGTCTAATGGAATCATCAATAAATAAATCTAAATCTACTTCGCGAAATTTGGCATACTGAAATATACATACATTTTAAACTTAACTTCACTGCTGTTTTAAAAAAAATTAAATAAAGATAAATTAAGTAGCCAATTTATAGGCAATTTAAAAAGTTTTATTGAACTACTACGATGTTTCGTTCATGAAAAGGGGACTTCATCAGGTAAAAAGTGAATGTGAACGAATTTATGGAAGGATTTAAATTTTAGAATGTACATTTCTTATATATATATATATATATATATATATATATATATATTGTTAAGAGGTAAATGTCCAAATATAATTTTTTGCGTTAATTGCACCTCTACCTTTTAATAATATTTGCGTGCATTCAAAAATTGAAACCTGTAAAATTTTTTATATCTCCATTCCAAATTTGTGGACGAAAGATACATGTATATTTGTATGCATTCAAAACATTAAAACCTGAAAATTTTGTTTATATTTCCTTTTTACATGATGAAATCCTAAATTTGTGGACGAAACATATTTGTAGTTGAATAAAACTTTTTAAATTGTCTGTAAATTGATCACTTTATTTAATTTTTATTTATCATATAGGACAGTTATGGACAATTCTTATAGTTCTTAAAAATACATTGGCTCTCTATCGTGGCATAAATTGCTAAAAGTTTAAACCTATAGGCCTAGTATTTATTTCTTCACTAACGAGAAATTTAAACGGTTTGTATCAATTTTTGACGGAGTTGTAACATCCGACTATTAGAAAGTTACCAATTTTCTTATGTACCTGAAACTTGTAGTTTTTTCAGTTTATAAATTTTCGTAGTATCTGCTATAAAGAACGGAGTCAGAAGTTATTGTTTTACTGGTAGTATTTAGATATTAATCAGATACATTTATGTCGGTATTACTTTAATTCTTTTCTGACATGCTATTCTCCTGTTGATGGTATCAGTAAATCTGCTTCGTCAACAACATGTTTTTGTATTTTTACGTGCCGTGAGAATGTATTGTAAGGTCTAATTGAATGTATCCTGTTCAACAGTGATTTTCTTTTTAAGTCTTGATACCAGTGTGCGGAATGTGAAAGGATCCTGAATGAACCGCCTCATACCGCTGCATGGTGGTCTCATCCGGAACGGTTGACAGTTATAGACTTTAAAATAGCTCTTTATCCCTGCGATCTACGGATTTGCAAACTTGAATTCTTGTTTCTTTCTTTCATAATTTCCGCTCAAACTAATACAAACGTGATATACTTCGCGATTGTATGTTAAATATATGGTTGAAGAATTACTTGATGCCGCTATTGTGAAAGTGTAGAAAAGATTAGCTGGGAATTCATTGTTTCTTAAGCAACAAACATCTTAATCTTTCATAAAAATGTTAGTTCTATCGCACAATTATCTAGCAATCATCATTTCATTAATACATATCTGCCAAGATTAAGCGTATATGGTTTACTATTGTCATTTCTCATATAACTTCAATGTAGATTCTCTGCTTCTCAATGACCGAGTCCCATCTATGCAGTGCTGCTGCTTCAGTGTTCGAATTAGTAACACTTCAAATCCGTATTTTTGTTAAAGCACTCTCTAAGGAGAACGTTGTTGCCCTCGAACTAATGAAACCTCTTTTAAACCAATTTTCAGCGATAAAATCCTGTGGTGACTCATTTTCAAGTTCACCCATGTAGCTAAAGCTTCCTTGATCTTCCCCTCACCTTCTGTAGCGCTCGACATAATTTTGTTAGTTGAACTTCCCCTTCGTTGATTTTAACTCGACGCCTCTAACTCTCGATTTAGGAGTAGTAATAATTCGACATAATTATTCCTACCCTCCGTGAGGCATTCTTGCTTCTATCATTGGTCATGTTGGGATACACAGCGCAGAAACTTTTATCTGAATCATTTGCTAAAATACTGGAATCTGACGTTGGTGTAATAACCGTTGCTTCAGAAAATTCCATTTCTGCTGATATTAGATCATTACATAACTGTAAAAACATTTCGTCCAACGTTTCACTGAGAAATCACCGCAGACTTGTCGGAACCAAGCGGCTGACTTGTTAAACAAAAACCTACCCGTTGCCTCCCATTCCTTGGTTCACCACAAACACTTCAATCGCGTATAAATTATCATTGGTTCGCCACAAGCGTTCCGTGGACCCCTTCATGTATTTTTCTCTCAGGGTAGCACAAATGTCACTAGACGCTGTGTGAAATTTCAAGCAATTCAATCCGTCATTTACTGTACACGTGTTGACAGAAAAAAGGAAATTTACTACCTTATTTTTTTAAATTATGCAGAAAAGAAGGTTTAAAACCAAAATAAATCAGGGTGTTCGCTGACTTCCCCTTTAATTTGTGTGGTTAGGAAATAGCAGTGAAAGCTGTCCTAAACGTGGAGCAACCCCTGATGTCATCCAAAACCTGCACGATACCATTTTGTAGGTACGAAGTAATGGAATACCAAAGGAAAGCGTTGGGTACAAATCACACGGACAATTCTATATGAAAAGGCTTTGCGTAAGATAGACACCACGTATGCTCATTGAGAAGCAGAAACGTATATGCAGCATTTTTTTTTACGAAAAATAAGAATAATTTTCTACATCTTTATTGGGTAATGGGTGAAATATTGATTCATTATTACACATCACAATTGAATTTTTTTCCCCATGAAGTAGATTGAAGCTGGTTCTTCGGCTTGGAAGATGGGAAGACGATGCCATGAGCTGATGACTTCGTGGCGTAGATTTTTTTTTGGGATGTGAAGTATTTATGTTCAACGACTGTCTAGAAAAAGGTTAGGCGATAACTATAGAATAATATTACAACGTTTTGAAGAAATAAATCAGACGCGGATTGAAGTAAATAAAAATAATTTTTAACAGTATAATCCACCTGCCCACAAACTGATCAGGGCGATGAGAAAATGGACAGATTTTCAATATGTAGTATAGCAGTATCCATAATATTTCCCAGATTTTGCTTATGAATCGCCCGACGTGCTCCGTCCAATCAAGCTACGGTAGGGACTGTAGACTGACACTTTGCATTACTTATGGAACAACGCAGAAGAAAGTCAGTAGAAAATCATTGGATGAAATTGACTAATATTAAAGGCGATAATGATGAAACATAAAAGTGTTTGGAAAACTCAAACTGTTTTGTTTGCTACTAGGTGGAGAAATATTGAGACAACGCTCACAGATGATATATATATATATATATATATATATATATATTCTTCATCCAATGCACAATACTGTCAACTTATGCATTATGTATGAAATGGCCCTATATATTTGTATTGTTTTTGTCATAGTTTATAATATGTCCTGCTCTTCGTATATCAGATTGTTTGATAAGTCTGACAAATGTAACAAAAATTTTTTAAGAAAACTTACTTTATATCTTAACATAGTTTCCTTCCGTGGATATACACTTGGCTTAGAGAAATTATGGCTAAATTATCTGGCAAAAGCTCCTTGATTTCAAAATAAAAAGAATGGTATTGTAGTTTTTAAATTAATACCTGAGACTGATTAAAAACTCCTGGAGTTTAATATTAAAAGAGGAAATTTTCAAAACAGACATACTAATTTAAATTAAACTTACAATATTTGTTAGAATGTTAAAATATTTAATCTTATTCAAATAGATTTTTCAAATGTTTTCTTCTTATTATTTAGTTATTATTCACAAAAAGAAAACAACTCATTCCCTGTTTTAAATTATGTCACCACTGTTACTTTGGCTAAAAAGAAATCCCGTTATAGTCTGAATAGTGGTGAGTTCTTGTCAGGTGGTGTATGAAACAAAAGAGAGAGAAAGAGAAAAAAATTAAAATGTGGCAATGTGGCAATGTGCAAATTTAGCAAGTGTTTCTATGACTTAGAACTGTAAAATTGCAATACCTTTATGCGGAATCGTAGTTCAAATTAACCATTAAACAATAGGATATTTCTAAAATTAATGACGCATATTCCAATAGTATTTGCTGGTTCATATTCGTTGCTGATTAGCTTTATTACATTTATTAGGGAAGATCTTAAGTGAGTTGGCACTCTATGGCCATTTCGGTTTCATATATCGTTCCTTGCGGTGAGAAGGACAATTCCATTCCATCACAACAATTGTTGAGACACAGGAATACGAAATGTTTCAGCTAGTTTTTTTCCTGTGATGTGAATTTCCTGTCAATTGTTGTCGTACCATAGGTTTGAAGTGCACGTACGAGACGAGAAGAGGTGTTTTCTGCACTATCTTGTTTATAAGCTATCGTACGTGCGTGTTTAGCTGAGAACGTGCGCTGCCTTGACCTTCCCGCGATCAGCTCTTCCTCATCTAATGGCTATCATGTATCTCGGTGTCTTCGGACGCCAATAACCAGACACGAAGCCTCTCTGTTCAACAACAGCTCGTGTCTTCGTAGTCATGCACATACGAACTTCTTTTTGTGGGGAAAAGTGCTTACTATTACCACTGATGAGTTTCAATTTTCTTTAATGGACACAAGACTTGCGCTTATCGGTTTTAGTACAATAAGCCCCACGAAACAACTATTGTCCATTGGCCTTTCATAGTCTATTCTTAAAACCTGCACACTTCTGAAATAAAGATTTCATTGAGGGTGATTATTATAATAAGATAGACGGAGGTACCAGTTCAAATATAAAACCAGAGTAAATAAATAAACGGTAGACAGCAAAATGTATATAGTTCGCGGGGAACCGAGCCAGCAGCAACACGTGGCACGTAAACAACTCCAGGTGAGTTAGATTTTGGCATACATGTTGATCACTTTTAAATATTCTAATAGTCTTTTCTCGCGCGGTGAGCTAATCCGCGTAAGATGTCTTATTAATACACTACAATTAGTTGTACTTCTAGTTCTTTCCACTTATTTTTGTCTCTGGCTATTCTGATCCATTGTCTTCCTACTTGTTTTTTGAATAGGTCCGTCCACTTGCGTCTTGGTCTCTTGCCTGTGTAGGGGTCCCATCAAACGTCCCTCTTTCGTCTTGTACCCTCACAACGTGTCCTCCCCATTTCCATTTGGTCTTTGTAGCCTATTGAGCAACGTCTATTGTTGCTGACATCCTATGTATCAAGATGTTTGATACTCTATCTTTCAGAGAAATGCCAAGGATCTTCCTCTGAATTTTCCTCTGGCATACTTGTAGAGTGTTTCACTCTTTTACTCTGAGAGCCCATGTTTGACACCCATACAATAATACTGGGAAAACGCAGATTTCTAGTGTCTCCATTTTAAGCCTCCTATTTAGGGTTCTGTCCAACAATATAAACTTTAGGGACCAGAAAATTTTCCAAGCTAATGAAACTCTTCTCTTTATTTCTTCTTCCATTTTGTTGCTAAAGGAAATTATTTGTCTTAGATATATATATATATATATATATATATATATAGTGATGTATACAGTAGCTCTGTTCCTTCAAGATATATTGGAGTTTGTACTCCGTTTGCCATCACTTGTGTTTTAGATTTATTCATTGATAGTCCTGCCAAATTGCTGTGTGAGTTTAACTCTTGAAGCATTGATTGTAACTTTCTTGGAATTTTGGCAAACCTCAAGTTGCCTTTAAGGCCTATTCCATGTTTCTTAATCCATTTTAATTTTCTGAATGTCTTCCAGCATACAGGTAAATAGTACTAAAAGCTACGTCTACTTGTAGGAGGCCTTTGCCCTGAATGTAGGAGGCCTTTGCCCTGAATGGGATAACATAGACTATTTTCATTCATTCATCAATAGTCTTATAATTGTCTTTTCCGAGGATGTGACTCCTTTGGTCCATATGATCCAATTATATTTCTTCTCTGAGAGTTGTAATTGGGGCAGTGGGAAATGATGTGGTCCATAGTGTGTTAAAGATGGGCGATCCGATCGAAATCTGATTCAAAGAACTAGCTCCTTCGGTGGAGCGAGTGATCATTGAATTGTAAAAAAAGAGCAACCAGCTGTATGAATCACTCACTCACGAATCAGATCACCAGGCCAGCAATCCAAGTGTTTGAATCACTCACTCAGGATTTCAGATCGCGGAAATCAGATTCCTTTTCTTTCTGGATAACTTATCGGGGGGTTAAATTAAATTAAGTGGCATGTGCACAAAATATTGTAACCGAACGTTATATTACATTCTCTTATCTGATTGTGCAAATATAATACCTATTCTGGCTAAATCTTATGCTACACTTTTCACTTTAGTCTCTCAAGATCGCTTGACACTATATTATGCTTTTACTAACATTATTAATAATTAACTTAATTTCTTATAATATGGAAGTAGAATTTGGATCAAGACCTTAATTACGTTAAATTCATATTTATATTAATACAAAGGACGTGTGTACAAGATTAGTAAAAAAAATTAAAAATTCAACTTTTTGAATGGAAAACTACTTTTGTTTTATTTGCTTGGCTTCTGTAGAGTTGTGTGATAATTTTTATTCAGTGGCATAACAATTACAACATAAGCATATGTATATGAATATTGCCAGTTATTTTGTTCCTTTTTAAAAGAAAAATCCAAATCCATTAGTGACCATTCAAATACCTCAATTATTAAAATAAATTTCCTAGAGGCACTTATTTAATTTATAATAATTTATTTCTTTAATAATAAATAATGAAAAGGGTATATAATTTTTGTCAGAAATTATTAACTCATATATTCACTAGAAAATCATGTGTACATTCATGGAAACAAGGTAAGAGTCATATTGGTAAATTTGGTGCGGTGAATAATCCGAATATATATATATATATATATATATATATATATATATATATAATGAGCGGTGAATCATCAATCTACTGAGCGAGTTGTTCCGATTCGATCACTGAAAAGAACGGTTTTGCCCATCTCTGTAGTGTATCATGGTGTGGAGGTTGTCTGCAAAAACGACAGCTGTGAGAAATATTTGTGTGGTTGGCCCTTACCCTGGAAATCAGTATTTGGTCATTTCTTGTGACGCCCTTGGGGGTGGTTGTTCAGGTGTAGGTGGAATGGTCCGTTGGTACTTGATCTTCTGCCAAGGTTCCTGTGGTCCAGGAATTCCATTTTGTATATTTTCCATATGTCTTCTGAAAGGCATATATGATTGAATATTAAATTGAGGTTGTAATTTGCTGTGAGTCCAGCTTGATGGTCAGCTAACTGGTTTCCCATGATTTTGCGGTGAGCAAGGAATCCAGCTTACGGTGATATGATTATTATTATTTTTCCAAATATTGTCTGATGTTTAGTTTATTCAGATATAAGTCAGGGTTTTCATTATCGGGTTTATAGCATTTAATGAGTCGCATTAGATTAACGTATTTGTAACAGGATTTTCCTAGCAATGGTTTGCGCGTCCTTGTGGATTGCTTGAGTTTTTAATGATACTTTAGTGAGCATGGCACATCCAACTCCATTCGGAGATGTTGTCACGTCAGTGTACACAACTCTTGGGTGATTATAACGTTATAAGATCTTTAATTATTGAATTCTAATCAACACTGCACTTTTCGTTATTGGAGTATCTGGTGAGGTATGTATCAGTCGGGATTTCTGAGTATCTTAAGGGAGGAGATGATGAGTTAATTTCAGGTAGAAAGGGGGGGGGGCGAACTTATTAACAAATTTTTAGTTTTAGTCAGATAAGTTTAATTATTTTATTTGTAACTAAAAAAGTATCTCTTCTTTAGGCAGACGTACAAGGAACCAGTTTCGTCCACGTATTGAGTTTTAAACGTCAAGTCTATATCAATTCAGAGGACCTTAAGAAACTATCTGAATCAATATTGTTTCCATTAGTCAATACATTATATCGGATTTTCATCGCTTCAGATGTAACATGTTGTTATTGTAAGTAATGCGGTCATTTAATTAATTCTGACCAGTCACCATGATTACTAGTGGTGTGATGAGGTATCGATTTGAAGTCTGTAAAAATGTTGCATTTAGCCGACAAGCGCTATGCTCCATCAATAAACAAAAATCAGAACATTTTAGTTGCTGTGTAGTTTTATGAAATTTATGTGCTTTGCAACTGCCCGTTTTCTAGAAAATACAGCATCTCATAGCCTCACTCGTATAAGCTTGGACTTCCGGTCCACGTTGTTACCGATTTCCTAGATAGACGATTGGAGTGTCGCATTTACCAATTGTCTGCCAGGGTCGTTTCTACAACCGCTGGAACCAGGCTGAATCTCGAACTTCTGTAGTTCAGGAGAAGAGTCCACAAACTTCACTTTTCTATTTTTCACAGTAAAATGACTTTAACACTCAACTGTTTAAAAGTTGAAAATAGAATTTTGCAGCGACCCTCACACATCGACGTTCAGCGGATAACTTTCAAACTACGTCAATTTGATCTACCGCAGCTTCCATTCTATCAAATCATTTTACTTTGTCAGCCTCCCATCACGATCCGAATCCATGCTTCGTCCATCTTGGCATTTTTACAATCATCCGATTAGAGTCCTCTTTGTAAATATGGCCTAGAAAACTTTGCCCAATTAGTGTAGTTGTTTCATAGAGTACCTGAAAATTGGTGCCAGTACTCTAATAACAATTACTCCCACGCCACGAGTACTGTCTGGGCATCTGATTTCTTAAAACGCAAAAACAATAATTAAAACAGTAACTTTGATGAAACAAATTACATAAATTGACTTCTAATACGATACTTGTTTGTTAAAATATGTATAAAAATATTTATTTTTACCAGCTCTTATGCGAAGGACAAACAGATTAACTGTATTTGTTATATTTCTATTTGTTGTTGAAATATCAGTAATTTACCTGAAAATTGGTACCTTGCCTGAGGGAACACCTTGACATGGCTCTGTCTGGAATTTCCCGGATTTCCCTAAGACCGCGACAGAGCTGAAATAAAAGGCGAAGTCCACTGACTTTCTCTCCTTTAGGGCCAATGACCAATGTCACAGATGAAAGCCTACAACCGGTGAAAGAAGTAGTAAAATGTCGAGTAATGACGTAAACTAGAATACGTAAACTATTCTGCTGAATGTTGGGAAATATTACAAAATTACTTTTATCAAGAAGGAATTTTTAAATTTTCTGACGAAACTAATTCGAATTTATTTTCTCTTAAGTCAGATCTCCTGCGAGACTGTTAATTTCATTGAAAATCTGACTCAGGTTAGAAAAAAAATACGAATGCGTTTTGCCAGTTACGCTAATCAATTTTTAAATTTCAAGTTTACTGGTATGTGATACAGAGCTAGAAGTAGTTTTATTTTATTTTTTAGTAAAAGTTTATACCACCTGATTTTTGTGTGATAATAAATATTGCAATTGTCCTAGAATTAGTAATAAAATTCGGGAACTGTATGACCTTGTTCCATTCTCTGGAGCTGAAGTTAAGACGTTAATAGCAACAGACATCCACGTTCGTTCAACCGAGGCAGACGTCCAGTTTCTCGCCAATTTAGTCTGAGCCGTTTCGACGCGAAAATCTTGTAGAGAGAAAAGGAAAAACATGCCTAAAACCGGCCGTTGCCGGTTAACCTGCTTCCTGGAGTTCTCTGTTACATGCGAACAGACTACAGAAACAAGTAGTCTGGGATTAAATTGGATGGCAAGTTCGGTAACGGTATGTGGGTACAGGTCGCTTGCTCATACCCTCTAACTCCTACATAATTCAAGTGCAGACCATCCTTACATTCACAATTAACTTTGTTTCACAAGCTTTCAACTTTTGCATTCATTACAAAACTCAACCAAAACCTCTATGATGCCTAATATTGTAATTTATAAATAAAATTATTATTATTAAATTAATTATCTTTTTACTGAGTAACATAATTGACAGACTTTTATTCCTGTTCATGAATATTATTGTTATATAACCGTTCTCATATACAGCTTTATAGGACAGAAATGTTGGGAAAGGTTCATTGCTTAAACATTATTGATAATAAGAACTAATATTATTTTATATATTTGCATAGAAATTATTTATATTTATCAGAAACAAATGCATTGGTTATAGGAAATAAAAGAAATAATGAAAGTAATTATAACAATATATTTAACATATTAAATAAATAAATCAATACGTCAGCAATTAATTTTAGGGCTATATAATCTAAATAAAGTTACTAATATTCTTTTATTAAATTATTAACCAATTAATTTCATCAACAAACATGTCATAATTAGGTTTAATATCTGACAATAATTTATTTAATAAAAGATTAATAGCAGAAAAATAAGTTTGCTTTATATATCTAACATACAACATAAACTAATTGACTTGTTTCATAATTACTGTATAGGTGTTGTTTTAAAATCAATAAACAATTTAAATTTTGTTAAAAATATTAATGTAATTAGTTCACACATGATTATAATACATAGAAATAGACTGTATATTCAATGTATAATTCAATAAAATAACACCTCTTTAATTTACAGTCTCATAGGATTATAACTTCCTAAAAGAATGTAGTCCACAGGAGCTTTCCAAACATAGTTTCCTAATCATATGTAACATTTATAAAAAAAATTGAAAATTGCACACAAAAAACAATATATGCGAGCGTCTTCCAAGACATTTCGGAATCAATACACACCTGTTAATTGTCTAGTAAAATGGTTATATAAAGTGTCCGTCATAGTGGACTTCTTATTTACTAAGGCTAGAAACTACTTCTTCCATCATGTTGAAGTACTTTTCCCGTACTGGTATTTTGCTTACATCACTACAGTTCAAATCGTTACATATTCTGGTATATTTATAATAACAATTTCTTTTAAAGTTTGAATAATATTAGCGTAATATTTACCTATATCACGCCTTTGAAGTCAATTATTGAGAATCTATTCTTATTTCATGTATGTAAATACCTTCCATGGTTTTTCTCTTATGCGTATGCCTTACAGAATGTAATATTTTAACTTTACTATGGTCTTTGAAATGATTTTCTCTTTCTGTATGAAATGCAGTATTTGTTTTTTATTTTGCCTTTAAGTTATTTAGATGATAATTAATATGGACGTGTTTTTATATTAGTACTAGTATGCCCTATGTATACCAAATGACAGTCATTGCATGGTATTTCATATACGACATCTAAAAGTCTTGTATGCGAATTTTACCTTTAACTTTATTTAGTATTGTTCCAATCTTATCCTTTTGTCTCATTGTAAATTATATTCACCGATGCTGTTTTCCCTAAATATAATAATTATTTTTGGTGTTAATTTATGGATTTGTGTGAATACTCCGTGATCAATTGTTTCCTGTAATGACTTATTTGTTACTATAACGTTTAAATATATTCTATTAACCGTCTGAGTTTTTTCCTTCACCTGCTTTTGCCTTAAAAATATATATATATTTATACTAACATGCCCCTTTACTCTTTATCGAAGATCTGAATTATGCTCTGCAGTATATCTATTGAATTGTCTTTATTAACTGTTATTCTAAGTTTATTTTATTTGTGTATGAATACCACATTTTATTGATAATGTTTATAGCATTAAAGTTTTTATCAATATTTATTTTATTTCTGTGATAAAATTTGTACTTGTTATTTAATACGTACATTTATTAGGTTTTTATCTACATTATATTTTTAGAATAAAAAATTAGTGTTACATCCGCAGTTAGTTCTTTTCTGTAACATTTAGTGCTAATCTTAATCTTGCAACAACGACCTGCTGTCTTCTCTAGATGTTATGTGGATAAGTTATTTATTTCTGGGACCCCATTTCTTTATAGATGATTCCTACGTTTTACTCTTCTCTCTTTATTCCAACTTGCAGGTACACCTGATCATTATGTCTTTTCTTGAGTAGGTAGGAAGATCCGAGCAATGAGGCGTCCAGCTTAGCGGCTTTGTCGGCAAGCTCATTTCCCAATATGCCCGTGCGAGCCGGTATCGAGCAGATGGTGATTTCTTGGTTTTTTCTTTCTTCTTCCAAAGAAGCTTCCTGATTTCGTTGATACAACCACTTCTACTCCGGTGAAAGTAGACTGAGTTGATCGCCATAAGATAATCGGTCAAAATCAAAGTGAAAATGGATGGGTGGTCTTTGCAATATCGTAATTCCGTCAGTATCGCATATGTTTCAGCCGTTGGGGCTGAATCATTCTTGTTAATTGTCACTAAATCACTAAATTCGGCTGCGATAAACGAGCATATTTAGACTTTGAACAGACAATGAGTTGATTATGTTCATCAATAAGATTCTTAATATTATCCTCCTAGAAACACTCACCTTTGTACTTTAAGTCAGGACTGGTTAGGGATGTATCGATAAGAATAAGTCCAGGGGGGATTTGGGAGGAAATGTTAGGGCAAATGATTGGTAGATCAATTCGAATGGAATGGAAATGGATCCGATGGAATAAAATGGTCGGGGTTATCACCTGGCCCCTGATAAATTTGTTGGATGCGACACTGGCTCTAACTACATATGAGAGGACAGAGTTTCCTTCGAAATCCTAGAGAGGTAGTTTCTTTCGATTCTCAGCCTGTCAATCGGGGTGAATTGATGGCGTCGTTTTGGACGTTAATTTGTCTATTATCTGCAGAAACGTAAATGTGGTCTCCGTAGTCAAGCAATTAATGTATTATGTCGTTTACATATTTTTTTCTCATTTATATATTCTTTAGTAGTTTTACCTTTGCTTTTTTTTTAAATTCATATATACACTGCTTTCTAATATGTAATGAAGAATATTTATTGCCGAGCGTTGTTTTCTTTGTCTTTTACTTTCATGAAGTGAAAATCGTTTATATATATATATGCGAAAAGCGAAGCTTCAAATCTTATAATTGCAAAATTAGAAAGGGCGGCAATATGTTTAATTTGTCACTCGGGACTTAAAATCTTTCTTTGAATTTTTTCTGTTTACTGCTCAAACAAGACTAGTTTTGTAATAGTCGTAGACGCCGACAACAATTTCAATTTATCAAACCTCTAATCAGCAACATATTAGACTGCATACTCGAACCGTAGCAATAAGGCTTTCCTACTTTGGCCGTGAAAGACGAACTTTTCATAAGAACTTAATACATTATTCAGTCTTTGTCAATTACCTTCAGACTGCTGTTCTAATTTGTGAGTTTCAACGTTAGATAATGCCTAGGCCATGACAAAA
This sequence comes from Eucriotettix oculatus, assembly GCA_034510155.1. Classification (NCBI taxonomy): domain Eukaryota; kingdom Metazoa; phylum Arthropoda; class Insecta; order Orthoptera; family Tetrigidae; genus Eucriotettix; species Eucriotettix oculatus. The sequence goes on from CM067376.1 coordinate 82,701,436, forward strand.
TAATCATTACAACCTAACAAACTCTCGATAAAACGGAGACCATGGTTTATTATCATTTAATTATTTTATTATATTTGCACTTAATGTGAATCAGTATAATACTTGAAATTTACTATCTAATTGTAACACATTCAATTAGCCTTCACTTTGGTACAAATCGTATACTGACACACAATTTATAAATATACATACATAAAATTAAATGAAAATGTTACCTTTTGGTATAATGGCGCAATGAGAACTGTTAAAATTGTTGTCTTAATTTAAATTTCTGTCGTTTGCTTTCCCCGAAAAATGAAGCATCGTTCCACCCTGAACCAACAATATTATACACATTAAGTTTATAATCTGTATAATTCATTTACGAATTTCCGTTGGGTTCGTAACTACTATTCACCTAACATTAGTATGTAGTGCCACATATTATATTTATTTAATTTATGTCCTAAGTTATAAATTATCAGTTTTCTGTATTCTGGGTTTCTATGTATTATATGTGTTTAGTTTCTTTAGACATTGCACTCCTGAATACTGTTTACTCTATCACAAAAAAAAGGTAAACGAGACGTTTAATTAAAGAATTTATTAAAACTTCTAGGCTGTCTTTGAATATTATGTAGTTAGCTTTCATAGAAACTTTAAAAATGTAATAGCAAGTAATTCAGTATTATTTTCTGTTACTTAGATAACTATATCTTTATATTTTTCAAAGATACAGCGCTAATCCGAGCTAGACATTTAGATTGACTTAATTTTTTTATACCCCGCGCAAAATGATATATTTTTATTGATCCATAATTCATATTACATTTCCTACTATTGTTTATAAAATTAATTGTTCAAATTGTGATATCTGTTATATCGGCCAGCCGAAGAGAACTTTGAACAAAAAATTGAAAATTATAAACTACTTCTAAACATAATCCTATTATGAAATTAAATCATCGTTTTGATTTCGACAATGCTTCTATTTTAGACAGAGAACCGCATTTTCAAAACATTTCTTATATGTTTTATATTAAAAATCTTAAACATGACTCTGATAATCATCAAAAGTTAAATGATTACTATTTTAAGTTCTTTTGTTCTTTACTATTTATATTTTTGGGTTTATATCTCACTTTCAAATTGCTTTCTTCAGGAATTAGCCGTTGGAGAAAGACGCTGAGCTCGAATTGAAAATTTTGGTTCATCAAAATTTTTTCTATATTTTGTACTTAATTATATGATTGTCAGTTAAAGGTCGTATTTCTCATTATATTGTACAACAGACGTGTATCGTCTATGTCTTATTTCATAGAAGTTAATTTATATGTTCTAAGGAAAATACAAGCTGATTGTATAAGAACCGGAAATATTCGTCTCATGATAATAGGAAAACGTTTGTACCTCCGGTTTCATAATACTATTCAAGAAAACAGAAATACAATATTTAATACTACGTACCGCACTATCAGCAAAGCTACTAAATGATTTAAACGGTATTTTCTTCAAATATGACACATTCAGAAAGAAATACGGAAGAAAGTTGGGTTAGATCAAATAATGAAAAAGTTTAATCGTCCGGGAAACAACTTGTTCAACTCTTGACCCCTTTTCCATTCATTAATATTAATTTTGACACATAAATTGAGGATCCTCTCAACTCACCGAGATACTCGAAACTAACGTCACCTACAAAGGTATACTGAGAGATTTAACTAATTATCTCATTCAAAGCAAATTACTATTTCCCATTTTCATACGCAATTGAAATTTTCCTCTACAAGAATCCTGCCAACCAATGAGTCTTTTACCCCTACTTTAAAAAATATTTGAACACCTTCTGTTATGTTACCTCATTCCACATCAATCGATATACAGAATGAAATATGGTAATACCTTTAGAATCGAATGTTCCCTGTCAACTTTTTGGATTCCGCGAAGAACACTCCACCATCAAGCAGTGTCATAAAATAGTCAACCGAATGAAGAATAGAAAGAGAAAATTGGTGTTCTTCGGTATTCTTGTATTTTCCCACAAAACTTTGACAAGATATGGTACTGCGGATTGTTACACAAAATTAAAAGACAGCTACTTTACCAAATTTTCTTACTCCAGAATCAGATATTACACAATATTCAATATATAAAACCATCAACTGAGGTATTTCGCAGGGTGGCGTTCTTCTTAACTAAAGAAATCCCCACCAAAGAGAATACCTTCACAGATGAAACTACAATAATGTCATCTGAACAGCTCCAGTCACACCTGAAACTGGACCATTGGTGCAATAAAGTATGCAGAAAATCTGCTGAAATTATAATCGACGACCCTCAGGACTTGATTTACAATCAACCTACCCCAGTAAAATCTTTCTTTCGATGAAAGATTGTCTTGAAGAGACCGTATAAAAGCCAAGAAACAACAGTTCAATTTGAAGATAAAAACTATGCAGTGGGTAGCTGGGCGAAAATAAAAGATTACTATTTAAAACCATAAAAATACTTTCTCGGTTCTACAGGATCGAAGTATGAGCATGCAGCAAGCCATCAAGTAGCCAAGATCTTGCAGTCTATCCAAACTTAAAAATTGCGAAATGCAGCAAAACTCGTCATCTTAACCTTAAAATCCTATTCATCACAGAAGACATCTAGACGTATCCTACTAAAATCAATAAACACACACTCAACGTCCTGCAGCGAGAAACCTGTGAAGAAGGTGTATGGACCCTCCTCGTATCACGCAACGATCATTTACTTATTATTCCATATGTACGACAAATACGCGTAATTTTTATGGAATAGCGGGAAGAAAAGCGCAAGAAATGTGCCCAAGTAAGAACTGAGGCCTGCATACATGGGAAAAATTCAGAAAGCGGGAAAATGGGTACCACATCAGCTCAATGACAGACAGATAGAAAAGCGAAAAACAGTGTGCGAAATTTTGTTATCTCGGCACCAACATAAAAGTTTTTTGCATCAGATCGTGACTGGGGATGAGAAAAATATTTATTTTGAGAACCCCAAACGTAAAAAATCATGGGTTGACCCAGGTCAAGCATCAACATCCACCGCAAAACCAAATCGCTTTGGAAAGAAGGGAATGCTGTGCATCTGGTGGGACCAGAAGGGTGTGGTGTACTATGAGCTTCTGAAATCAGGTGAAACGGTTAATACCGTCCGCTACAATCAACAAATGGTTAATTTGAAGCGTGCGTTGGAAGAAAAGAGACCGGAATGGGCATCAAGGCACGGCAAGGTGATTCTGCAGCACGACAACGCCCCCTCGCACACAGCGAAAGCAGTCAGAGAAACCGTTTCTACGTTTGGCTGGGAACTTTTGCCCCACCCGCCCTACCACTGTGCGCACGTGATATTTACATTTCTCAGGGGATTAGCTACAAACTTCGTTGTGAAAATTGGTTGGGAAAGTTTTGTCGGCCTCTGGAAGAAAACGCCTATAATATGATCGCTGAGGTCGATGAAATTAATTATCACAAACACGTGGCATACAGAAATGTTATAAATGGGGGATGCTTGTAGTTGAAGTCTGAGCATGAGAAAAGTCAAATAATGAGCTGTCTCGGAGTTATATTCCTAAACGTAAAGGTTGTTTCTATGATTGCTTAAGAAAATTGTTGAACCCTAGACACAAAGAAACTCATCAACCATTCACGAGACTTACGAGAAAGGTGTCGTCGTAAAAAGGCTTGTCGCAGAACGACGCTTCCGACAACCTGGAGAGATGTTCCTTCCCTACGAAACAACGCCGCAGACGACGTCTGAACTGTATTCTCTGCTAAGCGGCCCAGTCCAACGTCCTATTTATGATTCGAATATTTAAATGTTCAAAAGCCTGATCACAAAAAGAAAATATTAAAACAATAGTTGCTTCATGTGATTGTGCCGTTAATATGTTATAAAAATTTGGTAAGTTTTTTCTCAGTTTTTATTTATAGTCGCACGAATTGCTAATTGTCATTAGCGACTTTCTATAGTTCGGGGAATTTATTTATTTGTAAGGGCTTCATGATTAGGAAACTCGCACTCATTCTCAATGCCAGGATTCGAACTCGGAACTTATGAGGTGCGAGGCAGTGACGCTAGCATCTACACCAGAAACCGACCTTGGTAAGCTTGTTTGTTGGTTTTTGTTTCTTTTGTTTACACAATCAATCGAAAAATTTAATTAACCAATTATCTCCCCTACAGAAAGAAAACATGAAGATTTAAGAATATGTACCAGAATGTTGTTAGTTTCTAAATATGAAATAAATAAATTGTCTGTAAAAGATCATAGACTGCTTTATTAATTAATAAAAGGTGTAAAATAAAACCTCATCAAATGACACTGCTACAAAATGATATAAAAATATCTTTCTCGAGTATATTAATCACTAATTAATTCATTTTTGCGACGTATCAATTCTAGAAAGCCACTTCGCGTAATCCATATATATATCGGAAAACGTCGCATTGGTTCAAGGGCCCGTAGATAGCTTATGTAAAGCCGTTTCCTGTGCTGTGCGATTTGTACAAAGTCAGGGGCAACCACAGCAATTTATTTTTACGGCAATTTTTACTGTAATCGCCGCCGTGCTGTTATCGCGTTGGCTTACTTTAGCCGAGGTCGCAGGTCCAACAGTAACTTGGTTTTTTGGGGACATTGATTGATATAGCATTGAGACGAGACTTGTCTCTTACACACAAACACACACACACACACTGCTATTTTTTTCAGACCCATGACATCGATCCTGATATGCCCTATCTTCAGTAGATACCTGTTACTTTCTGTCCTCTTAGAAACTCATCTGGCATGCGTATTCTATTTGATACGTCCATAAACGAGTGCACCTTAATTTGATTAGATTATTCATTTACCGATGCAGAAACATATGATGTTTGCGTGTATACACTTAATGTTGCAGTAGCAAAGAAAGATTTAGGGTAAATATTTAAAATCTTGACCAAATCAGTAAATCTTTTATTTCGATTTTATTTAAATAATATATGTCGAGCCTCAATAGACTGTAATGCGAATTATAATGTTTGTTCCTTATGAGTTTTTATACCGACAGCCATGCAATTTTTGTGTTTTGTAGTTGTGTAGAAGATTTTTGTTGATCGTTAGAAGGTTCCTTTTCCCCCTTTCACGCCAAAAACTGTCCACCCTAAAGACCTACAATACTTGCAACAGGACAGACTATGCCCTCACGTAGATTGTCAAGCGAGTTATACATCTGTTAAGCCTAAAATAAATCTAAAATTTAACTAACATTTTTAATATGCAACCTGTTTTATAAGTCACAGTTCAGATGATTGAGGTAAGTTATATAAGGACCATTTTCGTAGATATATGTATTTATTTCACGCTAATCAGACTGAAGTGCTGGTTCAAATATCTTCTGGTTATAAATATTTTTTTGTGTATGTGTCACATAAAAATCTAAACTCAATTGCAATTATGACCAAATTTTGTACAGCGGTTCCTTGCCACCCGGAAGCAAGCAAACATAGGCGGGGTAAGACATTACTACCACTCCTAGAGACGGCGGTCGAGGGGACAGAAATTTAAAACGAATAATGGTTTAAAACTAAAATATTACCGTTTTTGAAAGGCAAATTAAACGTTAAGCTATTGTCAAGAATTTGAAGCATATTGTAGAGAGTTTTCGTAACCGGTTGATAGAATATGACAAAAGAAACCTGTCTTTTTTAGTTTCTGTGGAAAAACGAAAGAATATTTGTTTGTTTTTTATTTTATTATTATGGAATAGTCTCTCCCACCGTACTGGTGGACGAGTAGACGGGGAAGAACACTGTTAGCGGTCTTTGAGACAGGTTCTCGGCGGTAATGGTTCCGAAGAAAGTGGACTTGTAATGGCGAAAAGTAATTTAACTATATTTTGCTTAAAATTGCTTGACTAATGTAGATTGAGATGGAATTATTATATGTTGTTCAGATAGTTAATATTGTAATATTATATTATTTTTATTAATTTATTTTCTGTTAAAAAAGAAACAACCTCACTTATTAATATTATCTTCATACGATGATAAGGTTCACGTGTATTCTATTCATTAATCATACAAATGATGTCTAGTAACAACTATTTTATAGTTGTATATTTTCTTTTTGTGGTTTATGTGATTAATTTTACGTGTCAACACTGCAGTTGAGCCGTATTAGTCGTGGCTCGAGACATCACTAATGACGTTACTGCACCTCAAGGAACCTCTTCTCATCTGTGTACGTATCCGCCGCCTGAATGTAGAGCAACGAACAATTAACGTAGTATCTAGCTCTGGCGATGAAGTATTGATGGCAAATTTCTGTCAAACTAATAACTGCAGCACCGACCAGGAAGAAGAACATAATTTGGAGAACAGCCCATGGTACTTTGATACTTGAGGGACGGAATGTTTTTGTAAGTGGTCGGGCTTAAAATAATCAAGTTTCAAAAGAATGAGCAATCAAAGGGATGTTTGTTATTTATTGAACGTATCATAAAATGGTATTTTATAGAAAGACATTTCTAAGTGATTCGAATAAATTACTCATTATGCCTTATCTATAGAAATTATAAGCCAACATAATGAACGATGCAAAATATTTTCATGCCGCTTTTAAGGGTGGGCAAGCCAGCTTGTTGTCAATATACAAAGTAATTTGAATGTCTCTCCACTTCTGGAATTTTTCTGCCTCTATTAAAGGCATGAATTCTATATGATTAATTATATATTTTCCAAATAATATTAATGACCTTCCAAGTTGCTTTGGTTCTATTTCCAAAAATCTGGAAGCGTTAACTGTGTTAGTGATACGAATAAAAGCTATATAGAAATCAATCGTATGATAGTTGTTTATTTTTTCAAATAATTTCTTTCACGAAAAATTTTAATTTTGTGATCCAGTTTATAATGTAGTAGAAGTACACGAGAAATCGTCTGAAGGCCTCCTTTCAACAATGGAAACTGATAAAATAAAAGCCCTTTTACGGACAATACAAGTTATGCGTCCCTAATTCAAGAAGGATTTGCTTTTGTCAAGCCGGAAGCTAGGCGTGGATAATTAGAAATAACTAATGCGCGTAACTAACGCAAAAAATATGTCAAAAAACTTGTTTACAACGAACAACTAACAATTTTTCCTATTGGATTCAATTGTTCAAATACAAACCAATGGGTTCCATTCGAAATTTCAGCCGATTGGGTACTGGAAAAGGGAGGAGGAAAATCAGAAAACCTGCTGAGGCGAGATGGAGAGAAGTGTGGTGTATAAAGATTCATTAAATTGCGAACCATTGGCGAGAGCTTGGTGGAGCTCATGAGAGCTCAGCAGACGTTTCCACTATTTTGGCCAAAGACGACCTACATGCAACCAGATCATCTGATGCAGTCAATGAAAACCGTCTTAGCTTGCTCCTCCAAATCATCAACCCGAAGCAGACCGAAACAAAACGCCACCAGAGGATGCAGTTGTAATCTTCTACAGTATCGTTGATATTTGATATAAAGAGTTCACATTGCGAGACCTATTTGTCATATAAAACTTTGCTTCTTTGGTTCACCCCACAGGTGACCTTTTATTAAAGGGTCTCAATATAAAATCATTAATGCTGCCAACTTCTTCAGTGAATTTAAATTCTCTTGTTAACATATCGAACCTCAATGTTATTATTATTATTTTTAAATTATTATTAAAGTTTAACGTTGGGTCGACTAATGTTATTGACGAAAGTACAAATTACTAATACCATATTATATACTAAACCTTGAACACCTTAGAACATTTAAACTGATACACTGAATTAAATTATATAGAAAATATTAGTGTCCTTAAGAAACTTTATAACATTAATTATTAATTCTTGATCTTCATTTAATTATTTAGGTTGCCATCTTTTGAGATGAGTTCTACGTTGTGTGGAACATTTATTGCAGTTAAAAAGAATGTGTACTATAGTTTTTGTACGTTGTAGGCGTCACATCTAGGAGGCTCCTCTCTAAAAAATAAATAATCATGTGTGAGCTTAGTATGTAAGGTTCTAATACGAGATAGGACCACTTTTTCCTTTCTTGTAAGGGTTTTAGAAAATTAGGATGTGTTAGAAAATTTTTTGCATATAAGCATGGGATCAATGTTTTCCTTTTTTCTGTTATTCATCCCTTCTAAGTCAGCTTATTTTTTTTAAATATACTCTAATGTCTTTCCTGTTTAAACTATAACCTTCTTCGTTTTCATCCTTAATGGCTGCTATTATTTTAGCTTTTTTTGTCTGCGATCACATTGCCTCTGATGCCTTTATGCGATGGTATCCACATAAGTATTATATCCTTGTTATTAAATTCAAAATCATAAATTAAATGTTTTCTTTCTCTTTCTAACCCTTCATAAGTTGATTCCTTATGAATAAGTAAATTAGACGTCCTCTTTTATTTTATCAGAATTGTGCCCAATTGTGTATCATATTAAATAATAATTAATAAAAATAATAACCCCTCGCACACACTCTTTATTTATCATATATGGCTTCAACCAACGTGGTATAATGAACATAGGTTTGGATTTTTAATTTAGATAAAAATGAGTTATTGGATTTTGGATTTGGCTAATTAAAAACAAATCAAATTTATTTACAACAATCAAAAGAAAAAACAATAATTACTAAACATTAGGTCCAATTTAAAATTTTACCACGGCTAACTCAGTTCATTATTAATCTCCTACGGGTCATTTTGTGATATTTTTGCAGCAGAAAGACAGTCATATCGCATCTTAGATAGTGGCCCAGACACGCACCTGTTTTTACTTTTTGAAATAGCGGCTTCCTCCTCCCTTTGGCGACTCTTTCCGGTGACAGTTTCTGGAGTTTCTTTCTAGGAATTCTGGAGCCCGGATTAAGTGGATGGGGCACAATCTGCTCGCTGCTGTAATCTTATTTTCAATTAACCCCCAGATTAGATAGCTAATAAACTTCTCTCAGTCTCAGACTATATTAGAATCTTCCATTCCCGTCCGATCAACTTCTATACCACCACTAGCCGCGCCGTGGATCACGCACCCTCCAGACTTCTTCCTTCATCTTAAAATATCTATGCCCGACTTCCTTTCCGTGGATCAAAACACCACACACCCTCTAGATTTCTTACTCCTTCTTCAAATTTCTATGCCCGACTGCGTAAATTTCTCTCCTCCATCCTCGCAGGTCGTCTCGTTCCTTCCCTCCACCATGAGATGTATGGCGGATCACATGACCACCAGCCTCCAATCAAAATTCTGCTTGGCCCGCGTTTTCTATCCGTAAATTATGGCCTTCCAAAATTCCCAAGGCCAAAGAATTAACTCAGGTATCAGATTTTTAAGTCTATAAGCGGTGTTTTTGCCACGTTCGGAAGTCATATTTCTCGCCTCTCTGGCGCCTTGTTTTTTACCTGAATTGCTGTCTCAATATGGAGAAATCTTCACCCGGCGGTGAAATAAAATGGTGATTGTAATATCCACTCATTACATTGGGGCTTCATTCTATTAAATAATAAAATATTAATAAAGCTATTAAATCCCTCTTTCCTTCTCTTTTTACGTTACCTACTTTATATATTACGTTTAATTTCGAACGGAATCATTTCATAAGTAATGTATACAAAGTTAGTAAACAATTTCAGTCTTAATACTGTCCTCGGTTTGCGAATGCGATTACCTGCAAGGAATTACTCTGTCGTCAGTCAATTTTTGCTCCTGTTTTACTTTTAAGCTTTGAAAGACGAATTACCATTACATCATTTATTAAAATTTATTTCGTTGCACAAAAAGTGCGCAGAGAAGATTATGGTTATTACTGAATAACTACAATTTCAAATAGTAAACATATTTATTTTTTACTAATGTGGCATGTTTCCGACCTCCTTTTGTCTAGTGGATAGCGTCGCTGCCTCACAATACAGAAGTCCCGGGCTAAAATCCTGATATGAGCTTGGATGTTTGTACCGTCATGGTTACGGATCTGGGATTAAGACTCCTGCAGAATCGATACACTGGCCACGTGTCCCTCCAAATTCGGAATGTGTCGTGTACGCAGTAGACCAAGGCCCTCAATGGAGTGGAGAGCCAAGGAAGAAGAATGTGGGAAGTTCGCTTCTAATTAAAATGCTTCCAGCCTGCTTTTTGAACATCGTAAGTAGTTCTTCAACGTATTTTATTATGCAGGCAGATTTAATAATGTTTTATATCTAGAACGAAATTATTTTATAGCATTCAGGGCTCGCAATACATTCAAAAAATATTATTTTCAAATAATACACCATATTTTAATTACTGAAATATACATTGAAATTGTCAACATTTCTGACATGTCTAGGATACGTTTTGAGACAGACATTGAAATTTAATTCACAATTACTGTAATGGTTTCAGAACGTATTTTATAGCCCACACGTGTTTTTTGTAATTCAAATATACCACGAAAAAATGTCCAAGGCAATTCGAATGGTGGATTCTCCTTGCTTTTTTCTTTTACAGCGAGGACGGGCAATGGAGGTCGAGGACGAGGGGATGCGTATTAGCTGGGTAACGTGAAAGCATTGGACGCAGGTGAGGACCACCAGGATTTAAGGTGAAAAAGTGGACCAATGTCAAAGAGAAATTTATGTTTCCGTGAGTGCTTGGCAGGAAGTTACAAGGCACTAAAAATTGCCCCCGGGCTGTAGTTTAAAGATCCTGCCCGGTGATTCACCTAAAACAAATGCTAAAAAACCTGCATCGGGCTATTGTGTGCTATTCTCACGCCCTTTCGACGAGAGAAGAGTTTGCCTACGTGTTTTAGGAGGTAGCTGGCCAACTAATTCAAAGGTTTTAGCGGACAACTCTTACCGTATGTCCATCTTTGTGGTTTCCCTAACTACGACGAACGAAGGAACAATTACTGCGTCACTCGTCAGTTACTAGAGTGCGAAGAGAAAAACTGAAGTTTATTCCAACTGGAGGTCTATATTGTTGGTGATCAGTGATCTGGAGCGTTTGAACAACTTTACCTAGCGTATATATTCATAAAGTCTTTAAGTTTGTAAATCGGAACGTAAATTTGTTTCAAACGAATGGCGAATTTCATGAATAGGCAACCAGAAATCGTTCAGCTCTAAGGTCGTACAAGCATCGCCTTCTTCTCCACCTGAAAAGTATTCACTATACTGGGATAATTTTATACAACAGCCTTCCTCCAGGGGTTAAAAACAATAACTACAAAAGTTCCGTTAATCAGAGTAAAACTATTATATTCAATGGCGCGTTTTACTCTGTAAAGGATTTTCGTAATCGTCCCCCTAATATTTAAAATCAAGTTTCCTGCAAAAGTGTTGAATGTGTTTCTTTTAAAGCCACTTACTACATAGATTTATACTTTCTGTTCTTTTGTTAGTTTCATGTATTGCCTGGAGCAATGAAGGCCAGATTCCTAGTCACGCATTTCCAAGTAGTGTAAACTCCACTGCGTGTGTTTGTGTTTCTCAGTGTGTGTGTTGTGCTCTCTTTTGTGCGTGTAGTGTTTTTAATGACTTTAGACTATATACTTTTTATTTTATTTATTTGAAGATTATTTGTAATTAATTATGTACCTCATTTAGTTCTTAAAATTATTTATTATTTGTAATGTATGACATATCCTATTTCCTCAATCGAGGACTTATTGAAACAACAATAAATCTAAAACGCGTAATCAACGAGAACCTCCCCTTCACCCTTGGATACACTCGTCACGTTGCCACCCATTACGACCGACGTTAGACATCGGACGCTAGTGAGGGATACTCAGTAAAAGTAAATCTAACTGATTTGGAAGATATAAAAAATTAATTTGCAGTCATTGTTGTTGTGGCATTCGGTCCTAAGACCGGTCTGATGCAATCCTCCATGCTAACCTATCCTGTGGAAGACTTTTCATTTCACATATCTACCACCCATATAATGCCACACTCCATACGAACATTTTTTTAAATGATTTCTTAATATTCACACTTATATTACCCATAAGTAAACTCATCTTTTTCGTGAAAGCCTACAGTGCCTCCCCCAGTTATTATGCTACCCAAGAAACAGAATTCCTTAACTTCCTTCAAAACACCATTTCTTATTCCCATACTACACTCCATCACTTTGCTTTTTCCACTGTTAATCCTCATGTTGTATTCTTCCTCCAGCATCACGTTCATGCCATTTCCCAGTCTTCTTCTGACTCCCCTAATATTAAAATATCATCATAAAAGCGTAGGGCTTTTATTTATTTTCCTTGCAATAGGATTCCTTTTCCATATTCCGTTTCAACTTTCTTCATCGCCTGTTCCATTTATAAGTTAAACAGCATGGGCGACAGACTGCATCCTTGTCTTACGACCTTATTGATTTATGATTTCTGTTATTGCTCTTCAATTCTAAATTTTTCTGTCTAAATACTTAGTAAAATTGTGACTCTTTATTGAATTTTATTTATATTTGAGTTTTCTGATTCTGTTATAAAATATATTTCCGTAGTATTCGTATAGAATAAAGATGTGTATTACGTAACACGGTAGAAATGCGTAGATAGGCTTCTATTTACTCTGATTTCTTGAGAAAATAATTAACTAATTTTGTTAACTTTATCTCTTTAGTTAAATTTTTACTTGAATCCAGATGTCTTCCTGTGACAATAATGTGTTAGACAATTTATTAATGTTGTCAGAAATTAGAGGTCAGTAAACGTAGCTCATGAGTTTCAAGACAGGGTTACAATTTAACGTATCGGCACTTATGGGCAATAAATACGCACTTGTCGTTTAATCCGCAATCAGTCAAGCAGCTACAATTCAGTAAGTGGCGTCGTTATTCTTGTCAATAGTGAATTATAGTTATTAAATAGGTCAATATCGACTAGCTACTTCATATATTCAACCGGTAAACGTGCAAAAAATTAAATCCGTTTGTTCGTCCTTGCTTCTTTTTTGTGGACACGCAAGAGGAACTCACAACTTTCGTAAATGACGTTTAATTTGACAGGTAAAGACGCGAGCTGGCGGAAATGAGTACATCTGCTGTGTCCGCAAGGACGAGACCGGGCATAAAGAGCGCCGCCGTCGGTTGCGAAATTCAAGGCCTCTATCCGGCCGAATAATTTGCTCCCCTTGAAAGAATCCCAGGTTAATTGCCCCTCGGTCGTGTCTATAACGAGATTGGTTGGATGAACTAAATCTGTAATTCTAAATCCGTGTATAAGCCCTACAAACTGCGAACTGATGATCACGGAAATCATTTATTCTATATGTGCTCTCACAATCCAATAAATTTTTGAGTTTTAGTTGAAACAAGCTTAATTACATACTCCCGCCATTTATTTCTGGACTGGTCAAATAAATATTAAAAAATAAAACTGTTTTAATTTGAATTAAATGTGTTTACAAAATACTAAAATTGAATATAAATAGATGATCATCTCAATTAATGTTAGCATTCATGAATAATCCTCAGTTTTTTAATTCTTTTTCAATTACCCAGGATTTTGGTACAAATACGAGGCAAGTAAACTGACATTTTTTTTTCGAGGCGGGAAGAGGTAACAGCCTACATGAGAGGGTGATCCAGTAGCTGACAACTCCCCTTTAATAGCATTGGAAGTCAATTGAAAAAAAGAGGATGTGGAAGCTAGAGCAAGATGGCCAATGGTTGACTAGTGGCCCCAGGCTATAGTTTAAGGATCATACCCGGTGTTCCAACCAAAAGAGATGCAGGGAAAAACCTAGAAAATCTGCATCAGGTAGGTCGGGCTATTTGGTACTAATCTCACGCCCTTCTGAATGACGGGAGAAGAGTTTGCTGTGGGGTCGCAGCATTCTCTTCTCCGTGTCTCCAACAGTTTAAGGGGGCGGTTGAACGACTGATCCAATTGGATCAGCGAACAACTCTTAACGTATGCCCAAGGTCTTCGACCTCAGTACATACACCTCCTAAAATAGGTTAAGGTGCTTCGGCATGTGAGGACTTTGAAAAGAAAACAGAGCGTACGAGGCATTCCCGGCGGAATCATGTGAGCTCCGTAGTCACTCTAGTGAAGAAATGCATGCGAGAGAAAACTCCCACAGGCCTCCTTCCATGTGTTTTTTTTATTAACAGGCTACATGAGGGTGATCCGGAAACAGGTAACTTCTGTTTAATACCATAGAAAGGGAATAAGTGACGAAATCTTAAAATCCGTCCGTTGGGTACAGGACTGAGAGAAAATATATATTTTTTATTATTTGTTTTCTCCGTCATAAAAAATGACAGACGTTTCTGTGGCTTGAAGACGGAAATTTATGATTATGTTACAAGTAAAACTCGGCTGGGGTATGGCATAATTGCTCATTTGTATCTTATCGTCCTTTCGACAAGTCGAGTCTTTTACACAAGTGTGTAACTTCGTTATTATTTTTGTCGTTTATTCTCTTAATCCGACCATAAAAAAGTCACTGCCAATATCGGTCAACGGTTGCTGAATAGATTACTTATTTAAATATTTTATTTATTTAAAGTATGGAGAATTTTACTAACCATAAAATTCGTATGTATAAGAATTAAATTTATCTAATAACGTCGAAATATATGGAAAAATTTATATCCCACGAAAAAATGTCCTAATATTTAAAGTTATTACTTTTTATGGTGCCAGTGTTTCGTAATAGCATTGGAAAGCTCCCAACATCACCGTATCAGGTGGACGGATGGAATCATTAAATCTTGAATTGATAAACCCCTATTTATTACAGACCCGGATTCTAAAACCAAACATTTACACTTTTAACCAAAACTTTATAACAACCCCGATTTAATACACTTTAAATGCAAAATACTTTTGAAGAAACTATGTTTATTAACTGGAGGGACGCAGTTTCTGCCATGTTGATTCTTCATAGCTTTATAAATTTTAATAATTTAATAAAGTTGATTTTTCTGTTATGTACTTCTTAAATTATAGATGAATCGCAATGAAAAAAAATGTATTGATTTACTTGTATTTTATTAACGCGTGGAAACTTGACCAATAATATATGCAGCTATAAAAACATGAAAACAAAGGATGCTGAATGACTCTTCTGTAGGATTGAAAAAATATAATACATTAGACATTGTCAAATCATTTTCTGTTTTACTTAATTGACAATTTTAATGGTTTATCAGATAAAATTTCTAGGCATTCCCACTATTTTGAAAATAATACTTTTGCGTAGAACTTCGTTCATTTTACTTAAAAATTAAAACTTAACCATTTTTTCTGATTGCTGCGATGTCTACAAAGACTCTTGGGTTAAAATATTCACAGTTTTCGTTGACTAATTTGCATCCACATTGGAACGTGCGCGTTCAGATGTAATATTTTAAGGCTTCCTTCTCTCCTAAAGCTGAAGGCAGTTTATCTAAAATACACAAGTTTATTATTCCTCAGGATTCCAAGGATAGATTAATTACGACGCAAAATTAGAAAATAAGGTACCCGCATTCACTTAGTAGATCTCTATGCGTGTATAGGACATTAAACCTTTTTAGTAAAATATTTTTCACTACTTTCGATGGATTCGTTTCTTTAAGTGACTTTGCTAAAGGCTAAAAACCACAGAATAAAGAGGAAAATGGAGGTTTGTTATCATTTTCACTTATATATATAATTTCAGTATATTAAAAAAATAAAGATAATCGGCAGCTTCAGTCACTGGGAAACACGTGAGCCAACTTTGGTCCAATTTGGACCAGTTGTTTGGACGGCTATAGGTGGGACATACACACTGTCGCACAGGTTTTTAGATTTACAGATTATATCTGAAGAAATCGTGATGTCTCCACCCTTAATCGACAACGCGGTACAGTAATATATATTAAATTATGATTTGATCAAGAGTTATTCTTTTGTTAAATAGAAACTTGATGTGACACTAAACAAATTGTAAAATATTATGTACGCATAATTAATATTTTATATAAAATTCGTACATAACTTACACGTTATATTATGCACTTAAAAATATAAAAATATTTAACGCTATAATAATATGTTTTGATCTTTGCAATATATGTTATCAGATTCTACATCAACTCAGCAAACTCTAATAAATGCATTCTTGTAAAACTCAATTTGTCGTGTTATCATTTTAGGATTAAGTACATATTAACCGAATAAAATTACTGCATCGATTTTAAATTTTTATTAAAAAAAACGTTTCTAGCAAATTAATTAAAATTTATGGGTACAATAAACGCTAAGATTCGAATCGATTCACCAGTTCAGTATATGAAACCATAAGAAGCGGACAAAATATATTTTTAATGTAAATTATATTCCAAAAGTTTATAATCACACTGCAGTTGAATCTTGGTTGACACTGGATAAGCCTTTCTAATTGTAACCATGAAGTAATCTTGAAGTTTCTTCAAATCTACATTCAGTCGACCGTGGACTACAACAGATAAAGAGCTCTTGACCCCCTTCATTTCTATTTATTTATCTTCCGTGATATTTATGAACTCCTCCACAAAACATATATTTCTGCATGTTTCTTATTTTATTAAAAAAATGTAAATTATTTTCATTTGTACGTTTACAGTTTTCCGTTGTACAATTTGTCAGTAAGAATCTTTTATCTTCAATGGTAGACCAAATAGCATTAAAGTCTTATTTTTATATTAACGTCATTACAAATTTAAAATCCAAGAGACTTAAAAGTATATAATGAAATATTATGTTCAGATTGACGAATTCCAACACACTTGCTCTCAGAATGGCAGAGGCCAGCGAGCGATACGATGTATTTTTATATGTGCCATATTCGGTAGGTTTCTTATGTCTTACCTCAACTTACCCATATCCACGATTTGGAACAGCGCTACAGTTTTCTGATACGAATTATTTAATGAAGAATAACATTGAACAACTCATGTTGTTGTTGTGGTAGTAAGTCTTAAGATTGGTATGTACAACCCTCCACGCTAACCTATCCTGCGAAAGCCTTTTCATATCAACCTCAGCCCACATCCTACCTAATCTTCTTTCGAATTCCATCCTTGGCCTCCCTCTTTAGTTCTTACCCCACGCACTTCCCTCTAATGCTAATTTTACAAGACACTCATGCCTCAAAACGTGACCTATTAATCTATCCCTTCTCTTGGTCAAAGTCCTCCAACTCGTACAAGTTAAATAATGAGACCCAAGTTCTATTATTTTTGCATCTGATACAATTATTTTAATAATAACTAATAGAGTGACATTGGAAGAAACTGACGATAATTCGTTTAATACTGTTAATGGTTTATTGCAAATAGTTCAATCTGAATTCTGATGAAAAACACTGTGACATTTAACGCAGCAAATTCTTCATTGAATCAAGTAATTTTAGAAAGGTATATGATCAATGTAGAAGAAAGTATAAAATTCCTGCCTTTCACTAAATAATAAACGTATCTGGAAATAACTGGAAATAAATAAAATTGAAGTGCCTGTCAGTCCGTTTGTCTCGAATAGGCTCCGATACGGCTTAACGGATTTGAGGGTTTAAAAACAGGAGATTTAACTTAAATACTCGTGGATATTTATTTCTATAGTGATATTAATATAATATAAATTCTACGAGAAGGTTTCTTGGTATAGAGCATTGAAGTCTACAAAATTAATGCGGGTTGCGTATACTCTTGTTATATTCTCCGAAACGGCTTAACGGGTTTCAATGAAAATTTCAGGGGATGAAACAGGAATTTTGACTTAAATTATCAAGTGTTTCATTTCGACATCTTGCAGAGTTCAGAAGATATTAATGTAAATACTTGTAAATACACTGAATTGCCGCTCGAAAGGCAGCGTGAAAACCAACTGCGAGTTAAAAGTTCTATTAAGCGCTCCTATACCATTCATCCCATTTAATATGTTATTATAAGCGAAATTTTGGCAGAAAGAGAGAGAGTGGGGGGAGGGCGATAATATTAATTTTCTGATAATTTCTTCAAGGAATTTATTAAAATTTTTGTTAATTATCATAATAAACGTCATGGATTGTCGATACGATGTATACGTAAATTGGTTTTATTTGTCGCCTGAGGTAAAATTTAATATTTAGTAATTGCTCATTTTTTGTTTCGTTTTTAGGGCAAAATAAAAAGAGCTATTTCCGCACGAACAAAGTCGTGGCCATAGCTAGTACATAATAATCCTGAGGAACGCTCTTCGTGAAACGCTCGTCAATGAAACCACGGTACAAAGAGTACACTTGAGTTAAAAGTAATTAGTAAGTGTTAATTTTACTTTAATAAATTATATACTTCTATAAATTAACTTAGTTTATGAACTGAAACTTAATATCAACATCTAAATACATATCAAGTATAAACTTTTACTTCGATTAAAACTATCGGAGTTAATTCAATAGATTTATAATCTATTTTATGAACTTAAATTTAATATTTCAAACCAAAATACGAACACATGTTTGAATGATGATAATAAATACGAAATATTTTCTTAAATCCTTAAATTTTTCTCACATCTTAAGTAACCACGCCAGATTTCAAATTACGTTTGTCTAAGACAAACTTATAAAACCAAAGCTGAGATTTTTTAATCATTAAAATTTAATAGCATTTTTGTCGATAGAATAAGTAAGAATTTTCGATAATCTTCGTTATGAGTGAATTTTAAATTTTATGTTTTTTTAAAAATTACAAAGTATTAAAACAATCTTGACGTTAGAAGGTGTCTTTTGGGTTGGTTGAGTGCACATCATGTAAATGGCTAGTAATTGTAGTGGAGTGAGTGGTGACGTTACAGTAAGATAACCTCCGTATTTACGATTAGGAATTGAAAACTTATTACGGGTATTGGAATCATGATGAGTATCTACAAATGGTAAATAAGAAGAGATACATATTGTTCCATTACATATCACCGTTGTTCATAAGGCTTTCTAAAACCGTTCTTAAAACCAGGGAGACTTCTCTATACCGCTTAAATAGCATTAAATTATATTAAATTTTAATTAAATACTGTATCGGGCTAATACAAATAAGTACCCGGACATGGCCGTGCAACCAGCTAGTATTAAATAAATAAACCAAGCTCAGAAGCATATTCAGTCAATCTTATATAAAACTACAGTATTACGAACGTTGAAAAAATAGTAAAAACCGTAAATTTCCACTCCTTACTGTACCATGGAATTATAGTTTTGGGTAACTCAACATGTAAGCATAGTCCTTCTAGCCCAACGGCTTGAAATTAATATAATATGTAAATTCTAGACATACATATAGAACGCTATTGAACAAATTAGGTCAAGTAAATAGGAATTTTTTTCATTTATGCGATGTGATATTTAACGGTAATTGTTGCATGGATACACACCAACATGAAATAAGTAATAGTATTTATTCACCTTTAAAGTAGGTGTCAAAACCATTAATGTGTTGAAATTATTGTAATAAGTGATTTCGCCCTTCAAGCGTGTTATAAATTTCGCCACTTAGATTTGTGCGCGATCGGTCGTTGCAGCAACCCACGGTTAAGGACCTATTGTGTACGACGGATCATTAACAGCAGGTCAGATATTTTGAAGCTGGACGGTCGTTGACCTGGAAGCGGACTGTGGTCATATGGACCGTAAACTTTATTTGAAAACCCTCAGAAAGTGGGGACAGGCCTGGGACATAATAGAGTGGACTAGTGTGGTCATGGTTATTATTTTTGGCGTGAACGGCGGTGTGGAGGTGGAGATTTTTGATGATTACGGCGAGGTGGACAGGAGTTTTTTTTTTTGAGAATATGAGAGTTCAGATTGAGGCAGCAAAGGAGATGGACATTAATTTGCTATGAATGTTGAGGAGGACAGTGATTGTTGGAGAGTACAGTTTTGGAGAGCAGAGACACCAGTCCGAAGAACTGGGAATGAATGGACCCATGCAGAACGTGGACATCTTTGGCTGCCGCATCGAGAACTGCAAATAGTAAGCCCTCCCCTTCCCCCGCAACGACCGGTAATATAACATTTCGGACGTGACGGTAAACATTCTCATATTTAGATGAAATTTCAAAATCTTGTTCATCATATTTTCGGTTAGGTATTAGAGCTTAAGTAAGAGTGAATGTGAGCGTGAGTATGAATGTGAGCAACATCTAATGATTGTGGAGTCGGAGTGAGCTTTTGCCGGGAATAAAATGATAAATTAAATTATTTAAAATTTGAACCCCTTGTTTGATCATTGAATAAACCTTTCCTTCCTTAATTAATTAAAGCCAAGACCCCTGATTGTCTCATGCTCGACTCAAAAACTCACGTGTCTTGGCTCGACGCTGGCCATCTCCCTCGTGATCTCGCGGTTCGCGATTGCTGTTTAGTTTATTATAGAGAAATATATGTTCATTCTGCATATGCAATGGCGCCCGGGCCGGCATTGCGACGGGAGAAGATCAGAGGGGAAGGGAAGCGTCACATTATTTACTTCAATATTTCTTAACTAAATGGAAATACTGTTCTTATATTTCACATCTTTAAGTTATAAATGCTTACTTAAATAGAAATGGTATTTTTCTGTTTCTTTTTTTCAATTAGATATTGTCGAATTTCGTGTAATAAATTGCGGATAGTTTTAGAATCAGAATCCAATTTTGTGTATAACGAAGATTTAAACTTAAGTTAACAGACCAAGTAATTGGAGGTAAAGATTTCAACCGATGTTGTTAATATTTAACAATTGTAAACATTCTATAGATTTAGAAGCTATGTTACGTGTAACTTGTGTAAGTGAATGTATATATAGGGTGGTCAGAAAAGGTCTGAAATGCTAGTAATGCAGCTGATCTAAGGAGTATGATATTACGGTTGTAGAAATATGCAATAAGTTTCTTATTTGGACACAAAGTCTGAATGTGTAACTGTCAGACACATCTGTTCGAACTTTTGGCGGTGCGGAGTCAAAAGAAAGGAGACAGCGTTTGAGCCAGGGGCAATAAAACTCAGACTCCGCGTCGCGCCTTGGGTGTTTCACAATTTTGTTGGGAGTTGGCGGTGGTGTATTTCCCCAATTAGAACCATAAATATTATTGGTGGATATCCATCCCTGCCACTTTGGTGATATAAACTAAAAATCGCTGGCAGAGAGATTTTGGGACGCAAATTTTTGGAGAGGAAATTTTGGACTGATTTTTCGAGAGCAGAGAGGCGGGAGAGATGGCAAGACATATTTGGTGAGAAATTCCGCTTGGAGCTCGCCTACGCTAGCTTATCACTCATGACTATGGTTGGAATTGAGACACGGAAGATTCTGAAATTCTTCCATAAACACGCACTAAGCCGACACGGTAATTAACCCCTGTTCATCTTTGCTGATTTTCTGTACTGCCAGGTCCGAGTAGATTGGTGTAAAATCTTTTTCCTATGAGAAGGCCCAACATATGCGACCCTGAGTTTAGAGATAGAATTGTTTAAGTTTAAGGAATTTATTTATCATTTTTGTAAATATATGTGTAATTTTAATTGACGAAAGAAGTGCCAGCATAAAGATCGAAATATCAAAATTGTAATTATTAATTTAAATATGTTTATTGATTAAGTAAATTATTTTCTTAATGTTATTACAAAATCTTATTATACATTTTATTAATATCCCACTTAAAGTATTTACGAACACTTATTCATTACAAATGATATAAACAGAATTTATTTTGAATTTAGTGCAATCACAATAATCACATAATGAGATTTCAAATAAATTATTAAACATAAATCCGCTTTGTCTCGAAAACAGAAATACACTAAAAATCGATGTTTGCTCGGAATTAGGATTGAATATAATTAATTTAATACAAATGTGAAATAGAACGAGCATTAAAAGTTTTAAAGTTTGTAGGCTTATGAAAATGTTTAAAATATAAATATTCTATCGTAGTTAAAAAAGGGATCTAATGAGAGCTGTTTTTCTGAAGAATATTCAGTGAATATATTCGGTACGAATATTGCGATCAGAAATTTAAGTAAAAAAACAATAGAAAGTGAGAAAAGAATCTGTCTGGTAGAAAGGTAGTTTTTTTATTGTTTGCCGTGTAACGAAAAATCTGAACCTTGTTCTATTGGAAACGGGTTAACCCACGGTTTCGATATGCTGCGTCCAGGAATGCAGAGGCGTCAGGTCGGCCGGTGTCCAACAAAGGAGACTGCGTCAGCCAGCGCTCGGACAGCGTCGGCCAGGTCTTAGATAGCGTCGACGCCGATGTTGAGATCCAGCAAAGAACGTTCTAGCGTGTTCCACAACACTCTCACTGGTGATGAAACGTGAACAATTTCTACGTCCAAAATAGTTTCGTTATGAGCACAGGCAGCCTTAGGAAGGGACTAAAGCTCCTTCTCCTGCTAGAAAATGTTCTGGAGAAACACGTTATAAGTAAACAATAAAAAAATATTCATATAAAGACAGTTAGTTAATCCAACCAAAAATAGTATTTTTCCTTGCATTAGAAAAGGGTCCCACGGCTACTTTTCACTCGTCAGGTGCCAATAAAATGTGATATACTTGGAAACCATAATAAATGTCATGAACGGAGTCCTGGAGAAAGAGTTCAATATGTGGATTCATAGAGGGAAAACCAAGGTAATGGAGTGTAGTATGGGAAACAGTGGAATAACAAAGGGTGTTAGATTGGGAAGGGATATTTTGACTACTTGGGAAGCGTAATAACTAGTGATGGTAGAAGTATAGTAGACATAAAGAGTAGGATAGCACAGACAAGGAAGGATTTCGCGAAAAAGAGGAATTTACTTACGGGTAAATATAAGTGTGAATATTAGGAAATCGTTGATAAAAAAAATTCGTATGGAGCGTGGCGTTATATGGGTGCGGAACGTGGACGATGGGAGTTAAGGAAAGGAAAATAATAGAAGCCTTTGAAATGTGGTGCTATAGGCGAATTCTGAAATTCAGATGGGTGGATAGGATCACAAACGAGGAATTTCTAAACAGAATAGGGGAAAAGCGAACGATATGGAGGACGTTGACCAAGAGAAGAAGGGATAGATTAATAGGCCACGAGGGTCTTGTAATATTAGCAATAGAGGGAAGTGTGTGGGGTAAGAACAGAAGAGGGAGGCTAAGGATAGTATACGCTAAGCAGATTAGGGAGGATGTAGGTTGTGCTACTTATGCCGAAATGTAAAAAGGCTTGCGCAATATATGTTGGCATGGATGGTTGCATCAGACCAGTCTTAGTACTGAATACCACAACAAAAACAACATGTGATATGCATAATGTGTCCTGGTATGGAATATTCTAGACAACATTGTGAGGTAAATGAAAATTAGTAATTATGGTTAGTTTAGTTCTTTAGTCCACATGCACATATCACAAAAAAAGAAATCGTTACTAAACAAAGAAATTGGCTTCAAATCTTAGAAATGGCCATTAAATAAATTATAAACGTTTAGAACTGTAACAGAAAATATGTGTCATTTAAAATAAAAATATATTTTTTATTCATACATTAAATTTTCTTCTGAACTGGTAAGTACGTTAAAATTAAAACAAAATTATGCATATGCTTGCGAAAATAGAACTTAAATTTAAGCCATAACAATCCAGAGAATAGTATAAATAAATATAAAACTGCTTATCAACTTCACTAAAATTGTTGCATGACTACATTGAAGTTATTTTTATGGTCTACGATGGCAAGTTTTGATGGAGCCAATTCTAGTTACTCCTGTTACATCACTCGCCATCGATATAGGACGTTAACCTAGCAAAACAACATGTAAAGGAAATACAGAAAATCATTTAGTATTTTTATTAAAATTTTATAAATGAACATGAGATATAATTAATTTCTCATTTATCGAAGCAAAATTTACAAACGATTGCCGTGAATCACAATTCGCCACATTTATGACCAACGACGTTTTATATTTTCATATTATTTTATTTGAATTTTATATTTACCCAGGTCAGTACTTTCTCACTGAAGACAGAGCTTCTGTGGCGCCACATGGCATGTAAGTGGAGCAGTCTCCGTCCAGGGCGTTCCCGAAACTTCGAGGCCGCGGCTCTGCTATGCGGATCTTTGAGTCATTCATTATCACGACGTCATTCTGTGGATTCGAAGGTGAAGGAACGCTATTTTTATTAGGCTTCAATTTAAGGCAAAAGCGGCGCTTTCCGGTACCGCCTACCGCAGCCACCGAGAAGTCCCAAGTGGGCAGCAAGATCAAAGTTCTAGGGCATGCGAAAACTTTCACCACGCCTCGTCTGTGTTCAGCAGAGGCCACCTAAACAAACACAACGGCTAGTTAGCAGAGTCGTGCAGTGCTTAGAACTGGATGTCGACACTATTTGCTTCAACTCAAGTTTCGTAAATGCCCTTCATTCCTTTCAATAGCTATATCCGATAAGCCGGTACTCTTTAAGAACACGAGTTGATAGTTTGGAACACGAAGGCCTGTATTTACATTTAACACAAAGCCATATACGAAAAGTGCATTTCATAATACTGAGATAAACTTGGAAAGACTAATGTTAATTTTGTATAGTAACAATTAATTATTAGAACGTTCATTCTCACGCTTCTCCTTCACAGTTTACAAATGATGGCAAACATTTCAAAATTTTGAACTGTCAAATGCACTTAGAAATGTTATCAGAGCTCAGCTAGAAATTTCTCACGCATGATTTTGGACTGTAGTACTAAACTTGTGGTGGGCGTTTGCACCCCACACACATATATTTATATATGGAAGAAAGCAATTTCCCCGTATTTTATCAATTTTGTATATATATAAATGGATGTATATTAGGAAGGAGGCTGGGATGCTTACCAGACCAAAAGCAAGCAAGTAAGATCGCGTTTGATTAGTATTAAATTAATGCCCAATTGACTATATCGATAGCCAGGAAAGAGGAATAAATCTGTACCATTTCGGTAATGGCAAGTCAGTCCTTGAGGAAAAAGGCCTGGGTTAGCGACTCACAAACATCCGGTTGGGACAATAAAGACCAGCCCATCCCCAGGAGAAGAAGGGACAGACCTACTCCTTAGGCCATCCTTGGGAAAAAGTTCACACACCCCGCCAGGCAGAAAAAGGCGGGGCATGAATTTATATAAGAGGATGAAGACAAGATTTTGGGGAATGATGAGAAGATAGGGAATCAGGAGAATATCCTGATGGGAAATGAGTGAGACCCAGGAGGAGGTATACTTCCTCCTTCCTGGTTTTCCTCTTTCCCTCCCCCCTTGGTCCATGGCCAAGGTAACTCATTTAAGACTGCTGCAGGCTGAGACGACCTTGGGCAGTTTGAGAGGTGTATGTACGGGGGTCGAAGACATTCGGCATACGGTAAGAGTTGTTCGCTGATCCCATTGGACCGTTCGGCCAACTGCCTCTCAATACTGATCAAGGCACGGAGGCGGGTTTGTTGCGTTCACAGAGCAATCCAGTCTCCCGTCATCAGAAGGGCGCAGGAGAAGTACCCCTAGCCCGACCTACCTGATGTGGTTTTCTAGAGTTTTCCGTGCATCACCTTTAGGTGAAACACCGGGTATGATCCTTACACTATAGTCTGGGGGCCCTAGTCAAACCTGGGAACCTTGCTCTACCTTCCACATCCTTCCTTTTCAAGTCCCTTCCTCTGCTATTAAAGGGGAGTTGCCTGCTTCAGGATCACCCTCATGTAGCCAAAAAAAAAGATTTTGGGGTGTTTTAGAGAGTGGACAGGAGGCGACATTTACGTTACTATGAGGAGAGGTGGACGCAGCAACATTTTTCCCAACATTATTATGAGTAATGGACTTCAACTATAAAAATAAATTCTGCTTCAATAGCAGATGGCACGAGCATCGACACAGAGAACCATGAGACAACCTGACCGATGAAGAGATGCAGAATCATCACCAGATCCTGGTCTACAAGTCGGTGATGAACACGATTATGTTTCTCGCCCCCTGGTCTTGGTTGTGTAATTCAAAATTTTCGATTCCAAGTTTTTGTTTAAACCCATGTATGCCCATTATACTCTTGCTCCCCGGTGAGCTTAGAAGCAGCCGACCCTAAAGTTTAAATAATATATATGTTATTAAAATTTAATTTAATAAAATTGTTCACTTTCATATATAAAACTCCAATTTATCTTTAATGATTAAATAATCACCCGGTCACCACAAACTATTGTCTTCAAAATAGTAGAGCCCTGAGTTTGAAGCCTCACTGTGCCCATTTGGATTGACCTAGAGTTGCTAATGTTCTGATCTTACTGATTCTTTTTCGCAAGATTCTCAGTCCTTTCAACGTTTCAGTACAACCTCTGTACGGTGAAGCGGGAGTGGATAGGAATCCGGTAGAACTGTAGGTGGTTGTCCCAAGAAAGCGATGTGAAACTCCTTCCATTAACAGCTGTTGAACAGATGTCCAAGCAAACGTGGCTAGTAGCCCGACGACGCAGATCTCTCGATAGTTCGTTCCAAATGTGAACTCACGTAGAAAGCTAGTCCAAAAATACTTTTCAGAATTTCTATTTGTGCATTCAGTAAACCTGAGCAATTCCAACTAATAGACATATTTCCAGAAATTTTCCTGCCGAGAATCTTCCCCTGTCAATCCGGAGAACCAAATGTCTACCTCTGTTTTCTTCCATTCCACTGTAACTAAGTGGATTCATATCCATTGCAATAAACATATCTGTTAAAATGCCTACTTTCTATAGAAAAGATGAGTCTCAAGGGCAATGTTAACAATATTGATAATATTTTGTCTACTAATTCAGACATTCAACTAACTAAACCTTTCAATTTTACATATTACATAAATACTGTTAATTTGTTAAATTGTCATTTAGCTAAATCAATCTTTTTATTGTTACTTATTGCAATTGAATGAATTAACATCAATCTTAAATTACAAATTCTAATAATTTTCTAAACTCTTATTTTATACCTCATGAGTCTATTGGCACAATTTAGCTGCCAGAGCTCATTATCACGATCGATTAAAAAAATTAACAAATGGACAAAATATAATATACGTTACTGTTACTATCGAGTTATAATCGCGTATACATAACAAAGTCATTACGCGCCGTGTGTACATAACAATGTGACTATAAATTACATTATATTTGCATTGTGAATACAATTTTACCGTGGTCTTTGTTTATTAGTGTTAAATGAAATACAAAGTGACATTAAGTACATCTGAAAAGTGTGGGTTGAATAATTATTGTGTCAGCAGTAATAAATCGAAACATATAGCGAAAGTAAATCCTTTTTGATTGGTAAATGTAACAGCTACGAGAACACTTTTTATTGTCAAACAGAATTCTCAGTACTTTTCAAGGTTCTCACATGCCGAGGCACCTTCATCTATTTTGGGAGTGTATGCACTGGGGTCGAAGACTTTTGGCTTAAGTTATGAGTCGTCCGCTGATCCCATTGGATTACTCGACCAACTGTCTCCTAAAACTTGCTGGCACGGAGATGGGAATGCTGCGACCCCACAGCAGACTCTCCTCTTCATTCCGAAGGGAGTTAAGAATAGTACCCAATAGCCCGACCTACTAGATGCAGGTTTTATAGTGCTTTCCCTGAACTTTAGGTAAAACAACGGGTATGATCCTTAAACTATAGTACGGGGGCCCTAGTCAACCATTGGTTACCTTACTCTACCTTCAACATCCCCCCCTCCTTTTCAATTCCCTTCCTATATTATTAAAGGGAGTTCCCTGTTTCATAATCGCCCTCATGTATTCTTTTAACCCCTGCCGCTCGCTGTTCTAAAACAATAACATATATATATTGTGATAAAAAGGGGGATTTTTTAACGTTGTGGCGTTATGAGGCGCAGTTCGGCCAACAACAATGCCTAGTCGGCCGAAAGATGGTGTTTCCCCGGGGGGGAAGGCCCGCCTTGCCTGTACGATGGTGAACCCCCGCGGGAGAAATGAGGGCGGGGAACCCCGAAATGTTGAGAAATACGGGAATTCCCGCCAGAAGCTTTATAAGGGAAGCCGATGGGTGGCTCGCGATCAGAGGGGCAGACCAGACGAGAGCAGACCAGACCAGAGCAGACCCGAGAAGGGAGGCGACCAGACCAGATCAGACCCGAGAGGACGTGGCTCGACCCCAGAAGGCAGGCGAGTGATCAGACCGCGAAGGGAGGCGAGTGCATCAGACCCCAGAAGGGAGGCGAGTGGTGCAGAGCGCAGAGGCAGGCGATATCCAGAGAACAGATATCCAGAGAGCAGATATCCAGAGACGCACAAACATTACGAGAGGTGGATGTTTGTTGGGCCCGTAATTTGTGGGTAAGCGATATAGAAATTGTGAAACTTGCTCATTGCTCTGGATAAATTAACATTCAATTATTTTCTTTCTATTTTCAGCTAATGCATACTCCATCTCTTGAGAGACCCAAAATCCCTGGGATTAGCCCGTGTCTTCACTTAAATTAATAAACAAAATTATTAAAATTGATCATATTTGTAATTTAAATTAATAAATGTTTTATAAAAAAAGTTTATTACAATATATATATATATATATATATATATATATATATATACCTCATTCAGAGGACCCCTTTTCAATTCCCTTCCTATGCTATTAAAAGGGAGTTGCCTGTTTCAGGATCACCCTCATGTAGCCTGTTACCCCCCAAAAAAAAGGCGTGGCCAAATGGAAGATACTAAACTGTATTGATTTGCACGAAAATGGCATTATATTAAAAGAGGGGAAAGGAGTTGGTAGGAGTTTGAAAAGGGAGCTACTACAGTTCATAGACAGTTTATGTGATGAATGAGACTGGAATGTGTTTGCTTCTAAAAAAATTCGCAGAAGAAATTACTCAGTTCGTGGGAATAATCATTTATGTGGAGTGTAGTTGAGTGATTTATTAGTTTGCGAAATAAAAGATGCGAAGATTAAGTCATAAGGATATTTGCAGCATGTTTGTTTGGCTTATACTGGTAACAGCTAGGACCAGGCAGACTGCCAATTTTCCAGAATTCTAGGAATCAACAGGAAATTTCGCTCACAAAATCACCAACTGAGGCGCTTCCAAGGGTAAATGTAATGATTGTGCTGACTTAGCGACAGACTGATGAAAATATGTTCTTTAAATTATATATGTAATTTATTAGTACCGTAAATATATTTCAACGTGGATACATGATTCGCTATATCATTTGTTTCAGTTTTGCTACGTTGCAATTATTGCTAAAGTCGGATTAAAAATATCTGTTATAAATAATCACAATAAAACATTTGGAATTAATATGAATGTTCTCCAGCAAAAATTAAGTGCTATGAAAGATCTGCTGGAATTATATTTACAAAATAAAACTATGTTTACAAACTAATATAATTATGGTCAGTATTTTGAATTCTACTTCACACACTGTGTATTTAGTATCTAATGGTGTAAGGAAGTTAAACTCTTATTAATCCGTCCGGCATTTATTAGTTATCAAACTAAAACATCGAGAGCTTTCTACCTTGCAGTCATATCATTCTACGACCAATCTGATGAAAATTTAAACAATGTCATTCGAATTGCTACCTAATGCGTCAAATAATAAAGCAATTAACCGCTGTATATACGTTCCTCGACCTCCTGTGGTCCAGTGGCTAGTGTCGCTGCCTCATAACGCAGAGGTCCCGGATTCGAATCCTAGCACGGGCTTGGATGTTTGTTTTGCAAAGGTCACGGAGACTGGGATTAAAACTGCTGGATAATCTATACGCTGACCACGTATCACTCCAAATTCGGATTACCACCCGCAGCTGACCCGGTAGGCCAAGGTCCTGAACGGGTTTAAGAGCCAAGAAAGTAGAATATACGTTCTCGACGGTGTATTATTTTACAATAATATTGTACACATCTATATTATCTATAAGAAAGATATCCTCGCTAAATCGCGAATCACCATAAAGATCTCTGATACGTTTCAGTTCAAGGTCTCACGTCTGCCTTTTGTATTGGACCGATTTTATAAAGAGAACGACTAACAACTTGTAATATTGTAACAATTTTTATTTTATGTAATGTTCGTTACAATTTTAACATCCAATTTTGTATACCACTTTATCAACTTTTGGAATATCGATTTCGTCATTAATTTTAGTACATAAAATTTGATTGTGGTTTACAGGCTTTACTGCAATTTACAAATGGTTAATAATGAATTGGTGTCTTTTTTTTGTAGAACTACTAGTTAGTCCGATAGAATAGTCATTAACGTCTGTATCTTTAAACTAATCTTTTACTGAGGCCGGTAACAAACAAAATTTAATAGAACAAAACCAAAAATAATTTTATACTGTGACGAAACTTATTTCCTTCGTCCTTGGTTCGTTTTTACCTCTCGGGTTGCCACTTAATAGGCTCGGATAAACGGAAACCACAAACAAGTAACAATAATTAACAAAGTTTTATAAACAAAAAAGAAATGGAAAATAAAACATATAAAAGTTCAACGAGACAAAATTAAATTAAATACTTATATTCTCGGACGGCAGTTTGCATCAGAGAACAGTCCTACAAGGTGATGAAGACGAGAAGAAGCTAGCGCCCCACCCTGTTCCCCTCCACCTCTCATACGTCACGGGGTAGCTCCACACTGCTCCTGCCATGCAAATACTAAACCGGTCGACGACGGTCAGAGATTCGTAGGGCAGGAACCTCACGGGCGATAAATAAGGGCCAGTCGGACGTGTGATGTATGTGTTCCGTTACAATACATGTAGTTGTATTAAATACTTTTGGGTTTTGTTTAATTAATTTTTGTCTACATTCGGCTTCAATTACACAATAATCTACTCGTAATTCTCTGTGAAAAAATGTGGTTAGCATATTCATTTTTCTAAATCAAATAATATCTTCAATGAATCTTTTGTGTATTAAATTACTGATTGCAATTGGTCGAAATCAGTCACAAATTTTTATAAAAACCAAAATTATATTTTAGTTTTATTAAAAATTTGTAGAGAAACTTTCGGATTATGCCATCTACAGTTAAAAAGGACAAATTATTTGAAACGTTACAGTTAAATTAAAATATAATTTTGGTTTTATTATATATTGTGACTGATTAAAAATCAATGATTTTTCATCGTTGTATAATAATTATAAACTAATCCTGGACTGGTTAATAAGTGTTTTAACTTCCCTATGTTATTTATTTACATAAATCTAATTCACAGACCACAACGAATTTTTAATAATTGTTATTGTTCCAAGTAACTGATTCGGTGTTTTAACTGATACTCCGCTATTCTTATAGGATAATATAAGGTAGGATGGTCTACCTTCTGCATACCAAGCGTCAATTTTTTGACAAACGATTTCAGATGCGCCATGAGACTCATTCACATAGCGTCATAAGTTCATGGTTAGGGGTTGGTAAATAGATGTGTGGATAAAATCTGCTTTGATTAAAGGTCAAGAAGGTATAACTTTCGCTCAGTTAAATTAATTAATTTACGCCATTTTAAAGAAGCACCAATCAAGAAAACTTAAGAATGATGTTCCTGTACGAGAGGATGATAGTTTCATGATTCTCGTCTGGACTACAGTAGTTGTTTGCACTGAAAGCGACGACGGGTTGGAAGTTGGAATTGTCTGTTCTCTCTGTTTGCCTGAAGAGCTGTTATTAAATTAACCGATTTCTTGTATTGTATTTATTTATAATCTTTTCTAACAATGTAAAGTGACGTCTCGTCCGAAATACAAACATGCTCAAGGATGCAATGCGCCACTTTTAATCGCCGAAAGTGTCACGTTTGGTTGATTCGCTAAGGTTTGGCTACCTCTGATTTAAGATCCAGTTGTTTTGTTACCAATGTGGTAATCATTCAAATTTTTAATCTTTCATTTGCAATAAATATTCATATCGACATATTCAGTTGAGTAGCGAAACCGTAAACGTTTCGTTAATTTGTACCATCAATGATTTAGTTCTCGGACTTTGGTATTAATCAACTTAAATTCTTTCATATCAATATTTTAATGAATGTTATATATTTAGGTCACAACAATATGAAAAATAAATGCACGCTGTATTCTGGTTCATCAAAATTATGAATAATGGGTGATGTAAAAGAAAAGAATACACACAATATATATGTATTTGAAAAATTGCAGCAGTTTCAGGTGATTACGGCGAAATTATCGGAAGCTACGGACGAAATATAATTATGTTGTCTGTGAAGTGCTTTAAATTAGTTTTATATTATTGTTTATTTTAAGTACACGATGTTCTCAAGAGTATTATACTTAATTCTGAAATCGCGATTCCTGTACACGTTTTACGGCAACATTAATTAATTCGATGTTGGTAACTGTACTCGGAAGGAAATGATCGTGCCCTTATTATTATATAATAATATTTTATTATTAATTTTTTTTTGTATATATATTGTATTGTTTTCGGCATACACAATTATATATAGCACTAGACGATACTCCGCTCTTGTGCGAAAATTTCAGGGAACAATTAGCCATTTGGGGCGGGTCTGGACTCATTCGCCCTTATGAAGAGTGGTAAATTTGTTCGTGAAAATGTCATTCCAAAATGTACAATCCACTCTGCAACAATAATGTTTTTCCTTTACTGTCGTCTGGTACCTAGAATTTACAATTACGTCGAGATGCATTTATATGCTCCATTCTTAAACCCATATGTAAAATTTTGGCAATAGACCTGTTCGAAGCTCGTATTACTGGGAAATGTGATTAACGTATGCTCGAAAAATTTCCACAAGACTCCCCTACACGTTCCTTTTTTGGTAGTGGTGTGGAACGTAATGCTTGTGTTGCTTGGAACCACCCCCGCCTCCTTGTTAGCGAAACCTCGAAGACCTTCGCTGGTCGGGGTGCAAGGTCAATGCCTGCCTGCACATGACGTCAACTGCTTTGTTGTCTGTCAGATTGTCCTTGAGCAGTGACGGTCTTGGGGCGTTCCAACATTCTCATGTTCGCCCAGTGAGCTTCTTCGGTCATTTGCATGCCAACTCGATCATTTAGATGTCTGACAGAGAAAGTAATATTTCCGACAGGACAAAACTGCAAAATGTTCTCATATTATGTACATGCAAGTGGCAACAAAGGAGCCTATCAATTCCTTCCGAGTATAGTTACCAACATCGAATTATGTTACCGTATCGCTATTTCAGAATTAAGTATATTACTCTTGAGAACGTCCTATAATGTAAAAAGTAACAATAATATCAAATTAATTTAAAGCAAATCACAGTCACAATAATTTTATTTCGTCTGTAGCTTTCGGCTAATTTCGCCGTAATCATCTAAACCTGCTGCAATTTTTAAACACCTAGACATAAAACCTTCATACGACCAAATCGTATGCGTAATATTCACTTCATACACATTCGTCTATTTGGTCGTATGAAGGTTTAATGTCGAGGTGTTGAAAATTTGCAGCAGTTTTAGATGACTATGGCGCAATTAGCCGAAAGAAACTGATGAAATAAAATTATTGTGACGATGAATTGGTTTAAATTAGTGTGACAAATTGAAACGGAACAGTTTATTTTAAATTAAATTTTATTAAACTGAACATTTCCAAGTGGATTTTCAATAATTATTGTTTCTAAAATTTCTTTATATGTAAATTGACTGAGAGGTGTATCTTGAAACAAAGTATTAGGTTTCAATATATTTTATTTTAAAGAAATATAATAATATAAACTAATACGTCTGTCATTTAACAGGACATCTGTAAATACACAGGCAATAAAATGTTTTGGCTTTGCGTGCAACATTTGTATTTATTTAACATCTGCGTCAATATAAAAAAATAATTAAAATTAGGTACGTGTACTTTCAGTCGTTTAAACTATAAATTTCTTTGACATCTAATACACTCCTTGGTTGACCTGTAATTGACCTTACAATTCTTATATTTTTGGAAGCCAACGTCAACGGTACCATTTGCCGGAAACATTTAAACTATTTTACAATTTTTTATATTTCATTGAGGTCAAAAAACGACAAAATTAATAAAACAAAAAATAATTATATATATAACTGCATGTTTAGGTCCTAATCTCGACCCTCATCAGATTGAACTAAACTTAACAAGACTAATATATTACGTTACAAAGATAGTACAGCAATAAAATACAAATAATTAAATAACCAAAGAACATTAACTATGAATAAACAAATAAATTAGTATATATTTGAAAGGTTACATTTCATGGATTAAAAAGGTTATTATTGTCAGTTTTTACATTAAGCGTATTAGTGTTTCGTTGAATGTGAAACATTTCGGATACTAAACGGTTTTGTAATTGATGTCTTTGTCTAAATTTTGTAAATTATCCCAGGCAATAGTATGTTTAGAGTCTAAGATTTAAATAACGGATATTTTATTATATGCAAGCTTGATATTGGATATGTGTACCTTAATTCTGGTGCTGATGGCTCGTGTAGTTTGGTTGTAATGACTTTCCTTGTGTATATGGACAGTAGGAGTTGCAGAAAGGAAAGAATAGAATCCTTTGAAATTAGGTGCTATAGGAGAATGATGAAAATCAGTTGGATGGATAGAATCACTAACGAGGAAGTTCTAAGTAGATTTGGGGAAGAGCGAACGATATGGAGGACGTTGACTAAGACAAGGGATAGATTAATAGGCCACGTTTTGAGACATGAGGGTCTTGTAAAATTAGCATTTGTGGGAAGTATGTGGGAGGCCAAGGATGGAATTCGCTAAGACGGTAAGGAGGATGTAAGATGTGGTAGTTATGCAGAAATGAAAAGGCTTTCGCAAGATAGGCTAGAATGAAGGCTTGCATCAGACCAATCTTAGGACTGAATATCACAACAACAAATTAATTTTGTCAAAATAATTTAGACAGCGTATAAGGATATCCAGTTGACTTTTATTGCCTTTACGTGAGATTGTTTCTTAGAATTGTTTTGCATTTGAATACAATGGAATACAAAGTTATGAAGCTTTACGTCTATGTATGACGTCATAGAAAGATTTCTTTTAGAATTCTGTGAACTCGTTCCTTGATATTAAGATCCGCGTGGTAACAGGAATTATCGTAATCGTAAATTATTCACAACCTACGAGTTGCTTACTTTCACGAGCGTGTGGAAATACCGTTTTTATTGTTCCAAAAGATGGCGGGTCCCCTCATCTTTTCACTGAAAACTTCTTTTAGCTTACTTTTCCACTAATTAAAAATAATTGTTTGATGTGTAAACTATGCTCGTTTGCTTCATATTGTAACTGAGGAGAGTTTTTGTAGATACGTAGAAAGTTATATATTTTAAATAGTTGCTCCATCAGTAAAAAATTTTCCGAGTACCTTTTCCTTGTTTGTTTTTAGTTCTTCGAGAGCTCTGGAGAGAAAGTAAATGATCTAAGGAAAGGTCAGGGTCTTCACATTCTGTTGCTGCGAGTATAACGATATTATTTGCTCACATGTGATCAGCGTGATTCGCTACAGATAAGGAATAATAGCTACGAGAAAACATTTTTCTAGAATAAGATACCTCAGATCTGTCGAATAGAACACAGGTTAAAAACTGAACCATAAACAAGGTCTGTTACAGTGCTCAGAAAATAATGGGCGGGATTGGGAGTGAGAAGTCTTTTGCATAAACGTTGGAAGTAATTCTAATTAAAAAAATGTACGAAGTGTAGGCATGTAAATTTTTATGACGTCGCCGATCATTGGCACAGAATACTGGTAAATACACCTTATTGGATATCGCGCAATATGGCTGCTGTTCACTTTCTGCTAGGGTCATATTTTATCAATTATATCCTGGAAGAAAAACAGCAGGATGATAACAAACAATTAAAAATATTATATTTTAAATTCATAAGCCTATCTCCGTTGTATTTAGAACCGCTTTCTAAAATGAGAAAATTTTCACGAAACAACGGCAAATTTCACATTTGAATTTTTCTGAATTATGTCTTGGAAATAAAATTTTAGGCAATGCCGAAGGCTGATAAAAACATAAATAAATAAGTAATTAATAAGACAGAAGAGGTCGAAATAACTCTTCGCTTGTGCGACATGCTCAAATAAATTTTCATCCTTAATTTCTTGTTTCCTAAACACCCGATGAGATTTAAAATCAGGAAAGAAACTTAGTGTTATAACTACTGTTAATAAAGTTCACATTAAATTTCTTACTGACTTATAGGTAATTTTACTATTTATTTATTTCCAAAGAGTTAGATATTGTAGCTGATAATTAAATAAGAAATCAACCCAATATGTCAGCAAACTATAATGATATTTATTTAATACATTTACAACGTTTAGTCCATATTTGGGGACTTCATCAGATAATGGACAAAAATTTAAGATATTTTAATTTTGAATACAGAATATTTTGTTAAAATATAAAAAGTAAAGCTTTAAATAAAATAAAATAAATTAATAACAGACTTCGATTTTTCATTAATAAACTTATGTACAAATGAGGAAAATTTTGTGTCGTGTGCTCTGACAAGCAACGGTCCAAATCAAATAACAGTAGATGAAGAAAATTAAAAAGAGAGATGGAAAAAGAATCATAAGGAGGAGAAAAAAACTACGGTTTGCCGATGATATTATTGTATTAGAGGAGTCAGAAGAAAACTTAGAAAAAAATAAAGAACATGAACGCGGTCCTGGAGAAAGAGTACAACATGAGGATTAATGGAAGGGAAACCAAGGTGATGGAGTGTAGTATGGGAAATTGTAGAATAACAAAGGGTGTTAGATTGGGAAGGGATATTTTGAAGGAAGTTAAGGAATTCTGCTACTTAGGCAGCATAATAGCTAGGGTTGGGAGAAGTATAGTAAGCATAAAGACTACGATAGCACAGGCAAGCAAGGCTTTCGCAAAAAGGAGGAATTTACTTACCGGTAAAATACGTGTGAATATTAGGAAATCATTATTAAAAATGTACATATGGAGTTGGAGTTATATGGGTGTGAAACGTGGACGGTAGGAGCAGCAGAAAGGAAAAGAATAGAAGCCTTTGAAATGTGGTGCTATAGGAGAATGCTGAAAATCAGAAAACCAGGAAGTTCTAAGCAGAATAAGAGAAGAGAGAACAATATGGAGGACTTTGACCAAGAGAAGGGATAGATTAATAGGCCACGTTTTGAGACACAAGGGCCTAGTAAAATTAGCATCAGAAGGAAGTGTGTGCAGTAAGAATAGAAGAGGGAGGCGAAGGATGAAATACGCAGATTAGGGGGAGGGGGACGTGGGATATGGTATGTAGAAATGAAAATGTTTGCGCAGTACAGGTCAGCATGGAGGGACTGAGTACTACAACACAAGCTCCAATCACATCCCAATCAAGGCGATCGGTTTTTTGGATGTAAAAGGAATTCTGTTGAGAGACAATCTTAAAAAGGTAAATAACTTGTGAATGCCATTGTATACTACTAACCAAACTGAACTAAACATTTCATTGAATTAATTTTCCGTAATAACAGTGCTCACAAAAGAGTCATGGTGATGGCGATACTGTAACGTAACATCAGCCATATTTCAAATGTTTGGCTGCCTCAAACATCCATGTGTTCCGAAAACAAAATATTTTTTAGTCTAATCAAGAAGCGATTGTGGCTGTAGATGTTACCTCGGAGTATTTTCGTCAGAACACTGAAAAGGTGGGACACTGGAACAACACTACGACAATGAAAGTGGTTATGTTGAAAATTAAAATTGTTTGAAAGTATAAATTGTCATTTTCATGCTCATACTGTGATGTGCGTTTGCACCCACACTTAAAGAAAAGAAAATCATCGCAAAAACAAAATTTACATTGTTCTATTTAATTTTGTTTATATGAACATATACATCGTACTAATATGTACGTAAGCCAACGGCATTAAAGAACGCGATTGGTCCATTTTAAGTTGCAATTAGAATATAATTTGTAGTCAGACTACAAGTGAAAAATTATATATTGTAATGTAAAAACGCAGGTGCCTGTTGATTTTGGTTCTAC
Source organism: Eucriotettix oculatus (assembly GCA_034510155.1). Taxonomy (NCBI): domain Eukaryota; kingdom Metazoa; phylum Arthropoda; class Insecta; order Orthoptera; family Tetrigidae; genus Eucriotettix; species Eucriotettix oculatus. The sequence goes on from CM067376.1 coordinate 82,739,430, forward strand.
AGTGTCATTGTGAAGTGCAGTTGGGCCTACAATGAAGGAAGTTTTGTGCGCGACAATAGAGGCCAACAACAATGTAGAATTGGCTGAAAGTGGGTAAAGTCCCAAGGGGATCCCCCTCGGGAAACTCCCGCGGGGCGTGTGTAAAAAAATGGTGGCGTGTGTGAAAACCGATGGCGGGGAACCCCGGAATTTTGTGAAAAAACCGCTGGCGGGGAACTCCCGGGGCGAGATCTTAAAAGGGAGTCGTTGGAAGGCTGAGTCATTCAGATGAGTCGGGGGAGAGAGAGGAGACGGATCAGTCAGTCAGATCAGTTTGGAGAGAGAGAGGAGAAGCAGTAAAGCAGTTGCGGAGAGAAGGGACGACTAATTCAGTCGGAGACAGATGGGACGACGAGATTAGTAGAGGAGGAGAGAGCAAATGAGGAGTTGGACCTATATCACAGTACATTCTTCGGTGTAAAAAACCTGCAAGACGCACTAAAGCCAGAGAGAATGTTTGTAGGCCCAGTAATTGTAAGTTCATCAAAGCTGTGAAACTTGCTCATTGTGCTGATTGTATAAATTTAAATGATTTATTTTCTATTTTTCAATAACTGCGTCCTCCACTTCTCGAGAGACCCAAAATCCCCTGAGATATTGTTTCATGTAAGCACTGTAAAGTTGATAAATATAAAATTTTCAAACCGATTAAAATTTGTTCATTAAATAAATTAATGTTCTATCCCATGAAGAGGATATATATATATATATATATATATAATCATTGGTTTAAAGGATCACAAAATGCTCCTACGACAAAACACATCTAAATTATTTTCAATCACTAGTTAATCAGTCATTACAGACAACAAAAATGGAAGAAATACTGCAAAGCACTGGGCGTGATGCAAACTGGATCTAGACCCGGCAAAAATATTAAAGACCAAACCCTAAAAGTCGTTTGCCTCGACGTGCAGAACTTTGAGCCCCTTCTAATTGACTTGTTGGAAAGGAATATAATCCAACACAATTTCCCTACCCCTTTAAACCGTCGGTTTTGTAATTATTTACAGGGCGAACGGCTTAAGCAAAAATTCGCAATAGATCATCCGGACCGTACATCCTAAATGCCACCGTCACCAAAGGCACGCGACACGCCAATAAAGAGGACATAACATACTGAGCTACAGCAAGGACGAACAGAGACGCTGTAGCAGAAATTAACAAGCAACTGGACGAATAAATTGCGCATCACACTCAACGTTGACCAGACACAAATCCTAGCCGTCAGACGACGAAACGACCCAGGCTGGAAAACGTGTTTCGACAGGGTACGGAGACACTGTCATGTCAACAAGAAATTAAATACCTAGGACTAACTGTAGACCGCAGACTAGACTTCGGCCTCCACTACAAACACGTTCTGGCGAACTATTTATCCTACGGCTACTAGGTGGTAAAATAGGCTGTAAAACCAAAACTATAGTTACATTGTATAAATCACTACTTAGACCCGATTTGTTGTATTGCCGTCCCCTTCTGTTAACTGCATCCCAAAAGTCCATTTGAAGGCTAAATATTTGCGAACGCAAAACCCTTAGGGCAGCCTATAGAATCTGTCCACACACGAGCAACCAGAGGCTTTGCCACTTAGTAGCAAGAGACATGCAGCTAAAAGACTTCAGACAGACCCTAGACAAAATTCTGGCTCCCGACACATCAGAATTGAATGACGGGAGAAAGACTAAACAAATTAAATAGACAAGACAAAGAAAAACCGACATCTTTTCAAAATTTCAAATACTCACCCTGCCCTTATCTCTCCTATGCACCTATCTCGACCAAAAAAGAGAATCCTTCTCCTCCCCCCCCCACAATAAAACAACGTGGATACCTTGACCCCCTCGTAAGAAGAAAAGACAATCCATCCCACTGTTCCTCGCCAAAAAAAGGGGGAGTCTGCAAGCCCAGTTCGTTGAAATACTCTGGTGCCAGACATTAAGATTCGTCCACTTTCTCTACAGTCAAGAAGAAAGAAGAAAAATCCCATTTGACGGCAGTCTCAAAAGCGGGATGTACAGGCCATTGTGCCTAATAAGCCAGCATGTGTCAGCCGACACACACAATCTCGAAAAACCAACTAACCAGCTTCTATAGTCATGTAGAAACAGGAACAAAGGCCGACACTCCTGAATAAGAAAGCTGAGCGTGGACTCCTTTTCAAACCCAACAAGCAGGACGAGGACCAGCGTAACGAAATATACTGGGGCAAAGACGAGGATATGGAAGGGTCCGTGTCAATTTGCCAAAGTTTTAACACTTGACGTGTAGACTAAAAGTAAACAATGGGTCCTGCATGGGCAGTCCCAAAGGGACTCTCCCTTTGGTGGAAAGGAGACACCATCAACCATCGCCAGTAATTGGAGGTGGAGCCAGAAGTGATAAAATACTCAATTGCTGAGGGGAAGATCCAAAATTGGAACCATTTTTTGGCAATTTTTTGTGGATTCCCTACATTTACAAATGGCTGAGTCTGGGCGTTTATTATCACCACAAAGAGTAGCTGTTTCCACGAGCTGAAACACCAACCTCGGGTCTACTGATCTTCAAACTGAACGATGATCTACAATGATTCACGTTTCTCGCCCCTATTTATGTGGTGTAAATCTAAATTCGATGTCAACTTTTGTTTTATGCTCAATAAATACCCCATATAAAAATTCTTGCTATCCGTTTACTAGGGAAGTAAATGAATTTAATTGTTTTTCTTTTTTTAAAAAAAATCAATTTTTTCATTAGTTAACCATTAATTACCGAAGTTAATGAAATACCCTCCCACTTCACCAACAACGCACCACCATAAGACAGATCTTTTCAAACCATCTTCGAAGTTACTCTCGGTCCCCACTCAACCTTTGATGTTAGTTTCTAAGAGATGTGTAATTAGCAATAATCTCGATGGCCCCCTATCTGCCACTACAACACATCTCATGCAAGCGTACAGCATAAAGTTTATTATCGTCCCCAATCAGTGGTTATATCAAATATTCTCGCCTTTTTTCTGCTCTTACATCACAAATAACTTCCAAGTTGGCTTTATATCTATGATTCGGCCTTAAGAAAACACTGAAATCCGCTTGATTATCAGATCAGCAGGTATATGTTACAAATTTAGTTCATTTAGGTAGACAGATATGATCAACTACTGGTGTGCGACTGAACTGATTATTTATTATTTTAAAATTAGTACCCAAATTACTGTAATTAATAAAGACAGTCTTTTAACCTTAATATCCCATTCAGTACCTAAAATAAACCACAGATCATCTTCTTTATTTTTCAGTTTAGATACATAAAATTAATTTCATAATTACACTTTGCGTTATCTATTTTTCTTTGGTATTTCATATAATACTCGCTCCGAATATCAAATGTAAAATGTCCAATTCAAATACAAAATACAAGGATCTTAATCGGTTAATTTCTAAGCGCTGTTAATTAGATGCTTCGTAGTTTTCGTGGGTATACACTGTAACGTTATGATGAGCAATTTCCTTTTCTCACATGGCCACGTTATTATGAATTACCATTACAATTTACTATTTTAAAGTAAACATTGCAAAGAGACTGTAACTGTTTACTTTTGTTCCCACTGCTCAGTTATTACTAGCTATTAATTACTATTAATCATAATACTTTTACTCATTGAAATTCAAGTCTCTTATGTTAATTTTCTTAGTTTTTTTTACTATTTCTTAACTACAAGTTGACCATCAATCATCTACAGGATGTCTCAAAAAAGTGTTTACCCTCTATATCGTCTGCTTTCCTGTGCGTCCATTAAATATCACCTTCGCCTTCTGCACGGCAATAGTCTTACTTCCTGCCTGGCCTTATATACTTCCTTCAGATCACGGTCACTGACTACCAATATAAAATATGTAAAAGGCACACGAGCAAGTTCAACTTGGAATACATTGCTTAAAAATTGCCACATTTGCCACACGTCCAGGGCTTCGAGCCAAATGGACAAGTCCAGTAATGTGATGGATAATAAAACGCTATTTACTCTCTCTCAGTGGGTGGAATATCAATAACTTAACACTTCCTCGTTTATACATTTGGTTGTTTCTATTCCTTGTTTGCTTTCACAGGCTGATTGATATGAGCCTGTTACCTTTTCACTGACAGAAATTATTATACGGCATAAGTTTGAAAACCACAGTTCTTACGAAGTATATAATTAATAAAGAAAATATATTTGTAATTTTACTTAACCCAACTTAATAATCCCCATTTTATTTAGCCTTCGTTCGTGTGCCTAATATATCTGTTTTCATTCATTTTAACTACAATTTAAAATTGTTACAAATGTCTAGTATAAGTTGGTATGACTTGAAATGTTTGTGTGGAGCGTGAGGCTGTAAAAGAGTGAAACTTAAACAATCGGCATTGCAGAACGGAAAAGAATAGAAGACTGAAATGTGGTGCTATAGAAGAATATTAATAATCACATGGCTACATCGAGTAGTCTTTAACAGTGAGGCGAGATCATAATTGCGGAAACTAACTAAGAGAAGAAATAGATTAACAGACCACATTTTGAGGCACAAAGGACTTGTTAAATTAATATTAGAGGGAAGTGTGTGCAGTAGGAATAGAAGAGGAAGACCAAAACAGATTATGCAAGGGCGATCATGATGAGTTTGGGCTGCAATAGTTATGTGGAGATGAAACGATTGGCGTAGGATAGATTAGCATGAAGAGTGTGATGTGGGGAGACGGAAGTTGTTATTGAAACGGGAGTCTGAAGAGTGAAGAGTAAATATTCGCGCCTTATGCAACGCACATCGTATTAGATGAGTCAGTGACAGCGCGAAATTGCGAAACAATTTTATTCATATTCCGATTTTTAAGATTGAGAAGTTCAGAGACCGTTTAATTGACGTGCACGTTATTAAGTGTAAGAAATCCATAGACTATTTGATTGATATTCACATTGTTTACAGTGTGACAAGAGACTCAAGTTGCAGGTGGACATCAAAATTTGCCCGAAGGACAGAGGGAAGACAGAGACGACAGTGCAGAAAAAGCGCCTCCTGTCATCTCGAAGGTAACGAATCTGCCAAAATAGGTTTTAAATAGTTGCAGATAAGCCTTTACATAATAAAACTTCAGTTACAATGAAAATAATATTGACTTCGTAATAACACTCCCAGCCCTTTCCTTTAACGTCAAATTCTTAATACTTATTGTCCATATCATATTGGTTATCTCAGAATGTATCAAAACTCTCAGTATCAAACTCACCAAAAAATTTTGTTGGAGAGAAAGTATTACTTCTCCATATATATACTATACATAGGTACATTCTAATATCACTACATACTTTCAGAGAAAGAAAAAATAAATTCTAAGTTAGGCAAAACAGGGTTGTCTCAAAACTACGACATAGTACGTCATAGTACTTCTACCCCTGTGCCTTATTATATGTATTTGATAATACAAGTCTGAGTAAAAATAATAATCTCTTAAAATTAAATCAGCGATGCATAGGAATAAATGCCATCAGAGCGATAAAAAATATTTCAGCCTCTCTCTTTTCTGTTCTTACTTCAATTAAAAAACAATTCAAAGACAGTCATATAAAAAAGTTCTATAGGGTCCTGTTTGACTAAATAAGGTGTTAAGAGTCAACAGTAGTTACCAAACAGCTTATCAAGACCCTCAACTCTGGATTCATACTAATATTGATCAATTTGACCAAGTTATAACAAACCCCTTCTCACCCCACCACCAATGCTGAATTTTGAAAAGTGTTTCATAAAAACACCCATAAGGTAAGATATATCAATGTGTGGTATTGTGATTAGTTGGTGGTGTTTGGCTGTTACTGCATATATGACACTTTAATAATATATTATATGAATAGATTATTCATATTACTTTATAAGGATTATGATTAAGCTGTCTGGTGTTTAATTGTACTTTCCATTGCTCCCAGATGATATTGGCTGCACACCATCATCTCTGAACACATTCATGAAATATATAATTTCAGTAAAGCGATAGGCTTAGATTAAATGTTCAGTTCATCAATTAATATTTTCCAAAAATTGACACTATATAATTAGTAATAATACTGAAGAACTTTGCAACCTGTAAAAATTATTTATAACACTCCATATCCAGGGGACACCTGACAAAGTCCTAAATTAAGAATGAAAAGTTGTGTATTTTTATAAATTGTCTTATTGTTAATTTATTTATTAGTGAATGGCCATGTTTTGAGACATGGGGTTCTTTTAAATTAACATTTGAGGGAAGTGTGTGGAGTAAAAACAGAAGAGGGATACAAGGATGGAATGTGCTAAGTAGATGTGTGTAGTAGTTATGCAGAAATGAAAAGGCTTGTGCAAGAAATGTAAGCATGGAGGGTTGCATCATACCTGTCTTAGGACTGAATACCACAACAACAACATTGTGTTGTATTCTACCCACAATAGAACAGAGCTTATGAACAGTTTTATGTAGTATACTTAACATTGCAGTATACACTTTGAGAGAAATGTACATTTCATAGTTCTTCGAAACAAAGTTGAAATTATTATGTTTAATGGTGGAATTTGTGATATTTAATACATTAATGATGACTCACAAACACTATTGATATAAAATGTCTGACATTCTTAGAAGCATCCTAAAATTTTGGAACTCTTATTTAACTCTGCATTTCTACTGAAGGTAAAATTTTCTGCATTTTGCAAATATTTCTCTCTCAACAAAGTTCATGCTTGTAATTCCTAATCTGTCTTTATTAGTCTCAGCATTTGGAATAAAAAATTCAGCTTTGACAATAAATGAAGACATTGTTAAGTGACTCAAAATCAGGAGCAATTGTATTGTATGTGTTCAACTGACTTAAATTTATATTCTAATAAAATGATAGTCTGTAACAAAGTTCAAAAGTTTTAATGGATTTTTCCTTCTTATTGACCCAAGGAACATGACTTTCTGTACTTCTTGTAATGATTGAGGACAACCATAATTTGTACAAAAAATTATCTCCTCCAAGAGCTGAGTCTCTTTAACTTTTTGTAATTAAAGAGGGATAGAAAATGTTACAAATAATCATCTACATAAACATTCCTTTTGAAGCTAATGAAATTAAGAAATGGAAATCATAATTTACTACTTCATGAAAATTTCAGATTTCAAAAACTCAGATAAAGCATAATAAGTGACAGTTTTCTCGTTAAACATTTTAATTTGGTTGATGGACTCTTACTAACAGGGACAAACACAAAAGTATCATTCAGCATCAGTATTCCCTCTTCAATCAGAACAAAGAGCATATGATGCAGCTTCTAGATTAAGTTCCTTTTGGACTGAATGATAAGAAAGATAAACTACATATTCCTGCTCACTGCTCCATACCGTATTTCACTTGTTTCTTTTCAGAATTATTTTAATCTCTGTTTAGAGTCTTTAATAGTACTTGTATGGAAATATATTTAGATTTAGAGTCAATCTTGGAGATACATTGATAAAATAACAATTTAATATCTGTGGGTTTCTTTGGTTAATATGCTGTTCTTGGTTTCTCAGCAAAGATGATACTGACAGTGTGAGTCAACTAAGCATGAGGTTTAACCAACACCAACCAGTTGGAAATCTAAGAATATTTCCAAACAAATGGAAGTAGTGTGTTTGTTATAAAGTGACAAACACTTATACAGTTTCGTTTGTGTTCTCATAGCAACGATGTCAATAGAACATTATTTTGTAGTTCTGGAAAGTAAACAATTTATGCTGAAACATTTATGAGGAAAATCTTCTTGTATGTATTTTCAACATATGTAATAAGCCCACTGTACACCCAAGAATTTTTCCTACATGAATTTGATGGTGTTGTGTAAAAGACATTAAAGGTTGCATGAGTCAATACAATCATCTCCACAGTTTAGTTTTTGATGATAGTACCTTGTAACAACTCCTTCAACAGAATGTTTTATAGCTTTCTTTGTAATACTTTTATTCCACAATAATATTTCTTCTTGTTGTTTCCTATTTTATATACCTCCTCCAATGTCATTCTGAGTGAAAGACTGTAAATGTGATTTGAATCTATGAATATGACCAAAAGCAGGTTAGTAAAGAATAAAAAAATTCAGAAAAATATATCTGTAGGCTAAATATTTTGATCATCTACTCATATGAAAGTCCAACAATAAAAGTACAATCATTGGAAACATTTTAGAAGGATAATAGGGAACAGCGTATCTATCTCCTAAATAAAACTCACTAATAGTCAAATTGCATTATATTAAATTATTAATCATAGTCACTGATATATTAGTCTTATATAGTTACTTATAAATCATTGTTCTTTATATCTTAATTGGAAAAATCTTTTTCAATATTAACAACACAAAGTCCAGCACTATAACATCTGATACAGAATCCACATTTCAATTTATTATTAAAGACATTGAACCTCATATACCAGTATCCTTATGTCATGTCATTAACTGCTTACTATTCACCAGTGTATTACTCTTTTCCATCAGAAAGTGAGTAAGCTTATCAACAATTGTCAGCCTATTTAATATTGTCAGGCTTCTGTGAAAGTTTAGAAAATGTTTTTACAAAACAGGTAGGTTGAAGTTAATTATCTATATTTTAAAATCAGTTTGTGTTGGAAAAATACATTTATTGCTGCAGTGTTACTGTAATTGCAATAAACTGGAAAATCTTTGCATATATAACTCAGAACTTTTTGTTCAATGCTGAGCATGTGTATTATTCTACAAAAGTACTCATTTAATGTTGTGACAAATGCATACATTATCAACAACTTTGAATAATGAAAAGTTTGTTACAGATTTATTTTCAGTAAGGAATTCTTAGTCTGAATAATCTGAAAAAATTTAGAATCAGAGGAGCTGTAATATCATATTTAACAGACAGGAAACATGTTGTTTAAATCATCATTGCAGAAGAGCAGAAATCTCACTTCAGTCTGAAAGTGGCCAAATGTTTGTCAGTGATTTATCAATGATCCACTACTTTTTCTGTTATTTATTTATGAATTGCATTCAATACGGATGATAAAACTTTTTTTAACTGCCAACACTTAAGAGAAGGTCTTGTCTGTTATATATGGAACAAATAATGATATACTAAATTTACTATATGTAAGTATGTTACTATTGAATACAAATAAAAACATATTTATGAATTTTAAAACATCCAAATCCACTCTTCTAAAGGTGAAAATATAAAACTAAGGAAAAGTTTGGTGGTGAACAATTGCCAACCATTATTTCTTGGAAATCTAAAAAGACAATACTTTACAGTGGAGCCTACATGAGAAACACATTTGTAAAACCTGAACTCTTTAACTGCTATACATTTTATTTGTGTACCACTTTTTATTTCTTATTACTTATTATAAAATAGATAAATTAGATTAAAATTTGAAACATTGTTGAAATTTAAACTCCATACATTGCTTCAGTTAACTCTCTGCTATTACCACATAAATGTCATACTATACAAACAAAACTAGAAATTATGTAAACGATGTTCATTTCTGATCCCCTACCAGATCAGAGAACTTAGACTACTTGATACTTTATATGGATATAATGGAAATGGCCTCATAAGTTAGTCAAATTATTGATTGATTTAGTCTCAATAGTAGCATACATGTACACAAGACACGTTTGCATGATAATGTAACTTAACAAACCAGAATTTTAAATAATATCAAACTTGGCAATATTATATTAGAGTTCGAGTGCTGTATAACAAAAACTTACCAACAGAAATAAAAGTGTAACATTTACATGAAATGTAAAAAAAAATTCATCATGCAAAAGAAAATAATAAAAATCATAAAAGGAGTTCCTTGTATAGAACTCGTTCATGTGACAATATACATATAACCCATCAAAGAATTAAAATATGCCAAACTGGACTGAGTTACATTAGTAGTTTACTCTACAACCAACCACCTTCAGAAATTAAAACACAGCCCCTACGTTTTAGAAGTAAAGTAAAGTATATTCTGTGACTTAAGTAAAGCTTTTGATTGTGTAGATCATAGCATATTACTAGAAAAACTGAGGTGCTATGGAATAACAGGAACTTCATTTTCTTGGTTTAATTCATACTTACAAATTAGAATGCAAAGAGTAGTATTAAAAGACTCATGCACAGGTGAAATACATAAATCAGATTGGGGAATTATCTAAAACTGGGGTCCCACAGGGATCAGTATTAGGGCCATTATTATTCCTTATATATATAAATGATCTTCCTAATACCATAGATTCAACTTCTAAAGCTATCCTCTTTGCAGATGATACTAGTGTAACAGTAAAAAGTAACAAAGACACACTAGAAGAGGCAAGCAACAATAATTTAACTAACCTGCTAACATGGTTTAATGCGAACGAACTAACAAATAACTGTGACAAAACACATTTCATGCAATTTCACACACTCAACACAACTTTACAATCTATAACACTTAAATACGACAGCAAAAATGTAAATGAAACTTCCTCTGTTAAATTCTTAGGTCTCTTAGTAAATAATAAATTAAATTGGACTGATCAGATTAATCAATTACTTAAGAAACTCAGCTCAGCTACATATGCTGTCAGAGCAATGTCCACCTTCAGTGATTTAAAAACAAGAAAATTAGTATACTTTGCATATTTTCATTCTATTTTATCATATGGTATTATATTTTGGGGCAACTCAGTAGGCATAGATAAGATTTTTATTAGTCAAAAACGTGTTATTAGAGCAATATGTCAGGTTTCCTCACGAACTTCTTGCAGAAATCTGTTCAAAAAGTTAGGTATTTTCACTTTGACATGCCAATACATTTATTCATTGATGTTATTTTTAATCACAAATAGGCACTTATTTTTGAATAATTCTGATATCCATCCCTTCAATACAAGGAACAAAAATAATCTGTATAAAAAATGTAAAACATTGTCAATTGCACAGACTGCAACAGACTGCCACACAGAATTAAAGAGTTGTCTGATAATCAAGGTAAATTTAAGACTGAATTACGCTCATTTTTGCTTAGCCACTCCTTCTATTCAATAAAGGAATTTATAGAAGAATCGGAGAAGAGTAATTTATTATAGTTTATAATACAAAACTTTGTTATAAGTATATTTTCTTTTATACAATAAAATAATGTAATAAATGTACACCCTGACCCATTCCACATCCTTGAAGCTTAGCTTCTTTACAGGATCTACGGAATATGATGATTATTATTATTATTACTTTAAAATCACTGTTTCCATTCTGTTCATGAGTACTTTAATTCCACATTATGATAATAAATCCATTTTAAAATAATAAAACTTGCTAATATAGGGTAATCTGCCTAATATTGTACCCCTTTAATTTTGATTTAGTGTAATGAAATTACTGCAAAAACAGTGTTTCTATTCCATAAATGAATGTCTGAATGCCAACATAATTGGATTAAATAAATACAATACAAATACTACAAAAACATTGTTTTTATTCCAACTTCCATTAACTTGAAGTGTTTGTATTTTTCAAATACTTAACTGCATGTTTTAAAATTATGTTGTGCTTTTATCTAGGGAAACACTCTTAATAATCACACATTAAGATAGCAATATTGCTATTAAAGAATGTGACTTCAGCTTGCAGGACGTTGCAGGAGCAACATGAAATTTGGTAAAAATTTAATTAAAGAACTGAGGAGGTCCATAAAGTTGGGGGATGAAACATGTTCAAATTAAATTATTTCATTTATGACTTTTGTCCATTTTTTGTGTTTTATTTATAATAGAAATTTGAATTTTTGAATAACAATTGTTATATTGTTTCGAACTGCGTACGCGATGTTCATTGTAATTACATGATACCTATTTATTGTTAAATATGTATTTAGTAAAATAACATTAGCCTGTTATCTATTAAACATCAGAAGAGAGAGAAGAAGTATATAATACACTAAGCAGATTAGGGAGGATGTAGGATGTGCTAGTTATGTGCAAGATAGGTTAGCATGGAGGGTTGCTCCAGATCAATCTTAGGACTGAATACCACCACAACATCACTCTTAAACTTGTAATACAAAATAACAGATATAAAATAAATAAGAAATTATTTAGCGTGTGGTTAATTATTACGATAATCAAATGTAACTTTATATCTTTTACAAAACTCCCCCCCCCAAAAATATTAAGTCCCTGGATTTGATACTGCTTACATAATTTTAAAAAATGTGAAAAAAATACCTTTCCACAGAAAATTTTTGCTCAACTGTCAGGGACGAAATGAGGGAAAGCAATGCCAATTAAACAGATCCCAAAACGTACATAATCGTAGTTGACTTTTTTAAACTTCAAAGATTCAGGTATGTAATTTTCAATAATACTGAATCACCTATTGTATAACAAGCAAAATTGTAAAAGAACGTGCTGCTTCTATCGCTTTGCTAAGTTAAATCATATTTAATAAATTTCTTGCCGCTGGAATTTTCCCGTTGCTTTGAAAGTCGCCAAAGTAATTCATTCCCCTGTTTAAGAAAGTATCGCCACCCGAAATATCAAATTATAGGCCAATTTCTGTCCTTCCTATTTTTTCTAAATTCTAAAATATTTAGAAAAATAATGCATATCAGATTACTTAATTTCTTGAACAAATACAAGATTTTATCAACAGCACAGCATGGTATCCTTGAAGGAAAGTCGTTCAAAATAGCCAGAATTCATTCGATGGTAGCTGACATATTTGCTGTTCTCTTTAAGCCTTTCGACACGGTAGATCACCAAATATGAATAAAAAGAGATAGAATATTATGGCATTGTACTAAGATCGTATTTTAAAAACCGTAAAAAACAAGTAGTAGTTGAAACTAAAGACGGCCAACTCCAATTGGGAGTTTATAACATGTGGGGTTCCTCAAGGATCAATTCTTGAACCATTGCTTTTTATTATATACATAAATGATCTTCCAGGAAACGTACATCCTCTAAAATCGATTCTCTACGCGGATAACACAAATTTAGTTATTGCAAATACAACTTCCATAATCTGGTAGACTGCGTTCTGGACGGTCTAAATGTTTGGTTTAACGTGAATAAATTATCCCTCGACCTAGATAAGACTAAGTTGGTTCAGTTTAGTGCTGATGCCAGCAATAGACCTGTACACAAATTTTCAGTCAATGCTTCAGCCTTTCCTGGGCCTTCGGATTGATGATAAATTAAAGAGGAATGACCATATAGATCTTCTTACTTGGTTTGTTATTCTCTAAGAACACTTATGCAACACGTTGACAAAAAGTACGTAAAAATGGTGTACTTCAAGTATTTTCATTTAGTTATATGCTATGGCATCACTAATTGGGGAAACTGCTCCAGGAGCAATGAAATAATTGTTGCAAAAGCGTGCCATTAGAATACTTTCTAGTACAAAATCTAGAGCCTCTCTTCAAAAGTTTTCAAATACTTACTAAACCTAGCGTATATATTCATTACATCTTGAAGTTTGTAAAGCGGAAAATAAATTTGTTTCCAACGAATGGCAAATTTCATGAATACGCGACCAGAAATCGTACACTCCAAGGTTGGACAAACACTGCCTTACTTTTCACCAGAAAAGTCTTCACAATGCAGGGATAATTTTATACAACAGCCTTCCTCCAGAGTTTAAGAACTATAATAACTACAAAAGTTTGGTGAATCAGTGTATAATTATTCTATTAAATGGCGAGTTTTTCTATGTATAGGAATTTTTTTCCCCTTATTAGTTAAAATTAAGGTTCCTGGAATGTGTTGTCTTGTAAAATTACATAGATTTAAACTTTCTTTACCATTTTTTCTACTCTTTTGTTTGATTGTTTCGTGTATTGCCAGATTCCTGGTCGGCAGCACCAAGAAATGAAAACTTCTCAGTGTGTGTTTGTGCTCTATAGTGTGCGTGTAGTGTTTTCTATGTTTTTAGAATAATCCTGTTTATTTTCGTTATTTATTTGAAGATTATTTGTCATTGATTATTTTACTTTATTTAGTTTTTATAATATTTGTTATTTGTAATGTAAGACGTATTGTATTTCCTTAACCAAGGACTAATGGAAACAACAATAAATCGAAAAATTCTAATGTATTGAATTTAATTTTTTGTATATGGTTTTACATTTATTGATTTTATATCTGATCAACTATGCTGCATTCGCTCATCAAGCAAGCTATCCATAGTTCACGAACGATAGTTTACATAACTATTAAAATAACGGAACTGTTCTTTTTTCGGATAGTTCTTTTGTTCTGCACATCGCTAGTGTTCTGTCTGCTTTGAGACAAACATAAAATTCTTTGTCAGTTGTAAGTAAAATTTTAAACGAACAAATACCCTAATAGTAGGAAGTCGCTAATGACCTTAGCAGTTGATGTGACTATAATAAATTAAGGGGAAAAAAACCTCAGCTATTACAAGTATGATCCGTGAATGTCTCCCGCTCCTGTAGGACTGTGATGAATTCTCGCCTGTTTGTGTACATACTTTGCGTAGAATTCAGACAGCTTTAACAATTTTTTTATTGTGTTATTGTATGGATCCATTTAAAACCTCAAACTTTCTCCCTGCCATTGTAAAACTACTTTATACAATATTTTTTCATCCACGGCTCAATCTGACAATGAATATCCTCTTCATGTTTACAATAGCACATAAATTAACGACCTGTACGACAGTCAGTTTCAAAAGAAAATTGAATAACACATCAAATTGTCCAGAGAGTAGACGTTTCGATCAACGCTTGTGATTCTTATCAATACTAAAGCCAGAGTGAAACATTATTAACAAAGATACCAACATAACAAAGAATATTATACATAGATATGACTATAAAAAGGGCTATTTATTACTAATTATTGCCTAGGAAACACAAGTGCTGATCGAAACATCTTATTCTCTTCAGAATTTATGTATTATTCAATTTTTATTGTTATACGGATCGTTACTCTTTGTGTTATTTTACGTTTTTTGTAACAAACGTTAATTGTTCTTATATTCTCTTCAGATTGTTAAGTTTTCTATAGGACGTTATCAAATTTCATATTAGTATTAACGCTTCAGCTCCCACAAAGGAGTGATAAAATTGGGGAAACGAAGAAAGGTTTTAAAAGCATGTTTGGTCATCCAGTACTTCAAATATTTTCTGTTTGTACTAATATCACATTTGAATTTGCCAATATTATTGCATTGTCTTCGTCGATATCCATTATCTTCATCTCGGAGCTGCTGTTCCAGGTATCGTATGGATCCGAGAATATTGTGCAATAATACGAACTTGGTGATGATACTTTTTACAAGTGACGGTGTTAAGTAGTCTAAGTTATTGGATGTTGAACTTTGCGCCGTGTTTACAGATAAGTCAGCATTCGTGTTTTACTTATGTGGCGAGTGTACAATCTTTAACGCATTTAAGTTAACTGAGGAAACGGTTAGTATAGAAATCAATATGTATGACCTGGAAAAGGAAAATCTAATGCTTGTAAGGAAATGAATTCGAATAAATACATGGAACTTGTAATAAAACGCATAATTGTAAACGTAACTTGAGATATGACTTGGGATGCTGCTTCATTTGCATAAATGTGTAAGTTACTATGAATAGGGGGGAGAAGTGGAGAGGAAGATCTCTGGAGCCTGAAAAAAATAAAAATATCACGTACTTGGGAGAATATCTTTTGAAAGGGATTGATTGGTGTAATTTGGCGTTATAAAATATTTCATCAAATGATATAGTATTGGGGCAGTTATAAAAGAACTTACCATTTGCAACGACTGGAAATTCACTTTAGCGTTTTACTATAATTCATTGCTGGAATACTTCACGTTTTGGCAAAAGGAAAATCCATTACAAAAAACTGTGTATCTAAAACATAAAATGTTCTCTCTTATATATATATATATATATATATATATATATATATATATATATTAAAATTATCAATCGATTCTGTTTTTCATTCACCAGTTTACCACAAGGCCTTGAGTCCTTTAAATATTTTTATTTCGAAAATTGATACTATTCATCTTTCGGAAAACATGGATACCAAATATTTGTATTTAGAGACATCGTTTGTTTTCTTAAACGAGTTTTGCTGCATAATCGATAGCCGGCTAATTAAGGGCCAATTTTTATTATAAATTCAAGCTGAGTTCGTGAGGAGATTGTTAATAGCCAGGAAGTGGCATTTACTTGTAAGGGACCAATTAGGTCTTTTAAAGGAATAGTTCAGTTATCGTTAGTTCACTGTACTGAACTAGTTCTCTGAAGTAATTCAACTGAGCTGTTCAGTTCATTTGACTTTCATGAGTATGACACAAATTTCGTTGATTATCACATGCAGACTGTGAAAGGCGAAAAGTACGCGCCCTGGCATGTTAGAACTTGTTCTACACAAACTTTCACACACACACATACACCTCACACTTCTAAGCAGTCCTCCGCTTATGCAAGTTCCAAGTTCATTTATTTAACAAAAGATAGTTGATATCTTATGTCAGCTGGGTCAAACTAAATTAATATACGGACCATTTCATGCAACTAGTAATATTCACGCGGGCCACATCACATTTACTAATTTTCTTAAAATTATAATGAGGATTCAGGAATACGGACAGTATAATTAAAACACATTATGTAATTAAATGAATTGAAAGTTAATATTTAATAATACTGATATGTAACTATTTATTATTAACATTAATTTTATTTTCATTTTATAAAGTAAAAATATTTTTTTACAGGAAACTTGCCAGCACTTTCCTTCCACTAGTTCTACAATAGGTGGATTCAAAGACTGAAAACAGTCTTCATTATGGCAGATAGATGTTTATCAGTTAATTTTGATCTCCAGGCCGTTTTATTTAATTTCATGGATGGAAATAGTTGTTCACATAAGTATTTACTCCCGAAATAGCATAAAAATTTGTGCAGCAATTTTTTTAATGTCGGGATGTTGTTCACATAAATAAAAATATATTTAGAGTATTCCTAGTTCTCTACACTTGTCTTAAGATGGAATCATTCTGAAAATCAATTGACTCCAGTTGTACTGACGTGCGAGCATTTAAACCTTCGTTTTAAACCTTTATCGAATTATTTTTCGATTTCTTCAATTTTACCAGTATATTGTGAAAATGAGCAACTTTCATTTTGTGATTTTAACTGCTCGCACGTAGGAAAATACGTGAAAACCTTTTTTGTAGATGATTTTCAAACAAAATCAATTTTTGTACAAAACCCATTGCATCGTGCATATTTGTTAAGTGATCTTTGCCTTACAATGTAATATTAAGATTATTCAGATGACCTGTAATATCTGTTAAAATTGTCAGATCTTTTACGATCAAAGCATCTTTTATAATCGATATATTTTCGTTTTATTCATCTTTTATTTCCAGAAATTAAATTATTTCATCCAAAAATTAATATATAAAGTCTTCAGAGCTTGTGACATGAAGACCAACGAACTGCTGTGTTATAAAGAAGATCTTTGAATTCGGATTTTAAATCATGAAGGAACGGAGTAAATTGTCGATGGTTGAAAGTTCTGGATCGAATAAAGTTAACTGTCTTTGTTACTGTTTTTAGTACTTCATATATTTTTAAACAGAGAACTTGTTCTTGAAGAAGACAATGGAAAGTCTTTATTTTTGGTTTATTTGGATATATATCATGTAATTTTTCGATCAGTGTTGACGCAAAAAACCTTTACTTTCGCCCGTCATCGATTGAGCGCCGTCAGTTTTTACAGAAACAAGCCTTCACGAGAAACATTATAATTTCCTAAACTGTTCCACACAGCGTCAAATATGTTTTCACTCGATGTAGTTCCATAAAGAGGCATAATTTCCAACAAATCTTCAGTAATCTTCATTTATAATGTCATAGTAACACAGTAAGTGGGTTGGAATGGTATAGGAACGCCTAATAGGACTTGTAATTCGCAGTTGAATTTCACCCAGCCTTTCGCGTGGCAATGTAATGGATTTGTAAATATTTATCTTATAGAGAGACAGACTCGTCAATTTTATTTATTGGCATAGGTAATCAGGGGTCAAAAAATATCCCTTCGCGGGCCGCCTGGCTTATGTGAAGCTCGGTGAACATTTTCACCGGATAAATTTGTATTATTTTAATTGACGTGCTTCCTCAAAATGAACTATTATTGTATCCAAAAAATATTACCGGCGGTCAACGTACTCGAAGCTAGTGCATCATAACATAATGTTTCTATTCAAAAGTGTAATATACGTAACTCAGGGTGGGGCAGGGAATTATCTGTAATTTTAAGTTGGTACTGTGAAGAAAGAGGGGGCAATGGAAGAGTGGGGATGGGCTTCAGCGGCAGAGTTGCAGTGGAAGTTTGTGTTAGTAATCCTGTTAGTTGCAAACAAGTCAGTGGACAATGACTGTGAAAATTTTCCTCAAGACGCGGACATTTTCTTCAGTTATGAAGCACCCTTTCGCAATTATGAATGTGTTAATGAACAGAATATGCGTTATTGGAGTTATGTGAATCCAGGTGAAATTCATGAGTCCTCTACACAGTGATAAGGTCACAGTTTGGTGTGCAATCAGTGTTGAGGATCTTAATTTCCTTTTTTTAGAACAACTGTAACGTTACCGTCAGTAATGGACAGTATGTGAACATGATCCAAAATTTTTCTGAACCACAACTTCAACAAATGCATACGAGGCTCGTTTGGTTTCAGCAGTGTGGTGCCAAATCACTCACTGCTCAACTTTTGATGAATATTTTGAGGGAAATCTTTTCTGGTCGCTTGATATCACGGTTCGGCGATAGTCCATGGACTGCTCGCTCGCATGCGACTTCTTTCTTTGGGGTTATCTAAAAATTGAAGGTTATTATCACAGCCCAAGGACCCGCCGGGGAGCCTTGTAGGATGCTATACGCCTTGAAGTAGGCCGTATTCCACAACAGATGTTCCATAGAGTAAAGCAGAACTTTTGAAACCGGCTGCAGCTGTGTATTGACAACGAGGGACGTCACTTGCCGGATATGATGTTCAAAACTTATAAAATAATAATAATAATCATATTCCGTAGATCCTGTAAAGAAGCTAAGCTTCAAGGATGTGGAATGGGTCAGGGTGTACATTTATTACATTATTTTATTGTATAAAAGATAAATATACTTATAACAAATTTTTGTATTATAAATTACTCTTCTCCGATTCTTCTATAAATTCCTTTATTGAATAGAAGGAGTGGCTAAGCAAAAATGAGCGTAATTCAGTGTTAAATTTACCTTGATTATCGGACAACTGTTTAATTCTGTGCGGCAGTTTGTTGAAGATGGATATCCCTGAATAATGCACACCTTTCTGTGCAATTGACAATGTTTTACATTTTTTATACAGATTATTTTTGTTCCTTGTATTGAAGGGATGAATATCAGTATTATTCAAAAATAAGTGCCTATTTGTGATTACAAATAACATCAATGAATAAATGTATTGGCACGTTAAAGTGAAAATGCCTAACTTTTTGAACAGAGTTCTGCAAGAAGTTCGTGAGGAAACCTGACATATTGCTCTAATAACATGTTTTTGACTAATAAATATCTTATCTATGCCTACTGAGTTGCCCCAAAATATAATACCATACGATAAAATAGAATGAAAATATGCAAAGTATACTAATTTTCTAGTTTTTAAATCACTGAAGGTGGACATTGCTCTGACAGCATATGTAGCTGAGCTGAGTTTCTTAAGTAATTGATTAA
Organism: Eucriotettix oculatus; assembly: GCA_034510155.1. Lineage (NCBI taxonomy): Eukaryota > Metazoa > Arthropoda > Insecta > Orthoptera > Tetrigidae > Eucriotettix > Eucriotettix oculatus. Next base: position 82,759,250 of record CM067376.1, read on the forward strand.
TCTGATCAGTCCAATTTAATTTATTATTTACTAAGAGACCTAAGAATTTAACAGAGGAAGTTTCATTTACATTTTTGCTGTCGTATTTAAGTGTTATAGATTAACAAAATTAAACTTCCAACTGCCCCTTATTGAGGTAATAACAAAATGTTTTCTAGCATTTCAGTTTTTCTTTTCTTAACTTTTAAAATTAGGAATAATTCCTTGCCCCACCCTGTAACTTTTATATTATATATATTTAATATTTATTTTTTGTATATAAAATGTATGTGACAGTCTCTAGATCCACGATAGACGGAGCTGAGAGCATGACTGAACTGGGTGGGTTATTTAAATGACGAATTACGAATTCTCTCTATGGCCAGAAGGGAAATACAAATGTTTGCTCGTTATTTCATTGGACGTGGCTAAAAATATTCCAGAACTTTTAACGATGAAGACGAAGAAATTTCTGAACATCTATCTTGTCAGTCCCAAAAAATAGACCTGGCCTGAATGACCAGCTGTCTGTCCGGCGTCCTAACTTGGAAACAGTGGTTTTTGTGAACGAATTCAGAAGTGGACACTTCACTCCCCGCTGTCCGGAAGTATCGGAATAAAACATTCAAAAGGAAGGATCTCTGAATAAAGTATAAGCTCCGCGGGCAGTCCATAAACTCTCTGCTACATGAGACCCTGCCGAGACTAGCGAGAAGATTTTACTGTAAGACTCAGAGAAAATACGCAGCAGCTTCGCCTTTTCGTAAGAAGGATGGGAAAATAACGTCCACTTCTTGCACGGGGGTGAAATTTCAAGAACGGAGGCCGAGCTTGGAGAAAAAAAACCTGAAGTTCTTCTCGGTCAGTGGGCCATTTTTTGCTTTTCAGTAAAGGGGCAAACATTTCGCTATTCAGTTATACATGAGTCACTACTCAGTTATAGACGACCCATTTTTCGACCTTTAATTATATACTACTAACTTTTTTGCTGGTTTAGTTACTGTCAGGCCGAAGAACTATTTAATTACATTCCGAGGCTAATGTAATATTTTGCTCGTTGTACTATTCGTTGAGCAGTCAACATCCGACGATTCAGAGGACTTCCTTTAAGTTGACCGGAGTCAACCCGCAAACCCGGACGTTAGTTGTCAAGAGACTGAAATTGAACCAACGGACCTCCAGCTATGACGACAGGAAGAGAGCACAACTGTAGCATGGCGTTGAACAATTTTCATGTTTCTCCCCTCTGGGCATTTCATATGAATTGTGCTTGATCCCCACATTTTCGTAATTTTCCCCACTTATGCAGTATTCATGTTCCCGACGAAAGCTGACGTAGATCAACCAATAATCGGTTTTACTTAACTTTTTTTTGTTCTTAACCAAACTTAAATATATTATTCTTTAAGAAACTTCCTTGTTTATGAATATTAATATCAGTTTTTCATTCTTTTCACGGCACGTTATAATTTCTTCTCTATTAACTAAAGACCAGATTTGTAAAAAGGCACACGACAATCTGAATAGTTTAAGAAATCTGGAACGGCTAATGTTCATTGTGTACTTAAAAAACAGCACTTCCTCTGAGACGAGATAACTGTTCCTGGAGCTGCGTTATCTATCAGACGAGGAAACCAGTGTTGCGACTACAGTTTCAGTCACAATGGCGTCCTTGGACGAGGTGGCGCTTCTGACGGAGCAGCTGCGGCAAACGCTACCGTCGCCGACTCAAGAAATCGACGCTACTCTCTCAGTAAGTGGGAAGTGCTTCATCGTGGAAGACGAAAACAGTCGGCATTTGTCACGAAGCATTTCAAGCAGATTCGAGTCCCTAAAAAGTTCAAAAATTTTGTTGCAAAGTAATGGTGTTGGTGAAGTGGCAGACAACGATGTATCTGACGACGGTAGCGTGATTCCGCATTACACCAATTCTTCCGCATGCACTCAAGAAGCGGACCAAGGTGATTCTTTTACTGTCGAACAGTACTGTGGCAATAATTCCCCTTCAGACGACGAGGACGAAGCGGTGGTTACTTCGAACGGTGCCGTGAAGGAATACGAGGTAAACGAAGATGTCCTGAAGGCTGTTGTTATGGGTTCGGCGTCTACCTTCGACGTCGTCAATGTAGAAAACTCTACTGGAGTGCATTTTGGCAATGTCACCTACGTCCTTGGTTCGATAAATGTAACTCAAGTAGTTCAAAACAATTCCTCCACGCAGAACGTTTTTATTTCCGCAGATAAAGGAGGTAAGCACTCTATTATTTAAGTGTTATTGATAATATAAATATGGAGTGTTCACGCTATTTAAAATTAAAGTGATATTCAGTATTAGGAACTGTAGTGGTATAAATGAATGACACAGAAACTTCTGTTCTGCGAGGACTATTTCTGGAATTATTCGCTTTCAGACGTGTCTGCGGATAGCTTTCCAACTGCTCACCCTACATAGAACACACTAGTAGAACGTCAAATTACCCAAACCAATTGGGTTCAGATAACCGAATATACAAAATTTAAAAGTAACAATTAGCTGTTATATAAAAATGCGTTAAAAAGCCTTTTCCTAGTCGATTTAATATTTTTAAATTTTGTTTCAATTGTTAACACATTACGCTTTACTTTAGGCCTAATCACAGATGTCATGGTTTGCAATTATTATAAAACTTTTCACAAAACACAAGACGACACTAAAACTACAAAAAAATATTTTTAAAACGAGAAATTGATCTTCGTCTTTTTGTTTATTAAAGTTATGTGATGGACAAGGAGTGTAGTCTACCTTCATGTGGATGCAATAAAATAAATGTGTAACATAGCCTTCTACTTTTGCAAAAAAGTAAATAAACAATCACAGAATCATACTCAGTAACAAGCAACATCCCTTGCAGTTAGAACTTTAGGAAAATACCGTCTGATTTAACTAAATCTTGCACTTGGTGTATGTATACTATGGCAGTGACATTAGACTGAAAGAAAAGTTTGTGCAAAACAATGCATTAAAGAGATGCACTTAAAATTAAAATGGAGAAAAAATGAATTCGTATATTTGACGTTCCATATAATTGACACTGAATAAACAGTTTTTGACTGTAACTTATATTCCATGTATATATTGTCGAATTATGGTTTAACAGTTTGTATATACTGATTAGTGCTGAGCTTCCATTGCAACATTTCATCTGTCTTGGGCTTATATACTAAATTTGTCTAGCTACAAACAAGTATAAAATAATTATAATATATGTCTAATATAAATATTTTGAAAATGTATTTGTAAATTAAATAATTATATCTGTAACGGATTATTAATATGCGTGAAACAATTTCTAAGTAGTTATGTTTTATAATTACACTGCTTAACTAATGTTTTGGTAGAGAAAATGTTAAATTAAATAATTTACGGTGATTTAATGAAGCTAAAATTTACAAAACTCAAGAATGATGTTGCCGTACGAGATGGGGATAGCTTCATGATGCTCTGGGCTGCAGTTGTTAGCACTGAGAGCTACATTGGCGTGGAACTTGGAATTGTCTGTTCTCTGTTGCCAGAAGACCTTTATTCTGGTTTAGAGCATAGAATGGATTTGCACTTCAGAATTTCCCCTCACAAAAAAATTCTAAGATTGCTCATTTATATAGCGTCAAACAACGAGTATAATAAAAGTTAAGATTAAATTTTTTTGGATAGAATATAATTTTAACGTGCCAGTTACGAGACAAATGTTTGCCTCTTTTAAGTCACTTGTAATAATTCAACTGAATGCCACTTTTAACATTTTTAAAAAATTTATCTGCTGAATCATGTGATAATGTTTCTCATGAGTGACACCCTATTCTCTTAACTTCCGAGACATCTCTAGTCATGTTCCTTGTTGATGTAGGCCGATTAGTCAGAATCACATGCTGTATACTTGCCACCATTTTTCCTTTCCATTTTTGTCGTGCAGCATCGACAGAATCTTTGAATTAGCACTTTACGATCGATAAAACCAAAGGACTTTTCGTAAATACCTACAAAAAACTGCCAATTTACATGCGTGCACTGGGAACATGAAGATATATTATTCCCACAATATTAAAAGAACGATATTGCTGGAATATACAGCCAAGAATAACAGTCATAGTGGCTAGCATGGCTGCCTCACAACCCAGGGTATGGTCTTGGATGTTTTGGTCACGGAGACTGGGCTTAAGACTGTGGGAGAATCGATACGCTGACCATATTCGGAATGTGTCATACAAGATGACTGTCCGCAATCGACCCTGTAGGCCTAGGCCCTCAAAGGGGTTTTGAGCCACTGAAGAAGAAGAAGAATTAGTCATGGCGCATAACTGAGTTGGTACAGCGCATACTTCTACTAAAAGTTACTAAGAACATCTGCCACTAAATGAAATTTAATTTGTTTAATATACAGCTCCAGAACATTCTATGAAAATGAGAGATGCTTTTCATTTCATATTAATAATTATAGAAATGTATTTACTTATTCCGTATTTTGGTAATTATTCCGCATTTAATAAGGCTATTTAATATATCCATAAGTAACTCAACTCTGCCAACAGACTGGAAAACTGGAATAATTGTACCTGTATTTAAATCTGGAAATAAAACGGACATACGAAATTATAGACCTATTAGTCTAGCCTCAGTCATGACTAATTCATGGAGCACTTAATAACTACGTACATTCGGGATGCTCTTGAATCTAAAGGGTGGTTCTTTGAAAACCAACATGGTTTTCGATCGGGTTTTTCGTGTGAAAGTCAGATAATCAATTTGTTTCAAGATCTAGCAGACGAAGTCGATCGGGCTGGTAGAATAGACGCCATTGTTATTGATTTTGCAAAGGCTTTCGATGTAGTTCCTCACGACATCTTGATCCAGAAGTTAGATGGGACAGGTATTGACCAAAGAGTAGTTCTCTGGGTGCAAGAATTCTTAAAAAATAGGCTTCAAAAAGTCAAAGTTGGGAAAGAAACTTCAGAACTCGGATCTGTAACATCGGGAGTCCCCCAAGGGTCAGTTATTGCCCCATTATTGTTTCTCATTTTTATTAATGATTTGCCTAATAATATAAATTCTAAGGTCGGACTTTTTTCAGATGACTGGGTAATTTAATGGGAAATAACTGGGGAACAAGACGCAGCTGCTTTTCAAACTGACTTAGATACTCTGAGTACATGGGCTAAGCGAAATAAAATCAAAATCAACAATAGTAAAAGTAAGGCGATTAGTTTTACTAAAATGCGCGTTCAATATGCCTCGATATATAAAATAGATGGGGAAACAGTGATCCAGAAAACAAACTGTAAATACCTAGGCATTTATTTTAACAGTAAGCTGGGATTGGCGAAGCAGGTAAACTATGCTACAAGGAAAGCGTGGAATACCTTGCACTTTGTCATGAGAACACTCATGAAGGGGAATGCGAAATCTAAAGAGATGGCATATTTGTCATTAGTACGCCCACTTATGAAATATGGTGCAGCATGCTGGGATCCGTACAGGATAGGTCAAATAGAATCCTTAGAAAGGGTGCAAAGAAGGGCCGCAAAATTCGTACAAATAGGACCTGGGCATGGAAACGAAAAGGTAAAGCGACTAGGGTGGGATACACTACAGACAAGAAGAGAAAGAGCTAGGCTACACATTTTCTACAGAGCTTTTGCAGGTCAAAAACCTTGGCAGGGAATCCGAGATAGAATGAAAGAATCGACTCGGAACGGGAGGGGTGACCACCTGTTTAAATTACAAGCAATGAACCAAAAAACAGACGTTGGAAAATATTCATTCCTAAATAGGAAAATTAATGACTGGAACAATCTGCCTGCAGGAGTGTTCGGGGAACTTCCTCTAACAGAAAGAAAATTTCAATCTAAGTTTAGTGTAGTGTAGTGCAGTGTAGTGAAGTGAACAGTGCTGCGAAATCTCTAAAAATATACTACAGTGAAATATATTTCCAGTTTTTTTTAGGCAAAAAAAAATCATTCCTAATAATATGATTCCATAATTATTTACTTATATTGAATATAATTATACTTTCAACTATAGGTTAAATATGGTCCTTACGACAAGTTTATTAATTAATTATTTAAGTTCTATGTATCTGCCACCGGGCATCTGCCCATTTGTAGATTTGATAAATACAATACAATGCTTTTGTAAATACTGTTTCCCTCCGGAGCTTCGTACTGTATGCTACTAAAAACGTTTCTCCGGTTTCAATCGACGACCTTCTTCTTCTTCAATGGCTCTACAGCCCATTAAGGGCCTGGGCCTACCGTGGCGACTGCGGAATGTCATCTTGCATGACACATTCCGAATTTGGAGCGGCACGTGGTCAATGGCGGTCTTCGTGACCATGACAGCACAAACATCAAAGCCCATGACAGGTTGTGAGGCAGCAACGCTAGCCACTAGATTACGGAGGTCAGCCAATCGACGACCTTCACCGGTTTTAAATCTAACTAAAGTTCAATAAACCAACCAAAATTTTGGAAACAATTCAATAAAACAAAAAACTCAACTTTCTTTCGTTCTCTACTTGGAACCTCTTCAGATGGATAAGATTTTTGTATTACCTTAGGGCCCGGCGATGCACGGGTATTTCTATACATTAGCCCGGAAGTGAATTAATTCGACACCAATTTCGTGGTCAACACGTGATTTAACAGTAATCGAGTGTGTTTCCTTTTTTTGGACCACTAACCCCTTGATAGGGTACACCCTGACCTATGAGTATTTGAGGTTAATTTAAAATTAGCCGGGATGATGTCAGGCGATACTTTAACAAGCCAATAATTCTCCTTACATATTAAATTAAGATACTACCTTAGGAGGACATTAATAGAATAAAAAATATAGGGGTTAAAGATTCTCCAGTTTCCCTTAGTGAGTCCAAAGTAAAGAAATAAAAATGAGTTTCTGTACCATGAAGGTAAAAGAGGAATTTTACGGATTACTCAATTCTGTCAGATTTTAATACATGATTCCTGACCTCAATCTTTTGCAGTCGTATCAGATTCTTGTTGTTTACGTACTTGACGTAAGTATCTTACGTGTTCATGTAGATGTATCAGGAGATAAAGAAGATGTTCGTACGTGGTTTGTTTAGATAACAGTACTTTCATTAATTTTTTAAATTACCTAGAAATTACAAATTTTAAAACTTTGGTGAAAGTGGTACGAATGGGAAGTAACTTTTCAAAGGACACAATCTTTTCAATATTTTGATATTTTCCTTCCACACACATCGCAAAACCGCACAATGAAATATTAACTATTAACGGGAGAAAATATTTTTCTATAGTGATTAAGTGAACAAGATAAACGTTTATTAAATTTTAAAGACTACTGCATAAAGAAATATATTTCATTTTCTCTGTTTTCATGGTCTATTATAAACTTACTTCAATTAAATTACTTTTACACTACTATAAACAGAGGAGATCACTGTGACCACATATATCTATGTGAATGTTCACAAGTAATTATGGAAGTGTCCACTTAACGACTTCCTTTGCTTGTGCAGTGGAACATGAAGTCGTTACGTTTATTATAACAGGATTTGGTGTTGTAAGAAATAGTAAGACACTGGATGTGAAAGACCATAATTTAATTTCCCCTTGACCATAAATATAATATTGCTTATTCACAACTCATAATAGAGTTTTGTATTGTTAGTATGCGATAGTCTCGACTAAGTGATGCTTTTTAATTATTTAATAAAAAGGCAAAAAGTTTTATAAAGCTCACTGCAGATGGTTGGGGCTCCTTATATAAAGGAATGAACAAAGCGACACGGGTGAAAAAAAACCAGAGAGGTCTCTAAGGGCTAACTTCCTACTCCGAGTTTTTCCTTTTCTTTCTCCCAGACCAATAATTTTATTTAAGTCTACCAGAAATGGAGCAGTATTGAAGGGAGTAGGTTTCTTTGGGCACACGGTAAGTTATCTGGTCTAGGCATGGATTCGGGTATGTTACGTCCCCACAACAATCACTGTCGCCCATTATTGGCAGGACCTGAGAAATATACCAAATAATGCAGGGTTCTGTAGGGCTTTGGAAGATTCACTTTTAGGTGAATCACCAGGTAGGATCCTTTAAATAAAGGCCGGGGTTCTAAGCTACCTTTCTGTATTTTCTATATCTCCAGTTTCCATCCCTTCCTACGTTATTATAGAGGAAAGCCACTAAATCGTAGCCTGTCTTTATAAATAAAAAATCTCAGACTTTTTTTAATTAACTGTCCTTATTTAAGGTACCAGTATATTTCATGATTCGATTAAGTTGCTGTGAGTCATCGCACTGATTCAGGTGAAATTAACATTCCGTCAGCTGTCATTATTGATTTTTTAAATGTTCTGCCTTCATTGACGGTATAAGAACATGTTGACAAAGACATTACAGTCGAATTAAATACTGTAGTCGGCTAATATAAATTAATTCCCGGACAACGCCGGGCAACCAGCTACTTTTTGATAAAATATATCTTCGTTTTATTGGTTCAATTAATTATATAAAAATAGACATGGGAATGGCACGTCTTCTATGCAACTAGTAAATAGTAATTTTGTTCGAAATTAATTGCTATAAACTTCGAAGGAATTAAAAACTATAGCAAATAATTTAAAAAATATTTGATAGAAAATAAACGTCGATATGCGACTTAATTCAAAATATACAACATTTCTAGGTGATAAATTACAATTAACTGAAATTTGAATTTAATTATACTCTATTTATTATGAGTATTTTATTTTATTCTCCGCTAATATGAATTTTGCCGGATTAACTGAAGTGATGCTGAAATGTTCAGGTGATCAGACTGTGCAGCGGGCGAGATTACTTCGCATTATTCCCCGCAGAGACTGGCTCGCTCAGCCTCCCTTGGAGCCCCCAGAACCACTGTCAAAACCTGTCAACATGGTCATTATAAGTAAGTAAATAGTTTATATTGGGTTAAACGTAGGATTACATTTAGAAAATGAACATATGCTAAATGTTTAACGACTGACATTTTTCTGTGTCAATAACAATCAGAAGTATATATTCTATGGTATTAATTATTTCACCGAAATTTCTTTCATATACCAAAAATTTATATCGCATGGTCCCTTTTACTAAAATATGTTACTTCAAAGGACACTCCAAAAGTAATAACATTTTTATATGAAATTATTTTCTTTCTACGTCTTTGCAATTTATGGAGTTTATGTATACCTGCTTCCCACTTGTGTTCAAATTTATTTCAACCCGTTACCCGTTACTGGCGCTGTCATAACATGTCTTCAAGGTGACTGCTGCACTTTACATTCGTCAAAAGCAAAATGCTGTTTTAGAATAACTGTGCTGTGAGAACGAGATCATAGAAAACACCCACAAGCAGTTTACTGTCGCTCGCAGTACAGTTAGTCGATGGGCAAGCAGATTACGTGGTGGAAGATATTCGGGATGGTCCTCGCAGCGGCAAGCTTCACACTGCACCATAGAGCTAACAACATGGTTTCGGTTGAAAACGCATCACAGTGAAAGTTGGAATAGGAAAAGAAAGTGTTTTTGCCAAAGACTGAAAGAGTTGGGGATGTACGAGATCAGAAAAATTGAATGGACAACATTGAACCACTGTAGCTGGTTGAAGTTTCTGCCACGTTTTCGAGGCCAGGCCACGTTGTCCGGTACGCGCCTCGTGTTTTGTAGGGGGCAGCATGGGCGAAGACGTTTTTTTTTCCTGGTGCCGTCAGCCGCCAATAGGAACTCGAATTTGGAGAATGGCGGAAGTGTTGTGTACGGCGGAAAAAAAGGCGGAAGAAGACAGAGATCGCTCTCAATCTTAATCTGAATTGTTTGGTGGAAAGAAGTGAATTTTCCAGTGAGTGTGTGTACCGAAGGCCTTGGGATTAACGACGCAGAGAACCAGGGATTCGCCGCTAGAGAAGATCCAGAGGGGCGGGCCCCACGCTGGGCGCCATTTATGTGTGGTGGGCTTATTTGATTGTGATTTTACTGCTTTTATAAGGAAAATAATGAGCATTTATTGAGACTTAAATTACAGTTATAACAGTTATCTTTTTCTCGGGGCAAAAGTGGGGACAAGCATTCTCTGAGAACCGACAGCATCTAATTTTATTTACTGCTTTTTGAAGATGCTCCGGCAGCTCGCTCTTCTTGGCGTAAAATAGTTGCTACTGATCTCAACTGTTAACTCTAAATAATAATAAATCGTTCTTAAGAATTCCATTTCAACGACTTCAAATTTTTGTGTTATTTCCCAGTTCGTTGCTTCAGAAAGAAGTATGTAACCCGCATTTAATACACCTCACAAGTTCTAACAATGTTCATGTTTACTTTGAGGCATTCCTCGAATTTATTATCTTATTGTTGCCAGAAATTCGAGAAACGGGGTAAAAGTTATCCTCGTAGTTATCGCTTCAGGGCCTGTCCAATGTTTCTGTCTCTTTCCGATTCGTGCATCGGTTTTGGTTTCGTCACTCTTACTTAAAAATCAAATTTTACTTTTCCAAGAATATTCACAAATCATCTCTTCTGACTCATTTCTTCAACTTATATTTACATCTTTAAATTTAACTGTAGGTACATCTTTTTCTTTCTGTACCCCTATAGACGTCCTCTCTCTTTTATAATCTTGTTTCTGCAACACTTTCTGTCTTATAAAATACCCACAATCTATGTTGCTTAAATTTCCACCTTACTTCTTGAGGGCTATCAAGCACCGTCGGCATATAGTTCTGGTAAATGTTTTTCTTGGTCTTCCAGGTGCTTGCAATGTCTGGAGCCATCAAAAATCCATAACAGACACTAAAGTTTGGGTTCAGTCCCCTATCGCGTACAGTATAATAATTTAGTCTTGTTTTAACCAATCATACTATTTTCTCCCTCTTTCTTTTCTGTATGATTAACATCAAATTATATTCTTCGGTCATCTTTGATCTCCCATCCTTTTTTCGTGTTCCTCCATCTCAATCGTCGTTCCTCTACTTCTTCGTGGCTTTTCTCTCTACCTTAATTTTACTTCTTATCTCATCATTCTTTTTTTTTTCTGGTTGAAACTCTCTAACTCCTTCATACTGTCTGGCACCACAGAGGTTTCGGCTTAAATTCCTGGAAAGGCTTTGATGTCTGCGTGTTTAAGTTCTGGTACAATAAAATAAGGTCACCGAATCGTAAAATAGTTGCTACTGATCTCAGCTGTTAATGTAACTCTAAATAATAATAATAATTAATCGTTCTTAAGAATTCCATTTCAATGGCTTCAAGTTTATGTGTTATTTCTCAGTTCTTTGCTTCGTTTTTTTCTTTGAATATTTTTTCACCATAATGTGCTATTTAATTTGCTAAAGGCATTTTTTCAATGTGTATTTATTGTGTTATTTCTCTTATTTATTTTTCTCTTTCCTTGCCAATCGACAGTCCTGAGCATGTATATTAGTTGCTGACTTCAAACTAGGCCATTTGTCAGTTTCTAATTTCTTTACGTTGCCATTTACTATCATATATTAAGCTCTAGTTTTGTTCACACTCAGCCCGGGCCTCTTATATATATCTATAAGCTTCCTAATTATATATTCTGCCTCATCTTTGCCACCTGCTATTACAATTTTATCGTAGAAACATAACAGCGCCTGTTGTATCTTATATCTCGGCGCTTTCTTTGAGTGTATTGAGATGAATAGGGGATATTAATTATTTTAGTGCGATATTATTATATTAAGAATGAACTTCATACAAAATCTACTCGTACCTGGCGGTATAGGAAATCAGCAAAAACTTGCAGGGATAATGAGCATATTGGCATAATGGAACTTCTAGCGTCTTTTTCGTTACAATTTCCTTCTAGTTCGGGTCGTGCTCGATCCAAATCAGAGCTGCCGCTGCTATTCTTCTTGGTTCAGGACACTTTCCAGTTTATCCTCGTCTCCTTGGGTTACCTGTCCTATAATGTCTACTCAATGTGCCTCTAATCTCATCTGCTCACCGCTCTCGTCTCCACAATCTCCCTTGCCTAAATTCTAATCATCTGTCCATTCCTAATTTGCAATTATCTGTCTCGAAATCTGTGTCAAAAATCTCTTTGCAAGCCTTTTTAATAACTCTTCCCCACGTCTTTAGTTCATATCCCGAAGGTGACAGGGATGGATATTAACCAATCACATTTATGGTTTCTCTTCTCTGGGAGTAACTGTTTGCCCATCTCCCCTCCCCCAAAGTTTTTGGGGAAAAACACCACCCGATGCCACCAAATCTCACCATAGTTGGGAAACACCCCAGGCGCGCCTAATGTCTGCATTTTATTACCCCTGGCTCAAATACTGTTTCATTTCTTTTGACTCCGCACCGCCGAAGTCCGAGCAGATGTGTTTGACCGTATATATATATATTTATATATATAGATAGATAGATGAGATACTGTAACGGTCAAACACACACACACACATATATATATATATATATATAAGTATTAGAGAAAAGAAACATCCTTCCCTCAGTCGTTTTGGTCTTATTGGCTAAGATAGCTCCTTTCCATCATTTACCCTGGTTTCTGTATCTTTAGATACGTTTTTTATAGCTAGTATGTTTCCCAATTAATTTGCTATCATCTATCTTAAAAATATTTTTTCAAATGATACACAAACGACACTTTTGAATTGTGCGATTTTTTTCGGTTTACTACATTGTTTCGTCTTTGATGATAATTAATTCTCCTTTCCGACGGTGAAATGAATGTGAATACTGAAGGCCTTCTCGGGTTGCTGTTTCAGGCCATACGGCAACTAGCAGTGGCACTTCGCAGGCTGAAAATACAGGTATCATTCGCCAGATGCAGTCGCAAGACATTGAGTACAGAGATTTGGACGACATTGGATATAATTTCCTCATCGGCATGGACGGAAACGTTTACGAAGGTCGCGGATGGGATCGCTGCGGCCAACACACTCACAACTACGACGACAGGTCCGTGGGTGTGGCCTTCGTTGGCTGCTTCCGCCGGCAGCGGCCCTCGGAAGAGGCGCTGGAAGCGTGCAGACAGCTGCTGGACGACGGCGTCCATTGCGGACATCTCGCCACGGATTTCCGACTGCTCGTGCGCTGCCAGGTGACGACAGAAGGAACCTCACATGCTGCGCTCTACGAAGAAATCAGCTCCTGGCCTAAGTGGACGCAGAACATATAATTTGATTTATTTGCATAAAGACCAGAACTGCAACATTCATAGAGTATGATTTTCATTTGAATACAGCTTCTGGCTCATGTAGCAATCGCTTACTATCTATGGAATAGTTGGTTGATATAGAATAATGACAGCTGGACAACACAAATGATTCACTGTTATGACAATTACTGTTTGATGGTGAAGCCAACGTGAGATAGACAAGTTGCGTCGATATTGAGACGGACAATATGAACCCCCGAAAGTTGGTTTTGTGAAGTTATCGACAAATCTCTGGCCGTCGGCTTTCAAGTATAATTTATAACCCATATATTTCTATTTTACTGGGAAGTATGTTTGTATTCCGTGTCAGGTGTAACCAATAGTCCATGCATTAATTTTATCAATTAAATGAATTGAACAGTGCACATTGCTCAAACGTAGGCACTAAAAAAGTAACATTAGAAACCGTAAACTAACGAATAATGATTTTCCTGAAGATAAGAAGACAGATCTGTTAATCGCAATATAAAATGGATTCTTGACGAATTTACTAAAACGATGCGGTTTCTTATTTACACATTTATCTTTTCTGTAATACAAAATAGATCCCTGAAAACATTTTATTTATTTTCTCTTTTAGTCCTTAACAGGTGGAATAGAAGATATTAATAAATAAGAGCATATAAAATTAAGGTTGCAACTATTCAACATAAAACAATCAAAAATGTAACTAATAATGTTAAAATCTTCTCAAATAATAATTGAAATAAGATTATAAAATACTTCTTTGGTTTATTGCGTAAAGTGCATACATGAATTAAATTCCTTTCTAAGTACTATTTACTTAGAACGGTAAATAACCGTAATATATTCTTAGTATTATTAAATTATGTATGTTACTGTCTGTTTAATAAATGGGAAACTTAACTTTGTAATATTATCAAAATTAAAATATTTATGGTTATGATTAAAACATGAAATATTTATTTTAATTATACTCTACTTAAGCCCCACGTTGGACGACAATATTTAATAACTATTAGATTTAAATGTAATGGAAAATAACAACGAAAGAAATAAATTTTCAATAAAAAATTAACATTTATTTAATAAAAGATGGGTGATTAATGAGATTTTATGAATACAAGAAAAATAAAGTAAATGAAAACGGTAGAGCTGTGGCGTCAAACTTAAATTACTATTACAGTCTTGTAATAAGCAGTTGTTTGTTGCTCCTTCTAATGAAATGCAAAGAAATTGTATAAATGCTCCTTGGTAACTATGTAAAGATATTGTGTTGCTGCCACGCGATAGCTGTACGAGACGGTCACGATTCGTATTCCTCGGTTTCATGTCGTGGTCGCCTCAGAGCATTCTAAATCTGTAACGAAACAACTATTTAAATCAGAGCCGCCTTGGCAATTAGAACTTGAAATGTGGTACTATAAAACTTTTTATTTACGGCACCGACTGCAGATGGTTTCTTAGGTTCCGGTTGTGATGTCTGTTTCTGGCAAAGTACATCAGAGGAGCTCCGAATTGTGGTGACTCTGGTTGAAACTGTGTCGGGACGGAATGGGTCGGACGGTCTCTCGCTATTGTCCGAAGAACAAACATCTGGTGGTCTCACATAAGATCCCTTCCTATCTTTAAATGTTAGTCAACAAACTTTAGTTCATTACAAACATGATTTTCAAGATGATGTTTTCATTTTTATAATAATTAATATGGTGATAGTTATTTCTACAACGATGAATTTATGTAAAATAATTTTCATTTCTTAAGGTATGTTGTAGTAAAAAAACCTTATAAGGTCAGTAGTATGCAAAATAATTTATTTTACTTAGGAGGTTTCTGCCTTGAGTTGGTCATTTTCAGCCGTTTCCTAATATTTAATAAAGATTCTCATACACTCAAAAAGATAATTTGAAAACTTTTTTTCCGTACTAATAAATTTATAAAATTGAACTCGCCAGTATACAGCAGTATACGAGGGTTTCTCAACTTATCATATATGTGTAATTTAGGTCGTAACATTTTCTGTTAGTTGGTAGATAATCAATCCTTAAGATATTATTATAATGCATTTCAATTTGATGTCTAACATTTAAGTCGAAAATTTGTTGATGGGATCGAGAATGATTCCGTGGGAGACCAGAGCTTAAAAACCGAATCCAAGGTACAATTAAAATGAGAGTAAAGAAATAGAAAAACTTACCACAAGTGATACGTCAGTAATGACTGACAACAAACACTTATTGCACCGCATCTTCGTGGACAATGAGTGACAACGTCGCATTACTTTTGATTCGACGGCACAACGAAGAGCTTCGAGGTGAATTCGGCTCCCATTTGAAAGGACTATAGTGTTTTGCAATTGGGCTCGAAAACACTAATCACCACTACCACGAACCCACTCATTCGTCTACATTTGTTGCTACTACATGCCTGACCAACGGCGACTGGTGCTTCGTCTGGCGGAGAATTGTGTATAAGTAAATGGGTGGAAGCGGCTGTGGTTGTTATAATCAGTTAGAGCCGGAACTGTCGCAGGAAATGGTCCATACTACACACTGAATTCTTCACATGTAAATTCAATAATCTTTTCGGCTGACGGAGTCAAGGAGTGTATATGATGTTTTGCTAAATTTTACGACTGAGGAAGTCTCAAAATGGAGACGAAACGACGCATTTATGATTAAATAATGACAAATTTATATGCTGATTTTTTGGCCGTATTTTTATTTAGTGTTCTTTTTTAAAGTCATAAAACTATGTTGAAATTTTGAAACTGATAGGCTTAGCCCCTTTTATAACAAACAGTATCCTACTATCTTAATTATTGCTAAAATAATCATGACTATTTATTAATTTTGATTTTTTTAATCTTACGACTTCTCTGCATGCATAATTAACTATAATTCCTTTCGGTGTGTTCATAGTTTTTTTTCTACTTCTTGAATTATATTTTTATGTTCTCAAATCACCAACCCCCTCCCATATAAAGAAACGCGGATCCTCTTGTGTGGTGGGATGAGAGAAAAAAATCCTAATCCTTAACTTTTAGCTGCAACATTGGCTCCTTGTGAACGAATGTTTTCCGAAGCCGGGTACATCATGACGTAATAGGAGTCGACTCACTTCCCATAAATTTTCCCAATTGCTTTATGCAAATAGCAATATTAATTTTGTGAAATAGTTATAGAAACAAAGTTATAGTTTTTTATAAATTAATGACGTTTATAAATATTACATATTTGGTTCTAAAATTCTTACTCAATTTATTAATCCTCAATCTTGATAAAGGAATCGGATGGGATTTGTAGAGCCGAAGAGTCGTGTAAAGGAATTGACTCTAAACGACTCACCAAAAGTATTCATCTGCCCTTCACTCTATTAAGGCTGTGCGCGTCACGACAACGCCATTTATAAAATAATTGTACTTGCAATAGTTTTCAAATGCAAATAATTGTAGCTTACAATTTATAAATGAATATAATAATTCACGCACATTTGTTCATAAAATCTAAATTAGTTAATAGAAAATGCATTTAACACATGAGATACATTTGCATTGAAAATATTTAGTACAACGAAAATAAAACAACGTTTCGTCATCAGGTGTAACATAAACCTTCTCAGAAATAAAACTGCTGCAAAAAGGGTTCCAACTTTCATAGTTAACAACCGATCATTAAATGTAAATGTACTGTAACATGAAAAGTTACGATGAACAATGCAGGCCTGCTTACGAGTTGCAATTGTTGAGGAACTGACGCAACCCGGGCCAACAATGTGGTCTGGCGAGACGTTGGGTGGTCCGCAAACGGAAGGGGAGTCGTCATGGAGTGATGGGAGCAGCAGGTTGTGTCGGCGGGACGACGAGAGAATGACCACGCCCTGCAGATGTAATCTTTTTTTCATGCATTGATTGAAATTAAAAATATTAAAATCAATTTTTGGTGTTTTTATGAAAAATACCTGGCGCTCTAGAGGAATTAAGAAATCCTCGAATACGGAGGAACGTAGAATCGGCTACAGTACATATTTTGGACCTTATTACAGAACTTACATAGCAGGGGTAAAGTACATTACATTTAATTTCACTTATCGGCGGATGACTATGAAAGTAGGGACGAGTTATGGATGTTCCGCAGGGTGCAACATATTTAGTTCTCCTTTTTGAGGTATTAGTAGTTAGTTATATTACTCATGTCGAAGTCCGAAAAGACAGTGTTTTATATCTACTAAGGTTTTCAATGTGAACGTAACTCCTTACTTATTAAGTGTAATTTCTACAAGCATATAATATTTTTTGTATAAATTGACCAGTAACTATTATATCAAGTCAAATAACTTTTTTTCCTATTGATTCAGAATCATTCGCACTTGTGAGCAGTAAGAATCTGTTTTCCAGTGAAAAATGATTATGAATGCAACTAGCATACTACCGGCTTAAAGCTGCAGTTCCAAAATACTTGACCCGTCTACGCAAGGCCTAATTTTCTATGACGACGCGATTGTAATTTTTACACTAGGTTCAAAAACTGATTTAGTATTTTGTTTATATTTTAATATTGTACTATCTTTAATGAACAGCTTTTATTTTGTATTTTTTTATTCCATTACCAGTAGACGTGTATTTTTTTCTCCTATACTATTCGTTGAAAGTCAAAGATCTCTGATTTATGGTAATTATCCTTAATATTCATTTTCAAATTGACTATCCTTAATTTCATTCTTATTATCATCACATTTCAATTTAGGTCACACGGCGAGTGAGGTTGGTGCCACTGAAGAAGAGAACATGTACCACGTGCGTTTATTCCAGAAGTTCCACGTACATTTCCGGAAGTGGAACGATATAGCCTATAACTTCCTCGTTGGGATGGACGGTAACGTGTATGAAGGTCGGGGATGGGACGCCGTTGGGTCTCACACTTTCGGCTACAACCGCTTGGCCCTGGGTGTCTCGTTCATCGGCTGCTTCATGCGCTCTCTGCCCACCGACAAGGCTTTCGATGCGTGCCACAATCTGCTCCAGGAGGCCGTGGACCGCGGACATCTAGCTCCTGACTACAAGCTCCTGGCTCACTGTCAACTGTCGCCCATGGAGAGCCCCGGGAAAGCTCTGTACGAAGTTCTTCGCTCTTGGCCGCACTGGTCGCCCAATCCTTGAAGCGCACTAAACCCAATTATATCTATTGAGTTACTAAGAGGGCGAGTGTGTCTGTATATAGGGAGATGAGAAGCTAGCACAGTGAGAATTAAGACAAGTGAGATAGTTTTGATCTGTTCCAGTTCACAACATAAGCGTCGTGCCTACTTCGTTCAACACTTTTGTGGTGCATCTGCATATACAGGGTGTTAACAAAGTGTCGAATATTTTAGGGGTGGTCATAACTATCTAAACGTCCAATAAATGTGGGCCCAGAAACGCATACATTCTGAGATCAATAATATTGTTTATAATGGCTGAAGACGTTTGGTTGCATTTCTTAAGAACACAAACATCCCACATGGCCAAGAGTGAAAGACTGCGGTCAGTCTACACACCTCAGATGGAGGAATATGTTCTACATTTACTGGACGAAAGACCTGAAAACAGTGTGCGACGATTGGCAGCAACAGAAAGCGTGAGTTATGCTCTTCCCTTAGTGCTACTACATCAACAATTGCTGTATCCTTACCACTTTCATTGCGTCCAGGTACTTAGGCAAGAAAGCCACCGTAGCAGATTGCAGTTCTGTCAGTGGCTCTGCAGATCCACTCTTTTCGCCGAAGATTTTATTTACAAACGAGGCAGGGTTCACAAGAGATGGCGTTGAGTACTTTCGTAAGCAGTATGCGTGGGATAATGAAAATCGACATGGTCTTACAGAAACAGGGAATCCACGTCGTTTCTCCAATAATGTATGTCAGGCGTTCTTGGTGATGCCACAAAGATTAAAAGGGGCTCATTATCATTAATTTCTGAATTATACTGTCACTGAGTTAGTGAGTATGGATAATTTCTTGATATGTATGGTGTCATGAATTTAAACTTAAAACTAATTTGTACTTGATGCTTATATTTCAAACAATAAAAAAAATCAATTATAACACACAAAAAGGTTTTAAAATTTAAAAAACAAAATTTAGGTCTTTATAGGACCTTTCATTGTGAACAAAAAATTTCTGCTGAATGAAATTTTAAATAAATGTTATTTGCAATTGTACTTCGCTGCTTCACAGTGAACTATGAAACCAAGTCTTCAGGCAATGCAGGATGAAAGGCTGTGTATATTTAAATAAATAAAATATAATTACCACTGAACAAATTTCGTCTCGTACTCTGCAGATAATTCGGCGAGTCAAAGTTCCCCAATCCAGATTTTGAACCTTGGATGATACTGGCCAAAGAGAATCGAACCCTTGTTCCAAAAATCTCAATAGCCTCGTTAGCGATTTCCCCCACGGGATGACACGGATAATTGCAAGTTCACAAATCATGTTCTTCTTGGCAACAGTATTCCGTGTAAAATTTAGCGTTGATGTTAATATCTTGGAAATAGATATTTGTTTTGCCAGATGCTTATACCGCACGAGTGCCTTCTCGACCGTCGATAATCCTCTTAGGATGCGGCTGTTGGCTATATTTTTTCGTGACATAGTTCCGTACAGTGCCCAGGCCAGCCCCGACGTGATAACATTAATCGTAAAAAATTGTTAAACAAAATAAAATAACAATATAAAATAGCCCCAATTAATTAATTTCACCCATTTACACTTCAAAAGGCTACGTGTAAATTATTAAAATTTTAGGTCCTTCCAATAGAATAGAAAGTTTAGCCCTGGAACGCAGTGACAGCGTACATAGAAAGGATCATCAAACTGGAGAAGCGTGATGGTGACGAGCTAGACCGGCAAAATTTCGACTGAAGAGGAGAACAACGACGAAAAGCAGTGGGGCAAATAAGAATCAACTGCGCCATGAAGGAATGCTAACGAGGTCGAGGATCGATATCAAGTCGATTGGAAACGGTTCCGAGAGGAAAAACGCTCGAACAGGTATCGCATTTCCAATATTTAGGATGTGAAATGATATTTTAAGAGGATAAAGATATCACAAATAAATGATAAAATTTTCAGAGGATATGTGGGACAATAAGACTAACGTTAAAGGTAAAACAAGAAAAGAAACCCAAATTCAATTTTATAAGGTGATGGCAGCCCTTTACAATGTTGTATGGGTAACAAAGCAAACAGAGCTCAAACATATAAAGACAGCTGAAAATAAATTTCTTAGATCAGTGAAGGGATGAACAAGAGTGATAAATTAAGGATTCCTTCATAAGAGAGGAACTACATGTTCAGGTGGACACAGGTAAGTTAACAGAGTACAAAAATAGGTGGGAAGTAGTTTTGCGAATGCCTAGAGACAGGTTTCCAAAACAGGCATTGGAATATAAGCAGGAGTGTTGGAAGATCAAGGTTGAGAAGGTGAGGTGAATCCGGAACATGCTAAAAGCCTTATCCTGGAAAGCTGAAGAAGAAGACAAGAATGGGATAACCAACAGAACCTAGAAGTTTCTCGTATTAATACGAAAAAAAAGTTGTATGAATAGATCGAATTAGACTTACTTTTATTTAAAATAATAACGTTTAGTTCAATAAATCACTATACTGTACTGAGGTATTAAGGAACAGTGAAAGCATAGTTTGATTTATTACGGTAATAGCAGGATTTAGTTTGTATTTCGCAAACGTTATCACACTTGCCCATCACTTATGGGTTATTATTCGTTTAATGTGATATTTATGTCAAAGGAGATAACTCATAATCTGTTACTAAAGACTTACCGGGTCAAGGACGGAACCCGAATGCCAACTATACACATAAACCCTTGGCGTTTCTCACGAACCACCCAGTACGCCGCAGCTCCTAACAAGCATCCTTCCGTTCCCATCGCACACCCCCTTGCAATTCATCCAACCATTCCTCCCACCCCAATCAATAAAGCCCACCACCACCAAACCCGCGCTGCCTAACCCCCCACTGTGACCATACATAATTAATACAAAATAAGACAATATCATACTACCAAGTACGACGCCTATCCAAGTCCCAAAACAAACTCTCCATAAAAAAAGTTCCCCCAAAACACCTCACATGATAACGCACCCTACATTCCTATCCTATCCAACCCTTACACTCATGTAAAAACAGACACAGGCATGCTCTACAACCACCCATCCAAACCCTCCACCCAAAACACCAATTTCCCCCCGCACATCCAACCCCACCAAATACACACAAAACCAGTCTTACCCCGGAAGCCAACACCCCACATCCGTCCTTCGCCAAACAACAACAACAAAATTACCCACACACAACGCAAATATCACCTCCCAGTACCGAGGCACCCAGGTCCCTCGAGATCCACCTCCCACCCTCCCCCCGTAACTATCCCCAAACCCCTTCATGGTTTGGTGTCTGGCTCTTCCACCCCTCTTGGGAGATCACCACAATCCATCCCCCCAACCTGGCAGATTAACCCCAAACGCAGAAACAACCGAGCAACCAAGAACCCAACTTCCTCACTCACCTTGCCACCCACAATTAAACTAAAAAATTGACCATGCCATTCTTGAGAAAGCCATTGTTCAATCACCAGAACAATGTCAACCATATTAAATAAAAGCTATTTCATTTGACCTCTCATGATATTTTTAGAGCACTTTTACAATTTTTTATTTACTCTTTTACATAATTTGTGTTAATAGAGCTTTTATTTGTAGACTAGCTGAGCCTGCGACAACGTTTGCGCGGGACTTGGACAAATTACAAGCGATGCTCTCTTCCTTGATCAGATTAATTGTCCCGTTTGCTCATTTCTTTCTTTCAACACACATGAATTGATGAGAGAGGTTTATTTTTTCTCCTAGGCATGACAAAATACGTATTTGGATTTCTGTACGTATGAATTCCCAATTTCCAAACGTAATAGGCATAATATGAAATCCAACAAACTTTTCTGACTTTAAAATTAACAATAAATAAAAAGACGGTCAAAAAGTCAGCATTTAATAAATATTAAATCATTATAAATAGTGATATATTTAATGCTGCCTTTTAGACCGTCTTTTTATTTATTGATAATATGAAATCTACAGTAGAGAAATCAAACCCCAGACTATAAAATCTTTATACGAAGCGGCGCCAAAACAGGCTAAAAGAAACACAGCTGTTAGTCCCTGAGAATTTTCTATTCCAGCCGGCTTTGGTGCAGCATGTCGGTCATTATACCCGCTATATTGCTGTAATAGGCTTTTAACAAACATTTATAATCATATCTTCTGAACCCAGCAAGATATTGAGTTGGAATATACACTAAAGTTTAAGCTAAATTTTCTGTTCTAATCCCTAACATTTTCATCGAAATCTGTTCAACCGTTTCGGAGCCTATTCGAGACAAAACTTCAGACAGATATTTTTTTTAAACGTTCAATTATGATTAGACGTCGTAGAAATAGCTGTTTACACTTAAATTTTGCATTTATTTTAAAATCACAGACAGACATTTCAATTTAATTAAGAAAATTGTGTATTAGTTTTTTCAATGTATAATTCCAGTGAACGAACTGGTGTTACCACGGAGACCCGATCATTCGCTGATATTTGTGACAATCAATTAATTTACGTTTTTTTTGCTTTATATATTTTCATAACCTTAAATGTAACCAATATTTGACTATAACACATCTTAAAAATATACACTGTAAGAAAATGAAGAGGGTAAAACAATAGTGTGTATTTACTGTCCTTTAGTTAATTTTGTCCTTAAACCGTTAATAAATTGCTGTCTTACTTTATTCTTTTTTCCAAAAAGGTTTATACATAAAATTAATTAGAAAGAAAAGACGCAAAATTATTCATTGAAGCAGATGCCTGGGGCAAAAAAGGCAAGGAAAAGTGTCCAAATGCTTTGGGTTTTCATCAGAAAAGCAGGATGAAGCTTTTCAGGCAATTAAGGCTGGAACAATTTAATTAGATGAAACTTCCAGTATCTATGGTGCTCCAAAGAGTACTTAATTCAACAAAGTACCAATGGAAATGTTCTAAAAATGATATGATTCTTACAGATAATAATTATAAGCTAAATGATATCTGAGAAAATACTACCAGTCCAAATTCAACTTGAAAAGAGAATCTGGACATGATAAAAATTTAGAACTAGAATAAACTAATAATATTTAAGTTAAAATTGTGGTAAATCAAATAAACCATCCAGAAGCTGGGATAAAGCAACATGCAGAATAAAACTGCTGGAAATAAAAACATTTAATCACCCCGAAAGCTTCAGTGATGCTGGAGTGATAAACAATAAGAAGGAGAAACCAAGATTAATATTTTAAGTTCAATTAAGTTTACTATTATCACGTTTGCAGACATTATTGTGACTTTTCAAAATGTACTCAATCTGATAACTTAGGAGAGAATGTCATTAATAGACAAGTATGTAATATCATTTCTTATATGATTTCATGTCACAAAGGTCATGTACAGTAGTAAAACTGTCTGTTTTTGTATCTATATACAAACAATTTCACCGAATCCTCAACGTCTCGACAGAGTGCACCTTATAGGATTATCGTGAAGTTCCAAAGTTAGGGTTTGGAAGGTGCATAATTATTAAAAGTTAATCCTATGAATAAAATATAGAATTTAAAACAAGTAGTCGTAATACAGACTATAAATTAGTGCTATAATAAATAAAGTCCACCCAACGTTACTGCTAGCCTTGAAGCGTTCGTCAGGTGACGAAAATACGTGAGAGTCGCAGGAAAGACACACTGCAAAAACCAAGGGACCAACTCAAAAGGAACTTTAAACATAAATATATTGCAAAAGCAGAGTTCACCAAAATATCACTTGATGGAATTTAATTTGTACTAAATCTAATCCTAAACTCCACGTGTTTCAAGTTGAATCAAGTTCACTATTGTCACGTCAAAGGTTCTTCCACGGGAAGGTCCCTCAGCCCTTTCTTTACTGACGTTGAGAAATTGAGAGAATTCTTGCCTTTTTTTATACTTCCAGTACAATCTCTATAACATTTTAGATATGTAGATGACATGTTTTGTATAGCTTAATTCTCACAAATTAACCTTTTAGTCAATACTTTCAATAATTATCATCTCAATTTACTTATAAACATGAATCAAAGCGTTATCTTAATTGTCTTGATGCCACTGTTTCTATTCACAATACTTTCATTTGCACAAATTGGTTTAGAGAACCTACATACTCATGACGTGTACACAACACCCTTCTAACCAAAATGAAGCTATTTTACAATCTTGTACCTTTTAACTCAACGTTCCACTAAAACAACATAAATATTGTCCGTAATATTGTTGTTATTTAATTCCCCTAAAATTTTATTTAATAAAGACATAAACATTATACTGAACAAAATCCAATACCCCACTACTACTGACCCCAAAACAACAAATTCCACATTTCTTATTATCCCTCATTTTAAATTTTTACATTACAAGTTTGTCCACGTTTTTAATGATTAGCAAATACGCGTCACTAAAACACTTTCATCATTGATAAAATACCACAAGGATCCATTTTACAGCTACGGGAAACATTGTGTAGTTACAAAATCTATTGATGTGTTTGGAATTATTTCTACATTAAGCAAAAGACTTTTTCTTCTTTCATGGAAAGACAATCCTAAGAAATATTACATTATTCCTAAAAAAATTATACAGCCCCATTTGAATATTTTTCTGCTAGTGTACAAAAAAGAAAATAATAATTGTCATCCTAGAGTAGCAATTTTTATTTGTTTTTGTTGTTTTTTAAAATTAAGATAAATAGGCACCTTTCGTTTCATTTAGATTAGACAAGATATTCTGCATCAACCTCGGCTCCAACACAGTTCTACATTCTCCAACGTTGGAGACTGTTTGCGAAGAAGATGAGTACTTACCGGATTTAGTCAAAAGAAGGGGAACAGAAATTCCTGCCGAGATAGACCTCGAATCGGCAAAGACTCGACATAAACAGTGTTGTAAGTAATAATCTTACTTGATACAGAGGCAAACCAATTAAATTAAACTTGTAGGTACGTAGAAGATGGAAATACGTTTCGTTCGCTTAAATTTTCGGGCTACCTTGCTCTACCTTCCACATCTCCCTTTGTCATTTTCCTTCCTATGCTATTTAAGGGGAGCTGCCTGTTTCAGGAACACCCTCATGTAGCCTGTTAACCCAAAAATATCGTGGATTCTAGAAAAGGTATGCCAGTGGGAGTTTTCTCTCGCAGGCATTTCTCCCTCAGACTGACTGTCGGGATGCCTCGAACTCACTGTTTTTTTTCTTCAAAATTTTCACAGGCCGAGGCACATTCACCTATTTTAGGAGGTGTATGTACTGGGGTTGAAGACCATGAGCATACGGTAAGAGTTGTCCGCTGATCCCATTGGAACAGTCGGCTAACTGCCTCCTAAAACTTGTGGAGATATTCGGAAGGGCGTGAGAATAGTACCCAATGCCCGACCAACGTGATGCAGGTTTTCTTGGGTTTTCCCAGCATCTCTTTAGGTGAATCACCGGGTAGGATACTTAAACTATAGCCCGGGGCCCTAGTCAACCCTTGGATACTTTTCTCAACCTTCCACATCCCTCTTTTCAATTTCCTTCCTATGTTATTAAAGGGGAGTTGCCTGTTAAACAAAAAACGTGGATTCAATTCAATATTAACTTGCCCATTCTTCCAGCTATTTACCTTGTTCGTTAAAATTTCAGAACTCTTATTCGTTCCACTATATCTTTAACTTTGGCCCTGCTTTACAAAGCCATTTTTTGTCAGCTTGGATAGTTCAATTATCATGATGATACTTATAAATTGTGTACAGTCGTCCACGTTAGTTGCACTAGTCATTGCGACGAACACTATAATGAATAATTGTATCAAATCATTTACTTTTAACGTAAAACAAAGAACTATTAAATAATACAAATTTTGGTTTACACTTTTAAAAATTACATAAGTATCACGCAGGCTTTCCTTTCAGGGTTAAACACAGAGGGAAGGTATAATAGCAAAATTTAGTTTAATCGAGCAAATTTTAAAAACTAAAGCCTTATCTGATAAACATAATGTAGCTATCCACCTCCTCGCAAACTTTGTCTCCTCAAAATCACTTTCCCGAAATTCAAAATCAGTTTCCCTAACAGCAATCACTTCACTCTTTTTTTGTATTTACCAGCCACTCATACTGTTTGGCTTCTCCTTTCGTCGTATTAAACTCTGTAAAGACAACTTTCACCTTTTTTCTTAATTTTCCGAGCGCTGAAAATGACAACTGAATAAAATCACTGAAACCACTCCATTTAGGAAGGACTACACCATCCATCTCCCTGAATAACCCCGTCTGAAGGTCGTATGAAGGCGCGACCAATCATTTAAATTTAACTCATTTATTTTATCAAAATTTTAACTAGCTGCAGTGCACATTAGTGACATCTTCGCATTTTTAATTAAATGGTGTATTTGATAACAAAGAACTTTACCTAATTTGCTCCGTCCTGAACTTTTTACCTCTATTGCCTTCTGATAAAAGGGTGGCTGTTCCTGGAGCACTTAATGACTTATATTTTCTGCTTTATTTATCATGCCGCCTTTGTTATTTCAAATCAATATTAATCCTTGCTAACTTACCATAATTAGTTCCTTATAAATTTTATAAGCTCGAGTTCTAATCTTACGAGGTGAAACTATTTTTTGCCGATTTTAGTATTCCCCTCCTTACTAGTTAATTTAAATAAACTGGTGATGTGAAAATTAAAATGCTGTCGACTCAAAAATTTTCTTCGGAACAAAGAACGAATGGCAGGGATGAAGATTCGGATTAGTACGACATATGTCATGATAATTTATTAATAATATTATTTTGTTCATTTATTTTCGGATTTATTCAAAGCAGGAATGAAACGAGTAATTTTGTATTGAATTCTTTCTTGCGCATTGGGCGTTTCATTTATTTATTAAATATTAATTCTACTTTAATTTAATTGAAGTACTCATTGGTACAGCACTATTCCTATGAATATTTTATTATTTCCATTGCGACAATTGTTCCTTGATACAATGTTCATGTACTATGCTATAGTAGGAAACTATATGTTTACTCATTCCGCATGCAACGCGGCAATGTCGGACTTGTTTCCCCACCAGTGATCTGTGCCATCGGCCTTCGATCGAGAAGCCAACTGATAAACAGCCAACAAATGGCACGATACTTCAGCACGGTGGAAATTGCACAGGTCGAACATCCAACCTACCTCGCCAAAGCCTCAGGTTTATCCTAGTTCTTTCACACACGAGTTTTTGGACTGACGCAGGGCCGTTTGGACGGTTGGCTGGATCGCGTGTGGCCATTTTTATGGAGAGGAAGGTAGTTGTGAAAAAACATAATTTTGGTAGGATGCATTTGTAGTTAAGCATGGGAATATGATATAATATGAGCGGGGAGTATAGAACCAACTGTTTAACTTGAGGAGACTGAGTTTTGGGAGTATCTGGAAATAGACGTAGCAGAGAAGTCTCAGGTGCAAAATATGCAGACTAATCGTAAAACATAACCAAAACAAATATGCCTGCTGTATGCTGTTGGCTCTTTACAGCAGATGTTGCCAGTGTACTGCTTGAGAAACGAATGCATGTATATCTCAGTTCCAGTGGATCGCCGACGGCGGATTTTTATTCTATTCGTCGTAGGAAGCTTGCTGATAGCCGCCTGCGTTGCCTTCGTGTACATGGCTTTACAAAAATTAGGAATCAACGATGATTTGATCGAAGTGGAACCCTATAAAAAAGGTAGAGTATAAATCACTTTGATTAATTTCATTTATACGTGCTTTAGGGAAACTCACTCAAATAAACATACACTTCCACTTCTTTTTTCCTAAATGTAAACGTGTATTACGTTTGAAAATTGGTCGTAAAGACCTACCATTAATTTTTCTTCATTATATCTAAAAGGGTACCATTCTTAATAATTTAGTCCAGCGACGTTGTTAATATTATTTCCTGGTGCTCTGTAACTACACTTCTATCTCCTATACGCTGGTTTTTTATTTATAGTTTCTTTCTGAAGATTTTCTACAACATTTAAATCTTGCATTATCTTCTTTGTAGTTCCTTAATTTTTTGGTGTTTCTGCAGTTTTTGACCATCGATAAATATATAGCACTTTATATTTCTCAACAGAAAGTTTTTGTTGCATACAAGACTCAAGTTGTTGATATCCTACGACCTTTTTACTGGATGTAGAAAGCGACGCAAAATTTCCCCTCATTTCCACTCTCTTTCCACGGTAAGACAAACTATTTGAGAAGAAAATATTAATATATTGGAACTAAAATTATTACATGCAAAATATGTAAATCTTTAATTTATTAATTCCATTTCCTTATTTATTTATTATGAAACTAATAATTTTCAGCGATTATTTTTATAGTAGGAAAATACACCCATTTTCAGGTTATTAGAAACATTATCTGACAAATAAAACAATTGAATGTAATAACTCTATTAAAATTATATTTTGTTCACATTGTTGCACATTGAAACCCAGCTGATAAAACGAAACCAAATCTCTTTTCGGAAATTTGTCCACCTGTACCAATTATTGTATATTAGTCAGATCTGTTATAAGAATATTGTAAGATCTTATTAGCTTATTATATAGATAGGTAAAATTATATTTATAATTCACTACAAAATTCTATTGTTTTGATATAATTATTATTCATTTCTTTTTCATAGGTCCAGGAGCTTTATAAGACTGCTCTCTACTCCATTGACTGGAAAGGAGACTAGATTT
Organism: Eucriotettix oculatus; assembly: GCA_034510155.1. NCBI lineage: Eukaryota > Metazoa > Arthropoda > Insecta > Orthoptera > Tetrigidae > Eucriotettix > Eucriotettix oculatus. The sequence continues at coordinate 82,788,292 of CM067376.1, forward strand.
TGTTAACGTATTATTCTACCGTGGTCTACTATACAAGCGCTGGCGCTTTGTGTGTAGATTTATGAAAATTGTTTATTGTTTTCTTAGTAAAACTGAGAAAAGGCATTTATGTATATCAGAAAGTGTTTAATTTTTATGGCCATCAAATAGCTATGAATATTCCATTCAATAAATATAGTTTACTTTATTTAAATTATAATATTGTTTTATATTCCTAAAATAAATCACACCGACTTAAATCCTTTTCAAAATTATGTGTAATGAAAAAGAAGGAATATTAATAAACAATAGTAAAATATAAATAGTATCAAAAATTTAGCAATTCTATAATTCAATGACTTACTCATAAAAATAAGACACATTGAACGGTGAAACAACTACCTGAATGATTTTAGGCCGTTTCCTAATCGTTACCGAGTCTTGCGATAGTTACAAAAAATTATGTAATTAACAACTGGTTAAACTTGCATTTGGATGATACACTCAGTGTTTAGTGTAGGCGGAACTCGCGGATCTCCCTTATTGATGAACTGTCACCAAGTTACGACATCCGCACAAGTGGTCGTCATAGCTGAAGTGGATGCTCATGTAGTCGTTCTTTTGGCAGCGATTCTCTAAAAGCAACTTTTCTCGAACGTTTCCTCATAACATACGAGATATAACTGTTCCCCAGCCTCCTCCCCACTGTCCAGCTATTATCTGAAACCTTATTTTCCTTCTCAAGCTTCACCAAATAAGAAGCCCATTCAATACTATCTTCCAGGGCATGATCCAACCTATTTGCTTCTCACGTCCCCACTAATCTAACAAATTGTCGCTTCTGGAACGTTCTGGTCACTCACTGTTCCCATGTCCTTGTGTGAACCCAATGTACACCTTGTAAAATATTCTTAATAAACTTTACTTAAAGGTACGAAGTTTCAATCTCACAACACGTGAAACCGTTCGTGGCTCTAGAGCTGCGGGTTGCCACCCATTGTTTATAACGTTTAGAAAAACAATTATCGATTGTTGCAGTGAGTTTTAAGAAAAGGAAGTGATGCAAATAGCATTCATAGTTCAATAGTGTTTTGAATTTAAAGTTTATGAAAATTTTTTAAAAATATTTGTTGAATATTCGATGGTACAGAAAAGAAAAAAATATGTTTGGAACAATAACAAAATACATTCGGCATTAGGGTGCAAAGATCAATTAGAAATTTGGTCAAAAGACCGACAAACCAATAGAATAAACCTACTAAATAGTAAATTGTAAAGATTTTCAAATGGAATGCCTTGGCTAATGTTAGATTAAATTGTCAGCTATACGTTACTTTCTTTTGTTTTAATTGGTCACTTAACCATTCAATAAATGACGGAAACGTTTCTCAGCTCATTCACCATGAGTTCTTAATGGATGATAACTTGGCTTCGTCTAAGTATGCCAATATCTAGTTTACTTTGTGTTATCAGACGCTATTTTCCGTAATGTGGAAACAGATTCTCGAACAGGAACCACAGGCGAGGGTTTTTCCGTCAAAGCATCCGCTGAAAACGATGATGAAACATCTGACTGGCGAATCTCTTCCACATAAGCCATGGACGATCTTGGTCGAAATTATAGCTCAAAGTGACTCTCATTAACTCATTTTTCTGATTTTGTGAGATAATTCTTGTATATGGGGTCACCAGTTTTGCAGTGAGTGGTGCAAGATATGAAAAATACCTTGCCTGATAGAATTCATGCATTTAATTCCAATAAAATAATATATGATGCTAACTAATATTAATAAATAAATATAATGTCTAAACGGTCAGAAAATATTTCATTACTGACAATGTAATTAAAATAGAAAAATATTATAATACTTCTTTTCGTCCACTTTGCCTGGTGAACAATAGTTGAAAAAATAGAGGTGTATGATTAATATCATTCAAAATCTCAATGATGTTGAATATTCTGAACGAATCATGTTCTGATAAAACTTACAATTATATAAAACAAATTCAAAATTACAATTTATTGTATACACTTCTAGGATTTTCAATTATTGGTTTGTAGCAGATACTTTCCGAGCTCGTTACGTTATTGTTTATGTCAAGAGGGAGAGAATGTTTTCTTAGGACGGTAAAGATATGTCGGAGTCGCACCATGCTGAGAGCTAGATCTTCGACTATCGCTCCTTGCGAAGCGTAGTTCACCGAGATTCGTCCAAATGAGATTTTCGCACCCGAATATGTGTGTGTATGGGTACAACAGTATGTCATGAATATTGAGCACTTATATGCAACAAGAAAGATAATAATGAAAGTGATGGTTGATACGTGCTTATTTTATTATTGCATTAATTTTATCGTACACTATTAATTACATACTGAAGCACGTCGATGATTCTAATGATCGCTGCGTTGATTTTCAACGCAGCTCTGATACTATTTCAAATAAATCCACATGAACGAAAAGACTTAATGAAATTTAATGCATCATAGGCAAGACTATTAATAATCACTGAAATATTATGGACAGTTTTTGATAGAAGAGAGAGATAGAGCGCAGGGCAGAGAATTTGATTCACATTGTTCCTCACGCCATACTACGGGGAAGAGTCGAAATGCTGTCATTCTTGAGGGAACTGCAGCAAAGAATAGGAGCGATGTGTAGTCGGCTCTGCGAAATGGTTGAGAGGAGCGTAGTTCTATTATCCAGTGCGACTCGTGGTAGGAGCTTTAGAAAGTGTCATTCCCTCCGTAGTTCAGAGCGAGCGGGAAACCGCTTCACGGAAGGAGCCGTTCGTTTTAAACGACTCCCTCCCGAGCAACCAATCGAAATAGGGCGGGGCACTCGTAGTGTGTGAGGGAATGCAGGCTGAGTTGACCCTTATGAGCCGTCGAAACTAAAACATGTTCTAGGCAAAACTGAATTAAATAAAATAGCTAAATAAACAACAAAAGGAACGAAGACCCAGTCAGAGTCCGGCCTGTTTCATCAAGTGAAACGCCGCGCCGGTGAGGTAAATCAACTTTCTGGTAATAATATATTTTTATCCTCGAAATTAATACAATAGTTTCCTGTGTTACAAGTGTCAGATAACCCGAGAAACGGAATTTTCCATGCAGTAAAAGAAAATTGTTTATTTGGTCTTATGTCGAAACAGTGCAATTGTAATTATAAATAAACATTTTTATTATTTGATTCCAAAAACCGATTAAAATTATATAAAAGTATTATGATTAAATTTTAAAACGCGGGTCTGACTTCAATGCCTGTTGTAACCGAAAAGACTATTAAGGGGTTTAAGCTACTAGTAAAATATTTATTGGTATATTAGTACAATTAAATAATAATATTTAAATCTTTAGGATAACTATGCATCATATTCAGATTGTTATTATCATATTATGCATTTACTTATTTGTCTGTAGATTACTTGTTTAAATTTACAATTATATACAGATTTACTTATATATTCATAAATGATTGACATTTATCCATTTTTAAGATCACGAAATTAGAACTTACAGTGGAATATAAACCAGAAGACGGACATCATCCGCACTTAAAAATATCGTTTCCAATAAGTCACTTAGTGCAAAATAAAATAAATAAATATCAAAACCGGTTTTCAAGACTCTTGTAAGATACTCAAATGACAAAACGCAATTAAGATCCTCTCAGATCAACTTAATAGTGGCTAAGTTGAATTTCAGCCAAGTTGTGCATATTCATCTGAAATAAAAAGGAATTGATCTGAGAGGACTTTACTTCTGGTTTGTCATTTGATAATTGAATATTTTAATTTATATATATATATATATATATATATATATATATATTGTAGAAGATCCGGCGTACCTCCGTATTCGAGGATTTAATTGCTTTTTGGGCGCCAGGTATTTTTTAATAAAAATACCAAAAAAGTGGATTTTAATAGCTTTAATCCATTTCAGAACATGAGAAAAATTATCACTACAGGGCGTGGTCTTTCTCCGTCCGCAACTGCCGACACATCCTTCTCCTTTCACTACCCCATGACGACTGCTCGAGTCTCGCCAGACTCCATTGTTGGCCCGAGTTGCGACAATTGCAACTCGCAAGCTGGCCCGCATTGTTGCGTGTAACTTTTCATGTTATATATATATATATATTATCGTTATTGACATTGGATTATTTGAAGTGTAAATCGAATTGTAAATCGTAATTTTTAGCATTGATTTCCTAAAATTCACACTTATAGTACCCGTAAGTAAATTTCTCTTTTTGCGAAAGCCTTCCTTGCTTGTTGTGCATCCACATCATCCACATCCGTGCCGGAAAGGGGTTGAAATGTACGCAGGAAACATCGGAAGAAACACTATGAGCGTAATTGACCCAGAAAAATAATTACTGGACGCAAATATCGGCAGTATCTTCATGTTTTAAAATATTCATCCGCTTTCCTAGGAGTGGAAGTGGTGTCTTAACTCCACAATACTTTATTTATAGTCGTAAGTAACTTGAGTACAAAATTTGGTCCAAATTTATTTACACTTTTTAACTTATATAAGGATCAATCGCATATCCACACAAAAATCCAATTACATGTTAAAGAAAACTTATGCTTACTTTTTCATGGAATATTCAAGTTAAAATAGAGTCACAAAACTACAGTATCGGAAACTCTGCAAGTTAAGCTCTTGCATATTTCGTGGTAATTATACATATCATTCGATTTTTATTTTTTCAACCTTGGGTCGTATTACGCATTTTAGAATCAAGTACACAGTTTAAGGTAAAATATGGTGAGACAACGACTAGAACAATTTGGATGCAAATAACGCGGTAAATCGGAGATACTAGAAATATTTATGTTCCTTTCACAATATATAAAATTGTAATACTTGTAAAGTTCAGTTATTTATTAAAAAATAATTAACAGTTTCAATTTCCTACCCTAGTCGGATGAGACATAAATCATTACAAAAGAAACTACGATAAGAGGTTGTGAGTAAATCGAATATATTATTTATTTTATTTAAACTTTCAAAATTTAGTTAGAAATTTAGCATTTTCTAATAATTTTTTCTAATTTTATTTCACAGTAAGATATGTTACTTATTTAATGAACAAGAAATTGTATTTCCTGGGAATTCCAAATTGATTTACCAATTTAAAATTTTATTTCATTCTTATCAAATTACACAGTGGTGTTTATTCCTGATTTATTCACCGACAGGTGGTCTTTCCCTTAGATTTCTCCCAGATAGCGGTACATGAATTAATTAAAAAGCAAACCAAAGGATTACATCCTACGGTGTATAATTAATTGAATATTGCCCTGAAACGTAGCCTGTCTTCAGCAGTTCTGCTATTCTGCGTTTCATAGCAACATGCGCTTTGTTGTAAACCCGTATCATGTAAGTAGTCTGGGTTCATTTCTCAGAATATAAAGTGGCAATTACTCTTTGTATTAATTGCTCTCATTCCCTGAATAGGTGACGTAAATTCATGTATAGAGTGAGCTTAATTTAGTAACATTTGTCAGATTTTTTGCTTCTCCTAAAAATTTAGCATTATATATTACAGTTTATTTAACGAATACAAATATTTTAAAAAAGAAAGAATGCTCTTAATCCGTGTAAAATAGAAATGTACAGAAATTAATATTAAATTACTCTTTAAATCCGTTTAAATTACTTTTACATTAAGTTGATTTCTGTATATTTAGATTTATTATTCAATCCATTAGTCCTCGTTTCAGGAAATACGATACGTTAAATATAAGATTTCAAGAAATAAATATATTTTTATATTTAAATTAAGGCGAGTAAATTTTCAAATAGGTACATTTTTCTCGGAAATACATACAGCAATTAAATTTACACAAGTTATTTGGAACCTTCTGTATGTTGAAGCAGAATCAATTATTAGTTATTGATAAAAAGATTCTAAAATTTTCCATGAAACATCTTGATAAATAAATTAGTAATTAAAATTCTAATTACAATAAATGATTCACAGACGTATCACGAGGTGTAAAATTCAGTGCTGTACCTATAACGGTTTACAAGGGAAAGGTACCAAAAATCACTATTTAACCTTGAGTAAAATAGGGCCTTCCGACTTCACTTAAAGAGAAAATGAATGGTTAGTTGAAGAAGAAACTAAAATATTTTCAGAAAACTTTGGACTACAGCCTTGATTATGTATTAATTTTCACATTATTGTTCCAATATTTACAACTATTCTTCATTATGGATTCTGAATCAACAACTGATTACTAACTCTTCTAACATAATAATATTTTAAATTAACTTGGTGTACGCCCATATTACGGAAATGAAAACATTGTGTAAGTTTATTAGTTTCTGTGTAATACAACGTTTTATAATTAATATGATAATATAATTAGTTACAATGTCTGGCCATTTGGAAATAAATAAATTCTAAAATAGCCTATAATGCAGAAAAAGGTTAGTAAAAACTTTAATAACAGTATCTCGTACACGACGTTTCCTTCCTAAATAATACTTTTATATTTAACATGTTACTGATAGAGATTTATTATTTGTTACATATATTTTACTTCATACATGACTTTATAGCAATTCGTTATTATTATTTTCTTGGCTCTGTAGCTCTTTGACCTATCGAGACGACTGCGGACTGTCATCTTCTTTGACACATTTCGAAATTGTGCTCGGCATATCGATTCTCCGTCAAACATAACTTCGTTTTCCCTTTCGCGATGACGAACAAAGGCATCCATATCCCGGCCAGGACTCTAACCCGGAACCCCTGTTATATGAGACAACAATGATAACCACTACAGGGCAGGAAGTCAGCAGAAAAATATACTGCACAATTTGCGAATGAAATGCATTCCACTATTGTCAAACAAAATTCTACAATCCTAATGCCTATCAACCAAATAAATACTTAAAGTCAATAATAACGATAATCCATACCCACTCATTATATTACAGTTGTCACGTGTTCACCTGAGATTATAGGTTCCCAGGGAGCCGAGAACAAGAAAAGTAGAGGTCCTTTGCCAGTATTTCGGTGAGCAGAGTCTGGCCTTGACTTTGCTATCGTAGCTGGTTTGGAACGTGAAAGTAGTGATTAGGTCAGTTTTGGTAGTGTGAGTGAGTTCGCCTGAGTCTTATCAGGTAAGAAACGGAAAGTCGCAGTATTTACCAGTTAAACACACAAATGCAGTTTAGATATGTATATTATCACAGCCATTAATGTACACTGTAAGAAAGTAGGAAAGGAAGACGGCTAAATGAAACCGGGAAACCGACGTAACCTGCTGGTAAATTGTACGTAAACGACTCAGTGAAAAGCTGGAGTGCGAGGCTTTTTAAAACGTGAGCGAGACGTCAATGCTCCGAGAATTCTGGGGCAGCTGACATATACGAATTCTGTCGTCTTTTCTACGTCACTACCGGGTTGAATGGCCTAAATTGCAGACGTCTTAAAGAATGCGTCAAATCATTCATGCGATAACGACGATTCGTTACACAGTAATGAATCTTTATTTTACATAAATCTAGACTGTTTTTCGACTTTGAGGTAAAAATATTAGTGTCACTAAAATGAGTTAAACGAAGATGAATTAATATTTATGCTTATCAGACAGTTCTCAATAAAACTCTTTTAATATCAAACTCCTAAATATCCGCCACATACAGTAATGAATCCCTTAATATGATGAAGACAATAATTACACGAATTTCACAACTGTGTTTGTAACCGAGAATGAATATGTACTGGTTGATATAATAAAAATTAATAAAGAGAATATTATTATGAACAGAATTCTTTTGTATTTTCTACCAGGATAAAACAATTTAAACACGATAGTAAAATACAATTCAAATGCAAATAAAACAGAATCGCCTCTCCCCTCCCCCACCCAATAGTGATATAAAGTTTATAATACGTTAAAAAATAATATGTATATTGGATTTTCTGTTGCAAAGCCTCTGGACTTACGCCGACCATGTACTACCTTACGGATCATGGGCTTATTTTCACCTGACACACCTTGGATGCGCGTCCTGTACACTCCATACATTTTCTGGGCTTTACTAAGCCTTGGTCTCGAGGTTATTTTCCTCCTTTTGGGGCCTACAGGAGCTTGGGACGAACTTCCTGTTGTCGCCGTTAGCATCTGCGTGGGCGTCTGCGTGTTATCTGCATTCGTGAAGGTCAGACTACTGTTATTCTAAACAGTAAATTTCATAAACTTTTTAACTTAAATTGTTATTAGCACCACTCCTACTGAAAAATAAAACCATTTTCCACAGTACAATGTGAACCAACACGTGTAAGCTTCCGTTCGTTAGAGTCAACGTCGTCACAAAAATGCCACTTTTGAACTTTAATATTATGGCACTTATTAGAGAATAGACCAGGAAATTTCGTTTCTAAGGTAAGCCTTATGCGTAGATCACGGAATAAATATCACAAAATTACAGCATAGTAACCCAAAGTTGCAAAAAGAATTTTTTTTCGTATGTTCCAGGAATCCTGCTGGGATAAATAAAGTAGGTACGGCATTAATATTTTGTATTTCGCATGTCTACATAACTGTCTACGAGTCATAAGATTTACAGCTTTGCAGATAATATACTTTTGTGTATTTGGTGCAGCAAATTTGGCCCCAAAGTGAAAGACGCCAAAAAGGAGATTTTTTAGAGGGTTAAATCGCTCTGAGGGGCACCACATATCGTTTTCTAGTTCACACCATAGGAAAGATATGGATTCTCTGTAATTGAAAATTATGTATCGTTTTTGTGAGACGAGATTGAATCTGACGAACGACAGCCTTCTACGAAAACGCACGTATTTAGGCCAGAAATATGCATATTTCGAACAGAAATCATGCAGATGTTTCAGAAAATTCATCAAAATCGGAAATGTTCGCGCGGGGATCGTTCCAAAAATTAGACCACTTGACAAGAAATGACCCTTATGTCAATCACGTAAGAGTAATTATTGTAATTAATTTATTTTACAAACGTAGTCGATTACTTTTTCTGTGCTCATAACATATACATTTTCTCCTAAATTTATGTATGATTTCAGAAAGTGATGCATTTACAAAACATTAAACGTATATTGGATAATATGGAAGGCCATCAACTGAAGGATTCAAGGATTGTATTATTGTTTCAGGTTCTAATGTTCGCCTTAAGCAGAAACACGGTTGACCACATTGCTTTACATATTCGGTCCACTGTGCTTGATTTTGGTAACGATAATAAAGAGATGAAAGCAGCTTTGCTAAATGAAGCTCAATCTAAGTCAAAGTTCATGTTCAAGAGTTATGTGGGAATCGGAGCTGTAGCATACACAGCCTTCATTTCAATGCCAGTTGTCCAGAATTTCAAGGATGCCGAACTGATTGCTGATGGGTTGAACGTGACCTACCAGCCTGGTCACAGAATATTGGGGTACAATTTCCCCCTCCAGATGTGGTACCCTTACCCGCCGAACTTTAGCCCTTACTACGAATTGATTTATGTGAAACAGTGTTACTGGCTGCTCCTCGTTTATCTAGTTAACAGCTCATTGGATGCATTCTACATCACCTTGATGATCTACATAACCGCACAGCTTAAGCTGTTAAACTATGATCTCATGAATATAACTATTTTTTCCAACAAGCTAAAGGACGAGGAGCAAGAGAATGATTCTTTTGATTCTGCTACTGCAAACAAATTAAAGTTCACTCAGAAAGAACAAACAGGAAGTGATTCTAAACATGACCATTTACACAGACGGCTTATTGATTGCATTAGATTTCATCAAAACATCATCAGGTAAGTATCTCCTACTGCCAAACGTATTTCATGTACAATATTTACCAGAAAAGGTTTTGTAATAGTGATGGCCAAAAAGAAACGATCAGATTTCAAGATATCACACTGATCTACAGAAAATATAGTGGATAAAATTTACTTACAAATTAAATTAAGTTAAACGAATGAAATTTTTCATTTGCAAGTTTCATTGGTGCGTCTTTCATCGATATGTTTACTTTCAAGTATATCGAAAATAATTTTTCATCTCAGATTAATTAAAGAAAAATACCAGTTTCAAAGACATAATTTGATAACCGTGAAAAAGAAAGAAACCGCACAAGTTAAATTATTAGAATCTGTAAATTTATGTAAAACAAAATGGACGACTTCGTAAAATACGTTAGAAGCAAATTGATAACGAAAACAGAATATTAAATTTCTCGTCGCACGTGTAGTCGAAAGACTTGACGCTACGTTGAAGACATTTAACAACACGGAAATTAATGAAAATAGTTAAGTAAATAGGAGTTCAGTTTTCCGTGTACCTCCCGTATCTGAACGACATCTAATTCTTGATACGAGCAATATAATTTATCATGACCAGAGGTCAAATTTAATAATTTTGTATACATAATAGTCTGTGAAAACTCCCTTTTGTGCCTTATAACATTAATCGTTTTAATCTAAAACTGTTTAAATGATAAGCTTTTCAGTTTTAGTATGCTTTAAGGGTATATACATTTCTGGAGAAACATACACAGTTGAGTAAAATGCATAGTTTCCGAATGAAACAAATTAGATTTGAATATGTTTCATACGAAAGGCGCATCCGGCCGTAATAAATATAATAACTAATTTTGCCATTTAAAAATGTATTCTATGATATTGTAATAAAGGAGAAGCAGTTAAGTAAATTATAAATTCAAAACCTTTATTGTGTCATCACATATTATATTTCTACTGAATAACGTTTATAAAAATTAGATTTATCAATTAAAATTTTATGTCCTCCATTTACTTTAAATATTAAGTGTATATTTATATTATTATAATTCCGGATATTTCTCAGGGGGTTCTAGATGGACTTCTTGTTAAGCATAACGCAACAATGGCAGCAAAAGTCGTATATTCACTAAGTTATTAAATTATTAAGACCATCCTTTCAAAAACTAACGATAACGAAATACTTTATACTGTTAAAGAATGTGACCATGATTGTTTGACAGTAGAAAATCATAATGGAATATAGCAAAGCGAATATATGCAGAGATCCGCAGGAAAAGTACCCGGCAACATGAAAAGTTTCCTTCTATTCGTCGAAGGAGTAACGGAACACCTAATTGGCATATTACTGAAGAACAATATAACCCAAATATTAAAAAATTAAAATAAATTGTTTTTCCTTTTTTAAAAAAAACATATAGGGCAACGTATTAGTAAAAGGTGTATATCAAATACCGTGGACATTATATATAGGGAAAACTGGCCGGTCCTTGAAAACTAGTGTTATAGAACATGAACTGTATTTACTACTACACTCTCCCCCACCTTCAAGAATTTAGGGCAATCGTAGACCTTCCCCTTATTGTCCTGTACCACAACAACTCACCTCAGTTCAGAAAGTCTTCATCCAGTCCTAGGACTAGTCTTCAATGTAGCTGGCACACGATTGGATGATATCGAATATGATTACGAGTTAACAAAAATGTATTAACTCAACTCGTACGTTCTGATAATTAACCGACCTCATCTTATGACACAATGTCATGGAGACATATCATAAAGTAGCCTTTCAAGTTACTATTAAACCTGCACGGGAAAGTTCTATCAATGGTTCGACAGGAAACAGAAATTCTAAAGAGACCAAAGATACTGGATACGATCCACGGCTCCTGTGATTTTCCTACAGCACGCCAAATTATGAGACCCAACAAAACTGCTGGACCTCGATAGTCTGTCTAGTTGTCTGTATCAAAGAGCTTCGTAACTTTCCCTATCTTTGTCAAACCATAGGTGTCCTAACTGCCCAAAAACCCATGGATACCTATAAAAAAATAAGTGTTTTGTGAATTCTGGTATTGAAGTTTTTCTTCCGTTTGGTCTCAACAAACAGAAATACAAATGATGTATTAGACTTTATATAATAAAATGGCATGAAATAACACGGATCCAACCTGTCTTTAAATCTATTAAGTCTTGATTGTGCGATTTAATCTTCGCAAAGAAACTGAAAACAGCCCACTGTCAGACTATTCATTGTTACAGGTCTAAATTTTGATGTGATGATCTATGATTTCAGTTCTGTAGAGGAACTGGAACAAATGCTTAGTCCTGCAGTCCTTGTGCAGTTTCTGGCGAGCACCGCAGTCATCTGCTGCACTGCCTTTGTCGTCACCACGGTTGGTAATTTCTTAACCGCAAGTATTAAAATCATATCACGCCTTTGTTTATTCCAAGTTCTAAATAACAACAATCATATTAAATTTTATTAACATGATTTGTGACAACCTGTGATTTATTATTAATATTCGGTTATGATTTTAAATAACAACAAATATATTTAATTTTATTAACAGGGTTCTTTAAAGTTTTAACATTCATGATTTATAAAATTTATTGAATACGTTCTTTATAATTAACCTTTATATTCAAAGCAACAAAAAATAGACTATGAAATTAATCTATCAGTAAAGCAAAAGAAATAGTATTTCGATTAGAGCATGGTAATACCACGTTGCAGAGGCATACTTTGGAATGTATAATACTGTAACGTGCTTATTTAATTTTAGTTAATTTTAGTAAAGTAAATTCATTTTATATTTGGGAGGCTGATCGCCCCAAGAAAAGGAGAAATCGCGCAAAAGGACCTTGGATTAACGGTTCTAACAAAAGCTGGACTTTAATGGAAAAGAGAAAGTTTTGGCCCGGGTAAAAAATAGGGACAGTCGGGGTGAGAACGCGGCATAACACACACCGGAGCCGGGGTGACACGTCCAAGTGGAAGTGTATATTTACGGTGTTTTCGAGGTGCAATAGCAGGGAAGGAAAGCAACGCCGGTGGAGGGTAAACGTATACGGCTCCGACCTGTTTGGCGTACGCGACGGAGAACGCCTAACGAGGAAGAAGACATTGAAAGCTGGGTCGACAAGTAGTAAGTGCTCATTTTCATCCTCCTCTAATTTGTATGTCGCAATTATGTTTCTGTCAGTCTGCCTGTGTCCCCTGAGAGAAAGAGAACCTCACAATTCCCCAAAATTTACGTTAAAATACCTTTAAAAAATAAATTAAAACTTTACAATACATAAATTGTTGTTTCCTTTGAATATGTATATAATTAAATGATAATATTTATGTCCTGTTTTCCTAACACGTGTCATAATGATTTATGAAAATTTAAATCAAATATACTCATATTAAAAATATGTAATTGTCTAACTTGTTTTAGGTTAACGACACAAAATCACTGCCTAGTTACATCAGTTACCTAGGAGTTATGTTATACGAACTATTTATCTACTGTTGGTATGGAAACGAAATCATAGTAGAGGTAAAAAAACAATTTACCACATTTCCTTTTTATGATATACTGGGTTTTAAAACAGGGGAGGTTTAGAAAATGATCCTGAGAGATTACTTTAAGGAGTATTTCAATCAAATATAAGAGTGTAATTAATATTTAATGCATTCACAGGCATTCAATTTTATTGGGTACTAATGTTTAAAAGTTTAGATTTTTATAAATTTGGCTTCCTGTTTTAAACAAAATTTCAAATTTGTAAGTTTTGTTATTATTTACTAATGTTATTAAGATTCTGAAATTTTAATAATTTTTAATGCTAAATGTTTGGTACAATTTTCATAGTAGCATTACCTTATGAAGTGACGAAATGTAGGTAACTAAATAAAAACTTAGTATCTGGTCGTACATTTATTCCATTTAATTATTGTGATAAACAAACGTTAATTGATTTACTATTAATAAATAATATGCCGGGTAAACACTTGAAAACCTGGATCAGGTAGGTCGGGCTATTGGGTACTTATCTCACGCCCCTCCGAATGACGGAAAAAGAGTTCGCTGTGGGGTCGCAGAATTAACTTCTACATGCCTCTACGATTTTAGGAGACTGCTGATACTGTATGTTTTATAACGTAAATTAATCCATTGTTCAATTTTTGTGTATTTAGAGCGAGAGATTACAATTGTCAGCCTACAGTTGTGGCTGGCCTGATGCATCAAAATCCTTCAAGAATTCAGTGCGTTTGTTGATGCTCCATTCGCAAAAACCTTTGAAACTAACTGCTGGAAAATTCTATGGCATATCACGAGAAACATTTTTACTGGTCAGTGTTACTCAAAGTAATCTAATAAACATAATTTAGTTATAACTCGACAATAACTTTAATGTACGGATGAGAGTTCAATATGAGGATTAATAGAGGGAAAAACCAAGGTAATGGAGTGTAGCATGGGAAACACTGAAATAACAAAGAGTATTAGATTGGGAAGGGATATTTTGACGGAAGTTAAGGAATTCTGCTTCTTGGGAAGCGTAATAACTAGGCATGGTAGAAGTATAGTAGACATAAAGAGTAGGATAACACAGGCAAGGAAGGCTTTCGCGAAAAAGAGGGATTTACTTACTGGTAACATAAGTGTGAATATTAGGAAATCGTTGCTAAAAATGTTTTTATGGAGTGTGGCGTTATATGGGTGCGAAACGTGGACGATAGGAGTTGAAAAGAATAGAAGCCTTTGAAATGTGGTGCTATAGGCGAATGCAGAAAATCAGATGGGTGGATATAATCACAAACGAAGAAGTTCTAAACAGAATAGGGGAAAAGCGAACAATATGGATGACGTTGACCAAGAGAAGTGATAGACTAATAGGCCACGTTTTAAGACACGAAGGTCATGTAAAATTAGCATTGCAGGGAAATGTGTGGGGTAAGAACTGAAGAGGGAGGCTATGGATGGAATACGCTAAGACGATTAGGGAGGATGTGTGTTGTGCTAATTATAAGGAAAAGATAAAGGCTTGTGCATGGAGGGTTGCATCAGACCTGTCTTAGAACTGAATACTGAAACAACGACATTATCAATAATGTTTTTATTCAAATAAGTAAAAGTTTTCTTTTTTGGTAACAAACATTTAATTAAGGTAAAAATGAGGAATTATCTCTGCTAAGTTTCAACGGTGGCATGAACACTTAATCTCAGGGAAAACCGTGAACAGAATTTCCGAAAACACGTGGGACTAGTTTCAGCGGTAACACTTTACATGAAATCACCAGATGGGAAAAAAGTAACCATTTTGTGCAACATCAGTGCTACAAATGATTCCGTTCGTTGAGGTCCATCAACAGACGTGTCTGGGTCGGAGTTTGCTTGATCCTCTCCATACCAGGAATGATGTGGTATAATTATTTACTGTCTGTCATCGAAACTTCCAGAAGCTACGGCAAGTCTCTCCTCCACATGGCTCTATTGTTTTAATCCTCCAATGGCTATATTTAAATTTCGTGCATTCATCTGGTCAAGGACTCTGATTAGAAATCAAAACTACCCAACCGAGTACTTTAATTATCCCGTCTTTGCTTAGTACAGACCTATTCCGTCTAACATATTATATATTTATACAGTAAAAATAAAATATAAAGTATATATGTACCATTAATAATGGGGATATATATGAATACAGTACTACATAAATTGGAAAAGTTTAAGAGATTTTCCATTATGACTAATAAAATTTTATGCATAAGATTTTCAGTATATTGTGCACTAATTTAAGTCCCTTGTGTTTCAGTTGATAAATGGATCTTACACATATTTTGCGTTACTCAGTCAAGTAAATGGACGCTAGAGGATCAATGCTTCTTTATGCATTGTCTGATGAGGAATTAAATTTATCTGTCAAGGCCAGGAAAATTTAATGATAACTCACAAACTGGTCATGTCAGATAGTTGTATATACAGAAAGTTTTTAAAAGTAAAAGCGTTGACTTTCTTTCAAATTTTACATACTTTTTAGTTTCTGCTGAAGCTTTATAATTAAAATATACTTTTAGCTTTAACTTCTTAACTCTTGAGAGTCCATATATTTATATTTCGTGAAATTGATGTATTGCAATTTGAATTCAGACAATAAGTCTCTATTCATGCCGGAGTACTATAGTATTTCTTAAGCTGCAATCAAGAACATTAGTTTATAGGGAATGCACTATTAATGTAATGAAGTATTTCTGGAATAAAGTATTTGTGTATGTATGCATTACAAATGTGATCACATTGTTTTTAGAAACGACAATGGCAAGCTCACTACTTCCAATTTCCCTACGTTATAAATATTTTTGATGTATAACCTTATATATATATATTTATATATATAATTTAAATAATTTTTATGTAAAAAATTGAAGTCCGGGTCTCCATTCAAGACAGGAGGAAGCTCTTAGAATTTTCGAAGGCACTAGCCTCGTTCTTAAAAACAGTTCTGGTTATTCCTGAAGTCCATGTCCACCGAAAATTTAAAGAACTTCATTACCAGAATGGGAAAAGCAAACTTAAATTTCCTTTCCATTTCAATTATTTTAGCAATAACACATTATTACACATTTTATTAATCTACTGATGTCACAAGCTGCCACATGCATGTATAATGTCATCCATCAGCTGATTCCTTTGTATTTACCATTTAACTACTCAACACATTCTCACATTTTAGTTATTACAAATAGTCACATAAAATGATCATTTAATAATAGCACATTTTAAATTATTTAAAATGATAGCTCTCGCAATTTAAGTAAGTGGTAGATTTAATCTCAAATCAGACCATTTGACATCACATTGTAATGAAGTATGGCGTTGATTAGGATTACATTCAATTAGTGATCAGCCGAATCATTCTGGATGACAAATTGCTTTGATGGCAGTCAGATGGCGACAACATGCCTGTGAGGCGGCGAAGAGCAACCCGAATAAGCGGGCCTCTACAGCCCCAGGCATTAGCCCCTCGGAAATTTCGAAGGACATTTCTCCCTCCGTAAAGTCAGATGACCACCATAAGTAAAAAAAAGGTGTTTGTGCAGTTTCGTCACGACCACGCTTGACAGGCTTCCCAAAAAGGTTATAGTTTCCATTTACATTGCTCATTAATATCTAAACTTTTGTACACGTTCATTTATATATTATTATTCTTTTACGGAAAATTTGAACGAAATCTGTAGAGGTCGAGTATAAGTGATTTCGAAAATTAGACCACTTCGGATGAAATGAACCTACAATCAATAACAGTTGGTGCCGACTGTGACAGGCCTGGCCTCGTCAGTTGCAGGACGCTATCTATAAATATGTTACAATATCAACTATTAGATTGACTTTCACTAAATCCACTAGTATTATGTGACAACTATCTCTCAATGAAATTTTGGAACTATGCACTTTGATTGACAGTTGAGCATCAGATAATGTAAATTTCATTAATCACAGCTCTCATTAATTAATTACAGGATAAGGAAAAAAACACAATCAGTTTAATCAACACAACATTTAGAGCATTTTATTGCATGAATATATAACATTTAGTTACTGATAAAAGCATAATAATTGACCACAGCTGAAATATAAGTCACTTTACAGGTCAATTCATACAGAAAAGTGATGTTACGAGTTTGTGATTCCGCCGTGATTTATATTCATACTGCCCAATGTTCGTTCCGGCTTTTCTTAGTGCATTTCAGTAATCGATATGGCATTGTTTTTAGAGGATAATTGCTTTGAGTTTGGATGAATCAGACGAAGAGTGAAGGGAAAAAAACAGACGCCATGACAAAGCAAAACAATTGAATATGTCCCCCTTTTTACAGAATTGATTGACGATGGACCACATTTCTGCGTGTACTTCGTTCAATTTAATGTTAAGAAAATTGTATAACTGTCATACCTAATACGAATACAGAATTTCCGTATGTCATTGAAGGCAGCGAAACAAATTTTCTTAAACCCTATGACCTTATCCAGGGAACAATTTGGATAACGGGGAGTTTTCGATTGATTAATGTTAGGAGAAGAGCTGAAATGCTTTTGGAATCTTGTCTCGAAAACCTAGAATTTACAATCGGAGAATTGATGCAGTACCCAAGCATGTGTATTACATAATTTGGTCCACCTGTGTAATACACAATGTTTGTAAAAATACGATAAACTACATTCAGCAGGTAAGAGTTGTGATAAAACTTTAAGAAATTTACATTTCAAGAAGGGAATGCCTTTCCCCACACTTCAACCATCATCAAGTGAGAATTAGTATGCCGAGTACCCGTTGAGGAATTTTTATATCTACTAGCTGATCACCTGACGTTACTTCTGAAGGAGAAACAAATAATAATAACAGAAATTAATTTAAAATTAAAGTAGATATTTATTTTAACAAGAATAAAATTTTATCAATTAAACTCGTAAAACCCAGAAGAAAATAATATAAATTTACATACTGAAACTCTTTAAAATAAAGTTAACCTGTGGTGTTAACCAAAAGAAGCAAAGTTTCTATGGCATATAAGTCTGGAAATGTGAACTTTTTAAATTCAGTATCAACGATACCGTAGAGAACCGCAGCTGTATTCTTTAATGGCTGTTTGTTTCAGTCTACTTCGGGTTGACGATTTGAAGGAGCCGGTTAAGATGATACTCGTTTACTGCATCGGATGTTCCAAAGTATTCTTTACGATCTTCTAATACTATTTCTTTGAGAAGAGAAATAGTACCTCCTAGCCCATTCCTTCTCTGAATCCAATTTCATACCCATAGATCTTTTTCTTTTGGTACATTATGAATTTTTTATTCTACTTCATCTAAAATAAACATAGCAATAAGTTTTAATAGGTTATTTACTTTGTTGTTTGCCAGTTTTTCACCTTGCAAAAACACTAGTTACTGTACATTTTAGTCAACTTTAGGTGCGAACGGTTTTTGGTGAGTTGCTACTAGCTCAGTTACTAAACTACTCGGCACTCGACTAATTTACTTACCACTTACTCACGCACTCTGAAAGTAATTTAGTCGAGTGCCGAGTAGTTTAGTAACTGAGCTAGTAACAACTAACCAAAAATTGATCACACATACAGCTTACTAAACTGTACAGTGCATTAGTAGCTAGTGTATTTTCAAATTGAACAACAGGCAACGCAACAAATAAATAAGCTAATAAAACTTATTTAAATTGCTGTTTTAGGAGTGGAAGAAGAAATTGATTGTGTGTCAAAGGAAAAATAATATGGATACGAAAATGGATTCAGAAGAGGATTGAACTACCAGGTAATACTTTTCTTCTCAAAGAAATAGCAATAGAAGATCCTAAAGAATAGATCTTTGAGAATGATGTTTTAATTTCTTCTTAATGAAAGTGCAGTCACAAATTCAACACAAATATACCTATATTAGAAATGAAATTCCTCAAAAAAAAACAAAATTACAGATGGTTCTCTACTTTTTAGCTTCTGGATGTAGTTGAATAAAATTGACACATTTATTACGAATTGGAAAATCAGCCCTTTCAGGAGGCAATCAACATACGCAGACTGCTTGATTTGTTTATTTTTATTAAGCGGGGATTTAACGTTCCATAGGTAGTCATGTTGCAAATAGTTAACAACAATATGTAAGGTTGTATCATCATTCCATCGAAATGTCATTTTGGCGGCTATGAATTAATGAACTGCACTAAAATCATCAGGTTCACACTTGTTTTAGTGGATAGTGGTGCGCTGTCAAGTAGTTTATTCACTAACTAAAGTACTCGACTAAACTTTTGTTGTTCAGTCATGTTTAGTTACTTAATTACTCGCCAATCGACTAAATTAATAACCAAGTGCGAACAAAGCTTACTACACCTAAATAGAAATTATTCGTGCTTACACGACATGATAAATTTTACACATTTAATGAGTAATCAATATTATTGCCCGAAGAGGAATTAATTCGACACTAATCTCTTTGTCAATATGTGATTTAACTGGCATCAAGATAACCGTTATTTTCTACCCCGATCTATGTCGATGGGGGTTGGTTTCAAGAATATTCATGGTGCTTTAAATTAGCGTGACACATCTTTTTATCTTCACCTAGCCTGTGCTAGCTGACGAAACATATATAACCAACGCCACCTGGTTGTATACCCGTGAACAACTCCGACAGCATAAATAAAGAAAAACTTAAGAAAATTAATCTCTTATAAACTTAAAAGATATAATACACGTTAAGTAATTCCCAAACTATAGCGGTAAATTAGAAGGTATTTCATTCTTTTAAATTAGCCAAATTCTAATTAGTATTGCAGGACAATTCCCATGTAAATTATCGATGGAAAAGTTTAGTTCACGTTTATCTAATTACGAAGAGGTTTATTTCTGATTTATTCACCGACAGACGGTCTTTCCCATGAATTTGTCCAGTTATCGGTGCATTGATAATCAAGCAAGCCAGAGGATTGCGTTCCGCTGTGCATAATTAACTGCAAACGCGCTCAAACGAAGCCTCCATTCTGCAGTTCTACTATTCTGACTTTTATGGAAACATGCCGTTTGTAGTAAATCCATATCACGTAAGTAATCTTGGGAAAAGAACCTAGTCTGATTTCTCACAAAACGGTAAGCCATTAGCTCTTTTTAAATACGCTCATTTAATACTCCCATTTATTGAAATATCCGATTTAAATTCAGCATTCCAGTGTACGCTTATGTGCTCTTCACCAAAATTTAGCTAAATAGTTTACTAATTATTTTTAAGGTATTCAAGTATGCCCCTAATGTCAATAATGGAAAAGTCCATCAAAATAATAAACTTCATCGTAAACACTTTTCCATTAAATTGATCCCTTGGTGCATGGCAATACTCATGTATGTAAAATTGAATACGAATGCCTATTAAAACAGTAATATAACTGTGGTATGAATTTTAGCTGACTAAAATATTTACGTATAATCTTAAGACTATAGTCTAATTTTCCTAATATTTACAACTATTTTTCATTATCCATGCTAACAGAGGGATTCAGAACCATATTTATCGATATTCAAAACATTGCTAACGTTAATAAGTAGTAAAAAAATAATATTAACAGTTAAAGGGAAAAGAAATTCGTGTATTGGAACTCAGCGTACGCTGAAGCGGGAGATTTGGAATGGATACTATCTTTAGAGGACACGGGTTCCTTATCAAACCTTTATCTACAATACCTAAAAGTCTGTTATAGTAATTCATATATATATATATATATATATCAGGGGTGAAAGTAACCCGAAACACATCGAAACAACGTTCCGGTAAAAAATTTGGAGGCAGAACGCTGTTCCGGTTAAAAATCATCAGCAAGAATGAAAAATAAAAATTATTTTTCGTAAAAATTGACACAGACATCAATACATAGTGATTTCTCACTTAAATCTAATTTGACCCAAGGCCGTATGTAAAAACTTGACTAGGAAAAGCAAGACGTACGCCAATTCATTGAAGGGAATGCAACGGAGTGAAATAAACTATGATACCACTTTATGTGGAAACTATTGTAATTATATGATTTGGTATGATTAAGTATGTAATTTTCTGTTATTTTTTTTTACAAATTTGTCATTATTTACAATATAAAAGGAAATTATGATTATGAATATTTTTTGCACTCGACAAAATACGTTCCGGTAAAACATGTTTTGCCGTCCTCCTGTGGTGTAGTGGCTAGCGTTGCTGCCTCACAACCGAGATGTCCCGGGTTCGAATTCAGGCTTGAGCTTGAATGTTTGTTTCGTCATGGTCGCGAAGACCGGGATTGACTGTCGAAGGATCTATACACTGATTACGTGTCACTCCAAATTCGGATCTCAATGGACTGTAGAGCCAAGGAGGGACGGATGAAGGAAGGAAGACATTTTTATACTTTCACCCCTTTAATATGTACATATAATATATAGGGTGTTCAGTTTATCTGAAGAGAACAACGCATCGGATCAAAAAAAGTGTAAATGAAAAATGTACGTCACGAAGGGAGACATCTAATGATTTGAAACTCGACCCCCCACCCCCTGGGGTGTTTTAGGTTTAAATAGTGTAGTGACAAGGCTGTATTTGTTTCAGTATTGCTCTTAGCATTATTTCTACGGTTATATATTCTAGTATTCAAGTTAGTTCCGATATAATTTTTGTTACAGTCATTACAATTAATTTGATATATTATTTTGTTATTTTACCGGAATTTTTTATCTTTAGCTATAGTTAAATAATTTTTTATCTTGTTTTCTGGTTTTAATCGAAATTTTGTTTCATTAATACCATTATTTTTAAAATCTTTTACTATTTTGGGTGATAATGTTTCATTATATGTTAAGGAGCAATACCTTGTATTATTCTCTGTGTTATTATTTGTTTCTCCTCCAACTACTATTTCATTATCATCTGTATTATTTAATTTGTGTTTTATTAGTTTAATATAATGCGAGATATTCTGTTTATTTTTGATGTTAAGGTTATTAGTATGTTTATTTTGTTGATCATTATTTTATTATTAATCTGTCCTTTAACAAAATTTACTAAATTCCTTGAAGAAATTAACATATTTAATTTTATTTTCCTGATCTGGTGCCTATTTCTTGAGCTATCACCATTTTTCAACGATTTTTTACCCATTTTGTCGATTACAACGCCATCTATGACTCGAATTGTAAATAAAAATGGAGTAATTATTTATGGAGAATCCGAATCTGCAATAGAATGGGGGGCTCTCATTTAAGGTTTTCAACTATTCCCTCCCCCACCCCAGGGTAACATTTTTCATTCACACTTTTTTTATCCTGAACAACCTGTATGCATAACTCCTAAAAATTAGGCAATCTCATAAGAAAGGTAAACAAGCTTATAATTTTCATACAATCATTATGTAATAATCATAAAACATTATTTTATTTAAACATTCATACTGCCATCGTCAACACAGAATTTTGTTGATTGACACTGCTAAATTTGTATTAATCATTAAGTTTCAATAATAATACTGACAAGCGTCTATGGGAAGAATGGCTTATAGGCGCTGGTAACTGTGATGTAATAATGTCACATGAATCTTTAACACCCGACATAGAAAGAGGCTCATCCAATTACATATTCCTAAATAAAGGAAACTAAAACTTTCATATCTATTTTTGATGAATTGATGAATATCAAGAACATCATCAAAGCGTGAAATTATATTAATAATATTTAGTTTCCATAAAATCTCTACCCGTAAAAATACGAGTATAAATTTTTAACAGGTACCTGAAAAGTAATTATGATATTGTCATTTTTATTTCCAAAGCCTCTAGACTTGCGTCGTCCGTGTACTACTCTACGGATCATGGGCGTATTTTCGCCTGAAACTCCTTGGCTGCGAGTCCTGTACGCTCCGTACATTTTCTGGTCTTTATTAAGCCTCGCACTTGAGGTAGTTTTCCTCTTTATGGGTCCATCAGGAGCGTGGAATGAACTGCCTGTTGTCGCAATCAGCATCTGCGTTGGTGTCAGCGTATTCTCTGGATTAGTGAAGGTCAGAAACATAAGGGCAACTGCTGTACTAAATTAATCTGGAATCGTAAATTGATACAACTGGAAACATGTTTATTATATTTGCTCCTACCGTAATGCAAGACCACTTTCTGCAGTACAATATGAACGAATATGTATAATTTCAAAATTAGATGAGTAGTTAATTGAAATAATTGTATCTAAAGAATTTTGTTCCTTAATTACTGTATGTTTTCAGAAAGTGGCGTAATGATTAAGTTAAAAAAAATGAAAGCCCAGTCAATGAACCATTCAAGGATTATATTATTGTTTCAGGCATCAATATTCGCCTTAAGAAGAAAGACTGTTGATCGCATAACTTTCCATATTCGGTCCACCGTGCTGGACTTTGGGAACGAGAATAAAGAGATGAAAACAGCTTTGCTAAATGAAGCTCAATCTAAGTCAAAATTCATGTTCAACAGTTATGTGGGAATCGGAGCTGTAGTATTCATAGCCTTCACTACGGCCCCAATAGTCCAGAATTTCAAGGATGCTGAACTAATTGCTGACGGGTTGAACGTGACCTACCAGCCTGGTCACAGAATATTGGGGCACAATTTCCCCCTCCAGATGTGGTACCCCTACCCGCCGAACTTTAGTCCTTACTACGAATTGATTTATGTGAAACAGTGTTACTGGTTGTTCATCATTTACCTAGTTACCAGCGCAGTAGACGCGTTCTACATCACCTTGATCATCTATCTAACCGCACAGCTCAAGTTGTTAAACGTTGAACTCAAGAATTTGACCGTTTCTTCGAACGAGCTGAAGGACGAGGAGCAAGCTAATGACTCTTTTGATACTGATACTGCAAATAAACCAACATTCACGCACAAACAGCAAACAGGAAGTGATTCTAAATATGATCATTTACACAGACGACTTATTGATTGTATTACATTTCACCAAAACATTATCAAGTAAGTATCTCCTACTATCAAACTTATGTTAGGCATATAATTTACCCCTTCATTAACAGATATTTTGTAACAGCGAAGAAAATTCTCAGTCCGATCGGTTATTGAAAAAGTAGAAAATTATTCCCAAAAAGTAGTGGATAAATGTTTGCTTTCAGTGGGTCATTAAATAGTTTGGAACATTTTGAAACGCTCTAACAAAAGGAAAACACAGAGTGACGAACATTACAAAATTACAATGACTGCAAAAGTTTTAGTGGGGCTGAAGGGGGATGATGTGTGTTCAGCCTCTCACCCTCAAGTCGGAGGCCGAACCTACCCACGGTGCCCCTGAGTAATCTAATCGGTCACGGCGTAAACGGGGAGCAGCGTGCCTTTCCCATGTGCCTTGGTGTCGGATCCCGCCTGCCATTCCTGGGTAAGTGAAACCTAATATTAGGGGGTGGACCAGGGTGGCTCGCCTGGATCTAGTATCCTCTATGAGCACTGGGGATGGGCAAAGATGGGTCGGAGTCATCGCGCGGTGGCTCTAGTAACTTAGTCCATCTCAAGGCAGTCATCAAGTCCTCGGGCTAAGGTGTCAAGTATGGAAATTGCTAGCCATACTTAGTTATCCGATGATGAAACTGTCTGGGTGTAATTCCCCTATTATTGGGTAGTTGCGCGCAGATCATCCTTAGGGGATAGTTGTTAACTTCCACTTCCGAAGGGGGTGCGTCTGGCCTCGGAAACCAGGTGCTGCAATCCGGAAGAAGCGGGAAACTTCTAACGCTAGTCGTAGGGTTGTGCTCCCCGTATGCGGAGTTAGCCATATGCTCCTCTGGGGGATTAGGCTACCCTTGGCTGGAAGTGCGAGCGCTACCGTTAAGGTTGGACCCGGCTCCCATCGGGGTTACCATCCGGCCCTTATGGGTGAAAGAGGCTCCCTGGGCTGGCTAAAAGCGTGGCATTGGGTTGACCTGAACCTTCAGACAAAATGCAGGTAGACAGAGGTGAGCTTTAGCCCAGCTGTTGCTCTACTGGGCGGCAGACCTGCTCACAATTGGGTTGGACTCTGCGGGTAATGACGCGCTCAAAAACCCACGGTGGCTGTGCTAGCAAGTCGGTGCCTGGGTATGTGTAATCTAAGAGTAAGGGGCGGCCCAGGCCCGGCAATTGAAGCCACCAGCCCTTGGGTAAGACAGCGACCCCGAGGACAATTCCGTCGTTGCGAGTGGAGAGCATTTCCGGCAGGTCAAAAACTGGGGTGTGGGAGCCGTACGCAACTTGAGCAACATAATCCGCACCTCGCAAGCCGGTCGGGTGGAGAAGTGCCTCGATCCCTGGTTAACTCCACTCGGCCGGATTTCAACAGATGCATGAACGACTTCGGCGAGGGGCCCTCTGGGGCTCTGTACGCCACAAATGCGCATTCACCCCGTAAAGCTTCACGGCATACACGGGGTCAGGTGCTGGTCCCGTCCAGTATTTCCTGTCATGATATTACCACTGTAAACGTTTTAGTTCGTCCACGTATACATTTGGAGTTGAATATTTGAGAGAGAGCAAGTCGGTTCGACACAGGTTGACGAGGTTTGCGTGAAGTAACACGGCCACTGTCACTGGGGAGCTGATAAAATTTAAAGCAAGAAACTGCAAATGTTATCTCCGTAGCTCCTTGAAGAGAAAATAGAAGTGTAAGTAATAGCAAGTTATGAAGCAATGATAAACAGATCGAAATAGTGGGAATTAAGGTTCTCGGAATGTATGGTCACACTATCTACTAACATTTACGTTAATCATAAAGGGTGATGATCTACTTGCACATGCTTCGTCTGCGGGTCTAGTTCCTTCAGTTAGGTTTGTTGATTCCGCTGATTAATAAGTGAGCACTAAAGAAAAACAATAATATTGCCGCAGAATTTCCCTTAATTAATACAATTCAACTATTCTTTTCAATATACTCAAGTGACCTCCGACTCATGCTACTCATTTTCAACTTCTGCTGCTCCATAAGTCACATGGTTACTTTACACCCCACTGATCACTCGTAAGCTCGCCCCCTGCACTCTATAACGGAGCGTTAATAAAACGGGAAATTATTAGCACACAAGATAATATAAAATAAAAACATAACCACTTTATTCAGGATTTATCCATTCTAAGAGGCTGAATCGCCATGATTTTTTTGTCTGGAAACATAAAAATTCACCATGTAGAATATTGCTTTTGTTACACCAAGAGAAAAATATGTTTTGTTTTAACTTATGAATCTGCCACGTAAATCTAATCGATCTCTCTAGTGTTAATTATAATTCGTCTGGTGTATAAACTGTATCGAATTCTCCATGTTCCATGACAGGTCCGCATATTATTCTTATTATCTTTAGAGCATCTTGATCTTTTTTGTCAATTAACCAATTCATAAAGGGAAAAGATATATAATACGATACATAAAATCTGAAAGGCTGTAATGGATTTGCCATCTAAATCGTATGGACACAAAAAGAACGCCGTCAAAAGACAATATTCGACAAGGAAGAAAGGAAGACCAAGAACGAGATGGATGGAGGATGTAATAGAGGATCTGAAGATTTGGACAGTGAGAGAATGTAGAGAACAGATCAGGGATAGAGAGAAATGGAGGGGTATTGTGAAGGAAACCAATGTCCACACAGGGCTGTAGTGCCGTGCAGGGACGTAGGGTGTATAAATTGAGTTAACTCAGAATTCCACTTATCAGCTTTGGGAATGCCTCGTACTCTCTTTGTTTTTTTTCAAGGTTCTCACATGCAGAGGCACCTTCATCTATTATGGGAAGGGTATGATGTACTGGGGTCGAAGACCTTAGGCATAAGGTAAGAATTGTCCTCTGATCCCATTGGATCAGTCGGCCAACTGCCTCTTAAAACTGCTGGAGACACGGAGAAGAGAATGCAAATTCTACTCCCGCCATTCGGAAAGTCGTAAGATTAGTACCCAAAGACCGACCTACCTGATTCAGGTTTTATAGGCTTATCCCTGCATCGCTTTAAGTGAAACATCGGGTAGGATCCTTAAACTATTGACCGGGAGCCGTATTCAACCATTGACTACCTTGCTCTACCATCCACATCCCCCCTTTTTCGGTGCCCGTCCTATAAAGGGATGTTGTCTGTTTCAGGATCACCCTCATGTTGCCTGTTAACCCCAAAAAATACATTTATTGTTCACGAAATTGGAAGAACCCTTAACTACAATAATTCGAAAAAAATATTTTTGAAAACTATTAGAATAAAGCCAATTATTTCAAATGTTCTCAACAGACATAGACGAAACCTGTATATTTAAATTTAAATAATAAATTTATTAAACTTTATGGACCTCAACCTATGTAATTAAGGTCTTACCGGCTCCAGTTGAGTAAAATATTTTAATTCAATTTACTGCCATTTAGTTCATGTACAACGCATAGATTCTTGAGTATAATTTGATTATGATGAAGATTTATGATTTTAGCTCTGTAAGCGAACTGGAACGAATCCTCAGTCCCGCAGTTCTGGTGCAGTTTCTGGCAAGCACTGCAATCATCTGTTGCACTGCTTTCGTCGTCACCACGGTTGGTAAATTTCTATCATCGTTCTGTTTGCAGGCAAATAACATACGTACTCGGACCGAAACTCAAGCATATTAATATTTCAACAGTAATTGGTTATTATTCAATTAATGTTTTAAATTTAAGTTCTGACTTTACTTTAACGTTGTAGTGTACACATGCTTTCTAAATTATTAAATGAGTTATTTTCATTTTAATTAATTAAGTTTTAACAAAAATTTTCTGAGATGCGAATAGTCGGGGTCCTTGACATTCGCAGGTAACCGGTCGGGCCTTACAACATCAAAACATCTGTAGAAGAGAAGGCCTTTGAGGGATTAAGAAGCCGCTCGCATGTAAATGTCATAAATACGTCGGATGAAATAATTTTAGGTCTTAAAATTCTGTCACGATTCAGACGTTCTCACAGAATGTTCAGTAATCTCTAGTGCGAGTCATTTTGCGACTTTTTTGGACAGACTTGTGAACCCCATATCTGGAAACTCGAAAATGTAATAATTTTCCTATTGGTTAAAATTTGAATCGGGAAGGGGAAATCACTGTTCTCGTGGTTAGTAAAAGGTTGAGGAGGAAGTTAGTTGGGAAACGAATTGTAAAGCGGTCGACGAACGGGAGTTGGAGAGTGGCTGTTTATCGGATGTAAAAGAAAAACAAGGGGTCGCAGGGATGAGACGTTCAGCAGACGTCAAAGGTCAGCGATAACAGTCAATCCAGAAGCTGCCATTTCAATGGCTGTAAAGGTTCTGGCCAAATCTACCAACGAATTCAGGTGTCGGTAACGTACTAAACCAACCATAAATCCATCAATGCCGTCTACTTAAAGCCACAGAAAGCATTGCTATCATCAATCAGGTATGTAAGCCCATGATCCCCTAAAAGACAGAATCAATTTGTTTTCAATTTTAATTTATAAAGTAAATTCATTTTCTAAAATGTCTAATTCCTTTTAAAAGAGCAAGGAGATAAGTTTTTATTTTATTTTCTTGTCTTAAATTTAATTTTTAAGTTGTAAACTTTATTATTTATTCTCATTGCAATCATTCAAATTAAAATAAATCCAAATCCTTTTAAACGTTATAACGTAGATCTTTGTGTTCTAGACATTAATGAATAACAAGTTCTTTCAGTCAATTACCTAGGTTTTACAATAGATGTAAGGGCCAAAATAATTAGTCAAGGATTACTAGAGGTATTTTTGTATAGAGACATCTATTACTATTTTAGAGAATGTACATGTCCTGGAAGATCATTAATTTAAAGAATGAAAATTAAAGGAACAAGAATATTAATTAGTTCTTTATTAATTTTTAAATCAAATATGCTCATATTAATCAGAATGAAAGAATTTTCTTAACTTGTTCCAGGTTCGTGAGAAAGAATCACTGCCAACTTACATCAGTTACCTTGGAGTTATGTTCTACGAACTATTTATATACTGTTATTACGGAAACGAAATTGTAGCAGAGGTAAAAACTTATCACATTTAATTTTTATAATATTCTGACCATTCAAAATATTAGGCGAATCTTGATACGGAATTTTCTATAAAAATGGAATTATGATGAAAAGTGTTGTGTCTAACGACAGCAGCTCTCCATATTTGTCTATCCCCTACACTTTTCTCCGTCGTGTTCGCTACTCCATTCTTTATTCTTCTTCCAATTGCTCAACAGCTCTCTTGAGGGCCTAGGCCTACCGAGGTGGCTGCGGACTGTCATCTCGCGTGACACATTCCGAATTTGGGGTGATACGTGGTCAGTGTATCAATTCCCCATCAGCCTTAATCCCGGTCCTCGCGACCATGACGACACAAACATCCAAGCCCATGGCAGGATTCGAACCCGGAACCCCTGAGTTGTGAGACAGCAAATAGAGGCTAGCCACTATACCACAGGAGGTCACTCCATTATTTATACTATACACAATTTGAAGCATTTTACGTTCTCTCGCTCCTCTTCAATCAAGCGCACCTGTTAAGACTTTTTTTTGAGACAAGAAGACCAAGAAGTTCCGAAGCTAACTGTCGTACCTGCCCGGGATTTCGAAAATATAGATACATTTAGACCTGTAAAATGTTTCAGAAGATAATTAAAAATCCCTTGACTTATGTTCACGATTCGTGATGATATAAAATATGTATTATATATTATTCAGTTAAGAAATATTCTATATGGAATTATTATAGATTAATTGCCCATTACAATACGTTAGGAAGTCATCGTGAATTTAATGCGAGTGGCACGGGCAACTCCCTAAATAACCCAATAGAAATCGCCGCAGCAATTAAGTCCACACAGTCATTTACAACTTCCGTGGTTGTTTTATTGGTAAACTTTCATTCTGCTAGTGCCTTTTGAAAAATTCTCTTTGGTCTAAACAATGCATTATCAATTATACCAGCATGGGGACGTAAAATTACTACAGAAGATATCAATGATTTATTTATTTTCTTGTATGAGTCTGTAATTCCCAATTAAGTTAATTTATGTTGCAATATAAAATCTGTTTTAAGGACCTACTACCAGAAGTTATCAAATGGCTCGAGAAATACTTTCACGCAATTAATATGGACAAATTAATATAGATTCAAGACCCATTTCGAGTCAAGTCTTCATCTAAATTTACATATTTTGAAGAATAAAATATTATTCTGTTATGACGATTTATTGAAGACAACATTTGGCAACATGGAATTCACTGATTTTTTTGTATATTATTAAAAATGGTAAATCTCAAAGAACGTTATTTCCATTTGCAACGTACTATGTATACTTATGTAGGTTTTCGGCAGTCGTTGTATTAAAAAGTAAATATTGTGCAAAAATTAGCCACTACCAGTTTCTTATCCTTTTTGTGTATTTAAAATTTGTCTTTCCTTCTTTACACTTTTAAATAACTTTTGCTCCTCAATTAAATCCATTCACCTAATACTATCCAGTCTTCGTCATTCCCCTATTAAATGCCTCTAGCTGATTTATTCACATCTACAACGTGCACATGTCTTCCCTATGCAGATCTGTGCTCCAAACAAAGCACATTGAAACTCAGCATATTTACTTATATTACTATCTTACTGCACAGTATGCTTCTTACCTTAGCTATTGTTATATTATAGACCACAGTTCATGATACCTCTTACCTTAAAAATTTAAAGGTAGAAACCCATTGAAACTCACTTGTCAATCATTCTAACACATTATATTGTATGTTGTTGTGGTATTTAGTTCTAAGACTGGTCTGATGCAACCCTCCATGCTAACCTATCTTGTGCAAGCCTTATCATTTCCGCATAACTACCACATCCCACATCCTCATGTTTAGTGTATTCCATCCCTGGCCTCCAACTTCTGTACTTACCCCACACACTGCCCTCTAATGCGAATTTTACAGGACTCTCATGTCTCAAAACGTGGCCTAGTAATCTATCCCTTCTCTTGGTTCACTCTTCCCCTACTCTGTTTAGAACTTCCTCCTTAGTGATTCTATCCACCCATTTGATTTTCAGCATTCTCCTATAGAACCACATTTCGCCAGCTTCTATACTTTTCCTTTCCGCTACTCCTATCGTCCAAGTTTCGCACCCATATAACTCCACGCTCCATATGAACACTTTTAACGATTTCCTAATATTCACACTTATATTACCCATAAGCAAATCCCTCTTTTTCGCGAAAGCTTTGCTTGCCCTTCTATCTTACTCTTTATGTCTACTATATTTCTACCATCCCTAGTTATTACGCTTTCACGTGTAACAGAATTCATTAACTTCCCTTCCCAATCTACCGTCCTATGTTATTCAACTGTTTCCCATACTACACTCCATTACATTGACTTCTCAGGACATTTATTATGATTTCCAAGTCTTCTTCGTGCTCCCCTAATACTACAATATCGTCCGAAAAGTGTAGGGTTTCTATTTCTTCTCCTTACAGTATGATTCCCTTTCCATACTCCGTTTTAACTTTCTTCATCGCCTGTTCTATATATAAGTTAAACAGCATGGGCGACAGAAAGCATCCTTGTCTTACTCCTTTCTTGATTTCTACTTTCTTTTCTTGTACTTCAATTCTAATTGCTGCATTCTGTCTTCTGTAGAGATTATGTATAAGCCTTCTTTCTCGGTATTTTATTCCTGTGTACATAATCCTTAATAGTGTGCTCCAGTTCACATTATCAAAAGCTTTTTCTAAATCTACAAATACCATGAAAGTGAGACAGTTTTTTCTTGCCCTGGCTTCTAAAAGTAGATGAAAAGTCAATATTGCTTCTCTTGTCCCTACATTCTTCTTAAATCCAAACTGATCTTCTAACTAGCATTCTATTTGACGTAAATACTATTTTCGTTAATATTCTGCATACGTGAGTTATTAAACTAATTGTTCACATCTATCAGCCACAGTCTTCTTCGATATGGGTATTATTATGTTGTTACTAAAATTTTCTGGCATTCCTTCTGTTTCACATATTTTGCAAATTATTCTGAACAGCCATGATATTGCTTCTTCACCCGACGATCTTATCAACTCCGCTGTAACGTTAGCAATTCCTAGTTCTTTACAATTGCTCAGATCTGTCAGCGCCCTATCAAACTCTGACCTTAATTTTTTTCCCCCCAACTCTTTATCATCCACTTCCTCTTCTTCTTCCATTACTGTCTGATCTAGATTTCCATCATAATACAGCTCTTCTAGATACTCCTTCCATCTTTCTGCTTTTTCTTCTTTTTCCAGAATTGGCTTCCTCCACTGTCCTTTTGTTCCTGCTAATAGTTTTCCTCTCTCCAAATTTTTCTTTGATTTTCCTGTAAGCTGCATCTATTTTCCGTTTCACCATACAAGAAATCTTCAACCGCTTTGCATTTCTCTTATATGCAAGTCTCTTTGACTTCTTTGCACTTCCTATCTATCTCATTCTTCAAGCGCCTGTATTTCTCTTTACTATTTACATCTCTCTCGTTTTTATATTTACACCATTCATCAATCATCATTATTACTTCTTGTGTTATCCATGCTTTCCTATAGGTCTGATCTATTCTTCCTATTTTTTCTTTTGCTGATCTGGTCATTTCTTCGTTCAAGAGTGCTCATATCTATTCTATATTGCTTCTTTCTCGTTTCTCTATTAATCTACTCTTGACGTCTTCTTTGAAACTCTGAAGCACCTCTTGCTGTTTCAGTTTTTTCTAATTCCCATCCTTTTGTTCTAATTCCTTTCTTGAGTTTCTTCATTTTCAACCTCCATTTCATAATCATCAGATTATGGTCGGAGTTAACATCTGCACCTGTTAATATTGTATATGTTTACAAAATTAAATTAATTATCCAGCTGATTCCCCATACATGAATCTTAACCCTAAGCTGAGATTTTCCCACAAAGATTTATTTATTATGTACACTGTTCGTGTGAGTGTGTTTTGGATTAATGTTTTTAATGTGTCACTTACAGTACCTAGTTTTGTTCATTTATACATTTAGTAACTTATTGGTTCTATCTATAAATTTGGTGTATGAATCTTCTTGCCTATTCTTGATGACAAAAATTTTATTAGATACCCCATATAAAAAACTGTTCAACAGAATTCTTTGAGTTTTATTTTTTCAAATTATGGATGAAAATTCAAGATATTGTCAAATTAATTTACTGTTTCATCTGTTTCTTTATTAAGTGAACAAAGTCATTGTTTGAGGAGTATAAAATCAAGTTTTTGAACATTTACCATTTTGTATCATTACAAAAAAAAATCCATTGAAATTGATGAATCATTTTGTTGTGAGAAGTGAACAAATAACAATTGACAGACAAATATCAGAAAGGGATTTAGATGACATCATTTAAAATATAAAATGATTTACTGAAATTTCTGAATTCTAAGCTGTATACAAACAAAACTGTAATTTTATTTATGAAGATACAGTGTCATTGAGAGTTTATAATTCTGTTATTTTGTTTCAGAGTGAGAGATTACAACTGTCAGCTTACAGTTGTGGTTGGCCTGATGCTCCTAAGTCCTTCAAGAATTTAGTACGTTTGGTAATGCTTCATTCAAATAAACCTTTAAAACTAACTGCTGGAAAATTTTATAGCATATCACGTGAAACATTCTTACTGGTCAGTGTTCCTCTATAATTTTATTAAATATTTTATTTATTTATAACTGTAGTAAATATAATTTATTTGTTAACTTTTATCATTAATCAAATGTAGAATAAACTTAGTAAATGATAGTAGAAATTGATTTTGATTAATTGCTAGAAATGATAATCAACATAAATTGGGAAAAATAATACAGAAAAACTTAAAGGACAAATTTTGCTATATGTGGGTTAGGGAAAATAATAGGCTACACAAAAAAAAATCCTGTTATCTGAGGATTTTACTTTACTTCAATACAGTATTCAGTAGTTATACTAACTTTAAACCGTGGTAATAGTTCAGTTTAACATTCTACAGACAATGCCATCTCAGAAAATTGTTTCATATTTTATGTAAAAATTAAATTTATGTTTTCTTTCAATAACTAAATTTCAAACTCAAAATAGTTTTCCTTTCCAATTAAATTTCAATATTATTACATAAAATTGTGTGAAAATAACTAATAATCTTGTTAATCTAATAACTACTACAGTTGTTACTTCAAATATGTTTTCTAACATGTCTTGTTCATCTAAAGTGCGAGTTTTTATGATTCTTTTCTTATTTCTCAACATAGAAGTAAGTATTTGTTTACAAAATGAAAGAACTATTATATTATTTTTCAGTTGATAAATGGCTCCTACTCATATTTTGCATTGCTGAATCAAGTAAACGGGCGCTAAAGGATCAATGTATATTTGAAATGGTATAGACACATTGAACTTTATTTGTCACAATTTGGATAATTGATAGAAAATAGCAAAACTGAAATTTCATTCTAGACATCTATGTGTGTAGTAGAAGTTTTAAATGTTAAAAATAAGAATTATCTTGTCCATTTATGTATTTAATAGTTTTTCTTATTTCTTAATAATTAACATCATCAATTAAAGTTAATTTATTAACTGTTAAGAATAAATATATTTCTATTCTATATGGTATTTATTGATTGATATTCATGTGTGTGATTATTACCATGTTTCCATTATAATATGCACCTGCAATTTATTAAATAATTTTTGTAATAAAGAATTCATATATGTATACACATCAAATGTGATCACATTTATTAATAATGCCTCAATTAAGCAATGAGCTTTCTTCTTATTTGACACTACATCACAATGTCCTTACAATAATGCTCTATGTAGTTGGCTTCTGTCTTTGACAGGTGCTATTCCCTGCCACTAAAACAACAGTATTAACTTCAGGTAAAAGTTATCTTCAATAAATTATAAAATAAAAACTTAGAGAAGCATTGTTCAGAAGAATCCTTTGATTTAAGTGGAGGGGCACAGTACACATTTTTCTGGAATCGGTCTCAATTGGGAACATACAGCATTCCAAGGGTTAATTAATTTATCATAACATCTCAGGTAATCTTGGAGGGATAAGACAGTTAGGAAATTATTTGAATTTGGAACTTTGTACTTAACATTGCTGTAACAAGACTACACCATTGCCTCATTTACACAGAGAAAATTAAGCATTTTTGCATTAATGATTTTAAATTTGTCACACTGAAGTATTACATTTAATAGACCCTTGAAACCGTCAGTTGCTGAGAAAAATAAAGGCAAAGTATAAAAGCAAATTGTTGTTTTTCCTGAATAAACATGTTCCAATGTCTTCAATTCTGATAAATTGGATAGGCAATGAGAGTTCATTTTGATCGTGCTAACCAGAAGCCTCAAAATTTAATGTAAAAGTGGTCAAACAATCAGCTTATCTTGCCATGTGCGTGTATGAAGTTCTTTTTTGAAGAGACGTCTGGAAGGAGTTATTCTCCACAGAGCAAACCACTTTTCCAGAAAGGAGAAAAAAATATTAATCTGTTGGTAAAATGTGAACAAATTTTTTTTATGACTGGGAGTAGGAATGCTATGGCAAAAAAAAATTGAAGAAGAGAAAAGAACAGATACTGGCTTGGGTTGAAACCAGCCTTGTATAGTAGACAGCAGAAGTACATAGGGTTTAGGATAAGGCATTTGCCAGATACTACACAAAATCAGTCTAAACAGTAGTTAAAGGGTGATAATTTGGGGAGGGTTCAGGCTTTATTTAATTAATGATAATTTTTTAATAAATAAATTTAATTTCATTGCAATAAAAATACACAATTACTTTTACAGTGACATGAAAATTTATAATAATGCAGTTAGCTCAAAGTAGAATATGCAAGCGATTAAAAAAAATTAAGAACAATCAAAGGGTCATGAAGCATAGGTGGTGGTGTTCGGAAGGAATTTCATCAATGGCATCTCAATGTAAAAATATTAGCACACTTGATTGTTATTCTGGCAGGCAGAGGCATCCTCAAGGTCAATGGGTACTGAGCTCTGGGGATGATTTTTGGAACTTATGTCTGCACGGACCCTTTATCTGGACTTCTTTCCTAGTGGCATGTAATCACAAGGCTAGGCATTGACTCTATATACTTGTTTGCGATTCCTCTCAGAACTTAAGGTAACATCTCACTGATTTCTCTCTCTCTCTCGCCCTCTCTTCCGCCCCCTCACCCTCACTCCCTGTCTCTACTCTCCGTCTCTCTCCACCCCAACCCCCTTACTCTCTTTCTCTACCAGGCTGTTAATTTTTCTAATGCATTGTGCTTGCATGATTCGTCTTTGGACTGAATGTTTATCTGTGCTAATCCAAGTTCACTTTTACTTTGAAGAAAAGCCCAGTTCATTTGAATGCTGTTTCCAAAATTTCTCCTCCTCCGAATTTCACACTATTTATTCAAAATTAAAAGTAATTGGTATGTAAAATAACTAACTTAATAATCTGTTGTAAATTATAGTGTAACTTGACCATCAGATTTCATTATTAGTTTAAATTGCATTAGTATAATTATTAAATTCACTTATTACAAGTATTTGGCCCTTTCAGTCGACCCTGTTTCACGACTAAGTAGATGCGCAGCAGGAGAGGCAATTGTTTGTACATCTGTGTATTTAATTAATATTCCTGTTATTTATATGAAATTATACAACAATTTGTAAATTTATCGTTTATCTCTTTATGTCATGAACCTTACATTAATTATTAATTTAAATAAAATATCAGACATATTGATAATTGTTAATATAGCAAGTAATTCATCAATTATGCCTAATTGTATGGCGAAAATCATATAAAGAAAGATGGAAGATAAGTCGTTTCCGGTCAGCTAAGTTCTTCGTCGATGATTTTAGTCATCGGACCAAGAATATTATAGGGCGTCAGGTAGTTTTTACACAGAAAAACACCAAAAGATTGCTAAACTTCGCAGTCCACGAAACATGTCTTTCATCTCCAATAACCCACCAATGACTCTCAAAATTCGTCGAAGTAAACTAATCAAAAACACTTAACGCGGACTTTAAATACTTCCTGGCGTATCACCACCTCAATCTGTGGTTGATTCGACAGCCGTGTGCATTCGCGGGCCACCACATATAAGACTACGAGCACATTCTGGCGTCGACTAAAAAGCAAGTTATTTCTTGGCTTACGCCACGTTGTTCAAGTACGGTCACCTGACCTAATCTACCAATCACAAGTCTTTAAAATCCCTCGCAACATCGGCCATTTGTAGAACCTTCTCACGTGAACACGCCGTGCACAGTATAGCTTTACCCGCGTAGGCTTACGTTAGCGTCGACGTCAACTAGACAACAATCAGTCTGCAACTCGCGAATAAAGTCGTAGCTTGCATGCTACATTGCCTGCTTGTAATCATTTTGGCTGGGCTGTGACTTTACATTTTACAATATATATCAATACATTCATCAAGATTCATTCCGCGAAATAAGTTTCAGTGAACAACACAGTAAAAAAGTTAGCATCGATTACAAAATAAAAAATAGTGATGATTTTTTAAATTTAATATCGTTGCGACCTGTCTAAAGGCCAGTGTTGGCAAAAACCCACAGGCATACTTTGAATATAAGAGTTAAAAAACATAAATATAATTTAAGCTGTCAAGTTTTCCCACAGAAGGCGGGTGCTGACTTACTTTTGGAGATGCGTGGTTCTCTCGTTTTTAAAGTGCCTAGGCACTTTCATCTCTAATGGGAAGTGCATGTACTAGGATCGTAGACCTACTGTATACAGTAAGTTATCCGCTGCACCCATTGGATCAGTTCACCAGCTGGCTTACGCCACGTTGCTCAGTTATTGAGACACGGAGAACAGAATGCTTCGACCCCACAGAAAACTCATCTCTCGTCATTGGAAGGGCTTGATAATAATACCCAATAGCCCGACCTACCTGATGCATATTTATAGATTTTTCTCTGCATCTCTTTCAGATGAATCGCCGCGAATGATCCTTAAACAATAGCCATGGGGGCTGCGGGAGTTTTCTCGCAGGCGCTTCACCCCAGAGACTGCGGGGCTCACCTGATTATGTCGGGAATGCCTCTAACTCTCTCTGGGTATTTTTTATCAAATTTCTCACATGCCGAGACACCTTCACCTATTTTAGGAGGTATATGTACTGGAGTCGAAGACCTTGGGCATATAGCATGCATATGGCTGGATCAGTCGGCAACTGCCTCCTGAAACTGGTGTAGACATAGAGAAGAAATGCTGCGACCCCACATCAAACTCGTCTCCTGTCATTCGGAGAACAGTATCCAATGCCCGACCTACCTGATACAGGTTTTCTAGGGTTTTCCCTGCATCTCTTTAGGTGAAACACCAGGTAGGATCCTTAAACCATAGCCCGGGCGCCCTAGTCAAACCTTGGCTACCTTGCTCTACCTTCCGCATCCCCCCTTTTCAATTCCCTTCCTATGCTATTAAAGGGGAGTTGCCTGTTTCAAGATCACCCTCATGTAGTCTGTTAACCCCCCCCCCCCAAAAAAAAAAATATCAGCCCTTGGCTTCCCTTATCTACCTTTGCTTATTTTCAATTCCCTCCTATTCTATTAAAAGGGAGTTGCCTGTTTCAGGACGACCTTCGTATAGCCTGTTACCCGAAAAAGAAAATTAAGCTTTCAACCTGTAAACGCAACCCTATCACTAAGCATTGTGTTAAATTTAAACAATTTTATGTTTGACTATGCCATTTTAGACCTTGAACTAAATATTGTAAAATGATAATTCCTGAAATGTTGTATATTAAAATTAATCTAATACGGTTAATATTAACCATGACACAGAAAATCTTTACAATTTACATGATGTCTTTGTAATATATGTTACAAATTTGTGTCGTTTGTAGGAATATATACTGAGAATTTCTTTTGCAAATGGCAGACCGAATGTAATCTAAAGCCTCAGTGCCGTGTCAGTCTTTTCTAGTTGAAGTGCATGTGGTGGCTATGAATGCATTCCCAAATAACTTTATTAACTACTCTCTCCACTTCAAACCACTTAAACACCACCAATCTCCGTCTAGAAATATAGAAGTGCTCTCGAAATGACATTACCACTGTAGATTTAAAACGTATATGGGATTAAATATTAATAATTTCTAGGCATACCGTTATTGCAATCGTGGACCAAGAAAGATATAACCTAAAAACATGAATTAACTTACACAGGTAGATGATATTTCGTAATGTGTCACTTTCATTTTCAACCTTTGAAACAGATAGGTCATTGAATTCAAAATAAGATTTCATTTCTAGAATGGTTAAAAGTATAAGTTTTATTTTATGCACACACAAGCAAATCTGATTTTCAAAGGGTAACTGTTATTTAGTTTTCTTGACACATCTTGGGCAGCATTCCCCAGGTGGTGTGTAGGAACCCTGCCAGCAGCGAATCACAGGGCACTGCTCATCACACGCCGGAGGACCAGAGCACACTGAGCAACAACTGCCCGGCAGTCTTTGAAGACCATACAGACATTTGAAGACCGGGCACGTGACGTTTTCACATCCCGCCGGTTCACATTCAGGACAGCAGCGCCCTGTCGGCGTGTAGTTACCATTCTCGCAGAATATTTCAGGACAGTCGACCCCATCACAGTCGGAGGTCTTGCACACAGAGCAACACGCCCCCGACGGAAAGTAGGAACCGTCCCTGCAGTAAGGCTCAGGACAAGGTACATCTGCACAAGCACTTGGCTTGCAAATAGGACACGCCCCTTTCAATGGTACGTATGAACCACCGTCGCAATAAACATCAGGGCAAGAACTTACAGCCGACCTCTTCCTGCGTCCTGACGTGTAACATCTCGGGCAACAGCTGCCTGGGGGAAAGTAGGACCCTTGTGTACAGTATATGGCCAGACAACTGACCCCTTTGCAACTGTCCACCGACGACCTACTACCGTCACCTGTACATAC
The DNA here is from genome assembly GCA_034510155.1 of Eucriotettix oculatus. Taxonomy (NCBI): domain Eukaryota; kingdom Metazoa; phylum Arthropoda; class Insecta; order Orthoptera; family Tetrigidae; genus Eucriotettix; species Eucriotettix oculatus. Next base: position 82,828,568 of record CM067376.1, read on the forward strand.
AATACATATTCTTAATTTCTCTCAAATTAAAAATTTAAGTTAAATTCAAATAAACTGATCAGCTGCTTGAGTATTTATGAAATAATTAAACACACCTTTTACTGTACGTATCTGCGGCCACAGTAAAGCGACCATGAGTACACAAGCAGACGCCTGAAACAAGATTAATTCAAAATTTATTTCATTGATACATTAAATATTGTAATAATTTCTGAAATACTTAATTTGGATAAGAAATTAGCAATGGTAATTGAAGCAGGCGAAGGCGCGGTAATAAAGTACTCAAATCTCTGACCGACCTACACAGTTCACCCATAGATCAGTGAGACCGTTGGCAACAGCTTTCGACGTTCTTCCCAGTGGCGGCTGGTGCAGGTGTACAACACATGAATAAATTTTGGAAGAACTAGCAGAAGTTCCCTGCGTTGCTCGGGTTCACGTAAATAATAAAGCAGGAATGTAATTAAAGATAAGTTTATTGCAGTACCTGAAGGTACACTACATTCATAGTTCCACTCCAGAGGGATCACTTGTTGCTAGAGGGGCGTTTCTTTAAGTTTTCCAACGGCCTAATCTAACCTATTTTCAATCATAGGTTGTGTAATAGCGAAAAATCGTTAAAAAATGTAATATATTACAGAGGGGTGTAATTTTGACTCATTTATAGTTGTCTGAGAAGAAAAGGTCATATGGTAAAAATGGTAGAGAATCGAATTTCAAGTCGACAATGTGTCCTCAGAATTTCTATAAAATCTTCAGTTTTCGGACTGCTGATGTCTAAAGTTGGAAGGGTTCCAAAATTGAGTTTTTATTGTGTTGTATCTCAGGGAAGGGGTTAGACCCCTTTGGAAATATTTGTATCTTGTGATACAAACAGAATAAGATCTTCAAGTTGAGTACAGACTTAATAAAAGGCGGAAACCACCGAGAAACACATTGAAAAAGCGGAAGTTTTTTTAAAATTTTCACTTTTTTTCACATATAAACGGTATTATTATTATTATAAAAGTTTATATAATTTAATAGTTTTACCTGTAATGAATGTCACTATCAAATCCATAATTTGCTCGCATATGAGCAATAAATATTAAAATTTACCTTACGTGAAAGATAAAACTGATTTACCTATACATCGAATGATCCAAATGAGTTTATTTCTCAGAAAGCTCTCTGCCAAAAAAAAATTTATTGCGAAAACTTTTATTCGAAGATAGTACGGTTATTATTACAAGGTATATAGATATTTAGTCGCTCAATAAATAATTTACACGATTACTCCAATAAATTGTAGAGTCCATTGGCAATCGATTTAAAAGCGAGAGAAAAGACAGAGCTGTGAATATAATTATGTTATTGCAGTTTGAAATTAATATAAGGGGTTATATCAATTAATAGTTAAATAATGATAAGATTTTATAATAAAAACAAGAAAATAATTTACTTTAACAAAAAAAATATTTCCATTAATAATTACAATATTGATTTTATGCCGGCCCTTCTTTCGTCAATTATATACATATATATTTACAAGCATGATACACATGAATTCCTTAAAGTTAAACAATTCTGACTCTAACCTCAGGGTCGCATTTATGGGCCTTCTCATAGAAAAGAAATATTTTACACTAATCCACTTGGACCTGGCAGTAACAGGAAATCAGCAAATAGGGTTACAGGGGTAATTTACCGTGTCGGCTTAGTGCATTGTTCCAGCTCCTTCCTCATAATTGGATCTTCCTCTCTCCTGTCTCACTGCCGCCGCTGCTATTGTTCCTGTTTCAGGAAGAATTTCAAAATCTCCCTTGCCGCAATTCCAATCCACACTCATAAGTGAAAAGTTTAGCGCAGGCTAGCTCCAAGCGGAGTTTCTCACCAAATATGTCGGGCCAGTTGTCCCGTCGCACTCCTCTCGAAAAGTCTCTCCAAACTATCTCCTCCGATTTTGTGTAAAATCTCACCCTCTGAATCTTTGATGAATATCCAACGATAACATTTGTGGTGATATTTGGGGAAATACACCACCCGATGCCGCCAAATTCCCACAAAAATTGGGAAACTCCCAAGACGCGACGCCGAGTCTGACATTTATTGCCCCTGGTTCAACTGCTGTCTCCTTTCGAGCAGAAGTATTTGTCCGTTACAAGTTAATATTTGATTGACCTAGTGTCGGTGGTGAATATTATTAGATTTTAGGGTTAGCAAGGGGAATCAGATGAAGGGAAATAAAAGAATAGTTATTTGAGGAGCGGAGAATGAGTTCCAGTTAACTTCGAGATAAATTATTGTTAGGTTATATCAAAGTGAGAGAGTGGTAGGATGTAGTCGATTGGTAGTTTTCGTTTGAGTCTGCGGTTGTGTTGAGGAGGAGGTGGATTGCTGCGGAAGAGGGCTATTGTGGCATTGGAATTATTGATGGAACTTTTGATTAAGGAGGCTATGCATGATTTTATTGTGGTGGAGATGAGTGTAATTTGGATGCCATTGTGAATTACTGAGTTTAGAAGGTACCATGGAGAGTTGGGAATGATTCTAAGGATTCTGTTTTGCTTTGTTTAAATTTTTTTGAATTTGTAGTTGGCAGTTGACCCTCTAATGGAGCATGCGTATGGCCAGATGGGGCGGATTAGGAAGAGGTAAAGCAGTCTTTTGGTGGAGATGGAAATTGGATTTCACGGGTTTCTGTTGAGGAGTAGATAAAGTAGTTTTATTTTGGTGTTAATTTTGGATGATCTGCCGAAAATAGGTTAATTACGACACGAAATGTTAATTTACGTATACATCGTATCGACGATCCGAATATGCCCATATATTCAAACTTTTTATGTGAAAAAGTGAAAAAAAAAATACGAAAAGGTTTTTGTGTTCCATACGCGCATTGAGCTCTCCGAAAGTTAGTACAGATTGCCTATATTCTTCTTCTATAATACTATGTATTTATTAAATTATTAACATTTCTCGTTGTAATGAACCTATCATTGGTAGAGAGAAATAATAAACATTTTGGATCGTCTATAGGATGTATAGGTAAATCAGTTTTATCTTTCACGTAAGGTAAATTTTAATATTTAGTAATTGCTCATATGGGTTTGATAGTGACATTCATTACATGTCATTAAAATGAGTAAACTTTAATAACAATAATAATTTATCTTCGTGATAAAAGTGAAAAAGTCAACAAACTCCCTTCTTTCCACATTTTGAAGCTGTTTTTGTGGTAGTCCGTACTCAACTTGAAAAAACGAGTAAGAGCTTATTGATTTTGTCTCACCAAGACCTATCAGTAGATGTCTTTATTTCCAAGGTAGACCAACCGCTTCCCTGCGCTACAACACAATAAAAACTCAATTTTTGAACCCCTGCATCTTAAGGTCCCTGTAGTTATAAAACGGAAGAATTTAGAAAAATTATGAGGACACATAATCAATTGAAAATTCCATTCACAACAATTTTGGTCTCAGACCACCCGAAATAGGTCAAAATGACACCTCTGTAAAAAGTACCATTTTGGCGATTTTTCGCCATTTACATGATTTATGATTAAAAATAGGTTGTATTTGACAAAAAATAGGTTGTATTTGACAACAGTAATTTGATTCCTGCTTTATTATTTACGTCAACCCAGCTAGTCGAATTTATATTAGTATAATTTTTGGCTGGAGATAATTGTGAAAGTCTGAATGTATTCTTGGATTGCATAAAAAGTTAGTTTTTCGACAAGGTTCAAAAGCTTAAAATAAACCTCAACCGATACTACAAAAGTTCCAGTAGAATATTTTCTGGGAAGTCCACACGCTCATATCAACAGGAAAAAAGCATTTTTTCCACGTGCAAGACACGACCAGTGATAAATATGAACAAATATCACAAAGTATAATGGAAGGATTTCCTCGTGCTTTCTAAATTTGTTGATGCGGACAACAGTGAACCTATCGGTAAGGACATTGTCGCCGGGGACTTACCAAATAAAGTAGAAGAAGAAAGAGAAACCCAAATCACAGAAAGTCAGTCTATCCCCCCTTCGTTCTGTAGCAGTTCCTTTTATTTTAATTAATATAACAATTAATAAGCGTCGATATCGCCAGTGCACAAATGCTGGAAAGATTTCTACGTCGGAGTATTCTGAAATGTTCGATTGCCAAATCCTCATATTGTAATAGACATTAAATACGCGAGTGGAAAGCTTAAAGTTCATCTGTTTCTTGTCCGTTTTTGAATGTGGGAGGTCGCAGGGCGCATTCCATGAACAATAGACCTAACTAATTAACATATAATGCATTATTATAGTTCGTATTTCAGAATTGAGTTCACGAAACTCGTTAGAAAATTTTGGTAACAAGTAAAATTTCTAACGACAGCAGCCCACATCCATAGAAAATTCGGAATGAACGGCTACCGGAAGTGGCCGTAGCGAATTAGAAGAACGGCTGGAAAGACGGAAGGTTCCATGAAAAATTTGGGATGTTACGGCAAGAGGAGTAACATATGCTGTATTTACGCCCTCCAAGATGAAGGTTTTTCCTATTGGCTTTAATTGTCAAATTGCAAGCCAATAGAAGACGATGGTGGACAACATCTGATTGGTGGCTGAAGATGGTGTGGTGTCCGACCGAAGTGACGAGAGCAGTTATTAGATTGTCGGGAGAGCGGAGAAGAAGTCGTTGGGAGATGATGCCAGGAAAGAGAATCGACGGGAGACACCAGGCGGAGACGATCTCGTAGCAGCAACCAGTCAACCAGCATAAAGAAACAGATGCATTTTCTCGGTATCGTACCCATAGTTTTGGTTTAGAGTTCACATTTGCCAGGCCTATTGTCATTCGGGAACAAACAAATGCTTTTCGTTCACCCCACAGTGAATACACTGAGATTAAAGTCTAATGCTAAATGAATTGTCCTTTTCCTTTTTTATATTATCTAAAACTTGTAAATAACTTTGATGTTTATTAAGATTAAAACTTAGAATTAAACTTTTATTCCTTTTTTTATATTCCCCATCAGTATCAGATTATATATAAATAAATTAAATTAACCCCACCCAAAAGTTTACATCACAATATAATAATGGCAAAGGTGTAATAATAATAATATATCCGTGTGTGTAGAGGATACGCACCTTGACCATTTTCCTTCACGGCGAGGTGACACAATGGCAGCGATCAAGCAGAAGGAAACAACCAGTTTGGGGTTCTAGTGATATGTCAAGGCCTCATAATCTAAATGGAACTTTTTGAGAACTAGCTTTTCCAGTTGTTAAAAAAAGCGACGGGGCGGGGGGTACGGATGAAGAAATACTAATGAAGTCAACAAACTGATAAAACTAATTAACATATAATGCATTATTATAGTTTGTATTTCAGAATTGAGTTCACGAAACTCGTTAGAAAATTTTGGTAACAAGTAAAATTTTTTTTAAAATTTAGATAGGAAAAATTTGACGTTGACAATGTTAACATTTACACCTGTTAATATTTTCAATGATTAATATTCTTCATTATATGGTGGGGGATAGGCTGTTAGTTTTACAATTAAACATTAAACGAATACACCACCTTTAATTCTAGGTTTAAGGTTCAACTTTTTGATAATATTAAAGTCTGGTTCATTTTTATCATTAACATACTATCCACATTTATGCAATAAACTATTTACAATACATTAAAATTATTTATAATCATTTTTACTAAAAATGATAATAGGACCTATTTGCAAAATTTACTGTCTTCATTTTTGAACTTGCACCGACTACCTACGTGAACTTACAGGTTGACCGTGGTGGTTAGAAATATTACACAAATTTACATGTCGAATCTTAAATATAGAAAATATACAGAGCCGTTAAATTCAACCAGATAGAAATTATGCAAAGAAAAGAAATAATTTATGTACCCAGAATTTATGACGTCAACGCGAGAACATTGGTAATTAATCTGTTTTTGGATCTTACTAGGGCGGAGCTGTTGGTTGATCCGTCGTATTCATGGTCGTATGTAGTGTAGGAAGACGATGTGCTATGTCGTCGCTGATGGCCTTTGATCTCTCAGATCGCTAGAATCGGCAACTGATTGCCCACGGACTGCTTCCACGCCACGTAGTAGAGGTGGATGGCTGGCTTCCACCTTGCTTCTCCTGACGTCAAAGTTCTACCGTCCAGGAGAATAATTGCAGGCTATGGACTTACTGTCCAAATTTCTGTGAGAACTCTTTTCTCGGCTTGCCAGTTCGGACTGTCCTCTTATCTAGTTCTCTACACCAACTCTGTTTTTTCCACCTTTACGTCATACGTCATTTTCTCTTCCCATGTTGACCACCAATTATATTTATAAATCTGGGAAGATTACGCCAAATTGCCCGCGAATTTGGTAAAACCTCACCATTTTATCCCTCGGCGGGGAGAAATAAATTATGCGGGGGCACGTTCTTCCAGGTATACACAGGATTTCTCATCTCTTTGTCCTCGAAAAAATCACACATATATCGCTAAAATTCTCAGATCGATTGTTCTCACGTTATTTTCTCATCCCCTCCGCACATGGAACAAACAATGTGTATTCAATGCGGTCAACCGGATACTAAAAAAGGTATCTATCTATTTTAATAACTAATATCTTAACATCTAGTACATATCTATCTTAATAACTACTTAATATCTGATATCCGCAACATGTGGTTTAACAAAATTATCAGTAATAATATTAATAGATTACGCTACAACTCTAGAAAAACATTTATAAACATCCCTCTCATTTGCAGTTATTTATGTTTTAGTATCTAATAAAGTGCCAACAAAACAAGCATAAAATTAGAAACTTTTATTCTACGTATCTTTCCAGCTCATCTGGTCAGTAAAATTCTTAAAACAGTCAATTAACAATTCAATAAGTGCTATATCTGAAGGATGGGCAAAATAAACGGTTTCCTGAAAATCAGAATTAATGAGCAGCGATTGAATCTTAAAATTGATACTCATAAACGCTATGATTTAACCAAACATAATTTTATAAATAACCATATATTTGATAGTAGTAAAACTAAAATTAGCACTATTTAGTCCAATCCTATAATTAATTAATCAAGAATTAAAACCACTGTATCCTTTTATTTCCTCAAGTTCCAAAAAAGAAAACCCCCTTTTATATTCAGTGTTTATTCAAAACACAATATTACGAGCTTTCGGCTTGTTTGCCATAGTCATCTACAGAACATTAATTCATAAATTTAATACAGAGATCTTCTTTTGATCTTAAAGTCCATATTATACAAGTCAAGGAATTTTACAATCTGAAACAGATACATACATGTCATTGTTAATCACTTTCTTGCTTTTAATTTTCCCAAAAACGAAACGACATGTACAGACTTGATAAAGTTGAATTCATTGAATGTATAAAAAGTACGATATCATTTATGTATCTATTTTATTTTCAGTATCAAGTTTCAGGGTAAACCTTATAACTCGCAGTTTGTTTTGAACAGGTCCCGTTTTCACACGTTGCGGAACCTATTCGAGACAAACTTCTAAACAGAAGCTTCAATTATATTTATTGGGATAGATCATATTTATTTTATTTGCTTTTAAAAATGAGCAATTACTAAATATTAAAATTCACTTGATGCAAAAAATAAAACCAATTTACTTGTACATCGTATCGATGTTCAAGTCGCGGGCATAACCAATGCTCTATATTTCTCTGACACTCTGTTTCCATTAATTTATATTTAGTTTTAAAACATCCTTTTTCAGATGACTTTGATAAATCGTTCAAATTTTACAAAACGATGTCAAATTATCGATACAATTTCCAGTTGGTAATCGATCAATATTAATCCAAAATTGATGGGTAGGAATATTTTGCTAGTGTTGAATTTAAAGAATTCATATTTAAACTTTCTTTGTTGGTAATGAGTGACTCAACGTAAAGTCGACTAGTTGGCACCAATTTAGGGGATAAACCAGTAGATAAAGGTAACGTCATTACACCGCTATCGGAGGCACGTTAATAAGCTGAGCTCTGCCGTGTTGTACAGTAACACGTGTGCATCGGGAACACTTTAGAGCAATTTGAGAACCAACACATAAAGTTTGATGGATGTGTTTGCTAAGTTTCGTTTGAGCTAGCTAATTCATAATTTTCGTCAATGGGAAAATTTTTGTCCTCCAGAGGTACCCACAGTCGTGAAACGGACTCGTGTGTCGCTTCTTAACAGTGATACCTCACGTAAGGCTGAGGAATTACACGTGAAACCAATTACAAAAATATTTTCCACTTTCGTTATTGATTTTAAAGATTAATTTCTTTTAAAAAAGGCAGTTTTTCCGTGTTTTGTTCCCAACACACATTTGAAACAAAATATTGTGATCGTAGCGCAAAAATTACTTTTTCCATTGAGATATAAACAGGACGATTTTCCTTTTTCTTTAACTTCGTCGTTTGTCTTAGCTAACAGTCTAGAATTATCTCAAAAGTAGAATCGTAAAGGGAAATAATATGCGACACTCACGTGTTAAAACAATACTGATGCCGTGGAATATCTGTCGTTAATTCTTTGCATACATTACACTGGCCTTAAATGTTAAATTGTACAAAAACGTTCACCTTCTCCTTCTGATATAGATGGTTACAAGTCTTCGACACGATGAGCTTAACCTTGACGCGAGACTAACTTATATATTCTGATAATCACGGCCGTTGCTGCTCCTTAATGCATACTGAGATAATAATTGTTCCGGGTTTCACAGTATTATTTGTAAAAGAAATAATAGATGAAAATTTTCTGCACGTGAAAGGTAACAGATGCAGAATCAGAAGTATTGACCTATTCGGTTCAGCCGAGATATGCCAAACTGAGTGCAGACCAGAAAATGATCAAATCTGCTCGGTTGCCAAATATCGGACTGCTATATGGAGCCCAGATACATCACGCCACTACTTGCAGAATAATAGTGGTTAATTACTTGTCCATGGTTGGAGATCAAATTGTGAATACTTTACAACTCTGACTTCTTGTGGAAATCAGGAGACTTATCTCCCGAACCTTTCAAATTAAAGTCCCCGTCGTCATTTCTCATGAAAGTGGTGGTTTTGATATATTTATCTGTAGAATATATATACATATATATACCTAACGTCTTCGTATGGCAGTGCTCGTTTCTTCTCAAATTTGAAATTCATAAAGAAGAGCAACTCCGGATATTAAGGAATACCATTAACATGTTTAAAATTCGATTCCGAATTCAACGTCAGGGTTTAATCATCTGTAATTAGTTATTTGTAGTCAAAAAATAATTTATAAAAGAGCTAGTTACGCGCGCATCACTCAGAACCGAAACAAACTAAAAGAACCACTTCTCTTTTATTCCGACTCAGAGCTTCCTCATTACACAGAGGCACTCATTCCTTGAATCAGTAGTCGATCTGATCGTCCATCTCTAGTTCATTTTCGCAAGTTAAGTCAGCTCTTAAGTAGATTATTTTATCATTGCTTGGAATGAGCTCTTTAACGAAGATAAATCTCGGTATTCCATATTTCCCGACTGTTCCAGAACAACCGAAGTTCCTCTTCTGCGAGGGTTAAGTCACTTTTATGCGGCACATGTAAGCTTTCGTGTGTCTGAAGTTTACGGGGGTGAGGAGAAAGGAAAGAAGGGTCCACTGTCTAACATGAGAGTGGTCGAGGACCAAGGCGATTGGAGCTGTAAAGATTCAGGTTTGACGTACTGTCAGTAGTTAATTTCTCTTTACGTAGGGAAAAATTGCAAGTTGAACAATGAACTTATAAAACAATCCTCATATTTATTTTGACCATATATATATATGTATACATGTATATTGAAAGGATATTTAACAAGCGTTTAAATGCGACGCCTATGGAAAGGCGCACGAGACGCAGCAATCTCCGGGTGACGTCATAGGTATTCCGCCCACGCATTCGACGAAGGGGCAGGTGACGGTCTGACAGTTGGCGGGAGGGTCTTCAGGGCCGGGTATGCACGCTTCACAGCACGACAGGGCAGGCCTATACACTCCGTAGGTGCACGACAGCCTGTCACAGGTCTCCGTGCAGTTCTGCGGCTCCGGAAGGTTCGTGGTCACACACACGGGGCAGCAGTACTCGGGAAGCGTTGAACCCTCGGTGGGACAGTCCAGCGGCGGACATGTTACGCCCCCGCAGTCGGGCCGCGTCACCGGGTCCGCGCATTCGGGGCACGGCTTGCCTTCTGTGAAGACGAACCCGATGTCACAGTCCAGCTCCGGGCACGCTTCGGTCGTCGGTATCATCGGAGTCGTGCTGGAGCTGCTGCTAGAAGCGGTGGTGATGCAGTAGGCGCAACAGTCCCCAGGACCCTGAATGAGTTCTCCCTGGCTGCAGTCCACGTTAGGACAGCTGACGCCCGTGCATTCGGGCCCACATACAGGGCAACACTGGCCCGCGGGAACGTGCTCCACCCCGCCAGGGCAGGTCAGAGGCAGACACGTCACGCCCTCGCAGTTAGGAGGCGTCATCGGACTCGTGCTGGTGCTAGTCGCGGGGGTGATGCAGTAGGCGCAACAGTCCCCAGGACCTTGGATGAATTCTCCATGGCTGCAGTCCACGTTGGGACAGCTGATGCCCGTGCATTCGGGCCCACATACAGGGCAACACTGGCCTGCGGGAACGTGCTCCACCCCGCCGGGGCAGGTCAGAGGACGACACGTCACGCCCCCGCAGTCAGGAGGGGCAACCGACTCGGTCGTACCCGTCATCGGACTCGTGCCACCGACGGTGCTGGAGCTGGTGGTGGTGGCGGGGGTGAAGCAGATGGGGCAGCAGTACTCGGGGAACTGGATTAAATGGCCATTGCTGCAGTCAACGTTGGGACAGGTGACACCCTCACATGCAGGCCCGCACACAGGGCAACACTCGCCCGCAGGGACGTGCTGCACCCCGTCGGGGCAGGTCAGAGGCTGGCAAGAGGTGAGGCACGACGAAGACGAAGTTGGCACTGAACAAAAGAATCTATTACGTCGTAATATACATTACGATAAACAAAGAAGAGGAATTTGAGGAATCATTCAGGTCCAAATTAACATAAAATCATGAAACAGACCATATCTCTAAACTTCACACAGTAGAAATTTAAATATTTATCCAAAGAAGGAAAAATGTTGACCTAGCTGGGAACCGAACCCAAAACATAAACTCACTTCGGGGCTGCTTTAAACATCTAAGCTATACGAGTCGACTCCAGGTCCTTAAATGCACAGTTGATGGCATTCAGTTAAGGTCCGTTGTTTACTGAGTCCTGAAATAGCAATTAGAATGTAGATTTACGCAGGGCTTGGAGTCTACTCGGGTAACTTAGATCGATGTATCGGGTTCGATTCCCTGCCCGGTCCACAGTTTTCCTTCCTTAATTAATTATTAGGCCAAATCAAAAATGAATTTGGATGTATTGTATTTATTAAATCTACAAATGGGCAGATGCCCGGTGGCAGATTTGATCAGCAAATGAGCACGCCATGTTGAGAAATGTGTTTCTGGTACTAATCTACCTTTTATGGAGACAAAAAGTAAATGTTATAAAAGATTATAGATCTCGTAATAGAATCCGCTAAAACTTCTCTATTTTTTGTATTTTTCTAAATAATAATATATTATGTCGTAGCTCACAGTTCTTTTGTGATAATTACATAATAATACGTGGATTTTGCGTGTGTTGTGGCAAGTACCGAGTTCCCTTTGTTACGTTTCCTGGGATTCGCAGGTCAGGTTCAATGTCGGCAAAAAAAGGTCCCAAAAAACTATTTTGACAATGGCAACGGTCCTGTCACTAAAGAGAGGTGATTAAATAGCGTTCAGTATCATTTTCTGTCGATGAAAAATCACTCTGAAATGCGAAACGTCACCCCAAAATATATAAAGGATTCTTTTAAAATTATTGATGACACAATATACGACATATTTTCTGCTAAAGGTTAACAGTTCGGCCAGAGATGGAGTTGTGAGGAGCTAGTGTGTGTGTTTCACTAGTGTCTATGTTATTCATTTTATGGACATGTAGCTTTGTCTGATGACAAGAAGAAAATCTTGTGTTCTGCACAACAGACATTCATATTGAAAATATCGAGAGAATAAAAGTTCGAAGACTCGATAGAATAAGGAACATAATAATAACATTCCTGGAGGTTTATTTGGTATCATAAATTTCCTTTCCGATAATCATACCACTGAAAAGAGCTATAGTTTACAACTTGGTTCATAAGATTGTTTTATTATCAGGTCCTGTACATTATGCAAACAACCTTTGTCAAAATATTTTACTAGCCAACCTGTACCCTCTCTGTCTTCCTCTCGGCGAAGTAGTTCATGAATCTGAAGAGAGTTTAGGCTGAGATATCATAATTTTGTTGTGCAATTTGTTTTTGCATTCGACAAATTATTTTTTCGTCATCTTTTCACTTCTTAAATACTTTTTACGACTTTCGACCAACGCTTGTACTTCTCCTCTCTTTCTACTTCTTTACCACTTCAAACATACAATGAATGCATTTTCCTCTCGCTATGTCCTCTTCCTTTCAACTTCAAATACACACTAACTGTATTTCTACTCTGGCTACTTCAAACCTCCGAACAACAATGACTTTTATACCTCCTTGTCGCCTTACAGCCAATCTCTCCTTTCCCCTTCTCTGTGAAAAAAACGCCATCTCACGGTACGTGTCTTCCCCAATCGTCATTAATTTTCGCCGATCGCGGGATCCTGATTACAGTGGAAGGGGTAGATCTTGATAAACTGTTATAGGTTTTCGGCCCCTCGTGGACAAACGTCTTTAGTCCCTGCACCTAACTAGCAGGCACGGATTTTCGCTACAGGCTGTCTGTACTTTTTGCATCTTCTCTGCCTGGCTCCGAGTAATGCCATTTAATTTTTTTAATATAATTCCTCCTAAAAAACTAATTAAATTGGGGATGTTTTTTTCTGCAATACAATACTGTCTTTGTAAATTTAGGGTAGCGCACTAGATGTGGCAAAGATTATGTTGTTGAAATTCTGTAAGGATAAAGTCTTATGTATTAAAAACTAAATAAAGAATAATAATTAATATACCTTTTAGTATTAAAAACATTTGAGAATATAGATTTTATCGGTTTGCTATACAGTATGCAACTTTTACTTTCAGCTGAAGTGAAAGACAAATCAACTCAGTGTCCTGACGCTGCAACCTGCAATCTAACCACGAATATATAACTGATATTGGCCACAAATGAGACACCAGGTAACGGACCAATTTATTTTACATTTTAAAGACCTTGAAATGGCATGAATCGCCTTTTTTTAGCTTCTGAACAGTGATAACGACTGAGAACTACGTCTAGAGGATTACAACAGGAGACGACGTACCGCCGTCAACGGAATTCGAAACGTAAAAACTCCCATTCCCTATCTATTGGCATATGACAATAATCTTCCGTCTGGTAAGACAACTTATATTTCCTAACGACAAGCATTCCTCTTCAAGGAACATGCTAATTTAATAAACCTTAATACATAAAAGCCAGGACCTCTGAAGTGCGAAATTGAAGGTATCCCTTGCGTCCGAAGTGACTTTGAGAGATTGCAATTGTTTATGTTTTTGGAAATATATTTAAAATTAGAAAGCAAATGGAATTTATTTCCCGCCAGGAGGTGGCCTTGAATCCGTTGCAGAAAAATCTAAGAATATTCTACTGGTTTCAGTGATCTATGTTCGTTTTTTTCGCCAGTTCTGTTGGAGCAATTTAATTTCATTATTTATAGTTATATATATACATATATATAATGACGTACAAATAAAACATTATGTAGCACAAAATAGATAACAGGTTAACGTGGAAACAACATTTAGTTAAAAATGCTATGGAAACGGTACGGTTACTTTGTATGAGACCCGAAATACGGAAACAACTGAGTTTAGCGATGGCATAACTGACTGTCAAAACGTTTTCCATACGAGAAATATATTTTCATCAGATTCACCGAGAAAATCTACAATCACTAACATAAGTTTTGTTGCACATAACATTTGATAAAAAGAGCTTAAGAAAATTATGAAGGGAAATTGGGCTAATTTTACCTTTCCGCGGGACGCATTCTGGACAACATTTCCCCTTCGGTGTCACCAAGTCACCACCTTCGCACTCAACCATTGCGCATTTCACCAGGGACTCTGGACAATTTATAGACTTCGCCATAGGAAGCGCGATACAGCAGCACAGCAAAATTGTCAGCAATGTTTGGCTCATCTGTGGAAATAAGATAAAAACACTACTCTACACGACAATGAGATTTTCAGCGGAAGGAACCGACGACATTGAACTGACATTGCCATTTTACACCAACGTAAAAAAGCAGTAGTCTTAGATTTTATTACCGGAACCGTAATAGTAATAACAAAGGAAATACTTGTTTAATCTATTTAAAATTGGTAATTGAATAAAATTCTAGCTACTAAAACTATAATATTTTATTCTAAAGTCATCTCTTGAGCAAAAATTTATTAAATTTATTAAAAAAATTAAAAATTATTTGTCACCACTCTGATGAAACGTTTATAACATTACACACAAACTTTTCATTCGTACCACAGCCTAAGGAGGTTACAAAGTCCAGAAACATAGTTCTGTTAAGTAAAAAATTATGAATAACAAATTTTATTATAAAATAGTCTTAAATAGGTCATTAAAGGTTTTCTGTTATTAATAGTATAGGTATATTTTAACGCTTATCCGCTCCCACGGGTCACGTTAGAATGTCGGCCTGGGCGCCTCTGATTTATTTAGATATATACACGAAAATTGCTTATTATGCGATCCGGGTGATACATCCAGGCAGCTGGGAAGTGTCGTGGCAAGACACGAATTTTTCATCCGAACATGAAACTCTCAGGGATCTTGGCTTAATTATCGTACTTAAGAGGTTTACTTAATAATCAAACTCGAGTATAGTAGACATAATTAAAAGTATGTGGAGAAATTGGTAAATGTAAATATATATAGCCGTTAACCAGAAGGCAGTGGTACACCCCTGACGGTGGTTCAATGAGAATGTACAGAAGAATAGGTAGGTGTTTGTAGTGCGGAACAAATCCCACACTACCGTCTAGTACGGGCTAAACGTTCTCATTTGAAGATTTTCACCAACTCACGTAAAAAGAAAAAAGAATAACTGACACAAAAGCAAGGGTCTCCTTTCAATCACGCCGACCTACCTCTACGGTACAAACTCCGCTGCTTAGGCCGATTGTGCTTACACTTTGCATACTAATCAGTAGGAACTATACAACGTAAACCATATTACAATATATTTGCTCTGGTACTTTTCTAAGAAACACACACTTAATTTTAAGGAAAAAATACACGAGTAATGCATCTCTGGGAACTTAATCGATTCGTTATGAGAATATTAACAAAAGACAAAATAAAACTCACGAATTTGAAAATAACTTACAGATTAACTAGCTAGTTCCAAATCGGCAATAGTTCCATTCACCCTCAAAGCCAAACAACCCCATTCATTCTATTTTTTGGTTACCAAATCTCAATAAAAAAAACTTCATGACTTTCCTCGGACTTGTTCTAGACTCCAAACTTTCCTTGAAACCCCATCTTACTCACCTTGCATCCAAAATTAACACAAAAAAAATACTCTATCCAATCCTCAACAGAAACGCACCAAAAAACTCATTTACCTCTCCCTAATCCGCCCCATGTGGTCATACCACGCTCCATTTGGGGATCTACTGCCAACTCAAATTCAAACAAAATCCAAACCAAGCAAAATAGAATCCTAAGAATCATTTCCAGCTCCCCCTGGTACTATCGAAACTCAGTAATTCATAATGACATCCAAATTCCAATGGTCTCCCCCAAAATAAAAACATGCATATCCTCCATCAACCACTCCAATGACACCATAGCCCTCTTCCACAGCAATCCACCTCTTCCTCCACACAGCCGCAGACTCAAAAGAAAACTACCACTATACTACATCCTTCCACTCTCTCACTCCGACATAACCTAACAATAATTTCTCTCTCAGTTAGCTGGCATTTCATTCTCCGTTCTTCAAACAACTATTCCTTTACTTCTCTTCATCTGATCCCCCCTCCTACCCTAAACTCTATTAATATTCACCGTAAACACCAAGTCAATTAAATATTATCAACTACAATAACATAATTATGTTCACAGCTTTGTCGATTCTCTCGATTTTAAATTGATTGTCAATGGACTTTTCAATTCTTCAAGCAATCATGTCAATTATTTATTCAGTGAATAAATATGCATATAACATGTAATATAAACTATACTATCTTCGGATAAACGTTTTCTAATAAAAAAAGATTAACAGAATTTTGTAAAACTTGTTAGTTAATATCTTACACGACACAAATTCCTCTGAATTTTCTTTGTTTGAGAAAAATAAAATAAAAAAAGGTTAAAAAATATTATCAGCTATATGAGAATTAAGGTAACGATTATATTCTTTTATTGGTTAATCGTATTTTTGGGGGTTTTCTTATGATTGCATATTTCCATTGTTTTTCTCTGTCATTGATGAATTTCGCCTTTCCTTTTGTATTTTCCACATTTATATATGCAATAGTAATAAGTAACTCGTGTTCTCTCAAGTTCAGCGATTGTCAACAAATTGGCAAACAAGTTGTCAAATTGGATTAAATGTTGTCAGACGAATCTTATCAGTCACTTCTATATGGAGCATAAACAGGAACAACGTCGTCGTGCGTCAAAGATGTAATCAATCGTCGAGATTAATACGTCTTACAGAGACGATTAAAATATCATGCCGTACGAGTGTAGTGGATGAGAGCAAATCATGGAGAGATTGGCCTTTTCAGGTAATCTTTGTTACCAGAGTAAAAAAAAACTCCCAAAAAACAGTCGTGGATTAGTGTGAATAGATAAAAACACACTAATACGTTACTTTTATGCAACTAGTAATAGTTATAGAAGTAAAAACCGCGTATTTCGACTAACTATTATATTAATAATATTTGTGTTTGTTTCGGCGTTTCTTTAGGCTGTAATAATCGGTCTTCCAAGTAAATTTTATTTCGCTGATTGGTAATTCTATTCTTAACGCGAAGTAACAACTCAAGTTTTAAGCTGGTCGTGCAGTCGTACACAACACTCGTTATTACCGCACATGAGCGCGATTCATTCGGAGTTATATTCTTTGCATTTGATATAAGAATTCGTGACAAATTTAGTCGGAAAAATGTAAGTTAATTAACAGAAATGAAATTTAATGTTAGTCCACATAAAACAACGTTTCTTTCCGACATTTAAGACAGACGCCAGTGTTTTCGCCGCCGTAGTCAAACCCAAAAAATGTCACCTTCTCCCGTTTCAAAAATCTCCACAAATAAAAATTATGATAATAATTTTTTATTTATATCAGTCACTTCAAAAAACCAAAAGCGTATTTCAATTTTGATTTCCAAAATTTATTCGGAAGAAACTTCCGGCAATTGCCACATTCATCTTCATGTATTTCGAAAGCAAATAAAATTTCTAATTTTCTTCATGGATTAATTAGTATGTGATTCCACACAGTGCTGGCTTGCACAGAGCATTTTTCGAACTTCGAAGTTCCAGAAGTTCATGCTCATGTGCTCGCCAAGCACTAACGGCAACATGCATCCACGAAAATTTGACGTGGCTAAATTTGAGGACTCATTGAAACAATTATTCAATGTAAATTTTTCGACGATTCATGTTTGTATGTTGCCGTTTGTGTTTGATGAGCACATGAGCATGAATTTCGGGAACTCCGAAGTTCTAAAAATGCTCTGTGTAAGCCAGCACAGTCTGGAATCACATACTAATCCATGAAGAAAATTAGAAATTTTATTTGCTTTCGAAATACATGAAGATGAATATGGCAATTGCCGGAAGCTTCTTCCAAATAAATTTTGGAAATCAAAATAGAAATACATTTTTGGTTTTTTGAAGTGACATATAAATAAGGGAGAGAAAATTTTTTTATCATAATAAATTAATTATGCCTAAACAATTTTTTTAAATTATGATAAAAACGTGTTAACCATAAAATTGACAGAATGAAAAAACTTTATACTAATACATATTGACGAAAAAATTTTCTTATTTAAAATCAATAATTTACATTTTTAATGAGATAACGAAAATTGAACTCCAAACTAAAACTACTACTATCAACTATTTTCAGAGTTAATTTAAATATACATTTAATACAATAAACAGTTAAAAAGTCTAAACCTAAATTAAAACAATCGCGAATAACTTCTTTCAATTCGTATTCAGTGACCAACATGACTAATTCATTAAGACAATTTTGCGTAGGCATCGTTCTTAAATAATTGTTTATTATTTTAAATTTTAAAAGGTCATTTCGCTGGTAGGAAAATTATTAAAGCAATCCACAAATTGAACCAATTTTATGAAAAGTAAAGTCAACCGGATCTTATTTCTTTGCTGCCAAAATTATGATTATAATAACACAGTAAGTGGGATGAATGGTATAGGTATACTTAATTGGACTTATAACTCGTAGATGGTTTTCACGCCGCCTTTCGCATGGAAATTCAATAGATTTATAAATATTTTTATTAATATCTTCTGAACTCGGCAAGATATCGAAATGAAACATACACTAAAATTTAATTTAAAATTCCTGTATCAATCCCTGAATTTTTCATTGAAATCCGTTAAGCCGTTTCGGAGCATGGGTCAGTGTTCAGAAGGAAATAGGGAAAATAGATAAAGACGCAGGTGTTCCTTGAACTATCCCCTAATAGTTTGAACTAATTTTCATGTTAAAATGTGTAATGTGTTGCTTAGTAAAATATGATATAACTGTACAAAAATTTAACACTTTTTGTATAGTTTTTTCTGCTAATTTGTTCGTTTTTTACGTGTAACTTATTGCCTGAAGCTACTACGGACTCACAGTGGTCCAAAACGACAAAAAACTGTGACTAAAGTCGAAAAATGAAAGTGTATAATTTTAAACGTAGTTCAATGGAATTATTTTCAAAGACAGAGGAAACAAATTCTCCTGAAACTCTAATACATCGGTCATATTTCTTGTCAAAGTAACTAGTTTAACATAAAATGTGAGACGCACGAGGTGTTTGTTTTGAAGACATTTCTTCTAGTGTTTATAATTTTTTATGCTCATGGCTATTATAATTCGGATGAATGTGAATGATATAATTAAGCCATACGAATACTATTGAATTATTATTCCAAACATAGCATTTCATTCGCAAATAAGTTCTTCCTTTTATAAAATTCAAATAGATATTCATATATATGACCTAATTCCATTTTTCCCTTATTTATATACCATCTTTCATTTTTATGTCCGCCATATTTAATCCACCATTTTGATTTTCAAATTAAGTAACAAATTCTAAATAATTTAACCGACAAAACCCCTTCATAGACAACTTTTTATTAACCATATAATTTTTCAATAATTTTCAAGTCCGCAAAAATGTTTTTAAAATCAGCAATTTCTAAAACATATGTATACTTATTTTTAATAGTTTCAATTAATTTGTTGACTTTTGTCGCAGTGGAACGGTCAGATTCTTCGTCGCGCAGCTCCTCGAAGTAGTATTGTTTATGTTTGTTTTTTTGCTTCAGTGTGCGTGATTGTGCTTTTTATGGATGAGTGTCGTACTTATGCTTTTTTATACTACGTATTGATTACTCTAATTAGGTATGTAAGGCTTTTTGGAAGTTTAATTTTGGACTTATAGTAATTATTTCTTACTTGATGTAATGTATAACGTATCCCATTTCCTCAACCAAGGGCTAATAGAAATAACAATAAATCTAAATCTAGAAATAAAAAACAATATGAAGAGAAATAAATAAATAGAAATGAGAGAAAGAAATAAAGAAAATAGAGGGAGACAGTTTTGGAGTTTGGGAAAAACTTACTCTGTACAATTCCCCCATGTCAGAAAGATGATGTTGTAGAATCGCAGTGTGACTCGAAAATGAGAATATTATTTTTACTTCAGAATGAAATACATAAAATGGTTTATCTGTTGTTAGATTAGATTATGTCGTGTCTATGCTTCGTATCTTGTTTTCCTTTAAAATATGCAATGTGTCGGTCACCCGCTACTCTCTTTCATATTTCTGTGTCAATTGGCGTAACTCGAGTGACATGTTAAGTGAAATATATATATATATATATATATATATATATATATATATATATATGTGTGTGTGTGTGTGTGTGTGTGTGTGTGTGTGTGTGTGTGAAATCTAAGTAATTCACAATTAAAATATCGAAACCATCTTTACAATAAAAAAAATAGAAACTGCGTTTTCCTAACTCCTCAACAGAGGGTTGCTAGAATAAATAATAACTTCGAATCCGGCAATGTCAACACAAATTTACTTTAAAAAAGTTATTTAAAGATATAATTGCTCGCATATCTACTTGAAGAATTAACTTTTGCACTAATTACTAATCTTATTTTGCTTAGTTAATACAAGGTATTATTAAAAGTAAAAGCATTTAACGAAGATATGTTTTGACAACTATATGCCATAGATCATAACCTCTCCATCTATGCTCTTCCACGGGGTCCTTATGTAGCCACGGCCCGATTCGCTGCTGTCACCATGCCGCAGTGTTCGGTTATATTAAACATAGACGAACTAATATTATCAGGAAAAATATAAACTGTAAAAATGAATGATCTGCAATGCGTCTCATGTTTTTTTTGGCAATTTTTCCTTTCCTTTCTTGACCCAAGAATAGAATTTCTTCATTAATAATCGAATTTCTATGTCTAGTTTTCTGAAATTACCCTCTATTTTCAATATCTTTTTAAAATTATTTTCTAAAAATAAATAAATAGAAACATTCTGCCAATTTTTCCCAATTTGTTTATGTTTATCGCATTTTTTATCTCGAATACTTCTCCTACTTTTCATTGTAATTATCTTTTTCAGTACATCCAATTGTCGCGATAAACAGACATCGTAAGTTACAAATAAGTTGATCAATGGCATTTTTCACATTGTCGATTTCTCTATCCCAAGAATGAGTTTTGATTAGTTTTCTACGCAGTTGATCTGTGATTATTGAGATCTTTCCAGATTCTTCCAACAAAGGTTCCGCCCAATTTCGATTGCAGCGCCCTCAATTTATTCTTTTCTTAACGCTATTTAAATTATTTAACCAACTCTGTTTATACCAATTGACGTAGAAAACTGTGTCATAATTCACTATTTAATTTACTTTCTTTAAAATCGTTCAATTTTATTGGAATTTGTTTGTTTAGAAGTTTAATCATCCCCTCTACTTTTTATGCCCCACTATTTTTCATCCGAGGAGCTCACTTCGCTCGCTGAAAAGTAGCACTTCGTCTTGGAGAGGAGAGACGTTGGTCGTTGCACTCCAGGAAATTGTGTTGAGGAGTCCGAATTGGACTTTGAAAAATTTCACGAAGCTTGCACTTGGTCCGAGGGACGTCCACCAGTCGGCTTTTTCTAGCCAAGTTAGCACTAACCATCCGACACCCCAGCCCGTACCAGCCGCCACGAGTCTGAAGTAGCGCTATAGAAGGAGCAGAGCGAACACGCGTAAGTCTACGCCTTGCTCTAAGCCAGACTTTCGAGGGTTAACTACCTTCGCTAAACCTACCCAGAATCTAGCCGTTTACTCCAGGACCTAACTTCAACGCCTACGCTTGTGACGACTCGGCGATTTATTGGGAAGCTGTACCACTGCTAATTAAGTGAACTTGTTCTTGAATTTCATTACATATAGAGTGAATTTATTTCTCACCCTACTAAGACCAAAGATTTTAAAGTTCAAAACTTTTGACAATTACACCCAGCTTAAGTTCAATCATAGCCAATGTTTGCTGACCCGGCTCTCTCTCCTCTCTTTCTTCTATCTCTCCTCTCTCTATTCTCTCTCTTCTCTTCCTCTCTCTCTTCTCTTCCCCCCTCTCTCTTCTCTTCCCCCCTCTCTCTTCTCTTCCTCTCTCTCTTATCTTCTTCTCTCTCTTCTCTTTCTTCCTCTCTCTTCACTTCTTCTCTTCCTCTCCCTCTCTCCCTCCCTCTCTCCTCTCTTCCTCTCTCTTCTCTTCCCCTCTCCTCTCTCTCTCTCTCTCGAGTCCAAAGACATTTAATCTCAGAATATAAATAAATATACTACAGTCGGCTTAAAATTAGAGGCAAATGGTTATTTCCGGCGATGCGTGTGATCTTAAATCCATCCATCAGGAGGGCGAGTGAAGCAGCGTTGACGAACAATCACGGTGATTCAAATGTGTTAAAGGCTGAAACGAAGTTAATTTTCGACCGTGTATATGTAACAGTAGAAACCCCAAATGCCTTCAATTTTAATTGCACCTGAAAGCAGTATCTGTGAGCAAATAATCTTAGGGGAACCTCTTTAACGAAAGCATAGTTAAATAAATTTAGAAATTACTAGTAATATGCCATATTTTCATTGCAAATACAACTTTGATGGCCGCCAGTCAATCAATCACATCTCGAGTGGATACGCAAAGAAAGCTTTCTCCTCTTGCAATCAGAAGCTTCACGAGGAACCTGGCCTTCGCGATGACCTTCAAGGCCCTTTAGCTTGTTCGCTCTTCGTTGTGCTATTCTATGGGATATGTAAGAATGTGTATTTCATGTAATATGATGTACATTAAAGTTGGGGCATTATAAATAATTTGTATACGTTGCCTAGTTTTTCAGTTAATATCTGCCAAAGTTGTTATTAATAAGTAAACTTTGAGTATTCTCTGGCTGCACTGCATGTTGTAAGCGAAATGTTTATAGCTATTCTTAACACTTAAATCTTCGGATGAAGTCCATATTAGGGACAAAACTTAAATATTTATATCAATTGATTTATTAATTCTTTTTCAGACGACGGACGATGTAAGTTGATGTATGTATATAGTGGTGATGATTTCATCAGAAAGAAAGAAATAATAAGTCATAAAACTATATAATGATTATAAAAATTCAGATGTAGGGCGAGGGGTTACTGTAAAAAAAAACAATGTCACTAAATAATGTTATAAATTTGAATTAACCGGGCATTTTTCAATAGGATTTTTTGGCATGTTATTACGAAAAAATAAATAAAAAAGTGTAATTCGTACTCGCTAATTATAGTGGCGTTCACTTGCAACTATTACAAATTATGTGAAGTATAAATATATTTGTCACCGTGTACCTTTAACAGTCCTTCCACCTGAGTTTAATGGAATGCCGTCTCCGTAATCTCCTTCTACTTTTGGCACACTATTTCACGGAAACAATGGCCTCTTTGAATAATATATTTCGGCAAATTTCCAGGAATGTACTACTTGTTCCGTCCAGACGCGTCAGCAGCTCTCTCAGAAAATTAACCATATTTCCTGTATCGGTTTCTACGAACTCACAGCCTTCTTTATCAAGGCAGTCTTACGCCCTAGGCACGATCTGTCGTGGCCAAGGTCTGTATATACTACATGTTGGTCGTGCCGAGCATGATCTGTAATCGTCGAGCCGCACAGCGAAATAATACACTGCGTTATCTTTGCGACTGACCCAATATTTTGATTTCCAAACAGTATCTTAAATAGATAGAGAGGCAATGCCAGGCCGTGCCTACACAGGCGGCAGCGTGACGGCCATCCCCACTCCTGTAGGTGTAACTCGCTCGTAGCCCCATAAGAGCCCATGTAAAAACAGCGCTTTTTGAGTCCCCTAAAGTCTTTCTTAAAGCAGCAAACGACAAATTAAAGTGGATTATTTATTTACACCATATATTGGTACTTTCAAATATGTAAGGTACAAATATTAAAAATGTTGAGCATGTTTCGAAATCTGTATTGCGAGTTGGATGAGAATTTATATCAGCATATTTCTCAACTAAATGTCAAAAATATATAATTTTCTATTGGCAAATGTTGGATGAGAATGTAAATTGTTTTTCCTACCTCTTCACTCAAATAGTTTATTCAAAACATCTTTATAATTAGTGATAACTCAGTTCAACGAAGTCATTTATAAATGAACCTGGATTGAAAATAAATTTGAATTTATGTCAGTATTGATTTTCTTGTTGGTCTTCATCTTCTCTAGCGATTGTTTATAAATATAAATCATTATATTCTCTACAGCATAAATGTTGTTTGTGGTTGTTATTGTATTAAGTCCGTAGACTGGTCTGTTGTAACCCTCCAAGCTAACCTATCCTGCGGAAGCCTTTTCGATTCTATATAACTACCACATGACACATCCTCCCTAATCGGCTTAGCGTGTTCCATCCTTTGCCTCCCTCTTCTGTTCCATTTCGCTCTAATGCTAAGTTACAAGACCCTCATCTGTCAAAGCGATATCTATTAATCTATCCCTTCTCTTGATCACACTAATCCATATTGTTCTCCCTTCAATTATTCTGCTTAGAACTTCGTGGTTAATTACTCTATCCGATTTTCAGCATTCAAAACATTCAGACTTCAAAAGCTATTCTTTTCTTTTAAGCCACTCCTATCGTCCACGGTTCGCACCCATTTAACGCCACGCTCCATTTGTTAGAAATGATTTCCTAAAATTCATATTTATATAAGCCGTAAGTAAATTTTGTCGTTTTTGCGAAGTCCCTTTTTGGTTGTACTATCCTCGATTTATGTTCACTATAATTCTACCATCCCTAGTTATTCTGCTGCCCAAGTAGCAGAATTCCTTAACCTCCTTCAAAATATCCCTTCTCAAGCTAACAGCCTTTGTTATTCCACTATTTCCCATACTACGCTGCATTAAGTTTTTTTCCCCTCTATTAATCCTCATGTCGAACTCTTTCTCCAGGATCACTTTCATGTCATTTGTTATGGTTTCTAAGCCTTCTGACTCCCCTAATACTAGAATATCATCGGCAATCCTTAGGTTTTTATTTATTATCCTTGCAGTATGATTCATTTTCCACATTCCTTATTAAACATTCTTCAACGCCTGTTATATATATATATATATTTCTGTTTCATTTTCTTGCCCATCAAATCTAATTACTGCTGATTGCCTTCTGTGGATGTTATGGATAACTCTTCTTTCTCGGTATTTTATTCCTGTCATTTTCAAAATCCTTAGTAGTGGGATCTAGTTTACATGATCAAAGGCTTTTTATAATGAACGTAGACCTGCTTTTTCTGTCTTTTATAGTTAGACTTAGTCAAAACTGCTTCTCTTGTCCTTAAATTCTTCCTAAAAACAAACTGTTTTTATCCTAACTCGCTTTCTATTTGACGTTCCATTCTCCTGTATACTATTTTCGTTAATATTTTGTTGATGGGATACTAAACTAGTTTTCCTATGCTGTTCGCATCTATTTAGCCCCAGTCTTCTTCGTGAAATGTGTTGTTCCTGGCTGAAACTTGAGGAAAACAAAATAAGAAGGATGTTCTAGTTTAAGTTTCTAGCGAAGGACAGGAGTTGATCAGACTGGAGGGAAAGTGGACTCATGATATTTCCATCTTCATTTCTTCTTCAGTGACCGAAGAAAGGATAATTTAGGATGGATAATAGAAATATTCGGTACGTGTGGTTCTTCTACTTTCTTTGGCATAAAATGATTGCGAAAGTTGTTGTGGGTGTATCAATTTGTAGACATTCTGTTATTATAGAATCACACTTTTTAATTTTATCAGCCCTAAGGTAATAATGATATGTGACTAAACGAAAGAAAAATTTATAATGAATATTGGTAGGCCCTATTCTTCTTATATTTGCTTAGTTAATGAATAAATGTATTGTATAAGCCCGGTGGCAGATACATAATTATAAACTAAAGAAAGATAAACATGTTCTGTGGATGCCCTGAAAGAGAAACACTTCACTTCACTTTAGTTTTTTATATTCGGAAACACATTTATATTAAAAAATATCCACTTCACTTCACACGTTTTTTCAGATTTGACCTCAATTTATTTTCTTGAAGAGGATTTCCTCCAAACACCCCCACAGGTAAATTATTCCAGTCGTTGATAGTCCTATTTAGGAATGAGAATTTTCCAACATCTGTTTTTTGTTTTCTATATTTCACTTTGAATTGGTGATCCCATCTACTTATATAACTGGGCTTTTGCATTTTGTAGCTAATTCCAATCCATGGTTTTTGCCCCGTATAAGCTTTGAATAGCAAATGCAGTCTTGCTTTCTCCCTCCTTTCTGACAATACCTCCCAACCTAGCTGTTTTACTTTTTCCTTCCTTTGACCTGGCCCTACTTGCATGCTTACATAAATGTATTAAAATTAAACTGTAAAAATTTAATTTTGTTATCCAAAGTTTAATTAAGTAAATATAGTGGATCCTAACAATAACTAATTTGTTGGATAGTTCAAATAATTTTGCGAACTTGAGTATGAAAGAATACAAATTTAGACAATTTATAATGCATATGAAGGCTAATTAAATACATAAGTTGTCAATTAGCAATTTAATGGCTGCTTGTTTACCTAATTTTTATAATCTACAGCAGAAGCGTTCAGAGACTCTTTTGTATGCACCAAACGCCCACTGCCCGTCATCACATTAACCACGGTTTTACTTTCTTTTTCGAAATGCATCGATTTCCACTATAATACCCTCACCATTCAAAGTCTCCCTGTTTTCCTTACACGCGTACAATACTGTCTACCTACAAAATGATGAGCACTTTACAGTAGTTTGTTGACTGAAGCCCATTATCCTAATAACATAAGAAGAAACACAATCAATCTCATTGACCCAGAAAAACTATTATTGGTCAAAATATATATCCGGTTTTTGCTTGTTTTAAAATTTACTTCGCCATTCGTAGTCGAGTCATAAGTCCCTTCCCCCACAGTGTTGGTTTCCAGATCGCAAGGAACACGTGTAAACAATTTGGTCGCAATTGTTTCTCGCTTTTAAATTTGTGTGCGTAACAAACATAGATACAAACAAACACTCAAATTTATTGTTTTAGACGAACTTTATCTGAAAATTTGTCTATCACGATAACTAAAGATTTAAATTGGGGTAATGAGGTGAGCGAGGACCCTGGCAGGTGGAGGGCACTGCTGCTTCACTTTGTAAACAGGGGTTTGAGGAAAAGCACGAGAAAAACCCAGACTTCTGCTTACAAAACGCTGGTCAGGTCAATTTTTGAATATGGGGTAACGTGCTGGGATCCATATCGAAATGAACACTCTCTAACGTTGGAAAAAATACAAAAACGGTCTGAAAAGATGTTTGGGGGTCCATTCGCGAACAATCCTCACGAGAATTTAGGTCTCAGTAATAGAAGGAAACATGAGAGATTGTACGCAATATATAAAGCGAATCGGCCTGGAAAGAAATAACAAACCATCTTACGGTGCCGAATTATATTTAAAAAAATGATCACTCGTTCAAAATTAAAGAAAAAGGGCAACTCACAGACGTAGGAAAATTTTCATTTGTGAATAGGTCAATTCGCGAATGGAATTCCTTGCCTGCAGAAATACTTCTCCGGGTAGCGTAAATCAGTTTAGAAATAGGCTAAGAAAACTTAAATTAGTAGTATTTTTTTAGAATCAGTGAAGTGATAATAGTGGAGTGATTTCTGTATGACTCCTTCTTTCCTTTTTCAGATCAACATCTACACTTCAAAATTCTTCCTTAGTGTGAATTGTGTTTTCTTTTTGTAATTGTATTTGTGTTTTCATTGTATATAGCTGCCACTGGGCAAATGCCCTATAGCAGTAAAGTAATATTAATAATAATTTGTCTCAATGGAACTGATATTCCTCATTCTGAGAAATTTCCTTGGATTCAAACTTGACTCAAAACCGACATTGAGCTCCCACATAAATTCTGTTGAGAGAAAAACACGTGGTCGCCTGTATCTAGTCAAACACCTCACTGTCAGTCAAACTATACCTCTAAGAACAAAGACGCTGAAATATCTAGCTCTTATTCAACCAATCTGGCAATACGTGTGTGCACTTGATCTTCAGCATCCAACTCACAAGTCAAAAGAATCCAAACAGTCCAAAATAGAATTCTTCAGCTCATAACAGACACACCTTGCCACATCAGAAATATTACATTCCACATATTATCCTGATGTTACTCAAGTTCTCTAAAATACGTCATCACAAACGACCGAGTAATCTCTCCAATAAAGCCACAAAGAGCCGCAAGACTAAAAAGTAAATGACATTCAGACCTAATAAACAATGGACTGTTTTGCGAAATTGTAATATTATTTTGAAAAAATATGTAGTAAAAACTCATTCAGTAATTCATAAATTTTTGCGGCCCAGTGTCGAGTGGCTAGCGTTACACATGTTTCAAGCTTTTTATTGTATACTTCATATTATTTCACAATTATTGTTTTGTACAGCTGACATAAGCACAAGTGACGTTCAACTGTAACTTGTTTCTATTATTCAGTTTCCTAAATTAAAAATAAAAACTTTTTTACTATCGTGGGCTTTCCTTGAGCGAGTTGCTGGAGTTGTCACCATCTAACTGCTGTTGCACCGAGATTTTAATTTGCCACTGAAAGTCTAGCTGCCATCATTGACACAATCTTGAAGAAGGGGACTTAAGATAGCAAAATTTTGAAATCTTACATAATTCCAGCCCTATATACCATATTTAGGAATGTACGGACACTCTTTATTTAATAAAAACCTGTAGAGGAAAATAGGGTACAGCCTGAATAAAAAGGTCTTGGATTTCAACTCGGGTCATGTTAAAATTGAAAGATGTTTCGATGAATGTCTCATTCATCTTTATCAGCTTGTACCCAGAATTTTTAAATTATATACAGTGCACAGCATTTACTTTAGAACACTTTACTAGTATACACTGTTAATATCTATAGACCTTGCAACATATTGCAGTCAAACATTATTGAAATTGTTTGTCATTAATCATCGCTTGACACAATTTTACTCTCATTGCAGCAGTCGGATATTCACAGAACAGAAAACATGGTCAACAAATGCTCTACAATTTTCCTAAACTTGTAAACAAAGATTTAGGAATATATAACACTCCCATATTTCTTAGAACAGAGCTACTTAATGTCTATAGCAAGTAACAGAAAAAGAAATGATGTCTCAATATTCAGGTGCAGCTTATTCACACCTAAATATGGTATATGTCCTTATTAAGGACTATATCACAAAAGTATACGAGCAGCTGACCATCAGGACATTAGAAAATTTGACATTTTACTGCTTCCCAGCCTTGTGACACTTTCTATTGATTTCAATTTACAGAACTGCTCTTTATTCCTCTTTCCTACTATCTAAATGAGTTAAGTATTTTCACAATGTCACAATATGTATTTAGTTGTTTTATTACATTATGTATTGTGCATAATTTGTGGTCCAATAATCATCTCTGAGGGACATGACAACTTAGTGTCTTGTTCAACAAGGCCATAACTCTGGTAAATGTAAACTATTAAACTCACAACAGATTCTCTTATTCCTTTCCATGTCACAGAAAGTTTACTCTCTTTACATATATGAAGGATTAGGTGAATTACAGTAGACTAATTGCAAAATGTATGGCAATGGCCAGAGAATTAAATTAAACCATATACTCTTTTAAATTTCATCTGGATATCACTTTATGACTAGATGAAATTATTGTTCCCCAATATAATAAGTTAACTTTACTGCTGAGACCTACATGTTCCAATTATATTTTTGAACTTACAATTGTAACATGTCAATAAATTATATAAAATTTATAAAATCCAATCCATTGTAAATGTCATTGAACATGTGCATATTTTAGGGTAATTAATTAAATGAAGTTCCCCTCTTCTGTTATTTTATTTATTTAGCAAATACAAAATCACAGATTCTGATAAGCCCAGATCCAGAAATTACATTAAATGAAGAATTACATTAACATAATGTATTATGTCTTCACAGTAAAATTTTACTTTTCTTTTGTAAGTAATAATCCTTCTTTAAAAGGAAGAAATTGATGTCATAATGAGATCAATAAAATATGTACAAAAATAATTATAATAAACTATATTTACCAATAAGGTAAAGTATAACAATCAAAGATTAGCAACTAATTTAAATTTTCCAGAATGTGCTGATTAAATTTTATATCACCTGGCTCAAACTATGTTCATTCAAAATGGAAGTTGACAATAAATATGATTTTCTTTCATTAAATTGTTTATGAAGTTTGATGTTTGAAATAAATACTGATTATAATAAATAAGCATCTTCATTATATAAATATAAACAAAAAGTATACACAGTAGTATCACAAATAGTATTCAAAAATAAATACAAAAAGTGTTATTATAAATTACATTCAATTGTAATGAAATTTTTTCTACAGTAAAAAATATAAAAATTAGATGTTACTGTCTTTTACACTAGAGCCTGCTTCTAGTTTGTGAGACATGTTTTCTATTAATAGTGATCTTTCTTCTTTGGCTTTCTTGGTACTCTTTTTCTTTTTCCTGTTCAGAACACCATTTTCTTCATCCATCATTCTAATAATCAAAACTTGGTCTGATGAATCAATTGGCGCAACTGATATGTCCCTCACAGCACGAAATTTACCACAGTTGTTAAGATGTTCATTCTCCAGTCGGAAAAAATTCCATATAAAACGCCTATAATAGTACAAACTTTTTAACAATATGTTCTACTATTTTTTAATTTATATTTTAAAAAATTAACATGATTCAGAAATTTTGGTATTATGACAGGCAAGTCCCAAGTACTGAAAGGAAATATTCTAATAACAATTAGATATATGTATATAAGAATTACATGTACATGTCACCATGAGAATAAATTGATCTAAATGTGTAAAACTTAATATAATATTCAAAATTAAAATAATATTTTCATGGTTGCAAATTTAATTTTAGATTCTTCCTACTGCTTTTTACCAATTAAAAAGTAGTTATGGTTATTCCACCATTATTGGCTTCAAATACAAATTGTAAAACTATTAACTTTATTGACTCATTATGCAGATTTATTAAATCAATTTTATTACATAAAAAACAGTGTCATTCTAAACTATAACATCAAATTCACTATTTTATATTATTAATGATATGCATCAGCATATGTACATCTATACCATGAAATGAAAGTAAGTTATAAGGTAGAAACTAACAGGCTGTTGAAAATTAGTCAGTGCTCTATATTCATCTATTCACTAAAACAAATAAACTTTATTCCAAACTATTGTTTTAATGGTAGTATTGTATTTCCAGAGCACTTAATTTGTACATATTTTTTATAATTTCAAAACCCTTGCAAATGTTGATATTTTGACATATAACATAAGCACTTTTGTTATATTGAGCTCCTTGGTTGGAAAGTATATTCTCTTAAATTATACTTAACACTATTGTAAAAAATTAAAAGCTCAGTCATATTAACAACTAAAAGAGCAAGTATTTCAATAATCATAAATAGTGCTTTATAATGTGTATATTACATGCTAACACCAGAGAAAATAAATTAATAAACCATATTAATATAACTTACCTGAAAACTTCAAGTGGCATTGTTAAAGATGATACTAAATCATGGCTTGCTACAGACAAAATGTCAGTTAATAAAAATGATATAAGCCATGAAAACCTCAATACCAGATCTTCAATTATTGCAAAGTAATAAAACCACTGAAAATGAACAAATTATGGCAAAGTAATTATAAATCGTTCAAAGCCTGAAAAGAAAATACCATTTATTATTTCAAAAAAGTCAGATAATATAACTAACAATAAGAAAATATATTATTTATGAAATATAACTGGTCATAATTCACACAAAAAGTTATCACTATTTATTCACAAAAGCAACATTTCATCTCTACTTTGGGACTTCCTCAGGTGTAAAATTTAGGAATACATCCTACTTACTCCTTGGATCCCTCTAAATTCTTCACATGTAAATTCAGTAATCTTTTCAGATGAGGAAGTCTCAAAATGGAGACAAAATGTCGCTTTTGTAAATATATAGGGATATATATATGCCGACATTTAGGCAGTTGTTTTATTTATTATACAAAGTCATAAAATTATTTTCTAATCACACAAATTATATTTCTCTGTAACTCAACAATGGCCATTGTTCAATATTCTCTCCCTTTTTCTTTCTCCTTTGTTCATTGAAGACCTTGACCTACAAGGATGATTATATGACACATTCCAGACTTTTTAGATTAGCACAGTGATTCTCCTTCAGTCTTAACTTCAGTTTTTGTGAACATGGCAGGATTTGAACCTGGAACCTTTGGGATGTGAGAGAATTATAGTCATTGTTCAATATTACTTCAATATTACTTGCATATATTTATTAAATGTAATTCACTAATTATGAAAATTGATAAATTGCAGGAAAGTACGCAAATAAAAAAAATTGTTCCAAACATATTTTCTAAACAAAATCAAATTTGAAGAATTATGCATAGACACAAATTATTTCCAAAAAATATTTTCTTGCAAATTAGTCTTATTAGTCTTCAAGAAATCTTTGGCACTATAAGTAGAAAAAATATATTCATTGTATTGACTAATTTCTCTCTCTTCAAACCTTGTCAGTATTAGTAAATTGTATTAAAATCAAGATTTATAAATAATAGAAAAATGTTACAAAACTGATTACTCCATTTTTTTATTAACTGCACTCTCAATAGCCATTGCAACTCGAATATGTTGATTACTCAGATCAATTGACATTAGAAATTAATAATTATTAAGTTAATCTAATTCTAAGTAGAAAATGCTATTCAGAAAATATGAAGTTATCAGAAAACTATGTTAATCATAATATAAATTACTTTCAAGAGGGAAAAGGTGAAATTTAGTGAAGTAATTTGATTAAGTAATGTGATGATTTACTCACTGTTGACGAGTATACAATCTCCTCTCTCAAGAATTTATTTTCATCTGCTGAACTGTCAAAAAGTCCCCAATCCATCTTGATGTCCCAAGTGTATGCATAACAGGAGCTAATCAATGATGCAATAATCCACAAGTAGAGATATGGATTTTCATATTCTTCTTCATCATCTTTGACTGTGACAATTTTAAACAAATCAATATATAATTAACAAGCAGTCTGTACTGTTTGTTTGATTTCTATATGGATGAAATCCACTGAGGTATACAGCAATACTGAAAATAAGATCCTAAAAATGATATATACGTACATAATGCTCCTTAACATCAGATCTGGAAATGGTTATCTTTTTACCTTTGTTTTAATCAATTTCCTGTGAAATATACACTAATACATCACCATGGCTGAGGAAAGGAAGAAGGAGGAAAGACTGAAAATAAAACTAAAAACAATTCAACCTTTGTAGTCACAATTATTAATTTCTAACTTCCAACATACCAATACAATTCAGTACATCAAAACCTATTTATATAATGTGAGCCACTATAATGGATAGTATGAATACATTTTAATCCACAGAATCTATTAATAAGATCTGACTAGAGACTGAAAGCTCCAGAGGTTTGAAGTTTAGAAATAAATAATTACGACTGTAAAGAGATTGAATTCTTTTTTTTTTACAAAATATATCACTTTCTATATTCAAGTATAGAATGAATATATTTGGCATCATTTGGACTCAAACCTGGAACCTCTGCTTTAGCCACAGAGTGCATTAACCAATTCCATCACCACACTGGGTAAGATTAATACTGCATATAGTGGGACTTATTGGGATTAGTTTTGATAGGAGGGATTGAAAGAGAAGAGGGAAAGAAATATTAAAATATCATTCATTTATATAAAAGCAAATAATGTTGATGTGACTTTGTCCAACTAATATGGAAAGGAAAGAGATCAAGACTGGCTGATTTGCCTAAAATTAAACTGCTGCATAAAAAGAAGCATGTCAATTTTTCACAGTTACATATGAGCAGCTGTCAGGGGTGCAGTTCTGTTCAGTCTTGAGGGAGTGGGCTGAACTAATTAAAACATGGCATGCTCTTTAATATTAAGCATGTAATGTGACCCTCAATACTTCAATATAGAAATATTTATGCCCCTTTCTGCCCAACCTCCCAAACCGACCTTGGCCAACATAGACCTACTTCCCTAGACTACCAAACCTAAACTCCATTCTGCACCTGGTATACAACAGACTCCAATTAGGCCCAGATACAAAAACATCCAATAAACGGCATTCTCCACCTGTTCATAAATCGTTCATCCTTGTAGGCCCCAACCTCAAACTACTCCACTTCAGCTGGGTTGCCTGCCTAGGAGTCTATCATACGATCTACAACAATTCTCACCAAATACACCACAAATTGACATCTACAAAAATATTGCCATAAAATGACCTATTCTTGAAAACCGTTGCAAACCAAAGCAGCACTGTCAAACTGTCTAAAATACAATTTCCCATAGTTGATCATTTTCAATGCCTCAACACTGGGACGCTCCTTGATTTTATGACTGGCTTATCCTTAACACAGTCCATTTGTTACTACACAGGGTGCGGAGGAAACATTGATGGTGATTTCACACCTTACATCATTCATTCTTTGATGATGGTTGTTGTCTGTGATTAATACCAATCATTATGGGCACATTTCAAGTATCCAGCATTTTTCACAACAACAACTCACTCCTTGCTTACTCCATGTAAGTGTCCCCTTTGTGAAATTTCAGTTATTGTCTATCTCTATCAACCATCTGGTCACAAATACTTGGTCACGATGTAATCCCTTTATGGATTCCATGAATTGTCCAAAACTCAAAATTACATGGAACATACACAAAACTAACTGTAGAACTAAGGCTATTTATAATCTAAAGTGAGATAAGGTTCAATAGTTACATTATATACTGTATATATACCTGGATTTAAGAAACGTAGAGTAGCAAATAGAACAACAAGGAATGTAGTAGAATATTTTCCAGCATTAACTAAATGTGGAAAAGCTTCTTTTGAATCTCTATATCTCCTAAGACACTGAGCAAATCTAAACCAAGCTGGAAGACAGCTAACAATAGCTTTTGAAATCCAAACAACTTGTGACTTTTCATTTATTCCTAAGGGATGAAAAAATGCTTTATTATTGTACTTGATTTTTGCTTTTTATGAAATTAACTTTCTGTATACTGAATTTTGACATATTTGTTTACAATAAATTATTCTAACAAATATTAGTTGATATTACTTAAAACAGAATATACATGAAATTAACTGATAAGAATTAGTAATTGTTCAAGCATATACATACTCCCTCAAAAACAAATGAAGTCAAATAATGTTTACCTATGTGTGTTTCATTATTGGCCTCGACTAAAAACCAGTCACCATTCTGTACATAAAAGAATATGAGAAAGTGGTAATCCAGGCAAGCACCTACCAAACTATTAAGTTGATCTGCCAACCAAAAATCAGCAAAACCAACATGGAAAAATGGGGCTGCTATTATTCTGAACTGCAACATAGAATGAATGAAAATATGAATGTCATTGTAAATATTACTGTCCTTAACCATTGATTTGAGTAGTCTGAAATGCATGATACAATTTTAATATTTTTACACATAAACTTAAAATTCTCTTATTATGTATTTTTAACCATTCAAAATTTAATGTCTGTTGTAAATTAATTATTTCTGTACCCAAAGAAGTCCAAACATAAGGACAGAATTATTTAGTATAGTATAAAATAAATAAACTGGCATATTGTTTGATATTATATTTACTTTTATCTATGTCAGATAATAGATTTAATTAATTCATTCAAGATTTTTAGTTGGTCATGTCCTACAACAAATGTGCTCAATTGCTTTACTAAATCCTCTTCAGAAAAATAATAGATATGTTCAAATATCAATCAATAATATAGACACTCTCACCCTCCCTTTATGATGCCAGATTATCTTACTTTCTTCAATGAGAAACCAGAATTTACATTTAACATAAATATTTAAATAATACAAGTATGTATATATCACATGAAGTTTTCATAATCAAGAGTTATTGGTGTAATTGTTATACTTACCAAAACATTCAGAGCCCATTTTCTTGCTTCATAATGGAATGTTTGTATGGGATTAATTAGGAAGATAGCCATGATCAAAGATAAGGCTAATGGATTTACAAATGGGTGGATACTCAGTGATGCACTGTATAGAAAACTAAGAACACTAAGAGTCCACACTACTCCAAGAATTGCAGCAAGTTCCATTAAGTGCTGCTCTGAGAGATGATTTCTTGGGTCCAATTCAAAAATTAACACATGGTTTACACCTGATGATCGCCAACCATAAACATTCACTCCCATGAGAAATATAAAAATTATAATGAGCAAAGGTCCTCTATAAAGACGGTAAGCAGCTTTTACGTTGTTCATACCATTGTCATGAAATATCACTGAAAATTAAGAATATGGCTATTAAAATTATGCAAAAAGAAAAGTGAAGCACACAAATTATTTGCAAAACACAATGATCAAATATTTGAATTTTGTCTAAAAGTTGTTTTCAGGAATCCCAAAGTTTGAGATCATTCTTCCTTTTAAGCATTCTATTGTGTTCAGGTCTTAAATGACCTAATCAGAATCTTCTAAATTCTGTTTTTCTGAGCTTCAATTGATGCATTTTTACTCTGTTTGGAATATTCTACTGCCCTAAGTATTTAAGTATTTCATTTTTCCTTTATGACTTTCACTACTTTCCTTTAATTATTATGTACCTTAAATTGTACAAAAAACTAGATTTTTGTGTTTTTTAATGCATTTGTTATACTTATTATTAAACTTACAAAATGTCAACTATTTGTTTATTAACTTTGTAACTCATTGATCTCTCTACCCTGCAACAAAGAAAATATCTTCCTCAAAGTATTCCTGCAGCTTAAAACACTATAAGGTTACAAGCTTCAACAATTTGTGCTTAAGTAAGAGAACGACCAAAACAAGCATATAAAATGTAATTTTTATTCATTTTGACAATATCACATCTTTACTTGCATTAAAAAGGACAGAAAAGAGATATAAGAAGATGGTGGAAAGATTGGCAGACACCATGATGAGTGTGGTGTTATGAATTTTCGGAAGTTTTCATCAGATTTTTATCAGAAAATAAGATCATTCCAAGTGATGGCTAACTGTTGACTGAGTCAATTGCTGACTGTAACTAGGAATATTTTTCCATATCTTCTGATGAAGGCAGAAGTTATCTCTAAAAATTGAAACTCTGTAAATGTGGAGCCGAATTTCATGTTTTAAAGAGGATTTCAATATCAGTAGAGCAAATAATTTAAAATACTTTTAATAGATATCCTTTAAGAGTTTTGATTACAACTTGAATTCCTTATAAATTTTATTCAAGCATGTTGTGAATTTACATTAGAACAGGAATGGACATATAGCCTAGTAAAAAAGGCATAGTACTTTTTTAGTTGTAGATGTGTGAAATTATTTGGTAGTTAATTATTATACTTTTTATGTTTTTCATCCTACTTAAGTACAGCGCTTAATAGAATAAAAGCTGAGAAATGTTCATTTTTCTATGGAGGCATGGAAGAATTTTATTTTATTAACAAAATAATAAATAAGTGGAGGACTATCTACAAAATATGCACTGAATATGAACCAAATGCATTTATTTGATGCTTCACACTAAATTACCATTTTATCCAATGATGGATCAATCTCAGACTTATCAATGACAACAAGAATTAAAAATATATTCAAATCAACAGTTACAACCACAACAGTAACAGTACAGTAAAGATTAACAGTACAACCTGCCTGATAGAATGACTGCTAAACACAGAACTATGAATGATCCTGAGAACAATCCAACTTTGAAAGTTATCCAAGGGCTTTGTTGTTCTCCTAGTGGTGGGACCCTCAAACGCTTCATAGCCTTTTGCCGATCACCACCTTCTAAGTCCTGTGTTACAGTTCCTTCTGTTTCCGTTATGAGACGATCGATGTCTTTATTGGTATAAATATGGGATGTTTCCACATTTTCCTGTCGCCACCTGACTCCAGAATCCACAGCAAGTAGCTATGAATAAAATTCATACAAACCACCAATGAGCAAGTCTGGTGTTAATTTTAAAACCTTTACAGAAATACAGACAGTTTTTGTTTAAATATGAGTGGCTCAAATGGCTCCTTTTTTAATACTGAAGTCCAATACTTTAGTCTACTTGTTAAAGAAATGTGTTTATATTCTTATATCTACTCTGGTT
Organism: Eucriotettix oculatus; assembly: GCA_034510155.1. Lineage (NCBI taxonomy): Eukaryota > Metazoa > Arthropoda > Insecta > Orthoptera > Tetrigidae > Eucriotettix > Eucriotettix oculatus. The sequence goes on from CM067376.1 coordinate 82,866,825, forward strand.
AAAACAATTTTTCAATAAAGAAACTGTTTTATAAACTAAATTGCCTTTGGGTCTAAATCTTAACAAAGATCATGAAGGACTGAGTTTAATATCAGTAGAGATATGAAAACATCAACCAATATAGCAATTAATTAAAACCAATGACTTATTCTACAGTAAACATTACAACTTTTTAATTATTGAAATTTTAACTACCGACTTTAAAATGAAAATATGTTTACAAATATGAACTACAATTTAATTTTAAATAATTTACCTCCAGTTATAACAATTAGTTACTTCATTCAATTTTATTAGTCATGAAATATTTCTTAAAATTACTCACTTTATCATGTTTCTTTAATATTTTCCTGAACCCTGTAAAGTTAAGAGTTTGATAGTTTTGTAATAATATGAGACTGAGATAAAATTCACTGAAAGCAAGTTTTAATTCTTGAACTTTCCTCACAGGAGCCACAGTCTTGACACTCGAAGGTTTTATTAGCGATTTATTATTTTTGCCATCAACAATGGCCGAATTCTTTAGTTCACTTTGCAAAGCTGCAAATTTTCTTGTGGCTTCAGCAAGTTTCTCTGAAAGTAAAGCTCACATGTTAAATTCAATTTTTTGTCAACAGCATTTTAGAACATTACTAATTTAAATCTAACATCAATACCTGAATAAAATGTGTTGACTTTCTTCAGTTCAGTATCACAATATTGAAAAAAATGATCATCAAAATGAGCAAAATGTCTTGTTAATACTTCTGGTTCCACTGACTCAGCTGATGGGGCTTCTTCCACTGCATTGTATAACATTAATTTCATTTCCTGAAATATCCAAATTTAATAAATAATCTTATTTTCTATAACTTTTAACCATAAATGTTTATAATTGATACAACTAACCTCATATGTAATGTATTGCTTCCGCCATTCAGGTGTGATGTGAGCAAGTAAATGCTCTGCAAATTTCATCCTGGAGGCTGTTCATTCACACTGTAAGAAAAGATAAAATATTTTTAGTAAGCAGCAACAATTATATTGACATTTGAAAAAGTTAGTTATTTAATGATTACAATACTTTAATTTAGTTAATAACCAAAGTACAAAATTATTAAAAAATTATATTTAAATTTATATTTTACACATCACTTCCAAGCTGAGATATTCATCAAAATGTAATGTTTCAATTCTAATATGACTCGATTTGAAACCCAAGAACTATTCATTCAAGACATTAACATTTTTAATATATTAACAGAAATGTTTCAACAAGACAAATAAATATGTCCAGATTCTATTTTGATTCTTAATTTTTGTAAACGATTTCCCTAAAATGTATTGATTCAAACACTATAGTCTGCTTTAAATAAGAAGACTGGTGAGAGTTAGTTAGGACAAGAAAAATAACTTTGAATGAACCTTTAAAATAACTGACGGACCAACCAGCATTGCCAAAAATATGTGCAATGAGGAATGTGACTTTTGGAGCCGTATAGCATTGCCTTGCAATAAGGCAACCAAGACTCCCTCCATGCAGCAGACACACCCAGTAACTTCTTAGATAAAGCCATTCATTTAATGATGATGTAGGAATATTAATAAAAATAAAACAGGATATTGTGGAATATTCTGAGCCTACTAATATATATAATACACAAAGAATAACAGACTTAATGCTGACAATGATTCAAAAAATTAGTAATACTCTGTCTGACATGTCAAATTATATATTCACAGATGACATTTGTAACGAATTATGTTAAATTTAGTTATAACCAAGATTTTCTTTCCATTAACTCAATAAATAAAATAAAGTTACAAAATAACTTACGTTAGGTTCAGTCCCACAAAAAGTTGAGGAATGGAATCAAAACACTAACATTGAATACTGGGATAATATTATCTAGTGTTCCATTGCCTAATTTGGAAGAGAAAGTGAGAATTGTAAAGAATGAATTAGATACAGGCAAAGGGGCAAATATAAATCAAAGAGAGGATGGAGTGATAAATAATTTTGAACAATAAACAATTCTTCAGTTTATAAGAAACGCCTGTTCAGAGCATAGACAAGAGTTCGCATCTCTATAAGAGATGTTTGCATGCTCATATCAGCCTAGCACACAGAGACTGCTGTCAACGGTTTTAGAGGACCACATCATGAGGTGTCTTTTCTACTTGCGGACAGTTTCAAGTGCAGTAAAACAGCAGTTAGCTGCAACTACCCTATATCAGGTAGCGAGAGGGTAACATTACTAGTGAACTTGTGTCAATCATACTTCTTATTTATTGAATTGTATATTTAATATATATCAATTCTACGCCTCATTACAATAAAATTATGTCTTATAACGTACTGAATTTGAGTGCAACAAGCCAGTTGTTTCATGCAGAGTTAAATTGTTTTATATATTAGTAGACAAACTTAAAATTCCAAACTTCTACAATTTACCAAACTTTGTTTATATTAGTAACGTAAATTTTTGAATGAATTATTAATAAAATTATATTACGACCACCAGTGGAGGCTGGAGTTAATGTGCTAGAGCCGTGAATTAATTTCGGAAGAATTATTTGTTTCTTAATTTTAGGAAGCTTCACAATAATAGTATCTTAAGTGAGAACTTCCGCTTCGATTTCGAAGACTTTTAAATGTCCCTCCTGCTATCCTGCGCTGTAGTTCAAGATTCCAGTCTGGAATGAAAAATGCGCAGTGTTTCGTTTCGGCCAATGCCTGTCCAATAACTAACAATTATAATATATATACATACAATAAAAAGATTACTGTTTATGTTCTTGTGGTTTATTTGAATCAATCAAAGGTTATTCAAAAGAAAATGCATTTAAGGGGCGGCATTTCGAAGACTTTCATAACTCTGAGAATATTTCCGCAAGATATAATATTGCCATAATACGTGTCTTCTTCCTAAAATTAATTTTCTTCATTTAAAGTACGTACAAAGTAAAAATACTTTCGTGTTAGGAATTTATGCCAATTTAATTTTATAATTGCATCCTTTTATAAATTCGTCCCTAATACACATAAGAATGTGGTATATTTAGGGTCGTGAAATATTATGAAGACTGTAACTGTTGTATTATATCGTACATAATTATCCTTGTAAAAAGTGTTCATTGGGGTGATGTAACACAACTTTGGCTGCCACTGACGGCCACAGTCCCTACTTGATAATACAGTAGAGTCCCGCTTATCCGACATCCTCCGGCCACGGTAACTTTTAGGAGGTGGACGACCAACGTTAAACATAGATTTTACCAGCAAAAATTTTACTAACGTAATTTTCCATTTTACAATCCTGCGAGTTGAGCAGTTTCACAATAATATTTTCACTTAATACCAAGTAGAATTAAATCTAAATAACAGCATTTCCATTTTTTATTATTACTAATAGGTTTTGTGACACCTGAGATTTATTATTGTTGTTACTCACTTATGATTTGAAATAAAAGCAATGATATTTATTTTTAATAACAGGGTTCTTTAATCTTTAACCTTTATGATTTAAAGCAAAAAAATAACTGGCATTGAAGTTAATCCGTCGGTAGATCAATAAGGGAACGATGGTAATATCACGTAGTAAAGGCATATTTTGGAAGGCGTCATGCATTGCTGTCCTCGTGAATTACTGGCGACTGGATCCCTTGAACAATTTTGTTGGCCGCATGAAGTGTTGCGTCCTCCTGTATCTTCGAATTAGGGTCATTCAACGGCTTTTTTGTCTATAGCTGAATCTGCTGGTGGTTCAGCAACGCGCCATCCTCCTCGTAGAATTTTGGACCGCTGACTGTCTCCTCACAACAGTATATAACAACTACAGTTACTTCACTCGACGTAGTGGCAGCGAATTAGTTGAGCTGTTTCCAACTAATGAATTGTTCAACTGATAACTGTTGGAGAAACACTTCTCCGGGACTAACTCTTCTTGAAGAGCAAGTCAAACTCCAAAAGTTCGTACCTAGTCCAACTGAAGAACCCCCTGTCTAGTAAATCATCCCGCGTAAAGTCCTACTCAAGAATCTCGTTCAAAGTCACACGTAAGAATGCTTTCTTGATCCAGCTCCAGCCCAGAAGTAAACTATCTTTTACACCTTATCCTCTCCACTATTGCCAGGTTGCCACATCTATATACCAATGATATTTCGGCTTTCCCAGCCCACTAAGTGTCACTCCTTGGGGGTACATTGCCTTGTCAATTTATTTCTCCTCCTGGCTCAACCCACTACGTCACAGGAATTTTTTTTTGCCGTGCTGATATTTTCAATTATTTCCAATGCTGCTGCTATCTACTCTTAGCTAGGAGGGTTTCGCAATGTTTCCTTTCTCCGACTTCTAGTTTTTATTAGATGATTCCAATGCTACTAAATTTTAAAGAAATTCGCGATGATTGATATTATTTAGTGTATGATAGCTAACACACTTCAACGGTGTCCGCACTCACATGTTCTGAATCAGTTTATCCATCATTGCAGAGTCGATTCCATCTTTTGAGCACTACAGTATAATGATTGGCACAATGTATGGGGAATACTGATACCGAACGTTTGGCTTCTGAAGTTTGAAAACGAAAGTGTACCTATGGGATGCCTCTTGTGTATCTCAGAAGTGGCTCAACAAACACGACTATTTATTGTATGTACTGAATCAATTATTGTTCTAATTGATAATCATTATGATAAGAGATTTTTATATGAATAAAAAAAACATGACTATGCCAACTCGAAATTCATACGAACCGTATCCATCAATGTATCTTAACTATTGACTACATTATCCGAAACAAAATCCGAATCGATCTAAGGAAGCACCCCCACAAACTTATTGTAATCATGAAAAGTTTTAGTTAGAGACAGCTCGTATCTGATAAACAGCTCGAAAAACACTGACAACGAACTGTGAAAAAAAAACCGTCCGCTCGGGACACCCGCAGGACTGTCCAAGTTATATCCATCATTCGGATTTCAAGGACAAAACACAGGTATAGCGCGGATGCGCCTAAAACATGGTATTAACTAGGTCCGTCGTACGCGTGATGTAGTATCATGTCAAGTGAAAACGAAACGAAAAAACATTGGCTGTTCGCGAAGAAAAACTTTCTCGGTAAAATATTCTGCACCTAGATCGAAATGCAAATATTGTTCAGAATGAGAAATAATATTCAAGAGATATTTTTTCGATATAATTGGCAGAACGATAGAACGATACAATTTAGTAGTAACAAGCCAGTGTGTTCAAACTTGCAGATATAGAAACCGCTGATCAAAAACTCAGAAACCTCAAACAGCACTTTTTAGCGTTTTACGCTGATGTAATGAGTTACAATTAGGTTAACAAGATAATCATTCTGCGTTGTTTCTCAAGTACAATTCAGTTCTCTATAAATTATCGTGTACAATAAATTACTGGTTATTGTCAAATGCTTATACGAATAAATAAAAATTAATAATTAATATATGGGTTGAAATGTAGACTTGCTCGGGCAACTCGCAATCGGGAATATCTAAGACTAAATAATTTGTTGTGGTATTCGTTCTTTTATTAAAAGGAATCGGTAAAATAAATATAAAAGTGGATAAATATTAAAAATAGAACGGGAAACAATTGTAACAGCCTGAAGCAGTCAAACTCAAGTCTAAACTGCAAGAAAACTATGTGCAATATACAAGGTGTACATAAAAGAATGTTCTAGTTTTAATTGTATAACAGTTTCATTTAGACTACTTACAACAATCCTAAATCAAATTGAAGGTAATAAAATCTGGTAAAATGAAGTTTTGATCTTTTATAAAAGGCCCTGAAGAAAAAGTCGTATGGCTTGATGTAAGGTGAACGTTGTAGTAAACTACATGTACTAGATACCAATACATTAGATATTAAAATACCTATTATTGTAGACAATTATATCCTTTTTAGTATTCTGCTGGTCGCATGGAAACATGTCTTTTGTTTATTTCGCGCGGAGAAGGGCAACAAAACGTGAGAACAGTGGAATAATATCTGACCTAAGCCAAAGTTGCGAATGTGCGATTACAAAGAGGTGCGAGGGCAAGGATTCACTAAATTCGCGGGAAATTGAAGGTGTGTTCGTTCCAAAATAAAAAACTGCGACTGGTGCCCCAGATGTGACCAAGAAATGGTTTGGTAATAGACAGGAGAGGTGGACACAGTCCGAGCTGACAAGCCGAGGAGAGAAGAGTGCTCTCTGAAGTTTGGACACACTAAGACCACAGCCTGCAAACGTTCTCCTGGGCAGTAGAACTTTGCTGACAGGAGATTCGAGGTGGAAGCTAGTAATCCACCTGTACCTCAGCAATTAGTTGCAGATTCCAGCGGGCTGGGAGCGCAGAGGACGACAGCACCGTGGTCCTGGCGTCGTCTTCTACCGCCAACAACGCACGACCATCCGAGACGGAGTAGCCAACAAGTCATCACATAGTAAGAGCTCAACCACATAATACACCCAATGTTCTCACGTTGACACGGTAATTTGGGGGGTTTTGAAATATTTTTGAATTCAGGGTAGATTAATTTTTTTTTCGCATAATGAAAGGGGTTTTGAAATTATCGTCGCGGTATGTTATTTACTTCAATATGCAATTCGGTGTAATTGTCCCAACCACCACGGTCAACCTGTCAGTCCATGCGGCTAGTCGAAGCAAGTCACTATAAATATTGTAAATAGTGTACATAAATATTATAAAAATCAAACAAATTTAATACTTTCATTAAGTTGGGCCCTAGTTCAAAATTAATGTGGTGAATGCGTTAAACGCTACCAAATAAATTTTCAAAACCAAGAGTCCATACACCCACGATCGTGAAGGGCGGCGGAAAAGAGCTCTGTCGTTTAGACCATTGCGAACAATTCAATTGTCAGGGACTTTGACGTCCAACCACTTTCGGGCAAAGAATTGCCAGTGGGAATGGGTTCCATCTTGCTGTCAACAATAAAAGATTTCAGGTTCATCTTCTAATTGAGGAAAGAGCCACTCTAGGACTATATCCCTCTTCTGTTCTTACACTTCCCTCTAATGCTAATTTTACTAGGCCTTCATGTCTTAAAACGTGACCTACTAATCTATCCCTTCCCTTAGTCAACGTCCCCCATTGATCAGTGGACAACTCCTTGCATTTTGTAGTGGGTTTTGTAAACCCAACTTGGTAATGTAAAATTCTGAAGACATTGGCGCCAGGAAATATATTGCTGTTAGTTCAGGATGTTTTAGGTCAATAAACTCATCCGTAAAATATAAAATATAGTAAGTATAAGGTGTGTTAAAAAGCCGTTGTCGCAGTCTCCATATCCCGTTCGTAAGAAAACAAGTAATGTTTTTAACAATGATAGCAGCGTTCCGCCAGTCCGCTTGAAGGAGCAGTTCCTCCTCAAAAGACAATACTTCCCTTGTCCTTTCTCTACTGCGCATCTAACATACCTTGTAGTATCTGACAAACTGTACCTCCATTACAACCAATGGAGTTCTTTTACGTGAAGCATTTGCGTATTTGTAAAACTTTATAACTCAATATTTTACAGTATCGTTTTAATATGCTGTTTTTACTGTACTCAAATATACTAACACTTAAATATTTTTAAATTCTTCTGGACACAAAATAGAACAAAGATGGCGTTCATCACATATAGAACTTTGAACCCAGACGAGCTTTCCCTACACGAGGGTGATCCTGAAACAGGCAACTCCCCTTTAATAGCATAGGAAGGGAATTTAAAAGGGCGGATATGAGACACGAGGTGTACAGGCGTGCTCTTTATATCTCGCCTGCAAGATAGCTGACACTAAAAGAAACATACCATCTTACACGACAAATCTGTCATATCTTACCAAAAGTCGGTACCTATGTGGCTACAATGTCTTTCAGTCGATATGTAACAACAAACATCTATTGTTCGTCCTTCACAATTCAAAATCTAATTATTCTGCTTGCGTCCACCCTAGTTATCTCTCTTAGCTGCTGGAAACTTTCGTTTTCTTCAGTCTGCATTTGTTCGAATTTAGCTTTTCTCCGCCTTGTTAAAATCCGACGGTTGTTAAAACTGCGATGAATACTTTCATGGTCTACTTTACCTTTTGAAATGCTTATTGCACACATACCCAAAGCGCTCACATTGGGCCTTCAGAAATTTCGTTCAAATGTTATGAGAAGTAATTTACACACATTACACTGAAACCGGAGTTGTCACGACCGCTCGAAGCACCTTTCTAACTTGTCTTCATAAATCAATATGAATAATTATACACAAGTCTTGTTATTGAAACGTATATTTTCTTTATATAAGTAAAACTGCGAACTAGGAAAGGTTATTTAATTAATTGAGAATATTCATCTCCCTTCTCAAATAATGACTACGGTTCGTGACGTAAAACATGGCATTCCCTGTGCGCAGTAGAGAAAGGAGAAGGTATTTTAAAGAACGTACATTTTCCCGACGTAGATGACGGACGAAGAATTCTCGGGTTTCCAGTCGGGTGATGAAGTTCGTTGTACACGACGTTTCAATGGCTGTCACCGCTATCTTCTTCAGGTGAAGTGCCGTCAATTTAGGAATGGTGCTATGTATAATCACAATCAGGGAAATTCTGTCTTGACCAATCACGAGATTCCTTGTCTGGAACGTATCTTGTAGTGGCCGAGTCCGGCCCTGCCTCGTCTCGTCTCCGTTGGCGGGAACCCGGCAAACCGCGTCACGCGTATTTGTGTCAGTATAGGTAGGGTCCCATGCCTTACTACAACAAATCCTGAACTAAAAACAATTTATTTACTAGAACCAATGTTTTCACAATTGATTTTACAAAAACTTGTCTCAAGAAAGAATTAAAGTAAACTGTGCTCCGAACTCCCCCCACTATAATTACGGGGAAGTTGTCGACTAATCATCGTGCTGACACACAACTAGCTAAATCTCCTCAGTTGTACTTCCTTTATTATTAAATCTCCATTGGTAAGACGATACTCTTGAGAGAGAATGAACAGAGTGGGTAACAAACCTATTCCTTACATCAGCGATTCCTGAACTATGCGTCGTGACGCCTCGGGGCGTCATAGCTGTGTCACAGGGGCGTCGCAAGTATATATCACAACATTAGACACATTCAGCCCAGTAAACGATTTTTCAGAATAATTGAAATCCTTTGACGTATGTCCGCAATCCGTTGGGATAAAAAAAGAGTATACAGTTTACGTATAATAATATTTCACTTAATGTTTGTTTACCGAAATAATTTCAGGCAAAGTAGAAGTTTTAACCAATTTCTTCTACGTTTCGTCCTCGTCAATGGGTTTTCATCGGGAAAAGTTATTGAAATTATCACTACGGGAAGAAAACTTAATGAAGATTTTATCAATGATTATTTTCCCTTGTTGCACCAGTTTGTTATCTCCCACGTAGTTGATTTGTGCTCATCAAAGAACCTGTTTTTTGAAGATTACCTATCACAACTTATCAAATGGTTAAAAAAACACTTTCACGCAGACAACATGAACAAATTCGCATGATTAAAGAGTACTTTAGCCAAATTCTCCTTCTGAATTTACATCTTTAGAAGAAGAGGTTCAGTGACAATTCATTGTAAACAAAATTTGGCTGAAACTCAGATTGCTAATTACTACCTATGCCAACATGGGTAATCGGCGGTCGCCGTCATATGATTCCGAAATTTGTGAAATTGTGTAATGGGTAACAAGTTTATCCATCCAATTGTTTTAATTATTCCTCTCCAATAAATTGTTAATGAATTTAAAAACGTGCTTCATTTATTATCATTTTTGTATATTGCATTGGCAGTGGACTTAAAATGGGTTCGATAGACCAATATAAGACTTGGGGCGTCGCAGAAAAATTGTAATATATCAAGGGCGTCGATAATTTGGGAACCACTGCCTTACACTATTCAGATTATTTAGTCATTCATTTTTTTAGTCAGACTACCGACAATATTTTTAACTCTGTTACTTAAACTGTAGTGTTTTTGGTACCGGGAATATTTTCGCTTTTATTAACGTAATTGATAATTAAATGAACTGGTTTATTAGACTAGGTTATTGTGCTCAATTAAGTTACCAGTATATTTCTAGACTCGATTATAGTGCTGTGTGTCATCACAGCTGCTGTCATTCCGTTGTTAGAATAGGGGACGTATAAAGCTTAGGGTTCATATTGTGACGCTCTAGTTGCCGGTTAAATCACGTGTTTACCAACTACCGGGCTAACATAAATAAATGCACGGGAAACGCCGACAATCCAGCTAATATATTTAAAAAAAGTTTGTTGCGTTCCAATTCAGTAAATCCTAGATTGTTCAGCATCAATCTTCTTGTAATGGTGCGTAGAATTAATACATACTAATTATTTAAAATAAAAAGTTGATGTTTCATGGGCAACAATCCCCTAGGTAAGTATTGTTCGGGAGATTTAGCTAGTCATGTGTCAACACGATGCGCAGTGGACAACTCCGCCCATATTTAGTGGGGGCAGACAGGAGCTCACTTTTACTCCATTATTGAAAAGCCAACTTCATAGTGTAAAAGCAATTCTGAAAACATTGGCGCTAGGAAATATATTTATGGCAGTACATGATATATTGTACGTCAAGAAACTCGTCCGTGAAATGTAGTAGATAACGAATATGGGGTGTGTTCTATTCCGTTTGCATGAATACAAATGTGTTTTTTTTTTCAATTTCCGGCAGTCCGTTGGTGGGAAAGTTCCTCCTTAAACAAGAATACTTCCCTACTGCGCATGTAAACATGGAATTCCACCGATTGCAATGAGACGTGAATACGGCCTATTCTAATTCTCGGTAAACTTTTAAACTGACTATACCTAGGTCTACGCAGTTAATACTTGTTAATATTTAAATAATATATTATAGATGCACTTGTGTTTTGTTGCAAGATTGTTATGAAAATTCAAGGTGTAAAAGTAAGTAACTTCACGGTCCTCGAATGCAGTCCCGGAAATAATTTTTATTTACTCGGGCCTCCCTTTTGGCTAAATTATTACATATTTTAAATTTAATATCCTGAAGAAGTTTACCTATTGAAATCGCAAACTTGGGGAAGAAACTTTGTAGCAATTGAATAAAAACTTGTCTGTGAATTACTCGTTAATTTCATTTTATATCATTATTTTAAATTAAAAAACAGACGTTAAGTGATATATGTAGAAATACGTATGGAAAGAGAAACATTACGCAAACTGCAGTGTTTAAAAAATCTGAGAACTGACAACAGTGAATTTCCCATCCACCAGGAATATTTACTGTTTTTAGAACGCAGAAAAGAAGCAACGACAATTTCCGCGACGCAAAATGAAAACTGTCGTTTGTGGACTGCATTCTTGGAGTCAGCATTGTTGTAGTTAGAAAGTGAAGGTGGAGTAACGGATTTAAGATCTATAAAGATCCGCGGAGGAGAGACACGAGGGTCTGCTTATCAGCAATCCAAGCCAAGTTTTGTCGTCAGCAGCATTAAAACGTTCTATTGAAGTTTAAGATTAAAAGAAGATTATATGCTTCTAATCTGAGATGTTAAACGCTGACGGTACTCACTTGGAGGCGTAGTTTTAGGAACGGCTCACAGAGAGAAAACGCCAATATTGATTATGACAAATATTAAAACTTATGAAAATTTGTAAAATAAACCAAGCCATTTATGCAAAATATCTCCACACGAAACTAACCTGAGACAATATGATCGTGTTAAAAAATGTAAAAAAACAGGCATACGTTCTTGGCATTTGTATATTTATAAAAATCCTTTGATAATGTAAACTGGAACGAAGTATTAAGGAATTTGAAGATGACAGGAATAAATACCTCTACAGATGACTGTAGTAAAGTTGAATAACGGAAGGTGTTAGATTGGGAAGAGATATTTTGAAAGAAGTTAAGGAATTCTGCTAACTGGGCAGCATAATACTTAGGGATAGCAGAAGTATACCAGACACAAATAGTAGGATATAACAGGCTTTCGCAAAAAAGAGAAAATTACTTACGTCTACTATGTTGTTGTTATGGTATTCAGCCCTAAGACTGGTTTAGTGCTACCCTCTATGCTAACCTATCCTGCGCCAGCCTTTTCATTTTTGCATAGCTACCACATCCTCCCGAATCTGCTTAGCGTATTCCATCCTTCCTGCCTCCTGTTCTTACCCCACACACTCGCCTAATAAAAATGAATACTAGGAAATCTTTATTAAAATTTTTCGTATGGAGTGTGGTGTTATATGGGTGTGAAACTTAGACGATAGAATGGAAGTTTTTGAAATGTGGTGCTATAGGAGAATGATGAAAACAGAAAAAGAGAAGAGAGAACAATAACGAGAACTTTGAACATGAAAAGGGATAGGCCACATTTTGAGACCTGAAGGTCTTGTTAAATTAACATTAGAGGGAAGTGTGTGGGGTAATAACAGAAAAGGAAGGCAAAGGATAGAATACGCCAAGCAGATTAGGGAGTATGTAGGATGTAGAAGTTATGTAGAAAAGAAAAGGCTTGTGCAGAATGGGTCAGCATTGATAGTTGCTTTAGACCATTCTAAGGACTGAATACACTAACAATATCTCCACACCAAACCAACCTGAGAGAATAAGAACTTGTTAAAAATTGTAAATATAATTTTAGTAATATTTCAATGAAATTTGAGACAAATTGAAAATAAATAATAGTTTAACGACTCTCCGATGAATAAAAAATATTCAGCAGTGAGCAAGAATAAGTATTATTGGGTTGAAGGAGTGGAAGAGGAAGGGGGGTTGTATATAAATAGTATAAGTGCTATAAGCAATATGTGCTATTAAGAAACGACGTACATTGAACTGTGTTTCTAACAAGCTATGAATAGCCAACAAATGCAACTTCTTGGAAAGTTCAAGTTGTCAAAATTCTATAGAGTATTCCAATTTTATTGGTAAAATATTTATTTTTTAAGTCGTTCCAATTTTCAAGTATCTGGAAGGTCCTAAAACTGGCGTTTATTTTGGGCAAGCGAATTTTTTTTCCAGATGTACCGTCGGGCTAAATAAATTGTCAGGAAACGCTAGGCAGTGTGATAGGTTAATATAAATATACAGTTTCGTTGAGTACTAGATGTTGTATGGTTAAGAGAGAGCAAAAAGCTTAAGAAAACGAATATTTTTAATTGTTTTTGAACAAGTAGCCCAATAGTTGTCAAAAAAAGGTCTCCCGGAGTAACAAGTAGAGTAGGGCATTTGATTTTTTTTGTACTAGTACATTCCTTGTCTATTTTTTACGTCTAAGTAGTACTTACTAGTAAATCATCACTCCCGCTCTGTATCATTATGTGACCGCAGTAAGCCAGCGAAATGAAGAATGAATGTACTTTCACTAATTCTCAGTGGATTTTTTTGAACAGACAATTGGAAAGACAATTTTTTTTTCATAATTAAGTATACTATTTGACGCATAATTCAAAGTTCTATAATTAATTACAAAGCCTTTTTTCAATAGAATGCTTAATGCTTTACTTATTAGAGAAGTATTGAAAAAAAGTACCAAATTTCGTGGTTTTTGGGTCACAGAAATTTCCTCAAATTGGAGAACATGGTTATTCATTACCGGTCACAACACATACAAGTAGGAAAAATATCAAATACCCGTTGGGCAACATGTACAGGTACATTGCTGCTGGACTAAAACACTAACTGTTGAAATCGATTTTACTTCCGCGAATAACACGAACGCATACAGACGCACAGTAAATATTCGCTAGTACTAAATTCTCATCGAATTTATTTTATTACTTCTGATTTTACCTGTATTTGTGGTATAGTTGCGTTATGCGACAAGAATGAGCCAACACAAACTTCCCTTCTTCGCATTCACCGTTCCCCAAACAGGGCCACACCCTTAGTAAAGAAATTAACGGGGCAGAGTGAGGACCGAAGACAAGGTTACCTGTCTTAAATTTATTGAAAATTTAATACCTCGGATACTGTTAAAAAGAGAAATGCCTTCACAAAATGTTTGTTTACTCGACAATGAAAAATAGCGTATGCAGATATTTTTTCCTATTCAGAGTCAATAACTTAATCGAATACTGCGATACAGTAGCATAGAAATTTCAGCAAAATTTCAATGGAATTGCAGGGTTAATTATGAACATAAAGGATTTTTAAATTGGGGCGGGGCTATGCTGCCAGCTTGTGCCGGCCATGTTGTGTTGGTTGCGTCTACCTAATCTGGTATATTCATCACACACTGATGCCAAATCACCATGGCAAGTTACACAATTGAGCAGCACGTCCAAAAGATAAAACTTTACTACCAAAATAAGTGCAAACGTTGCACTCCATTTTCCGGCAGACCTCGGCGGCCCTTCTAAGGCGACTCTCCAACGTTTGGTAACCAATCGGTAAACAATCAGACAACACCCGTACGTCAAAAGAACGCCTGATCGGCCAAGAAGATCGCCGCGGGGGACAAAGTTGGAAAACAACGTTGGTGATGCCATCACCGTCAACGGCGAGCGCTACAGGACGACGATAACCGATTTCTTTCGGTCCAAATAGGACGATAAGGACGCAAAAGGAACGTGCCACACAGCAGTCGCAACGATGGACATTCTGCATGAACGATTGGCCACCAAGATAGTGTGACTTGACCCCGCTAGACTTATCCTTGTGAGATTTCCTGAATTAACAGGTCTATGCCAATAAGCCTAACTCGACCGGTACCCTTAAAGTCAACTTAACCCAGGCCATAGCTTAAATTCAGCCGGATCTATGCGGCAGAATCATTGAAAATTGGACCACTCGGATCCGTGCCACCGTGAGAATTCACAGCGGACATTTGAGCAATGTTATATTCCATACATAATGGCATAAATGGGACTTTCAAATAAAAATAGAATTTCGATAATACACAGCTTGTTTTATTCAGTTTCATCATGGACCCGCCCTTATTGAAAAATTATGTTTTACAATTATTAATAAAGAAACACCCCAACTAGTTTTGTGTTCCGGGTTTCATAAATGACAGGACGGTTTTAGCCAAATCTGGAATGAACTCCCCATGCATAAAGTTTCCTACAAATGGCTACGAAAATCAGAAGTTAAGAGGTAGGAAAATCAGCATAATAACCACGTTGTTGTAGTACGCAGTCCTTAGACTTATCTGACGGAACCCTCCATTGTAACCTATTCTGCGCAAGTCTTTACAATTCTACATATATACCTCAGTCTCCGGAATCTCCTTAGCAAATTCCATTCTTGGCCTCCCTCTTCTGTTCTTACCCCACACACGTCCCTCTAATGCTAATTTTGCACGACCCTCGTGTCTCAAAACGTGGCCTATTAATATATTCCTTCTCTTGTTTAAAGTCCTCCACATTGTTCTCTCTTGTCTTAACCACACGTCCATAGAAATCCAGTATGCCATTGTACGATGATGGCAGTCTCGTAACATTCCCTGCTTAGACTGTAATACAGAACGAATCACATTCTTCACAACAACAAAAATGAGAGATTTCGGATCTTATGTGTCCTTCAGATAATTCTCTTTCGGATGTTATTTTACCAGAGTGTCGGAATAGATAAGGCTCGCCGCTAGTTAGTGACTGCCAAGCATAGCGGAGCCTCCAATCTGTTTTGCAATGTCCCCGCTACTCAACCGTATAGTAAGGACGTCAGGGTAAACAAATTTCCAAGAACTCTTCTATGGGCGAATAACAGCAGTAATTCAGAAACTGTAATATTTCAACGTCGAAGAAGCTATTTAAGCATATCAAAATTTCAGGAAAAGAATTGACTACTCAAATACAGTAAGAGAATAGATATGATTCGGTTACTGAAAATTTTTAAATTTTTAAGGTTTGAATTCAGATTGTGCAGTTCAAGCTATTAATACGATACACAATGCAAACAACGATTCTTGTAGAAGTAGACTCGTTTGGATTTTTTAAACTTCATTTCCCGAAAAATCCGTCTACAAATTTTTTTTTTGGGTTAACAGGCTACATGAGGGTGATCCTGAAACAGGCAACTCCCCTATAATAGCATAGGCAGAGTTCACAGCATGCCTGTTTACAGTGGATTGTAGGGAACATTCCTGCGAGTGCTCTCCTATTATTCTTAATTAATGAATGCACTACGTTACATACATTACGATAAGTCTGTTGATTTAAATCTTTTTAAACGGGCTAATGCTTTTGTTGTATTTATTAAATTATTCATTAATGATTTGCGTGTGCTTCCAAACTATCACTATATTTTAGGCTGAATTTTGATCATTCTTTTTGTACTGTAGGAATGGATAAATCCCTATTTATCGCAACACTTCGTTTAAAAACCTATGTATAATTTCAATATTGCTGTTACTTGCAGTTCCCCAAAGCTAGAAATGCCGTAAGTAAACTCGGTAAAAATATTGCATGTACACTCTCTCGTAAATTAACGTCAATAATACATATATTCTATTTTTATAGTCGCACCAACGAGATCATTAGCGACTTGCTACTGAGGTATCTGATTTTACTTTGTTCTGTCGTATATACTCATCAGGGTACTTTAAAACACTCACAACCACCCTGGGCCTTGCCAGGAATCGAACCCGGGACCTCTGAGATGTGACGCTAACCACTGAGGCGGCCATCAATAATATTGTAAGTGAAATATTTAGAAAGATATCTGATTTGAGTCAATTGACATTGTAAAACTAGAAATAATATAATTGATAAGCAAAGCCATGTTATTTAATACTATATATAAATGATAAGCATCTGCGCGTTATTTTATACTGCCGGCAGGTTCTCTTCGTTTTCAACCAAGGTCTTTTCATATACAACAGGTTGAACAAAAGGCCAAAATACGGTGTAAAATCATGCAATAAAACAATAAGTATCTATTGTTGAAAATTTTAGATATATATAGTTTAAACTACCCATTTAAGAATTACCTGAGCCAACTGATGGATGCTTTAGAAGTGACCATATGACGGATTCATATTTACTGTATCGAACTCAGGAGGAAGGGAGGATTGCGAATCCCACAAGGATTTTCCCGGGTTAACTAACAGGAAATGGAATGACTACCACACGAGTCACAAATATAAGGTCATACGATAGAAATAGCCCATCGATCGTGTACAAATAGACCCATAAGGAATCGTAATGCAGATTTGCGACAATGAGTTACTTATCAGAATCTAAATAATAATGAATGATTGTGAATCCCACAAGGATTTTCCCATGTTAACTAACGGTAAATGGAATGACTACCACATGATTCATAAATATAAGGCCATACAATAGAAATAGCCCGTCGATCGTGTACAAAAAGGCCTATAAGGAATCGTAAGAAACAATTTTGATGCAGTATTGCGACAAAGAGTTATTTGTCAGAATCTAAATAATATTTAATGATTATGATAATGAATTCTATTTTCATTATTAACGATTTGAATTTTTATGTGTATCGTGCATTGCACAATTCAAGTTTTAGTTTTTGATATAAGCCTTCTTTAGAAAAGGGAACGATGCGACAAAAACAGTGGGAGTTTTGCTATCACTGGGATTTCTTTTCGGATTTCAGTCTTTCATTCGTTTCTAGAGTTCTTCCATGCCGAGAGACTGTTCTCATTTAGGGGGTGTATGTTCCGGGTGGCAGACATTGGACATATGGTAAGAGCTGTCGACTGATCCTATTGGATCAGTCAGCCAACTGCCTCCTAAAACTTGTGGATAAGGGAATGCTACGACCCCACAGCAAACTCATCTCCCGACATTCGGAAGGTTGTGAGAATAATACCCATAGACTACCTGATGGAGGGTTTTAAGGTTTTTTTCTGCATCTCCTTTAAGTGAATCACCGGTTAGGATTCTTAAATTATATCCTCTCTTGTGGTATTCAGTTCTAAGACTGGTATGATGCAACCCTCCATGCTAATCTATCTTCCCCAAGCCTTTACATTTCCGCATAACTAGCATATCCCACATCCTCCCTAATCTGCTTAGCGAATTCCATCATAGATCTTCTGCTCTTTCCCCACACACTTCCCTCTAATGTTAATTTTACAAGACCTTCATGTCTTAAAACATGGCATATTACTCTTATTCCTTCCTTATTCTTCTGACTTTAAATTGGCCGTTTTTATTTATTTTATATATTTTAAGTTAATACCTTTTAGAAATCTCTTTGAATTCTGCGCATTTAGTGTAGGTTTAAGAGTATTAGCAATTCTCAAGATTTTCTTCCCGATTCGATGTATGACGTGATTTCCCTTCTTACTTGGACGTGTTTTATAGTAAATTGTCTGTTCTGAGAAAGACGTTTCCCGACGAAGCCTTACATAACCGATGTCTGAATCTCATCATAGTTAAAGTCTCTTATCGCTCTAATGGCCTCCATAAATTAGTCTCGGAAACACAGTTCATTGCAGTAACTATACATAACAACGGAGTTGTTTATTACGTATTTTCCCTTCTTGCACCTTGCAGAACAGTTCCAAAACAGAAACCTATTGCGACAGTCGTTTCGGTGAATTCGGCGCCATGTTCAATAGTTTCAAAATAAGTAATAGAATTATAAAGTACCGAAACACTGAGATTGTTATCACATACAAAAGGGGAACGAGCACAAATAATACAATTGATTCATGACTTGCTTGAATTTAATGGCCGAGCTGAGTTGCGGCGAATGCGCGGTAATCGCGACTACACCTGAACCGGTTTCGCAAACTCTGCTTTTTAATGTGCGTAATAAGACCTTTGTTCTACGACTCTCAAAGCTTTTGTAAATCCTGTGGGCTAAATATTTGACAAATTACGATCTGTGTTAACTATGTGAATTGAAAAAACCAATAATTACTACTATTTCAATATAAACAATATAATTTGTAATTCAATGCAGTATATATTTGCTTTTTATATAATAAATTTACACCAAATCGTGTTGCAATAAAATATGGAACATTTATGCACGAGATTATATTTTGTCAGCACGAATACGTTTCATCTTCGTTATAGCGTTCAAGATCTCACTAAATGTGAATGTCGCCTATGGTAATCTGTAATAAACACGAAAGACTAGGTGTACAATACAAATATTGTCTTAACTGATTTGTTTTTCATCACAGAGAAGAAAAAAAGGAAAGACCAAATTAATTCTCAAATGTGAGAAAATCTTTAGTATAACACGTGAAATCATAAATGTAATCCATATTCATCAGACATATATATATATATATAGATATATAGATATATGATGAATATATATATAAGAGATCTATAAATTTGATATCCTAGTTGACTTAAATATTAATGGAATTTTTCTCAATTTTGAAATGTATTTCAATTATTCTCTCATAAGTTTCTTAAGACGAATCACCACGTACCCCTTTCCAATTGCCTTCATATGATATTAAAGGAGAGTTTCCTGTTTCAGTATCACCCTGATCTAGCCTGTTACCCCCTCCCCCAAAAAATTTATGTTGATGTGATAACTCCTTACTCTTTTGCACAATGTTAAAACCGGAGCTGCAGGAAAAATATACCACATTTTAGCTTCATATACTGCACTAAAAATATGGATGGAATTTACTCCTTACTTTTTACGGATAGCAGTATTATTAGGAATCCATCCAAGCATTTGACTCAACCGTTTGTGCAAACCAGGAAATAGTCGCCAACAGGGAACTGGATCCTTGATAGATCCAGTAATCAGACTCATTCTTAAGGGTCGCCACTGATTTTAATTACTATCTGTAATATTTTAACGTACAGAATCTCGAAATATACTGTTCTGTTCATTTCTTTAGGAAGAAAATGCATTATTGTACGACACTTCACAAAATGGCGTGGTCATTATTTTCATTGACGTTAGACTGGAATTTTTAAATGACCAATTCATCAACAAGTTTTTTTCCTCATTCAGTTGGATAATTAATTTTATAATAAAATTTTCCGAAGAATAAACAAGCGAAACTAACCGAGACTAATAGAAACACTATTGGATAGTCATTTAAACATAATCGCTACAATTCTGCATATATTTATATCCCCGATTATTGCAGTAATCATTTAGCAGCATTAACGTAACCTAAAGATCAATGTGCACAATAATAATTCACATTTCGCAAAATCTAACTAATGTTCATTTGAATAAACAATTCTTGGGTTTCCACTCGGGTTAAACTCCATTTAACCTTGACGAAAACCCAAGAATTGTTTATTCAGAATATACTTCGAGCAAACCTTCGGTCTTTAGTAATGTTCATTTGTTCGTAGTCTGTCTCAGAAGCTGCACAGCATCTAGTGATGGAAGTATTTATAATCTTCAGCGATAGTAAAGTTGATATGTGAAATGAAAATGAGTGACGTCGAATAAGGTGAGCAGACGTCTCGCTTTTGGTGGGACAGTCCCGATTTTTAACAATTAGTCCAGCGTCCCGCAGGGTTTTAAAAAAGTCCCGATTTTTGAAAAAAGTGCACGACAAGTTGGGGAACGGGAAACGAGAAAGGAATATTTTTTTGGTTGATTCAACGATAACCTAAGAAGTTAATTTTCTTTTTCTTTAAAAAAAATAGCGATTGCTTCGTAACATGTGAGAAATGTAATGGTAAATTTTGTTTTTCTTACAGCCGGAAGAATGATATTTCAAAGCACTTAGAGGCACAGAAACATAATATATTTAAATGCTGCTGCAGCTTCCTTCAAAATACAGGAATATTTCCGGAAAACAACTTATGGAGGCCAAGAAAATTAATTAACATTAGCAGTGCTATTATTCACAATCATGGACTGTGCATCACAAGTTGTCAAAAAATTATTCAACAAAAAATTTGCCTGTGCTATAACAAAATCCGAGTCAATTGATGTGTAATGTTATTTCCCCATATAGCCTTGCGGAATTAAATAAAAATCTAGAAAAAAATTATATTCATATATTCTGGTGCATCTTATCATGAGGATTTAAAGTTATTTCCAATCATCATTAGATTTTTTGATTCGGAAACAAGAATATAAATTCCCGGCGAAACTTCTGAATTATTTTTCAGTTCCGTAATTCATATTTTGAAGAAAAAAAAACAAAATTATTGCATATTGAGCAGAAACACGAGCGCAAATTTCGGCGGATAAGCAAGAAGAGGTACAAATAATATTTTTTGTTATAAATTAAACAAAAAATTTAGTCAAAGCATTATTGCTGTTGGTTGTTGACATCAGTGTAATCGTAATTAAGTGTTGAGCCATTTCATGTATGAAATATAATTTAATAAATTCTTGTGAAAAATTTAATAACTTTTTAAACAACGGCAGCAACCTTTTAAAAATCACTCAAATAAGAAAAATGCCAAATAATAAAATTATACTATACATAATGGTTTTTTAAATGTTTGTAAATAGTATTTATGTTGGAATTTAAAAAATATTTTGCAATACAATTTTTGAGTTTTATGAAAATTTTTGCTGCTCCATATAGACCAAATTTTGATTCAAGAACCCCTCCAACTCTGTCAATGGTGTTCAAATTTACCAATGTTAAAATATGGTCTCATTACCGTAGAAGTTCTGATAGGATAAATTCCGTATTATTCTTAATTACTTGCTAGGGCTTAGGTGTAGCTTTAATTCGGAAGTGCACTCACCTTCCAGTACAATGAAGTTATCTATAACACAGTAGTTAAACGGAAACTTGTACCAGAAAAAAAGTTCCAATGGTTACTTATTTCAGAAACATGTGACCCAGACAGGTTTTTATGAGTCTTTCTTTGAGGTTTGTTTCGTTGATATGGTTTTAATTCATTTACCAGTACAGTAGTATCATCTACAAATTTATATTTTAGTGTTTGTTTCTCAGGTCCTTATGAATATCTCTACGTCGACGGTGGCTTGCCCCGTTTCAAATTAGTCGATGCTGAAGTCCGACATCAAATCAGGTATCAACATAAACAAGGCACCACGTTTCTTGCTCTCAATTGCAGCGTTTCTGCAAGAAAATGACTAGATTGAACAAGATGCATACCCCAGCCAGGTACGCTGGATGTTGTGAAAAGGTAATTACCTGTGACGGCACAAGCCTTTACTGGATCCTATTAACGAGGCCATTCATCGTTTGCTGTACAACGTGACTTTACTGTTACTACAGTACTGCGCAACTCCCGAAAATATTTACTGTGATGAGAAATACCGATATAAAATGAAATTTAAAAAGAAACTCTGAAAATAACAGTGTAAGAAGGGATCGAAGCTAGAGGAAGATACAGAAAACGCAAGGTCGTGAGGCAATTGTTCGACAGCTGAGGGGACCGACCTTTCACCGCAAAGAATGAAGTCACGGCGCGTCGCGGCTCTCGCTACAATCAGCTGGGGTGCATTCCTTATCCTTACACAACCACGCAGCTGCGGTACAAAGAAAATTTAACAATTAAACAAGTTACGATTATGATACGAATTCAATAAGTGCATAACTCTCAGTGTTCGAGCTGTGAGCTCCGGACCAATCGGGTCAATCTCGTTCGCCATCATCAGCGCTCTCAGCCCTTCATTGAATTCAAATTTTATGTACACGACCTTGCTTCAATCTCATATTTGGTTTACTTTAGTTACCGTAAACAGGTCGTTTACATGACAGAATACAGAACCGGGAAACCGAATATGTCTTCCAACACTTTTAGCTTCGCTATAATCTTTAAGAACTCACAAGAACACTGTGTATTGCAAAATCGAGACGATTGTTGTTGACGCCAAGAAACATTAGAACGTTGAATTTTCTGCTGCACACAGGGAAAAGAACAAGCGGAAAATAACACGATTGCTGCAGGCTCTGTAAATGCATTGCTCGGATTCAAGGTCAGGTATCCTCATGCTAGTCTTTCCCGGAGATAACCGAGAGCTGCTAACGACGAGGATGAACGATCACGGCAGCAATCAAAGTTGAACAGCTGAGATTAGTGGGGTTTATAGATGATATCTCGACCCACTATCACGCACAACGGTTGCAGATCCTGTCCTGTGGCTGCATTATCTCGGTGTGACGAGCTAGAGGGGCACGTGGACGAATGTCACGGGGCCGTCGACAGAGGAAAGGGACGGGAACAAAGACTTACCACGGCGACGTCCTGCGGCCGCATGCTCCTCCGCCACACTGCTTCACTGCCTCACTGCCTAGTGCCCAGGCGCTACTATGGCGGCACAAACAGCTGACTGCCGCTGCCCGCGCGCTCGCCCGCTCGCTGCGATAAGATAACTCTTGGTCAGGGGTGCCTCGGAACTGCGGGCAGACAATACAGATTACTCGTTCGTTCGCTATCACTTCTTCGTAACACGGAATGAGATTTATTTAAAATTATTATTGTAGAGAAATAGAAAATTTAGTGATTTAGAATAGGCGGATAAAACTGCGATAAGCTAACTCTTGGTCAAGGGTGCCTCGAAACTCCGGACAGACAAAACGGATTAGTAGTCCCTCACTCATTCGTTTGCAATGACTTTTTCGTTGCACGGAATGAGATTTATTTAAAAATTGTAGAGAAATGGAAAATTAAGTGATTTAAAGTGGGCGGATAAAACTGCTGATTCCTCATTGTAAAGCAGTAGATTATGATTAGAGCGCTTTAATATTTAAAAATCAGTTTTGGAAGCAAAACAGATTCAACTGCTCATTCGATCATAAAGGGACCCATTCCATTGCCTGCATTTCATTAGTTAACAGTCCTCTACTATAAGGAATACATTAAGACGGTGTTTCCTAACCTCTTTATTTTACCATCTCACACGTAAGTCTCCTGATGCCCTCTATGTAATATATACATTACTATTCATTCCATGACAACTCAAAGAAGACCTCGGACGACCACCTCCAATTTTAATGAAACTTGGAATGTAGCTAGACTAGGAGATGAAGAGAGTTAAAAAGAATATGGAAAAGGACCGTACTGCAAGGAGGAGAAATAAACACCCTACAGTTTGCCGATGATATTGTAGTATTAATGGAGTCAGAAGAATAACATAATAAATGGCATGAACGTGGTCCTGGAGAAAGAGTACAACATGAGGATTAATATAAGGGAAAACCAAGGTGATGGAGTGAAGTATAGCTAACAGCGGATTAAGAAAGTGTGTTAGAGATTAGGAAGGGATATTTTGAAGGAAGTTAAGGAGTTCTGCTACTTGGGCAGCATAATAATACACAAAAGTGTATGATAGCACAGGCAAGGAAGGCTTTCCCAACAAAATGGTATTTAATTACGGCTAATTTAAGTATGAATATTTTGAAATTATTATGAAAAATGTTCGCATGGTGTGTGGCGTTATAAGGGGCGAAACGTTGACGGTAGGAGTTGCAGAAATGAAAAGAATAGAAATAAGAAAAGAGAGAACAATATGGAGGACGTTAACTAAGAGAAAGGATAGATTAATAGGCCACGTTTTAAGACGTGAGGGTCTTGTAAATTTAGCATTGGAGGGGAGTGTGCGGGGCAAGAACAAAAGAGGGAGGCCAAAGATGGAATACGCTAAGAAAAGTAGGAAGGATTGGGATGTTGTAGTTATGTGGAAATGAAAAGATTTGCGCATGATATTTTCGCGTGGAGGGTTCCATCAGACGAGTCTAATAACTGTGTACTACAACAACAACATGTAGTTCCTGGACACAATCTAAAATAGGAAAAATATTCAAAGTGTACTACTCATCCGCAAAAAGTGTACAGGCATCATTTTTCAATTATTACAGAGGCTGTGAGGAAAATATGGCCACAATTTAATACTTCAAATGTTTTGACCCACTTTGTGCAGCATTTGCAGCTGACAAAAAAAGATGTAGCGTTTACAGTGAAATCAGTAAACTGAGTACAGTTGTATTAGAGGATATAATTTCAGGCATGTACACTAATTCAGGCTTGCTGGATGAGTGATCAAATTACACGTTTCATGTCGTGCACGCGCATTAATTGGAGATCTTGCGCGTGAGGTCCCAATCTTTTGGACCAATGCGTAGCTTGGTTGAGTTGACATATCCAAACCTTTTATTAGTCCCTAAATGAAGCCTAATTAAAACATTTTTGGACTAGTAAATTGACAAATCAGACAACAGTCAACTAATATTTTAGTACAAATAATTTATATAAAATATTAATTTATAATATTTTAGATAATTGGCAATAATTGTTTAACAATTTCAAGATTTAATGTGAGGTCACTTCTGGATTACTGTATTAAAATTGCTGAGACCCTTGTGCTTGATGCTTGCTGCAGAGAGATTGGTAATCAATGTCGGTCTTAAGTCATCTCTACACCTATTGGTGAGGTGGCTTTACGGTTGTGTAGTAGAACAACGACTGACGTAAGAATCGTCCAATACGGTACGTACTATTCCTTCATTAAACATAGTAAATTGTACTTCTTATTACTCTAAATTTTCAAGTGTGGCTCTATAGAAAGTGCAAAACTTAACGAGCGCTTGTTAAAAATTAAGATACCAACCATTTTTCCTTTTGTACAAGTATAATTACAGCAGGCTGTTGGTGTTCACGTTCTAGACCAATTCATTTTCGAATTGCTCTTATGTGGGGCTTGGGATCCACGTTAGAAGACACCGCATTAGGGTCAATATTGTGTCGTGTCTTAGATTGGCGCAGACAAATATATTAAAATAAATGGGAAACTATTTACTTAAATTAATTTATGGACGCCACCTGATAGTATTACCATGAAGTAAAGAAAACAAATTAAAGACAGATTAGAATTTAAAAATTCTACATTTGTTCAAAGAAATAATCAAAAGAAAATATATGCAAAAGAAGATGAGCGTTAAAAAAATATTTCCGACTGCTCCAACATGAAATTCTACCCCAGGTTACCGTGTTTCGGTATGTAAACTCGAAAGGATTTTATATGAAAATAATTTATAACTTTAGCGTCGCAAAACTCCAAAATCAGGATTTCTGTCACACTTCTGGAAGCAAAGTCTGGTTCGTTCGGCCACGTGTTCTCCCATTTGCTCCTCTCACCGTTTTCCACGATCCTCAGTCCAACAATTCCCACAAAAAATGTCTTTCCCTTCTGCCCTTCTGACCTCCTGTCCTCCCCTTCCCTTTTTCAATCTAAAATAGGAAAAATATTCAGTTCACCAAATTTGTGAAACTGGTGTTAGCACCACCATCCAAATCTGTTACCAATTTCCCGATTGATTGGTGTATAAGTTTTCCCCCTTTAGCTACGTAATGGCGCTTCCAGGAAACTGTCTGCCTGTAGACTATTCTTAGCTGTGACTTGCGACGTTTCTGCCGTTGTAATTTCCATTGAATGTATATTAAAATATTGAAATAAAAAAAACTGAATCAAAGTGCGCTATAATATGATAAAAATGATTGGTGCATACAAAAGTTCCTATTTTATTGGAACAGAGTGGTTTGTCATTTAGTGAGTAGGTTTGCACCTGACAAAATATTAATTCCAAGTAGGACGGCCAAGCTAAGAGGGTAATCATAAATCTGAGAACACATTAAGTTTCCATGATACAAATTAAATTGCGAATACAGATTTTTGAATGGACTTGGAGAATAAAGGCAGGACTTCGAACCGAAACTGAAACGGAGAGTAGAAAACTAAAAAAAGAAACCTTATTTCTGATGATATGAAAGCAAAATATAAACTGAGAATATATCTTTTATTTGGGATACATTTGTATCCAAATAATGCCTCGCGTCAAAATTTTGAAACAACTAAATTCCCAATGTGTGCTGAATTTACCTCTTCAAAGTAAATTTAAGAAAAATTGATATATTATACGTGATAAAATGTTATGTAATGTATTATGCAATAAAATATACAGGGCCGAATCAGGGTACTCAGGCGCTCGTAGCAAAAGAACTCAAGTGCTTCCGTTACGACTTTTATAGGGTATGTATAGAAAATCATAAAAAATAACGTAGATGTTTCTTTCTAGTTTCAGAATGTATTTAAAATAACAGAACGTGCCAAGTTTTAATATAAGAGTATTGTTTTATATAGTGATACAAGGTTATTTCAAGTAATTTTGTATATTATATATTATGAATAATTCTAAAGGTGTTTAAATGATTACTTTCAATAATTTCGTCATAATTCAAGCTTCTTGTTGAGATGATGCGCAGTTATCTGTTGGGACGCAGAATTCCTGACCCCATGCCTCAACTGTTTCCAAGTCACTGCGATAATTTTTTAAAATTATAATCTTGTAGTAGACATTTCATCTTAAAATATTAAAATACTTTAAAGGATCACAATTGAAACATCTTAACTGGACCAGGAATCGGACCTGGACCTCCTCTGCTACAGGATACTCTTTCAAGCTGAACTTTTTCCTTTCTGAGCCTTTACCTAAAATTCATAGCCACACCGGCTGATTTTGGATGAAATGATTTCTCCTGTTCTTGAACTGAAATTATAAACCTTTTGAACAGATTTACACTTAATATAAATTCTTCATTGAAGACCTAAATGTAGGCGTGAAATGGTGATATTCTGGATGCCGTTGGTGAGTCTGTAGTCATATGTAATTAATAGATGGAAAAATCTCGCACCTAATGGGGTTGCGTCTGGGACAGCTCAGTTGGAAACAGTAAGTCCCGTGTTCAATTCCCGGTCCGGTCCAGATTTCTTTCATTCTGATCCTTTATTTCAATTTTATAGGCTCGTTTCTGAGCTGGTTGAAATCGTTAATTCTTTTCGTATGTTAAAATACATTAATTGCGTATAAAATTTTGAAATATGATGAAACTAGGCTGGTTTGAAACTTTAATGCAAGGTACAATTAACTTCATAATTTCCTTTTTGGAGACAACATTATTGGTATACTTTCCTAGACTATTTTTTAAGAAACTTAGTTACAGTTAAAACCTTAGACAAAACAGAAGGTATAATTTAAATGTCGAAAATGGTAATTGCAAGAAACATGGAAACATCAGAGCTAAATATGAAACAACGCTACGATTTTAAAAAAAACTAAATTTTTTGAAAATTAAATGTTCTCAAATTAACAAAAGTTTTTCCAATATGTAGGTTCGAAATGCACTTGTAATTAATCTTCAACTATGTTTGTAAAATATTTCTGTTAACTCCCGAGGTAAATTGCAGATTCAGTGTAATGTCATGAAAAGAAGTGCGCTTTATTCCACAAGCAATATATCAACAGAATTCCTTCAAGATGCAGGTTGTTAATTTTTTTAGGCGATATGCATTCGTCCTTCTTACTCGGAGCTGTTTCTGCAGTACGTAATTTGACATTTATAGCCACGTACAGCGACCATCCATTTTAGTACACACTTCTGAATTTATTGTTATGAGACGTCTGAGTCATTTCAGGAGATTGTTCTCGGGGAACAGTAATTATAAGCTAATTTCGAAATAATTAAAATTTTACCTGAGTGGCAGGTTAAATGTTCAACTATGTCATTTATGTTCAATTATAAGGTTTATTTTATTGTAATAAATAATAAAATGACCGTGTTCCGAATTTCAGTTCGCGTTCCCTCAGTTTTCAACGAAAGGTTTTGTTTTTGTCAATCCATGCCAAGTTGTACAACACTGGTTACTTGACCACCTCAGAAAAAAAATTATTTTGATACACTCCCTTATAATTGGTAGATCAATACAATTTTTTATTCAAATTTTATTGTGTCCGTTTGAAAAATGACGGCCATTCAATTACTGACCGCATGCTGTTTCTTTTGTTTGCAGGTACTTTTATTTTCAATTTCTCTGCACTGGGTTGTTCTATCATATTTAAATATATAGCATTGTGTTAAGTAAATTGTGGCCCACAAATGAAAGCCTCTATTTACTGAACTAAGATTATTATTTCATGTAATCCCGTGTAACACAAAGTAATCGGCTGCAAATGAAGAAAATTCGATTTTCTTATGTTATTCCTCCAAAAATTAACATATTGTGAACATAAATATTTTTTTCGTTTACATATACACTGAGTGGTGAAATTATGACCACCTGGCAGTGTCGCAGTGTTGCCTCTAGAGGACGAGATAGCTGTAAAATGGGAAATCAGGAGGAATTTTTGCGAAGATTTGGGCAAAAGACGTGATGTAACCGAGTTTGAACGCGGGATGATCCTAGGCGCTCGAAGCGTCGGACTAGTATCAGCAAAAGTGTTCGAGAACAGCAGCTATTAGTGTTTCCAGAAGTGGCCTACCAAGCAAAAACTCGAGTCTCGACGTCAGGTTTGGACGTCTAAGGATACGCAATCCTCGAGCTGAAAGGAGACTTGCTAGAACTTTCCAGTGCAACAGAAGACCAAAGTGCCTCATGTAGCGGAGAATCTTAATCAAGCAGTAACTGAGAACGTCACTGAACGAATTGTTCACCGCATCTTACACCGTATGGGCTGTGGAAACCGACGACCTTTTCGAAAGCCTCTACTATCTACCTTGAACAAGAGCAAACGTCTTCAGTTCGCAAAGGAGAACAAGGATTGGGCAGTAATGACTGGAAAAGGGTACGTGGGTCTGATGAATCTCGATTTTAAATGTACCATGTAGATGGCAGGGTTCGAATATGGAGAAAACAACACGAAAGTCTGGACCCCAACTGTATTGCAATAACACTTCAAGCTGGTGTCGGTAATATTATGGTTTTAGGGAATGTTTTCTTGCCATGATATTAGTATTATCGCAGAACAACATCATCCTGTTATGTTAATGGTGTACTCTGCCAGGGATGGATACTTCCAGCAAGACAATGCTCCTTGTCATAAAGCTGGCATCGTCCTCAGATGGTTCGAAGAGCATTACAGAGACTTTACCTTGCTTCGTTAGCCTACACAATCACCTAATCTGAATCCGATTGAGAATATGTGGGATGAGATCTAACGGACCATCAGACAGCTGGAACCTGTACCATCAAACCTTAAGGAATTTGAGAGTGCAGCTCATCAGGTATGGTCTCAGATTCGTCCTACAACCTACCAACATCTCATAGAATCCATGCCCAGAACAATTCTAGCAGTATTACGAACAAATGATGGCCCAACGTTGTATTGACGGGATGGTCATAATAATTTGGCCACTCAGTGTACGATTGTAGTTACTTTATGTAAACCATCAATGGTAACTATTATATCCTTTAAAAACTACCCCCATTTAAATATTGAGATTTTGTATTTTGAATTTTTTATTGTTTATATGAAACTGATAACACAACCTTGTGTTGAGTAATTATAAAATCATAGATACTTGTAAACGCAAAAATACATCAATGTCTGCAACAAAAATAACCGTCATTTTTTAACAGGACACAGTTTTTTTAAAAAATTAGATTCGCACAACCAATGCTTAATGGTACAAATTATTAATTTGGTCTGAGATGTACAATCAACCATTTATTTTTTACCTGTACCGCTTGGTATGAACTGACCCAATTATTGTAATTCATAATCATACGACTTTTCTACAACATTGCCTCTTCTGTACTATATTATATTGTTGGCAAATTTATCTTCAATAACAACTTCATAGTTCGTTTAGAATTATGATTTTTCTGTTTTTAATGTTTTTCTCGTGTTGTTCAATTTTGATCAAGTGAATTCATTACTGTCGTACTAAGTGTTAC
The DNA here is from genome assembly GCA_034510155.1 of Eucriotettix oculatus. Taxonomy (NCBI): domain Eukaryota; kingdom Metazoa; phylum Arthropoda; class Insecta; order Orthoptera; family Tetrigidae; genus Eucriotettix; species Eucriotettix oculatus. The sequence continues at coordinate 82,897,404 of CM067376.1, forward strand.
GTTTTGTGGCTTAGTAACCAATATACTTGTTTTTAAAAAAGCAATACAGGGAACTAAAATATTGACTTGTCTTGATATTAAATAATTCCGGTTTTCTACTCGAGTCGGTCTGAAGTATGTATTGTAATTTTACGTATTTAAAATTCACGTATAATTTTTTTTCACACATTCTTGTTCTAAAACGACAGTTCTGTATTTGACTCTGAAATCATTCATTTGGTAAAACAATCTCAGATAACTTTAAAAAATATTGGCATTCATGTAATTACACTTCTATTCTGTTCAAGATCTTTGTAATCTTGAAGTGATTAACATAACATAATAGGCATATTCCGTGGATCCTTCATTGAAAATATGCTTGGAGGATATGGAATGAGGCAAATAGTTTTACATAAACTTGTTATATTGTTAATAGGATAATGTTATATCTAGTAGCATATGATATTTATATTTTAGTTACTGTAGCGCAATGAATACTTACATTCATCTATATAACAAATTCCTTCACAGAATAGAAGGAGTGGCTACGTAAAAAATGGCTAGTTTAGTTTTAAATTTGTTTGGTCTCTTTCGGAGCTGTTTAATGTATGTATTTATTAAATCTACAAATGGGCAGGTGTCTCGTGGCAGATACATAGAACTTAAACAATAATTAATAATCTGGTCATAAGGACCATATTTAACCTATAATTGAATGTATAATTATATTCAATATAAATAAATAAGTGTGGAATCATATTATTAGAAGATGAATTTTTAAAAAGAATAATATTGTTTTTGCCTGAAAAGAAACACTGGAAATATATTTCACTGTAGTACATTTTTAGAGATTTCGCAGCACTGATCACTTCACTACACTGTGGGGGAAGCTTGTTGAACAGTGTTGTTCCTTTATAGTGCACAGATTTCTGTATTATTAATAGTCTCTTACGTTCTATATGAAAGTTGTTTTCATTTGTGGTGTTAATTCTGTGCACATATGAGTAGTATATAAATTTTTATTCTTAATCACAAAGAGCATTAATGAGAGAATGTACTTCTGTTTCCTGAATATCATCCATTTATAATTCTGAAAAGAAATCGGAACAAAGAGCGGCATTACTGCAATACTTCACTAAACAAGTCTGTGCTTATAAACACAGACAAATCATCTTAATCCTCGACTTAACGTAGATCTCATCAATTAACTTGTTTTTGTACAAAGACAGTTAACATTTTTATTTTTGCCGCCATTTAACTGTATGTCATCAAACCGTAAAGCAATCAATCACTTCCTATCTTGAAATCTGTAAGATTGCTGTTATCTTAAACGATAGAATTAATCGCCTGACTTGATAACTTGTGAATGCTAGTGCTAATGCTATTGCCCAATAGATAATCATATGAATGTAATGTTTATATTTACGCTTCACTACAGTGGTCGTATTATTTTGTTTTGCGTAATGATTTTAGGGGATACATAATTCTAATCAATCATAATTTTTTTTCTATCAAATCTATTTGGCAGTTTTTCAGAAATCTGCACTTAATGTCTCGTAAAATATAAGTAACTGTGGTAGTTGGGGTTTGTTTACATTCATATTCAATTTACAAAATGCTTTAAGTGTGAATTTAAGTAATGATTGAACAAAATATGTTTCATTTTCGGAAAATAAACTTAAGAGTATTCAACATATACTTAAAGTTAACGCATTGACGAAATATTATTATCAAACAAATATTACAGCCATTATCTATAATTCAAACAACTCAATATTAATTGAGAACTGTTTTCATCTATATATATATATAATTTGGCACTATTTCTGGATCTTGACATTTAGGGGCGATCGTTGTCGTGCAGCCTAGTCCGGCAAAGAGCTACGAGTTTTGCTGAGTAACTCTTGGGCTTACAACTGAGTGAAAGCACGCTGAGGCTACGATAATTAAGATAGCGGTCACTATCACAGTTAACGAGTGAAATGATTACTTGATAGCGCTGACAATGACCACCATGGAAACGTGACCCAGGCCTACTCTCACCCGATTGGTGGCCCAAGTGCTCCTTCTGCAACTAGACATCTTCCGATTGGCCAACCCAGGGGTTCTCGCCCTGACACTTCGGTTGAAGATGACGGCAAGGCTTTCGTCCGTCAAAACGTTGCGCTTTGATAGCTGTTTGACCCGGGTGGAAACCCGAGAATATTTTCTTCAACATGTAACCATCTTTTAATTTAATTACATAGACATTAATTTGGTCACTTATCTAAACAGAACACACAATTATGAATACTTCCATTTTTATTCTTCAACTTCTGTAACGGTCGTATTAGTTATTGCAAGAGGGCGAAGACATTACTGGTGTAAATTACGAGTTTGCGGTTACTGATTTTAAATAATTAATTACTGAGAAGAAATAATGTCAGCTTCCCTCAGACATAATTTAATCAGTGAAATTAAATTGTTAAATAAAGATGGAAGTTGCTCTTAATATTTAATTTTCATTTGTTTCTCTTATCTTTCTTTTAGTTACGTATCTGGATTGTATGTGTATGGTCGGGAAAAATGGAGTTATGACTGAATAAGAATGACGGCTTCTACCACATACCACTCCAAGATACCCGAAATGTGTCATGGATGACCGGCATGACAGTCGTCCCAGTCGGTAAATGCACAAAACAGGACTGTAGTACCAAGAAAATAAATAACAGAAGACTATGGTGTTTAATTGTGTTATTTAGTTGAGTACCATTTGGGTTTCCTTCATTTATTTATATTTTTTGAATCTTATTCATAATCGCATCAACCACTAAGTGACATTCTTCCTACGATTCCGGCAAATCATTATTTTTTCTTGTAAGGTTTCACAGAATGGATACACACAAAAACCTTGCAATTGGCAGGATACGAACCCGGGACCCTCTGTGATGCGAGGCAGCGATGCTGACCACTACACAGAAGGTGGGCTCTTAATTGATTTCCTTTAAATTATTTGAAAATCAGTAAACGAGAATAATTGTTAACTGCGCACACGAAACCGCATTCACCTGACGCAGATCGGGACACTTATTGTTTAACAATTTTTGCAAAATTATGGAAAAAGAAAAATCAATTCATAAAAGTAAAAGACAATAGTTTATTTTATTATTTACTCAATCTAATTTAAAATAACGGTTTTAGATTTTTGATGAATTTTTAAAAAGAAACAAAGTTCCCGATCTGCTTCACCCCCTGGGGGCAGAACGGGATAGGATGTTTTGTAATTACAATTAACACAATAAAATTTAATTTAATTTAAAAAACTTAAAACCTTCTGATTTTTCTTACTTATATTTATTTTGCGACAGGATGATCGCTTTATCAATTTTTCCTTACACAAAGATATTTTCTTTTGTAACTCCACACAGTCTTTGCTAGCATTTTCCCCTTTTCTTTCTTATTTTATTATTTTTAGTTACAGCATCCTATACTCATTCTTATGAGATTCTTTGTTTCCTTTCTTTTTTAAAAAAACACGTTACATTTTACCTTACACAGTAGTATCACGTCACGCGTTGCACGCGTTTCAGTTAAATTTCTTTTTCGCGGAACCTGAATACAAGCAGATTTAAACCTTTACGTAACCTATATGCAGCTAAGTTTACGAATATATACCATTAAAGAGTTAAAATGGAGGAGTTAAAAGTAGAGTTTTATAGATTATCTTCTGTCAAAACCGGTAAAAATTATAAATTCACAGATGTAATACGTTACAACAATTCACAATGTGTAGTCAGAACTTGATCAAGTCGGCTGCCGGGATTTCTTCCTTGACCAGTTATAATATGCCACCCCTATTTACTAAACTCCAGCACTACTCAGTCAAAAAAAGGTATCCCGTTCCACCCAGAGTTACCCTAATAAGTATTAATTTTATAAATTATTTAATATAATATGCCTCACTTTGGGCATCATGCTACTGTTCTGAATGTTTTGACTAATTAATAAAAAGATTACTGTTTGGGACTGGTTTCGGAATGTTTGGATTAATCAAAGGTTTTTTTTAAAAGATAAAACATTTACACTCTGAGAAAACTACTTGCACACAATACTGCCATAAAGCCTACAGTTAACTTACTTTCTTTAAAATTTTAGTTTTAAAATTTTCCGCTTTTAAAAATTAATTAGTATTACGTGTTATGTAGACGGAATTTTGCAGCTGTTGCAGTAATATTAGCATTTTATATAATTGTTATAGTGAACATTGTTCCTTCGGATGATTTAGCACATAACTCTAAAAATCCCATTAGCCTTTAGGTTTCGTTTGTCTAAATTCTAATAACCAGTAATCGTTCACTGACGGAGTGATTAACTCAACGACAACGGCGAGTACTATTGATTAGAGTAAACTCTATTTTAATAATTTCACTCATTATATTTATTATCATAATTTATAAAACATCACTGATGGAAAAATAAATGGTGAAATAAATTAAAAACTCCAGTTTCTTAACACCACAGTTAAGTGTACGTAAGTTTATATTTATCAGCATGGACCACAGTTTAGCTACTATTACGGAAGCTATTAGTGGTATAAGAAGATAATGAAGGAGGCCTTCACACTTGACCAGTACAGCGAGGTGTTGTCTACTCGAGATTGTCTTCCATGTGTGTCGCACTTTCGGATTGATCCCCGAGTACGCATTATTCAACGTATTATCTTAAGTTACAATTCACGATGAAATCACGTGTATTCAACGGTCGAGTAACTAGATTAGATTCATACTACGAGTGTCCTAATCGTTCGTTCATGCCGAGGAAAAGATAAGATAGGAAGGACGCTACGAGATCAATTTGCTAAAATCTTCCGGACATTTTGTTATTTGTCAATATACAGGGTGTCCCCAAAAAAATGTACTTACACAGCCAAAAGTCAGAAATAGAAGACTTTAATTTGAAAACTGTGGCGGTCGCTTAGGACTGTTGGTTAGCAATTAAACATTAAACGTTTACACCACATTAATTTTTTAGATTAGGGTTCAACTTATTGAAATATCGAAATATGGTTCTTTTTTATCATTAATACATTATCAAAATTTATGCAATCCAACTATTTTACAATATAATAAAAATTATTTAAAATCATTCTGTTAGTAAATAAAATACTGAAAGAACCTATTTACAAAGTTTACTATCCTCATTTTTAAACTCGCTCCGACTAGCAGCATGAACTTATAGGTTGACCGTGATGGTTATGAAACATACACCAACTTACGTGTCGAAACTTAAAACGAAAACATACCGCACCGTTAAATTTAACCCTATAGAACTTATGCAAAGAAAATAAATAATTAATGTATCCAGAATTTATAAATCATATAAAAAAAACGAAATTACCGCATCAACGTGAGAACATTGGTGATTAATCTGGTTAGGCTCTTATTATGGGATGAGCTGTTGGCTGCTCCGTCTTGGATGCTCTTATGGTGATGGGGGAGGACGACGATGAAGCCAGGACCCTCGGTGCCGTCGTCCGCTGATGGCCTCTGAGTTGGAAATCGCTGGAATCGTCAACTGATTGCCCATTGACTGCTTCCACGCCACGTAGTAGAGATGGATGGCTGGCTTCCTCCTCGAATCTCCTGAGAGCAAGAATAATTGCAGACTCTGGACTTACTGTCCAAACTTCAGAGAGCTCTCTTCTCTGTTCGATTTGTCAGCTCGGACTGTGTGTTACCTTCTCGTTCTCCACACCAACTGTTCTTTCGCCACCTTTTCGTCACAAAGTAACTTTATCTTCCCAACTTGACCACCAATCACAATTTCTAATTTTGGGAAGAACACGCCCCCAATTGCCAGCGAATTTGGTCAATCTTCGCCATTCTGTCCCTCAATTAGAGAAATGAAGAAACAACGTGATAGTCGGAGTAAGTTTAAACATAGTTTACGACAGTTTAACATTGTAGATTTCAATTTCTAAACGGATATCGTGCACTATACTCATTTGTGCTCCAATGTTGCTACATGAAAATAAAAACAAACTCTCAAAAATTTTTTACATTACTTTAGAAACCGACCTTCGTGTATCACTACGGCTCATCCTCGGTCACTTTGCCTCATGGCCGATACATGAATTTACAAGAAATGAAAATAAAGTAAATAAATCAATGATTTTAAATAATTAAATAAATTGGATTTGTGAACAGTTTTCCGTTATAAAAGGAATGTAAAAGAAAATATTAATCGAAGATCATTTTTGTTGTAGTAATCTATCCTTAGACTAGTCTAATGCAGCCCTCCAAACTATCCTGTTCTGCGTAAACCTTTGTATTTCTACATAACTACATCACAGATTAATATTGTCCTGTCCTTAAAATAAAAACAGTGATAATAGAGGCTATGTACTATATAACACTTCACCAAAGTTATATTTTTTTATGAATTTAGAAATATTACTTCACTACACTTACCTATATTCAGTACAGTTCAGGTTTAATCCAAATGTTCTTTCTGATAGAGGACTTGCTCAAAACACTCATGCAGGTTAATTGTTCCAGTCATGTATTCTCCTATGTCAACATCCATTTCTCGATGATACGTCCATCCGTACCGAGTCGGTTCTTCCATTCTAACCTGTATTCTCTGCAAAGCTTTAAAAGAAATGTGTACCCTAGTTCTTTCTCTTTTTTGTATAGTGTCCTGAGAGGAAAAATACAAATTAAATTTTTTGGCCTCCGCGATTGTGTATCTCTTCTTGAAAGACTCGTCAATCGTATCAGAGAGTGTCGAAGATGTTATTGATGTGTCCGAACTTGGTTATCATGTTGACATGTGTAGATAATGGAAGAAACTAAATGTGTATTTCCATGGATACGGACACAACATTATACAATGGAATGAAAAGTTTTTAACTTTTCATAAGATAATTAGCTTGAAAGTTTCAAGCAATTAAGGCTGCCCGACGAAGAGACATTGGGAAGCTTTGTATTACATTTCTGTCTTAATATACAATACCGATTTTATTCATCCAGCAAATAAGGTGTTTTATTAACTTGTCAGAGTCTCGACAACTCCAAGAAACTGAGTAAACGGTCAGGAGTCATGGGAGGTAAGTTAATGGCTAATTTGATGCTTGGGATCGACGTATACATGTGGGAAGACCTTTTCTGCCCTGGGAAGACAAAAATCGAAACCAAGAAGGTGCTTGAATTTGGAATAAGATCTGTTGGTCTTGATAAGCGAACTTGCTCCACTGATCCTGATGCGAAAATAGCAAGCGCACGTTTCGGACTAAACATGGCAATAAGAGTGAGTACACCTTACAAATGATAATGTCGTTTGCAAGTGAACAAAGATATTAAAACTACTCTCGTGATCGAGATTCAGACGTCAAATAATCACGCATGTGACATTTAGTCGTTTTTCCTGTTTATGCAGCTCGCGCTTTTTAAAACGAGTCCTTAATTAGTGTAATATCTCTTTAACATTATAATTATTGTCATTATAGTGATTATAGTCACTTCCTTCGAGAAAACACCCAACTCGTTGACAGAGGTACTTCAGTTTACTAGACTTCGCTGAGAGGTACTTGTTTGAAAAGCGATAGTGTAAATTATTGGTAGTCAACCTTTTCATACCCGCCGAATTTTGTATCTCTGTTGGTAGTAAAAATTTCTAACTATGTACCGGTTCCCCTGTAATGGGTATTTATAAATAAACAACTATAGGTTTTGTTCAACTCAAGTTCGGAAACAAGATGTTACTTGATGCTAGGTCTTGTGAATAGGATGGATTAGAAACAAGTTACAATCACAGCTTGTTCCAGCATGATAGAGCCTAGTTATGGTCGTGCCGTTTTCCAATAAACCTACTAATATTATACCACGATAATACTAGAAAGGCAATGGCCATCACCTTCTAGCTGACAAAACGGTCTTCGCCTTTTTCGGCGGACTTTCACTAGCTTTTGTCCATTGTTTTGAGTGCAGTGATGGTTCAGAGTTACTAAACTGTGCAAAATGGATGAGGCTTAAAAATTGCTAGATTCTGCGTTGAAATCTTTTTCAGAATCAAAATTCGGTTCAATGCCAGGTTTTTCCATGTCAGCTTTTCATGGAGGATGAAATGCACTCGTTATGTTGAGAAGTGTACACCAACAGCTATCTCACGCACTTTTAGTCTGCGAACTTCCATTACAATATTGTGAATTTTTTAGGTATTTTCCTGAGTGGTAACCTCAATTGGGCAGCCAGTGAAAGTTTCATTACCTTGTTTAAGCTCATTAATGCAGAAGTAAATTACCTTCAATGCTGGTGGAGAGTCCGCATGAACTTCATCCAACTCGGTTTTGATTTGTGCAGCTGTCCTACCTTTAAAATGAAAGTGTTTAATGACAGCGCGAAATTCGTTTTTTCCCCATTGTCTCCACCTGACTACATATCTAACACTACAGAAGGCAAGGAATATCTTTGAATGGCAGGAAATTGAAAAATTTACTGCTCTTTCATAAAAACCTAACAGATATATCGAATAGCCCTCGTAATAAGTATTTATCACATACTTTATGTCGGACTATCGCTAAGTTTGCAAGCATAAACCTTTACAGAACGTATTGTAGTTAAATCTATCTATTTATTAATACTTTTTTATAGAAGCATAAGGTCTAATGAAATTGCATTTAATTAATTAAATTATTAATGAGATCTTTAAGGCTGAGGCTGCGAAACAAACGAAGGTCTCCTCGTTTCGAAATATTCAGACGGTTACTTCCTTTGGACATAATATGATTAACAGCACTAAAGCCAGATTCTACGAGATATGAGGTAGAAGGTATCAACTAACTGAATATCATTTGCCACAGTTTTGGATGTAAGACAAGCACAGTTTTATTTTACCATAAGTTTTGATGTATACCTCTATCGAATACATCTTGACTTTCTTCATAATATCTAATTTATAACAGTGCTTGGCTAATTGTATCAGCTTCTTGAACATTGCGGGTTTTCATCCAGACGTGCACCTTAAATTTCAAAATGTTTTCAAATTGTTTTTCCATGCACAACTTTCTGAACCTGTAAATATCCTCTCCAGTACATCATCTTGTTTAGATGATAATTCGGCAAACTGAAAAAAATTTTCTTTTCTCCATTATATGGAAGTGGCTCGATTCTGTCAACAAATAATTAAACTATATTTTGGCAACCTATAAGAGTTTTAATAGCTTCTTGAGGCTTCAAATTTATTGAAAATATCTGCCAAATAAAATGATTCGTTCTTTAACTGTTCACAGAGATTGTTATCATTATTACTTTCGGAAAAATTGTATGACACTATTAAGTAATGCTACAAATGAGACAAAGATGTACCCAAGATACTCTGAAAAATATTAGAATTGATTTATTTTACTTTATAGAATTGTTTTAAAAGAAATAAATTGTATCGTAATCAATTCCGCCGAATATAATTAAAATTGGTTTACTCCTTAAATTATAATATTAAATACTGCATCCGAACAAAAATTATTCTCTCGTACATTCTACACTGTTTCTAACAAGGCTAAAGAGAAATTTAATTGTGGGGGGGGGGGGGGAATGTGCTTTCGTATATTTTGCTATACTTACGGTTTCAAATACGGCATGTAGTTTGTTGATCGTTGTTCATAGAACCGTCGTAGTTCTGAATATTTTAGTAGTAGGTTATCTGAAATTTAAACCTCAATGTCATATCTATTCCTTTATTTTCTTGCGAGCAATCTGGCATGCAAGGAGTTGCATTTGCACGGAAAGAACTGTTTATTATATTTTTCTACGTACATTCCGTTATCATAAACAGATTATATTGGTGTATATAATTACTCAACGCTCCACTCTTTAATAAACGGTCAGAAAAGTATTTGGACATGTCGACCTAAGTTCAGTTCTTTATTGATTTGTCACTCTGAATAAATTTGTGATGTCAATAAATACGACAGTCATAGTTTATTTACATCAATTTCAGAATTTTGTTAAGTTTCAGTGGCGTATCGAAGCAGTGCACACATCGTGGCAGACTGTCCGTACTACACCAAGGGGTTTCTGAATGTGTTCGAAACTCAACTATAAGAAGAGCAGCTGCCAGAGTCAAATTGAGACTACTTTGAACATTTCATCTGATAAGTGAGCAGAGCGTTGCAACTAGTCAATAAAAAATCTTACAAACCGATCAGATACGGCCAAGTAACTTAGGCGTGACGGGGAATAATTGGCATATGTTAATAAAATATTCAGATTGACATCTATTTTATTCGCAACCTGTTTCCTCGTGTAATAACTGTAACCAGAGTTTCGTATTTTACTCCCGATAAGAAGTCATGTTGTCACGCACTAACATTCATAAAAGGTCTTCTGTAACTTTGAAATTTCTGACATTCTGTAAATACAATTTTTTTCTTGTGTCACCCATCTGAGAAAGGACTTGCCACGTTGTCTAGCACATGTAAATGTAAGACGTCATATACCGAAATCTAATGCAGTACTGATAAACTTAAATTATCATTTATTATTTTATTTTATCTTAAAAAGACTACTCATAGCCATACGGACTTAAAGAGCACTTATGATTAATTTCTTTATATTCTAGCATTTACATATATTCACCGCAATCAAAACTTTCAATACAGAAGCTATTATGGTAAAATCATTTGAAAACCAATCCATAAATGATGTACTCTCTTTGTCTTAAAGCAGTAGAGGAACCTGCAACAATTGATTTAAATCATATTTAGACAATAGAAGACAGTTTGTAAAACTAACCTCTGTCATTGGCTCTAGTCATAAACTAGTAAAATGTGGGATCCCACAGAGCTCTAATCTTGGTCCTCTCCTGTTCCTTACCTTCATAAATCTCCCTGCAGATGATACAAACCTACTATTCACAGCAGACTCTAGGTGAGACTAATGAATCTATATCTCCCAAACTAATACAAGTGGCTTTAGCACAACAGACTACTACTAAATACAGGGAAAGCAGTCAAATTGGTCTTTAACCCATCCTATGTGCACCCAAATAAAATTGGCCAAGTTATGATGCTTGAAAATAAGTTAATACAACTGTCGACAGACACTAAAATTTTAGGAATATGGATTAACCAGAATTTAAAGTGGGATATGCAGTAAAATTTACTATTGATATAGAGTACTGATCAGAGTATGTAACTTTAATGCATTAAGAGCAGTATACTATGACCTTGACAATTCAATCTTAGCCTTTCCCACAGAAATTTTGTTATAATAAAAGTTGTAAAAGGAATTCGCCAATCAACTCCAAGGAGGCCGTTATTCAAAGAATTTAAAATACTTCCAGCTCCATACATGCAGGGCGTAGCAGAATGAGTTTTTAAAAATTTGAGAGTGATATAGACAGTGTTGTGATGAACATTTTTCATTCAGGAACTTGTGGCTGTAAATGAAAAATGGAGTGTATAGAGCTCTGTGACATCTTGGTTTTCCAGGTTTTTTGATGACTAACTTTCACCAGCCATTATCAGAATTACTATCCTGATAAAACTCAGTCATATTTCAATGCTGAAACTTCAGATCTAGAGGTTAGTATTGTCACCATCACACTCCAACGTTGACTCTTCTGTTTGCATTTGCAGTAGTGAAAGTCTCTAACTACTTCGGTTGGAAAATTACAAAGTCAGCTGGTCTACCCCGAGTCAGTGAAATCAGAAGTATTAAAATGTTTCATTTAGTCTACTTGAGTCAGTGTACAATTGTCTATAGTAGTTATCACACTTCAGTTGTTCTCTGTATCCACAGTTACTCTACTCAAGTCAGTGTACAGTTGTCTACTATGTACACATAGTTAGCCATCACAAAACCAGGAAAAAGTAACATCTCACAGAACTCAATTTTTCATTTCCGGCCACAGATTCATTAATGGAAAATGCTCACCATATCACCCTCTACATACTCCCAATCTTTTGAAGTCATTCTGTTATACTCTGTATATATACTGGAACAACCACTTTTGTCAACAAAAATATTCAATTGTTCAACCTAAACACCCATATAGCACACTTTCACCCAATAATACACATAACCAATCAAAGCATTAAAAAGTCAAACTGGACTGAGTTACTTTGGTAGCTTACTCTACAATACAGAAATTAAAATAGAACCCCTAAGGTTTAGGAACAGAGTGAAAAATTTACCACAAAATAATTGCTTCTATTCTAAAAATCAGTACTTGAATTCCACATCCATTTAAAATAAATACTACTAATAAAAACTAATTGCTTTATGTCTTATATATTCTCACATATCTAAAAAAAGAGAATCGTACTGTACGGAGAATAAATAAAAACCCTTAAGGTTTGCAGATGATATTGTGGCATTAGGAGAGAAGACTTGGAAACCATATAAATGGAATTAATATGATCATACAGGAATAGTACAGTAGGAAGGCAAAGAGTGTAATAACAAAGAGTGTTAGATTGGGAAGGGATATTTTGAAGGCAGTTTAGGTATTCTGCAACTTGGGCAGTATAACAAGTAGTAATGGTGGAAATATAGTTGACATAAAGAGTAGAATAGCACAGGCAAGAAAGGCTTACACATAAAAAAGAGGAGTTTATTAATGGCTAATATAAGTATGAAAATTAGGAAATCATTAATAAAAATGTATTGAGTGAGGCGTTATAAAGAGAATAAGGGAACAGAGACTAATTTGGAGGACTTTGACCAAGAGAAACTAGAGGTTGTAGTAAAATTGGCATGAGTCAAAAGGATGGAATATGCTAAGCAGTTTATATAACTAATATTTATTCATTCTATAATATTAATTTGACTTATCTTATTCTTTGTACTTTGAGAGTTTTGGATCAAATGTGTTAAGTAACTGTAGAACTCGTTAATTGATTTAATAATGTGACAATTCCTGCAATAGAAAGAATTTCGCGGAAATAATTATAAAAAGCTCTTACATACTTCTGCATTAATATATAAATTTCATACAAATATTTACTTGATTCAAAAATCTGATAGGCAACTTACCTTTGACCTCACAACTTGGTCCTTTTATGCATTAATCGCCTTTATATATTTTTCCTTTTCTTATTTTTAGGTAATAATTCATTAAGAGTGTTACACAGGACCATTAGACATCCAATGCACACAACTTTAGCTGTTATCCGTCAATGTGTACCTAAAGCATGTTCTTTATATGAATTTGTTCAAATAATATACTCCAAGTTATTATGTCATGGGACTACAAATACTTGAATGTTAGCACCCTGTTCAACAAATACCTTATTTGAAATGTTATTGGGGTTTCAAACTGCCATAATAAACCAAAACTTTTTCTAGTACTTTCCTATGAAAACGTCTGCGCCCAAGTTTTCATGTTACACCCAACTATTCTGAGATTCATTGATAGAAACACTAGCATAATTCGTGATCTATAAATCCTACTTTCCTTAATAAAAGATATCATTTGTAGGAAACGCAAAAACATACTTATTAAAAGTTAATTTTAGGAGATCACCTTCCAAAACTCCTAAAAAGGACGTAACAAGTTAGGAATTTATTTTACTATCAGCAAAAGTCTCAAAAAATGTGGAACGCTTCACGATTTTGCGTGTCATCCTTGCGCAGGGGCCATGCTAATCTTCTCTGTATCGTTCCAATTTTGGTATATGTACTGCCGAAGCAAGTACAAGCAGTGAAGTCACGTCAAGAGCATATATACTACCGCTACGCCGTTTGAGACTCCTTCGAGAGGTAAGACCGTAATTGTATATAATCATTTTAGTTCATTTATATTACATATGTGATAAATCATTAGGTGCAGAAGTTTTATTATTTACTTTTTGTGTCTTCAAATCGCCAAAGACGGTCAAATATGAATAAATAATTTAATTTTCTTGTCACACTAAAAAGTGTGGCCGTTCCTCTTAAAACTTCTTCCTTTGATTTCGAATGTGGGTACACTTCCTATATTTGTCATTCCTTACGGCAATTATACCTAAAAGAAAGTAACGTTCAAGAAGGTCTGTTAATGTGGCCTTAAATGCGGAATGCTGACTTATTCCTACCATTCCGAATTCCGGGGCCCCCCATTGAATGTCCATCAAAAATATGAGAGAATTATCTCACTAAATTGTCCCCGACACATTTCTCAATTTGAATGATTTTACTAGTGCTCCACACGACCTGCTCGCATATTTTCGTGAAAAATAGTAAAGCTTTTTAGTAATAGTAAATAGTAATTCTTTTGGCCTACAGCTACTTAAATAGTTTCAACCTGTCTTATATATTATTTCCCCAAACGAAAAATACTAACTTCAACAACTTAATCTCACTTTATTGAGACTGATATTTATAATATTATTATTAATAAATAGTATTGCCAGATATTTTGTTCCATAAGTCGGAGAACAATTAAAGATATAATTTTTGAAGATATTGTGGAGGAACCCTTTCGACAATAGCATCATCAACTTCATTTTCCTAATTTGGATTGACTATTAAAACAATGATAATCCGATTTTAGTTTGAAAAGAAATTGAATTGTTATGTCATTGGACTTATAGTATAAATACATATATTAATACTTCAGGATTTCCTGAGTGTATTTATTAGTATTTTCAAGAGATGCCAAATTTATTTCAATTGGTTATTTTCCTTAAAAGGATTTAATCAAATCAAACTGACTTTAAGTAATGTTAATAAAAATTAAAGTTGCTGATTGTTTTCGTGACCATATTTATATCAGTATTGTATAACGTTTTTTGGGCTGTTAGGTCACTAGTTTTTTTGTCGTTCCTGCCAACGTTTCGCTCGATAGCACCGAGCATTCTTAATGCTGACAAAAAAATAAGTTGACGTAGCCGAAAGATTCTTCGAAAAAAAAATGTTCAAAAATTATAAACTGTCATTGTCCTGCGACTGTTACAAAATATATATTGTAATTCAATTAATAACAAAACTCAATATTAAATATATTAACACCTGATATTAAAACATTTAAATAAAATAATTTTCGACTGCTTAGTCGGAAATCAACAAAACATAAATAAAAATAAAAAACTGTCTGAAAAAAAAACAGTCGAAAATTATTTCACGTATTTGTAAAGAGATGAGCAGGTCCCGAAAGTTGAAGACGAAACGCCTTATTTAAATTAAAATAATTTTATTTCTGACTTATCGATTTGTAGCAATTATCTATAATATTAAGTTAGATTAATCTCATTTTTTGCCTTTCCTAGTTCGTACTTGAGACAGAATTTAGGTCATGTTTACAATGAAAACTAGAAATCATTAAATATTACAGACGTGATTATTTTATATTTTTAACTAATTCTACGCCTAATATAAAGAGTGTTATGGTAAAGCATCAACCACAATTATGTCTTTAATTTTAAAAAATGTATAATTCCATTTATGTCAGTAAAAATGAAAAATTGTTTATTACAACATGTATTCATGTTCGCCACGTTAGTTACAGAATTTTACTTTCAACTCTATTTATAAATTATAGGCCTAATAAAAAAGTTGTCAAGGAGGTCAATGTGGGGGAAAAAGGATGGGAATCTCTGCGGTAGAGCATACTTCTTTCATAAGCAGCATATTCTGACCGTGACATCCAAACCCATGCCAGGATTCTAACCCGTGACCTCTGTATTGTGAGGCTGCGACGCTAACCACTAGACCACAGTATGTCAGCAGCGGCCGAGTTTTAAAACAATTTCATTTCGATTTCGTATTCCGATTCCGTTACTTGAAGTGTCATATCTTCCAACCAAGGACGCGGATAATATGCCGTATGTCTTAGATATCTCAAGCCTTGTTTTATCTCTACTTAACAAATAGCTTTACATTTACTATCTACCGGAGCCGTCGCACTTACTTTCAGTAATTTTAAGCGGTGTAGGTCTCAAAACAGTCAACACGCACGTTTCGGTCCTTTTGGAGTAATGTCAACGTTTGGAACATCGCTAGTAAAAGTGGTCACGACTGGGGTAATACGAGGCAAAAAGCTTTTAGGGAATAGCTTGTGGTACGCGATTGGCAAGTACCACATAAGATTAATTTAATTATACTTGTTTTACTCTTATTGTAATGTATATAAGTATTTAGACCTAAGCAGGACGAAGTCGGGAGCATGAATGAACACGATAGGTAATTTAAAAGACGAATTACAGTCATCTTTTCGGCCAGAAAACGGAAACATTAAGGTTCGGTACGATCTGATTGGACGAGGTAGCTTCAAGGCTAGGCTGCTGAAGACATGAGGTGACAGATGGTATTTGCAAGGAATCCATCTGGTCAGCCCGCGGGAACAAGAAAAATTGACCTGACTCATGGGCATGTTACCGGTTAAACATATCTCCGAAAGCCGGAACAATACAGGCAAGAGACTTAAAAACAACAAATTGTTATGCAGTGCCCAAGGTTATGAAGGACACATGCCGAAATAAACGATATCACAAGCCTACCCCTCCATAAGGAGGAAGTGGAAAGTGCACGCCCACCAGGAGTGAATTGGGCGGGGCGTGGTGATTATAAATTAATGCACTAAGAGAGAAAAGGCAAGCGAAGCAGGAGGATATCCTGCTGGGAAATGAGTGAGAGCCAGGTGGAGGCTGACTTCCTCCTTCCTGGTTTTCCTCTTTCCCTCCCCCCTTGGTCCAGGTCCAAGGTAGCTAATTTAAGACTCCTGCAGGCTGAGACGACTTTGGGCAGTTTGAGAGGTGTATGTATGGGGGTCGAAGACCTTCGGCATACGGTAAGAGTTGTTCGCTGATCCCATTGGACCAGTCGGCTAACTGCCTCTCAATACTTAACAAGGCACGGAGGCGGGTTTGTTGCGTTCCCACAGCAATCCAGTCTCCCGTCATCAGAAGAGCGCAGTAGTACCCACTAGCCCGACCTACCTGATGCAGGTTTTCTAGGGTTTTTCCCTGCATCACCTTTAGGTGAAACACCGGGTAGGATCCTTACACTATAGCCTGGGGGCCCTATTCAACCCTGGGCTACCTTGCGCTCCCTTCCACATCCCCCCTTTTCAAGTCCCTTTCTCTGCTATTAAAGGGGAGTTGCCTGCTTCAGGATCACCCTCATGTAGCCTGTTACCCAAAAAAAAGAGAGAAAAGGCAGTTTTCAGACAAATTTCCGACACATTTAGGAGACAATCTTACCAAATTCAAACAGTTACGTCGTTCAAAATTTTATTTTATTGGACGCAGTCTTATAGAATCATCCGTTCGACTAAAACTTCTGTGAAAATACAACAGCAGAGGCTATCAAAATTCAAGTACGAGTCGACGAGCAGCCCTGTAGTGACGAAAAAGACGCTCAGCATACCTCCGACGCCATCAAGGGCATGGGGATCGTCAACAATGCCGTGGTGATGTACCCACCTTATTGTATCTTGCTTCTGGTCGCTTCTGTATAAAGTAGTTCGCCCTCCTCCCATATTTTCTTAAAAAACCCATTGAGAAATTAGCTTTTCCTGAGAAAAAGTAACTCATGTTCCCGATTTAGTAAGTGAGGGTCCCATAAAATCCATAGTTGAATAAATCCCTTTTTGTTAAAATTAAATGTTATGAGTTTTGTTATCCTTTATATTGACCAAAATAATAATTTAAATTCATCTCCCCCACCTACTAATAATAAAACCCTTACCACAAGCTCTTGGACAACGTGAAAATTAAACTCGTGTGCCTCTGTATGTGACAAACATGTTTTAACACTAGTGTGAACATCACTCCTCCTACAAAGGACTGACGCTTTACTTTGGGTTTCCCTGTATATTGGAAGTGGTAAGTAGGAAGCGGTGATTAGGTTTAGACCACAAATACTGATTACGGGACGGTGTTCAAACAGACACTGACGCAGCCGTGTTTACTTAACAACGCGTAGAGTGCACTGAAGTTTTACAGCCAAAGGGCAATTGTATGCCGATCTCATTAAACGGTTTCCAGGAACGGTACATAATTATTTTACGGTCAGCAGAGGCTGGCTTAAAAGGCGCATTAACATACACAGAATAACGTCTCGACAAATGCCGTAGTGTAGTGAAAGTGAGCTGATGTCTACCCCCACTACAATAGTTGTCCATTGTGCTTCGTCTTGACACACGGCAAGCTAATTCTCCTGAAATGTAATTAGGAATAAATTTGAATGACATCATTGACTGGAGCTATTACTAGTACTGGATCAAACCAGCAATCAGAAGTGACCCCACATTATTAGTTCTACAATAATTTATTTTTTGTTCTCATTATTTTCTATAAATGTGGTTTCTCGTCTAGTTTTGAGTATCGAAAACAATTTTTTTTATTGTTATATACTGCTAATTTACAATCTGATCACTTGGAGCACCTCATAGTATTAGGTCATTTCGGGAGAAGATTAGAAGGCTGACATAAATTCGGGGACAGAAATTAATCCTAAAAATTTTCACGTTTTTTTTAATTTTTAGGGAATTGAATTTGCTCTATTAAGTGAAACAATAGAAATGGTAATCGTTAGAGTATAATTTATCTATAGCCGGTAGTTTTTTAGTACTGAATGTATTTTTTTACACTGTTGTAACTGGTGTAAATACATACATACATACATACAATTAGTAAATGATTTACGAGATATGAGTAACAATTAAGAGACTGTAAACGGTAAATCTAAAATATGACTGTTCACTATTGTCCAACATGTTCACTGATTGAGGATTCGGGTGATTTTTCAATCTCAACTTCTGTCATAGTTGAGATTTCCAGATCTTTGATACAAACCACGGCGCGTTGCACATGTATCTTAATGTTTTTGATATAAATTTCTCAGGATGTCGAGGTTGGGCCCCATACTTCGATGCCGTATGTCCATGTTGACTTCATTATTGCTTTCGTATAGTAATATTTTGTTGTATAAGGAATGCGTAGATCTTTTATTAAACAACCATGATCATTATACTAATTTGATTTATACGAGAACGACTTCATTCGATTTTCATTGAATCATAAGCAAATAATTACCTCGGTTTTCGTCGATAATTCAGCCTGAACGCGATCGGCGAGTTACGAAACCAGCGAAAACCGAGGTATGACTGTACTCGAAATAGGTGATGTTTCATTTTCAAATGCCTTTGTGTGGGCGAAAATGTTCACTTCAGTCATGTATCCTAAATCTGCGATAAAATTAGAACTCTGGAGATACAGAACTGCCTATTTCTTTATTTGCCAGGAATAAACCGATTTCTTCTTTCGATCTAGTGAAGTAGTCGCTAAAGTTGTCCGCAACTACCTCGTGGAGTGTATCTAGCTAGGAGACCCGTAGAATATATTTTAATCACAGAGGTATTAAAAAAACGTATTAGTTCATATTTATAGACCCTATTATGCAGTTGGCCAATCTACCTGTCTGACTTTATAATTATTACGTTTTTTCTTTCTGTTGTCTGTCTCATTCCTATCAATTGTTACTAATTCTTTGTATACTGACATCAGCCACATTCAATTTCATCGTCTCTATCTTTTTTTTAAAAAAAATTAATTGTTGAAATAGCAAACAGAATAACAAAGTTCTATAAGCTATTTTTGATATCTTCGAAGTGCCCTGATGGGGTCCTCTTCAGTGATTAGACCCCTGTTACCCCAACTTTGTGGTCAATTGGCCAGCATCGTTTTAATCTTCTGAGGTTTCTATATTGCAGCAGTGGTTGTATAAGAGGGTTGGTATGGTTTTCCAGTTTCTTGTGGTGTTCATTGGCTCTCTCTCTTGAATCATCTCCATCTGAGAAGAACAATTCAGTTCACTAAAAACAGGTTCTAACAAGCACGATAAACTTAATTAAACGAGGTACGATATGGGAGAGAAATTCCCCCTCTCTAATAGTGACTTGCCCTGATCGGCGTTGAAACACCTGGTGCGTGTTTAGACATGGGCACTCCGACCAGATTGGAGTGAACGCCATTGAATAGCTTTGCTGTTCAGTGCGTGAATGCACTCGACTGGATCCTGAATCGACCACAAACGTCACACTGGCTAAGTAACATCTCTCTCGCCACAGTTGATAACTTTTATATCGATTTGTTTGTTGACGATATTGAAAGAAGACGAACTGCATTTAACATGGAAAGTGTGAATTGCAAGAACTGAAATATAAGAAATACTTTCTGTGAAGAGAAGATAGAAATATATTTTGTCTAGTGATGATACACCCAAAATGTCGAAAGCTCTGTGTAATTCATATAGGTTTTAGATTTGAAATGTCATAATTTAAAATGATAATTGCATTATTGTGTAATTAAAATTTGTTTAGTCCTCAAATTATGATATAAAATGCTGCATCCGGACAAAAATTATTCTCTCAGGTTTCGTACAATCTGCACTGTTTCTAACAAAGTTAAAGAGAAATTTAATTGTGGAGAAAAAAATTTCCCGGGTGAATTTTGCTATACTTTAGGTGGTTAAGTAAGGCCGGATTTCCCAAACTGTTCCTGAATAGGTTGCCAAATAGGTGTTTCGCAAAAAATGGAGTAATTCTATGTATACTATGGATTATAAAATCCTGTTATAAAACCACATAATCTGTTCGTATGACGAAAAACTCCGTTTGAATCTAACCGAAGAAAGTAATATAATTTCCCACGCTTCTTTGTTTCTAGCTTGTTTCGTAATCGATTCAACAACGTTGGGAAACAAATAAACCGTATTCCTTGTTTCCGGCTACAATAGAAAGCATGGACGTGTACTGTAAACTATAATCCAGAAATAGAGATTACCATAGCCCAAGTTATACAGATAATATTAATGTTAAAATAAAGGTCAGGAAATTATAAATGAATATTTTATCTAACTTGACAATGAGCAGTTATGGCCAAGAAATAAACCAACCTTATAAATTATATTAATTAAAAACTTACTGCTTCTAAGACATTTTAGTATGTCTCGTTAGGTAAGCTGACAAAGCTTTAAAACAAAGCAAGTGGAGCGTATGGTGATCTGACTTTGTTTTTAGAAAAAAATACTGGTGACCAAAAATTTATGATTACCACAAAAAAAGTAATCTTAAAACTCGTGTCAAAAACTGAATTAATTTAAAAAGCTACATAAAAAATATTCATAAACATCCAAGTACGTTTATCGCCACAACCACAATTTAGATTTAATAATATCTAATCACACACTGCAGCCATCAATGCAAAAAACGATACTAATACTAATTTCACTTAAAAGGTCAACATACTTGATAATTTTATTCGATTGGATTGTGGTCCACACATTTTTATTGTCTCTGTGTTAATTTTGAACTGCAACAATGTTAATTGCTCTATCACGAAATTCATTGTTTTATCTCATTTCTGCTGTTTACTGTCATGGAAGAAAAGGTAAAACCCATGTTTTTAAACGGAAAATTTTGTTTCAAATCAATGTTTGCAGTTATTTTTCAGGTAATATTAGGACAGAAAATTCAAAATATATTAAAAATCAATGAAAATTCAAAATATTAATAATATAAGTAATAATGAAAGTTACCATTTGAAATTTTCATAAAAAGGGAACTACATATATAAAAACACAAAACTTGACTGCCTATAAGGACAGCTTAAACCAAAATGTGATACATAAAATACATAAAAAATATCCATAAAAACTTTGAAACATAATATTGTCACTATACATAAATTATAGGAAAGAATTTTATTAGGATAATGCTGAATTTTAGGTTTATAGCAAAATGTATTCTAATGTAGTATATCTCAAATATTTTTTATCAAAACAACTGTTAACACAAATTTCTTATAATAATATCTTACAATTGAGGGAACTAGTAAAATATTTATAGACTTTTATTCTTTAACTTTTGGTATTTTAATTTTTGTTTATTCTACTTGTATAAAATTTAATTTCAATTAGGTTACGATAGGGTTAGATTTATTAAATTTAGACGTTGTCACGTGATATTGATATTGTTATATTTCTATTTTTCATGTTGTTTGATTTAATTGTTTAATGATTCCATTATTTACTTCCGACTTTTACACATTGTAAGGTTTAAGACTCTATATCACATTGTTGCCATGTCCTCTTGTACATTTCCATTGAAGTCAAGTTTAGATTTTTATACATTTGGCTTCCTGTTTATAAATTAAAAATTGGCATTGAGTGAGGTCAATCAACAACTGAGTTTATAACGTTTCTTTTGCAATTCCGTTCCTATGCTATTAAAGGGGAGTTGCCTGTTTCAGGATCACCGTCATATAGCTTAATACAACTACATGCATGCTTCGGTCCTATGTGGAGAATCTTCAGGTTGAAAAATCTCAAATAAGAAACGAAAATTAGTAAAGTTATGTTTAAAGAAAATAAAAACTATCAAAGAGACTTATTACTCATTTAATATTTATTTAAATGGCAGATACTATATAAAAAGGGTAAGTTTTATTATTATTTCTTAATACTGTTATTAAGATTTTTAAGTTTTAATAATTTTTAAAGTACCATTTTCTATTTATTTTGTACAATTCCTCTAGTAATATTACCCGAGGAAGTCAAAGGTACATAATTATAATCCAACTATTTCATAATATCTACCAAAATCGGTTACATTCAATCAGGCTTATTTAATTAATATAAATAATGAATTAATACAAAGTATTTTAACCAATGTGTTCATAGAAGGTAAAAGTAAGCAAAATATTCACCATGCTTTATAATATTGCACTTAAATATGTAATGAAATAACGGAAGTCATTATCATCTTTATGTTCATAATTTAGTTCCGTCTGAGATATTACGATCAGTCAATTGTTTAGGGCATAAAGATGCACTTTTAGATAATTGGTTTTCATTATAATTTATCTTCCATCATGTGACGAGGACACAACACATTACACTTCTGACTGAAAGGAACGCTAAACAGTTGCACCCCGTGGAAAAAAAGCTGCTATAGTATAAATAATTTTTTGGTAGTCAAACCTAGAAAATCAATGGTGGAATCCAAACTTATGTGAAACGGTCTACGTTTGGCGGGAAGGGACAATTATGGGTAAGTCCATGGTATTGATTCATAATTATGTAGCATTGCTTATTATGGGTAATTTTAAACGCGTCACTTTGGAATTGAAGTGTTCCATATTTACAACAATACTGTATTTGGAGAGAACCATTGAAAGGGTAGAAATTAATAAATTATACCAACTAAATGCAATAAAAGGAATATTAAAATAAAAAATATATAATATTCATTCTGCGTCTAACAAGTCACATTGTTTTCAGGATATACAAATATTAAAAAGTTAAAAAGGTTTTCATCTAAACGCTCGATGTGATTTCACCCCGAGTTCACGCCGTATATATACCCTCGGGGTGAAGTTTCATGTTGTACTTGCTTCGGCAGTACATATACTAAAATTGGAACGATACAGAGAAGATTAGCATGGCCCCTGCGCAAGGATGACACGCAAAATCGTGAAGCGTTCCACATTTTTTGATGATTTTGCAATCAGTATCATAATTCTTATTTATGCCGTATTTCGTCATAGAAGAATTATTCTAACGTTAGAAAATTTTATTATGGGGTTTTCTAAAGTTATGAGACATGCAGAACTGAAGATTAGAACTACATACTACAAAAATCAATACAAATCCTAGCATTCGCTGATGTAGTGCTAACAGGACGACGGGAGAAATCAATGCGGAACGAGTTTGTAAAAAGTTTCTGCAGTATCAACATGAGAGTTAAAAATGAAATAGAAAAAACGGTATACAAGTAAACCTTCTATAATAGAAATATTTCCCTGAATAATATTAACAGAAAACTAACTAAACTCAAGTACTTATAAAAATACTTGTTATAACATCAATCCCATAGAACTATTCACATTATAAGACAAGAATACAAAAGTTACTACAGCCCAAAAAAATTAATAATGTAAAAAATATATTTATACAGAGAAATTAAAAAAAAAGACAAAGGTTCAGATACTTTCAAATATCAGTATTTGAACGGTATCCGATAATACTAATATAATAAACATGTTTTTGAGCAATCTCTAATATTTAGTGGATTAAATTATTTTCCGATTAGACATGACATCAGTCATATCCTTCATAATATTTACTTACTTTTGGAGCAAAGATATTGGGGATAAATTATATATAGAGCACAGGCTCACAATAATTCAACCATGAGTAATCTACCTTTCCGTCTCCGATATTAATTTTTTTTCTAATTTCTCGACTTGCGCCTGGCCTTACAATTAGTTACATGGGTCACATGATTTCATACAAGGCGACTGCAGAACCAACGTGTGTTTCTGTTTTTCTTTAATTTGCTTTGTTCACAAAGTGAAAGAATTAGTGCTTTTAAGTCCGCACCCGTATTGTAGAACATTTCGTACTTCACAACAATACAACAGCCGTCAGCATTCAGCACGAAGTGTTTTACTACAATGAGGATTGATGAAAATATTGATAGGTTGATTATAGCTTCAATCTAGCGCGTCAAGCATTGAGTCAACGGATTGTCTCTAGGGGTACCTTAAGATATTTTGCAAAATGTAAGTAGTATTTGGAAGATTGCTTTAAGCCATGACGTTTCTAAATGATATCGGTTGCTTATTGTGAGGCACAAATGTAAAAAAAATTAAAAGACTATTATTGTTTACTGTTTAATTCTTGAAGAAGGTGTTATGCAAGAAGATGAATATAATGACTTTAAGTTAAAATTACCGCCTCGCTGTTATGAGGACAGATCTTCGTTATTTATTTATTTCCCTGTGTCATTCACTAGCTAAAGCATGTGTTAGCATTCGTTTTAAAATGTTAAATAAATTGATTTTACGCTTCACTGCGTGTTAGTTTTGTAAGTTTAGTGTATTTTTTATGATTTGTACATGAAATGCAAATAAAGATGAGCTCGTTTGGTACACCGAGACGTTGTACAAGGTTCGAATAAATTATTTTAACAGGATTTCTGTTTTTGAAGGAGCATTTACAAAACTAATGGCCTGCCAAAGGATTATACATATGAGTAGTATATTCAAATTTTGTGATATAAAATGCTGGGTTGAATAAAATAAATTAGAAACAAATTTCTTTAGTCCGCTGGTACAGCAGCAGTCTCGCCAGTCTCTGCAAATTCTGGTCTGTAAGTTCTGGTTTAAAATGTTCTCAGAGCAGATGGATAAAAGATGTAAATTGTGATGCAGATGTCTTTTATAAGAATCACAAGCTCTACACCAGCGAATGCGACATCGCTTTCAGAATACACGCAAATGGAGGTGAATATATATACGTTGTTACATCTCGAAGTGTGCTCAAACGGCGTAGCGGCAGTATATATGCCCTTGGGGCGACCTCAGACGTTGTACTTGCTTCGGCAGTACATATACCAAAATTGGAACGATACAGAGAAGATTAGCATGGCCCCTGCGCAAGGATGACACGCAAAATCGTGAAGCGTTCCACATTTTTTGTTTATGTTGCTTTCGGTATCATGATTCTTATTTATGCCGTGTCCTTATTTGTGCAGTTGTAGGAAATTTAACGTCTATAACTCATTTCTTTTTTGAATTTCCAACAAAGGAAATCATTTGTGAAGGGAAGGAAAGGGTGCTTACAAATTTAGAAGAAAGACTGACGTACCAGAGGACAGCGAATTTTTTTCAAGTGAAATTTTCTCCTATTTTGTTGGTAAAGCTGTAATTGTTAGCATCGAAAAAGTGATTCTTTGTTGAGAGCGAGGACGCGCAAAAGTTACTTTTTCGTCATTAAATCGAAATCGATCAACGTCAGTTAAAAGTATTCAACTGAAAGGTAATTATTGTAGTGTAAAGTATACGCCTGACCAGCGGCGACTCATGCTACCTCTGACGGAGAATTGTGTAAGTAAATGGGTGCTTCCGATTCGGTTATTATATGCAATATACATTTCGTTTGACGTTTTGAAAGAAACTAATGCTTAAAATGTGTAAAACTCTGAGAAAAAATTTTGGAAAAAATTGCTGCGCTCTTCAGACGGACTGAAAGAAAAAATAAATCTAATTTGAATTTATATAGCTTTCCGAATCCCCAGTGGGAAACCGATCGGAAAAAAGCAAGCATGCGTTCATCGTACTGTTGAACGGTATTCCATAATACTAACGTAATTAACATGTTTTTGAGCAATCTCTAATATTTAGTGGATTAAATTATTTTCCGATTAGACATGACACCAGTCATATCCTTAATAATATTTACTTACTTTTGGAGCAAAGATATTGGGGATAAATTATATATAGAGCACAGGCTCTCAATAATTCAAACATGAGTAATCTACCTTTCCGTCTCCGATATTAATTTTTTTTTTCTAATTTCTCGACTTGCGCCTGGCCTTACAATTACATGATTTCATACAAGGCGACTGCAGAACCAGCGTGTGTTTCTGTTTTTCTTTAATTTGCTTTGTTCACAAAGTGAAAGAATTAGTGCTTTTAAGTCCGCACCCGTATTGTAGAACATTTCGTATTTCACAACAATACAACAGCCGTCAGCATTCAGCACGAAGTGTTTTACAACAATGAGGATTGATGAAAATATTGATAGGTTGATTTTAGCTTCAATCTAGCGCGTCAAGCATTGAGTCAACGGATTGTCTCTAGGGGTACCTTTAGATATTTTGCAAAATGTAAGTAGTATTTGGAAGATTGCTTTAAGCCATGACGTTTCTAAATGATATCGGTTGCTTATTGTGAGGCACAAATGTAAAAAAACTTAAAAGACTATTATTGTTTACTGTTTAATTCTTGAAGAAGGTGAAAAGATGAAATTTTGTTATGCAAGAAGATGAATATAATGACTTTAAGTTAAAATTACCGCCTCGCTGTTATGAGGACAGATCTTCGTTATTTATTTATTTCCCTGTGTCATTCACTAGCTAAAGCATGTGTTAGCATTCGTTTTAAAATGTTAAATAAATTGATTTTACGCTTCACTGCGTGTTAGTTTTGTAAGTTTAGTGTATTTTTTATGATTTGTACATGAAATGCAAATAAAGATGAGCTCGTTTGGTACACCGAGACGTTGTACAAGGTTCGAATAAATTATTTTAACAGGATTTCTGTTTTTGAAGGAGCATTTACAAAACTAATGGCCTGCCAAAGGATTATACATATGAGTAGTATATTCAAATTTTGTGATATAAAATGCTGGGTTGAATAAAATAAATTAGAAACAAATTTCTTTAGTCCGCTGGTACAGCAGCAGTCTCGCCAGTCTCTGCAAATTCTGGTCTGTAAGTTCTGGTTTAAAATGTTCTCAGAGCAGATGGATAAAAGATGTAAATTGTGATGCAGATGTCTTTTATAAGAATCACAAGCTCTACACCAGCGAATGCGACATCGCTTTCAGAATACACGCAAATGGAGGTGAATATATATACGTTGTTACATCTCGAAGTGTGCTCAAACGGCGTAGCGGCAGTATATATGCCCTTGGGGCGACCTCAGACGTTGTACTTGCTTCGGCAGTACATATACCAAAATTGGAACGATACAGAGAAGATTAGCATGGCCCCTGCGCAAGGATGACACGCAAAATCGTGAAGCGTTCCACATTTTTTGTTTATGTTGCTTTCGGTATCATGATTCTTATTTATGCCGTGTCCTTATTTGTGCAGTTGTAGGAAATTTAACGTCTATAACTCATTTCTTTTTTGAATTTCCAACAAAGGAAATCATTTGTGAAGGGAAGGAAAGGGTGCTTACAAATTTAGAAGAAAGACTGACGTACCAGAGGACAGCGAATTTTTTTCAAGTGAAATTTTCTCCTATTTTGTTGGTAAAGCTGTAATTGTTAGCATCGAAAAAGTGATTCTTTGTTGAGAGCGAGGACGCGCAAAAGTTACTTTTTCGTCATTAAATCGAAATCGATCAACTGAAAGGTAATTATTGTAGTGTAAAGTATACGCCTGACCAGCGGCGACTCATGCTACCTCTGACGGAGAATTGTGTAAGTAAATGGGTGCTTCCGATTCGGTTATTATATGCAATATACATTTCGTTTGACGTTTTGAAAGAAACTAATGCTTAAAATGTGTAAAACTTTGAGGAAAAATTTTGGAAAAAATTGCTGCGCTCTTCAGACGGACTGAAAGAAAAAATAAATCTAATTTGAATTTATATAGCTTTCCGAATCCCCAGTGGGAAACCGATCGGAAAAAAGCAAGCATGCGTTCATCGTACTGTTGAACGGTATTCCATAATACTAATATAATTAACATGTTTTTGAGCAATCTCTAATATTTAGTGGATTAAATTATTTTCCGATTAGACATGACATCAGTCATATCCTTCATAATATTTACTTACTTTTGGAGCAAAGATATTGGGGATAAATTATATATAGAGCACAGGCTCACAATAATTCAACCATGAGTAATCTACCTTTCCGTCTCCGATATTAATTTTTTTTCTAATTTCTCGACTTGCGCCTGGCCTTACAATTACATGATTTCATACAAGGCGACTGCAGAACCAACGTGTGTTTCTGTTTTTCTTTAATTTGCTTTGTTCACAAAGTGAAAGAATTAGTGCTTTTAAGTCCGCACCCGTATTGTAGAACATTTCGTACTTCACAACAATACAACAGCCGTCAGCATTCAGCACGAAGTGTTTTACTACAATGAGGATTGATGAAAATATTGATAGGTTGATTATAGCTTCAATCTAGCGCGTCAAGCATTGAGTCAACGGATTGTCTCTAGGGGTACCTTAAGATATTTTGCAAAATGTAAGTAGTATTTGGAAGATTGCTTTAAGCCATGACGTTTCTAAATGATATCGGTTGCTTATTGTGAGGCACAAATGTAAAAAAACTTAAAAGACTATTATTGTTTACTGTTTAATTCTTGAAGAAGGTGTTATGCAAGAAGATGAATATAATGACTTTAAGTTAAAATTACCGCCTCGCTGTTATGAGGACAGATCTTCGTTATTTATTTATTTCCCTGTGTCATTCACTAGCTAAAGCATGTGTTAGCATTCGTTTTAAAATGTTAAATAAATTGATTTTACGCTTCACTGCGTGTTAGTTTTGTAAGTTTAGTGTATTTTTTATGATTTGTACATGAAATGCAAATAAAGATGAGCTCGTTTGGTACACCGAGACGTTGTACAAGGTTTGAATAAATTATTTTAACAGGATTTCTGTTTTTGAAGGAGCATTTACAAAACTAATGGCCTGCCAAAGGATTATACATATGAGTAGTATATTCAAATTTTGTGATATAAAATGCTGGGTTGAATAAAATAAATTAGAAACAAATTTCTTTAGTCCGCTGGTACAGCAGCAGTCTCGCCAGTCTCTGCAAATTCTGGTCTGTAAGTTCTGGTTTAAAATGTTCTCAGAGCAGATGGATAAAAGATGTAAATTGTGATGCAGATGTCTTTTATAAGAATCACAAGCTCTACACCAGCGAATGCGACATCGCTTTCAGAATACACGCAAATGGAGGTGAATATATATACGTTGTTACATCTCGAAGTGTGCTCAAACGGCGTAGCGGCAGTATATATGCCCTTGGGGCGACCTCAGACGTTGTACTTGCTTCGGCAGTACATATACCAAAATTGGAACGATACAGAGAAGATTAGCATGGCCCCTGCGCAAGGATGACACGCAAAATCGTGAAGCGTTCCACATTTTTTGATGATTTTGCAATCAGTATCATAATTCTTATTTAAGCCGCATTTCGTGATAGAAGAATAATTATAACATTAGAAAATTTTATTTATGGGTGAAAGAGTTTTCTAAAGTTATAAGAGATGCAGAACTGAAGATTAGAACTACATACTACAAAAATCAATACAAATCCTACCATTCGCTGATGTAGTGCTAACAGGACGACGGGGGATATCAATAGGGAACGAGTTTGTCCAAATATTCTGCAGTATCAAAATGAGAGTAAAAAATGAACTAGAAAAAACGGTATACAAGTAAACCTTCTATAATAGAAATATTTCCCTGAATAATATTAACAGAAAATTAACTAAACTCAAGTACTTATAAAAAATACTTGTTATAACATCAATCCCATAGAAACTATTCACGTTACTAGACAAGAATACAAAAATTACTACAGCCCAAAAAAATTAATAATGTAAAAAATATATTTATACAGAGAAATTAAAAATACAAGACATAAGGTTTAGATACTTTCAAATATCAGTTTTTGAACGGTATCCGATAATACTAATATAATTAACATGTTTTTGAGCAATCTCTAATATTTAGTGGATTAAATTATTTTCCGATTAGACATGACATCAGTCATATCCTTCATAATATTTACTTACTTTTGGAGCAAAGATATTGGGGATAAATTATATATAGAGCACAGGCTCACAATAATTCAAACATGAGTAATCTACCTTTCCGTCTCCGATATTAATTTTTTTTCTAATTTCTCGACTTGCGCCTGGCCTTACAATTAGTTACATGGGTCACATGATTTCATACAAGGCGACTGCAGAACCAGCGTGTGTTTCTGTTTTTCTTTAATTTGCTTTGTTCACAAAGTGAAAGAATTAGTGCTTTTAAGTCCGCACCCGTATTGTAGAACATTTCGTATTTCACAACAATACAACAGCCGTCAGCATTCAGCACGAAGTGTTTTACAACAATGAGGATTGATGAAAATATTGATAGGTTGATTTTAGCTTCAATCTAGCGCGTCAAGCATTGAGTCAACGGATTGTCTCTAGGGGTACCTTTAGATATTTTGCAAAATGTAAGTAGTATTTGGAAGATTGCTTTAAGCCATGACGTTTCTAAATGATATCGGTTGCTTATTGTGAGGCACAAATGTAAAAAAACTTAAAAGACTATTATTGTTTACTGTTTAATTCTTGAAGAAGGTGAAAAGATGAAATTTTGTTATGCAAGAAGATGAATATAATGACTTTAAGTTAAAATTACCGCCTCGCTGTTATGAGGACAGATCTTCGTTATTTATTTATTTCCCTGTGTCATTCACTAGCTAAAGCATGTGTTAGCATTCGTTTTAAAATGTTAAATAAATTGATTTTACGCTTCACTGCGTGTTAGTTTTGTAAGTTTAGTGTATTTTTTATGATTTGTACATGAAATGCAAATAAAGATGAGCTCGTTTGGTACACCGAGACGTTGTACAAGGTTCGAATAAATTATTTTAACAGGATTTCTGTTTTTGAAGGAGCATTTACAAAACTAATGGCCTGCCAAAGGATTATACATATGAGTAGTATATTCAAATTTTGTGATATAAAATGCTGGGTTGAATAAAATAAATTAGAAACAAATTTCTTTAGTCCGCTGGTACAGCAGCAGTCTCGCCAGTCTCTGCAAATTCTGGTCTGTAAGTTCTGGTTTAAAATGTTCTCAGAGCAGATGGATAAAAGATGTAAATTGTGATGCAGATGTCTTTTATAAGAATCACAAGCTCTACACCAGCGAATGCGACATCGCTTTCAGAATACACGCAAATGGAGGTGAATATATATACGTTGTTACATCTCGAAGTGTGCTCAAACGGCGTAGCGGCAGTATATATGCCCTTGGGGCGACCTCAGACGTTGTACTTGCTTCGGCAGTACATATACCAAAATTGGAACGATACAGAGAAGATTAGCATGGCCCCTGCGCAAGGATGACACGCAAAATCGTGAAGCGTTCCACATTTTTTGTTTATGTTGCTTTCGGTATCATGATTCTTATTTATGCCGTGTCCTTATTTGTGCAGTTGTAGGAAATTTAACGTCTATAACTCATTTCTTTTTTGAATTTCCAACAAAGGAAATCATTTGTGAAGGGAAGGAAAGGGTGCTTACAAATTTAGAAGAAAGACTATTTTGTTGGTAAAGCTGTAATTGTTAGCACCGAAAAAGTGATTCTTTGTTGAGAGCGAGGACGCGCAAAAGTTACTTTTTCGTCATTAAATCGAAATCGATCAACTGAAAGGTAATTATTGTAGTGTAAAGTATACGCCTGACCAGCGGCGACTCATGCTACCTCTGACGGAGAATTGTGTAAGTAAATGGGTGCTTCCGATTCGGTTATTATATGCAATATACATTTCGTTTGACGTTTTGAAAGAAACTAATGCTTAAAATGTGTAAAACTCTGAGAAAAAATTTTGGAAAAAATTGCTGCGCTCTTCAGACGGACTGAAAGAAAAAATAAATCTAATTTGAATTTATATAGCTTTCCGAATCCCCAGTGGGAAACCGATCGGAAAAAAGCAAGCATGCGTTCATCGTACTGTTGAACGGTATTCCATAATACTAACGTAATTAACATGTTTTTGAGCAATCTCTAATATTTAGTGGATTAAATTATTTTCCGATTAGACATGACACCAGTCATATCCTTAATAATATTTACTTACTTTTGGAGCAAAGATATTGGGGATAAATTATATATAGAGCACAGGCTCTCAATAATTCAAACATGAGTAATCTACCTTTCCGTCTCCGATATTAATTTTTTTTTCTAATTTCTCGACTTGCGCCTGGCCTTACAATTAGTTACATGGGTCACATGATTTCATACAAGGCGACTGCAGAACCAGCGTGTGTTTCTGTTTTTCTTTAATTTGCTTTGTTCACAAAGTGAAAGAATTAGTGCTTTTAAGTCCGCACCCGTATTGTAGAACATTTCGTATTTCACAACAATACAACAGCCGTCAGCATTCAGCACGAAGTGTTTTACAACAATGAGGATTGATGAAAATATTGATAGGTTGATTTTAGCTTCAATCTAGCGCGTCAAGCATTGAGTCAACGGATTGTCTCTAGGGGTACCTTTAGATATTTTGCAAAATGTAAGTAGTATTTGGAAGATTGCTTTAAGCCATGACGTTTCTAAATGATATCGGTTGCTTATTGTGAGGCACAAATGTAAAAAAACTTAAAAGACTATTATTGTTTACTGTTTAATTCTTGAAGAAGGTGAAAAGATGAAATTTTGTTATGCAAGAAGATGAATATAATGACTTTAAGTTAAAATTACCGCCTCGCTGTTATGAGGACAGATCTTCGTTATTTATTTATTTCCCTGTGTCATTCACTAGCTAAAGCATGTGTTAGCATTCGTTTTAAAATGTTAAATAAATTGATTTTACGCTTCACTGCGTGTTAGTTTTGTAAGTTTAGTGTATTTTTTATGATTTGTACATGAAATGCAAATAAAGATGAGCTCGTTTGGTACACCGAGACGTTGTACAAGGTTCGAATAAATTATTTTAACAGGATTTCTGTTTTTGAAGGAGCATTTACAAAACTAATGGCCTGCCAAAGGATTATACATATGAGTAGTATATTCAAATTTTGTGATATAAAATGCTGGGTTGAATAAAATAAATTAGAAACAAATTTCTTTAGTCCGCTGGTACAGCAGCAGTCTCGCCAGTCTCTGCAAATTCTGGTCTGTAAGTTCTGGTTTAAAATGTTCTCAGAGCAGATGGATAAAAGATGTAAATTGTGATGCAGATGTCTTTTATAAGAATCACAAGCTCTACACCAGCGAATGCGACATCGCTTTCAGAATACACGCAAATGGAGGTGAATATATATACGTTGTTACATCTCGAAGTGTGCTCAAACGGCGTAGCGGCAGTATATATGCCCTTGGGGCGACCTCAGACGTTGTACTTGCTTCGGCAGTACATATACCAAAATTGGAACGATACAGAGAAGATTAGCATGGCCCCTGCGCAAGGATGACACGCAAAATCGTGAAGCGTTCCACATTTTTTGTTTATGTTGCTTTCGGTATCATGATTCTTATTTATGCCGTGTCCTTATTTGTGCAGTTGTAGGAAATTTAACGTCTATAACTCATTTCTTTTTTGAATTTCCAACAAAGGAAATCATTTGTGAAGGGAAGGAAAGGGTGCTTACAAATTTAGAAGAAAGACTGACGTACCAGAGGACAGCGAATTTTTTTCAAGTGAAATTTTCTCCTATTTTGTTGGTAAAGCTGTAATTGTTAGCATCGAAAAAGTGATTCTTTGTTGAGAGCGAGGACGCGCAAAAGTTACTTTTTCGTCATTAAATCGAAATCGATCAACGTCAGTTAAAAGTATTCAACTGAAAGGTAATTATTGTAGTGTAAAGTATACGCCTGACCAGCGGCGACTCATGCTACCTCTGACGGAGAATTGTGTAAGTAAATGGGTGCTTCCGATTCGGTTATTATATGCAATATACATTTCGTTTGACGTTTTGAAAGAAACTAATGCTTAAAATGTGTAAAACTCTGAGAAAAAATTTTGGAAAAAATTGCTGCGCTCTTCAGACGGACTGAAAGAAAAAATAAATCTAATTTGAATTTATATAGCTTTCCGAATCCCCAGTGGGAAACCGATCGGAAAAAAGCAAGCATGCGTTCATCGTACTGTTGAACGGTATTCCATAATACTAACGTAATTAACATGTTTTTGAGCAATCTCTAATATTTAGTGGATTAAATTATTTTCCGATTAGACATGACACCAGTCATATCCTTAATAATATTTACTTACTTTTGGAGCAAAGATATTGGGGATAAATTATATATAGAGCACAGGCTCTCAATAATTCAAACATGAGTAATCTACCTTTCCGTCTCCGATATTAATTTTTTTTTCTAATTTCTCGACTTGCGCCTGGCCTTACAATTACATGATTTTATACAAGGCGACTGCAGAACCAGCGTGTGTTTCTGTTTTTCTTTAATTTGCTTTGTTCACAAAGTGAAAGAATTAGTGCTTTTAAGTCCGCACCCGTATTGTAGAACATTTCGTATTTCACAACAATACAACAGCCGTCAGCATTCAGCACGAAGTGTTTTACAACAATGAGGATTGATGAAAATATTGATAGGTTGATTTTAGCTTCAATCTAGCGCGTCAAGCATTGAGTCAACGGATTGTCTCTAGGGGTACCTTTAGATATTTTGCAAAATGTAAGTAGTATTTGGAAGATTGCTTTAAGCCATGACGTTTCTAAATGATATCGGTTGCTTATTGTGAGGCACAAATGTAAAAAAACTTAAAAGACTATTATTGTTTACTGTTTAATTCTTGAAGAAGGTGAAAAGATGAAATTTTGTTATGCAAGAAGATGAATATAATGACTTTAAGTTAAAATTACCGCCTCGCTGTTATGAGGACAGATCTTCGTTATTTATTTATTTCCCTGTGTCATTCACTAGCTAAAGCATGTGTTAGCATTCGTTTTAAAATGTTAAATAAATTGATTTTACGCTTCACTGCGTGTTAGTTTTGTAAGTTTAGTGTATTTTTTATGATTTGTACATGAAATGCAAATAAAGATGAGCTCGTTTGGTACACCGAGACGTTGTACAAGGTTCGAATAAATTATTTTAACAGGATTTCTGTTTTTGAAGGAGCATTTACAAAACTAATGGCCTGCCAAAGGATTATACATATGAGTAGTATATTCAAATTTTGTGATATAAAATGCTGGGTTGAATAAAATAAATTAGAAACAAATTTCTTTAGTCCGCTGGTACAGCAGCAGTCTCGCCAGTCTCTGCAAATTCTGGTCTGTAAGTTCTGGTTTAAAATGTTCTCAGAGCAGATGGATAAAAGATGTAAATTGTGATGCAGATGTCTTTTATAAGAATCACAAGCTCTACACCAGCGAATGCGACATCGCTTTCAGAATACACGCAAATGGAGGTGAATATATATACGTTGTTACATCTCGAAGTGTGCTCAAACGGCGTAGCGGCAGTATATATGCCCTTGGGGCGACCTCAGACGTTGTACTTGCTTCGGCAGTACATATACCAAAATTGGAACGATACAGAGAAGATTAGCATGGCCCCTGCGCAAGGATGACACGCAAAATCGTGAAGCGTTCCACATTTTTTGTTTATGTTGCTTTCGGTATCATGATTCTTATTTATGCCGTGTCCTTATTTGTGCAGTTGTAGGAAATTTAACGTCTATAACTCATTTCTTTTTTGAATTTCCAACAAAGGAAATCATTTGTGAAGGGAAGGAAAGGGTGCTTACAAATTTAGAAGAAAGACTGACGTACCAGAGGACAGCGAATTTTTTTCAAGTGAAATTTTCTCCTATTTTGTTGGTAAAGCTGTAATTGTTAGCATCGAAAAAGTGATTCTTTGTTGAGAGCGAGGACGCGCAAAAGTTACTTTTTCGTCATTAAATCGAAATCGATCAACTGAAAGGTAATTATTGTAGTGTAAAGTATACGCCTGACCAGCGGCGACTCATGCTACCTCTGACGGAGAATTGTGTAAGTAAATGGGTGCTTCCGATTCGGTTATTATATGCAATATACATTTCGTTTGACGTTTTGAAAGAAACTAATGCTTAAAATGTGTAAAACTCTGAGAAAAAATTTTGGAAAAAATTGCTGCGCTCTTCAGACGGACTGAAAGAAAAAATAAATCTAATTTGAATTTATATAGCTTTCCGAATCCCCAGTGGGAAACCGATCGGAAAAAAGCAAGCATGCGTTCATCGTACTGTTGAACGGTATTCCATAATACTAACGTAATTAACATGTTTTTGAGCAATCTCTAATATTTAGTGGATTAAATTATTTTCCGATTAGACATGACACCAGTCATATCCTTAATAATATTTACTTACTTTTGGAGCAAAGATATTGGGGATAAATTATATATAGAGCACAGGCTCTCAATAATTCAAACATGAGTAATCTACCTTTCCGTCTCCGATATTAATTTTTTTTTTCTAATTTCTCGACTTGCGCCTGGCCTTACAATTAGTTACATGGGTCACATGATTTCATACAAGGCGACTGCAGAACCAGCGTGTGTTTCTGTTTTTCTTTAATTTGCTTTGTTCACAAAGTGAAAGAATTAGTGCTTTTAAGTCCGCACCCGTATTGTAGAACATTTCGTATTTCACAACAATACAACAGCCGTCAGCATTCAGCACGAAGTGTTTTACAACAATGAGGATTGATGAAAATATTGATAGGTTGATTTTAGCTTCAATCTAGCGCGTCAAGCATTGAGTCAACGGATTGTCTCTAGGGGTACCTTTAGATATTTTGCAAAATGTAAGTAGTATTTGGAAGATTGCTTTAAGCCATGACGTTTCTAAATGATATCGGTTGCTTATTGTGAGGCACAAATGTAAAAAAACTTAAAAGACTATTATTGTTTACTGTTTAATTCTTGAAGAAGGTGAAAAGATGAAATTTTGTTATGCAAGAAGATGAATATAATGACTTTAAGTTAAAATTACCGCCTCGCTGTTATGAGGACAGATCTTCGTTATTTATTTATTTCCCTGTGTCATTCACTAGCTAAAGCATGTGTTAGCATTCGTTTTAAAATGTTAAATAAATTGATTTTACGCTTCACTGCGTGTTAGTTTTGTAAGTTTAGTGTATTTTTTATGATTTGTACATGAAATGCAAATAAAGATGAGCTCGTTTGGTACACCGAGACGTTGTACAAGGTTCGAATAAATTATTTTAACAGGATTTCTGTTTTTGAAGGAGCATTTACAAAACTAATGGCCTGCCAAAGGATTATACATATGAGTAGTATATTCAAATTTTGTGATATAAAATGCTGGGTTGAATAAAATAAATTAGAAACAAATTTCTTTAGTCCGCTGGTACAGCAGCAGTCTCGCCAGTCTCTGCAAATTCTGGTCTGTAAGTTCTGGTTTAAAATGTTCTCAGAGCAGATGGATAAAAGATGTAAATTGTGATGCAGATGTCTTTTATAAGAATCACAAGCTCTACACCAGCGAATGCGACATCGCTTTCAGAATACACGCAAATGGAGGTGAATATATATACGTTGTTACATCTCGAAGTGTGCTCAAACGGCGTAGCGGCAGTATATATGCCCTTGGGGCGACCTCAGACGTTGTACTTGCTTCGGCAGTACATATACCAAAATTGGAACGATACAGAGAAGATTAGCATGGCCCCTGCGCAAGGATGACACGCAAAATCGTGAAGCGTTCCACATTTTTTGTTTATGTTGCTTTCGGTATCATGATTCTTATTTATGCCGTGTCCTTATTTGTGCAGTTGTAGGAAATTTAACGTCTATAACTCATTTCTTTTTTGAATTTCCAACAAAGGAAATCATTTGTGAAGGGAAGGAAAGGGTGCTTACAAATTTAGAAGAAAGACTGACGTACCAGAGGACAGCGAATTTTTTTCAAGTGAAATTTTCTCCTATTTTGTTGGTAAAGCTGTAATTGTTAGCATCGAAAAAGTGATTCTTTGTTGAGAGCGAGGACGCGCAAAAGTTACTTTTTCGTCATTAAATCGAAATCGATCAACGTCAGTTAAAAGTATTCAACTGAAAGGTAATTATTGTAGTGTAAAGTATACGCCTGACCAGCGGCGACTCATGCTACCTCTGACGGAGAATTGTGTAAGTAAATGGGTGCTTCCGATTCGGTTATTATATGCAATATACATTTCGTTTGACGTTTTGAAAGAAACTAATGCTTAAAATGTGTAAAACTCTGAGAAAAAATTTTGGAAAAAATTGCTGCGCTCTTCAGACGGACTGAAAGAAAAAATAAATCTAATTTGAATTTATATAGCTTTCCGAATCCCCAGTGGGAAACCGATCGGAAAAAAGCAAGCATGCGTTCATCGTACTGTTGAACGGTATTCCATAATACTAACGTAATTAACATGTTTTTGAGCAATCTCTAATATTTAGTGGATTAAATTATTTTCCGATTAGACATGACACCAGTCATATCCTTAATAATATTTACTTACTTTTGGAGCAAAGATATTGGGGATAAATTATATATAGAGCACAGGCTCTCAATAATTCAAACATGAGTAATCTACCTTTCCGTCTCCGATATTAATTTTTTTTCTAATTTCTCGACTTGCGCCTGGCCTTACAATTAGTTACATGGGTCACATGATTTCATACAAGGCGACTGCAGAACCAGCGTGTGTTTCTGTTTTTCTTTAATTTGCTTTGTTCACAAAGTGAAAGAATTAGTGCTTTTAAGTCCGCACCCGTATTGTAGAACATTTCGTATTTCACAACAATACAACAGCCGTCAGCATTCAGCACGAAGTGTTTTACAACAATGAGGATTGATGAAAATATTGATAGGTTGATTTTAGCTTCAATCTAGCGCGTCAAGCATTGAGTCAACGGATTGTCTCTAGGGGTACCTTTAGATATTTTGCAAAATGTAAGTAGTATTTGGAAGATTGCTTTAAGCCATGACGTTTCTAAATGATATCGGTTGCTTATTGTGAGGCACAAATGTAAAAAAACTTAAAAGACTATTATTGTTTACTGTTTAATTCTTGAAGAAGGTGAAAAGATGAAATTTTGTTATGCAAGAAGATGAATATAATGACTTTAAGTTAAAATTACCGCCTCGCTGTTATGAGGACAGATCTTCGTTATTTATTTATTTCCCTGTGTCATTCACTAGCTAAAGCATGTGTTAGCATTCGTTTTAAAATGTTAAATAAATTGATTTTACGCTTCACTGCGTGTTAGTTTTGTAAGTTTAGTGTATTTTTTATGATTTGTACATGAAATGCAAATAAAGATGAGCTCGTTTGGTACACCGAGACGTTGTACAAGGTTCGAATAAATTATTTTAACAGGATTTCTGTTTTTGAAGGAGCATTTACAAAACTAATGGCCTGCCAAAGGATTATACATATGAGTAGTATATTCAAATTTTGTGATATAAAATGCTGGGTTGAATAAAATAAATTAGAAACAAATTTCTTTAGTCCGCTGGTACAGCAGCAGTCTCGCCAGTCTCTGCAAATTCTGGTCTGTAAGTTCTGGTTTAAAATGTTCTCAGAGCAGATGGATAAAAGATGTAAATTGTGATGCAGATGTCTTTTATAAGAATCACAAGCTCTACACCAGCGAATGCGACATCGCTTTCAGAATACACGCAAATGGAGGTGAATATATATACGTTGTTACATCTCGAAGTGTGCTCAAACGGCGTAGCGGCAGTATATATGCCCTTGGGGCGACCTCAGACGTTGTACTTGCTTCGGCAGTACATATACCAAAATTGGAACGATACAGAGAAGATTAGCATGGCCCCTGCGCAAGGATGACACGCAAAATCGTGAAGCGTTCCACATTTTTTGTTTATGTTGGTTTCAGTATCATGATTCTTATTTAAGCCGTGTCCTTATTTCGTGCAGTTGTAGAATAATTATAACATCTATAAACATTTCTTTTTTGGATGTCCAACAAGAGATTTTGTGAAGTTAAGGAAAGGAGTGCAGAATTGAAGATAGACTGACTACATACTACAGAAATTTTTTCAAGTGAAATTTTCTACCTATTTGCTGATTGTAAAGCTGTAACTGTTGCACGAACAAGGGATATCTATTGGAGAGCGAGTTGACGCGCAAAGTACTTTTCGTCAGAAATCGAAAATCGATCACGTCAGTTAAAAGTATTCAAAAGAAACGGTATACAATTATTCTATGTAAAGAAATATTTCCCTGACCAGCGTCGACTATCTAATCACGAAAATTGTGTAACTAAATGGTGCTTCCGAGTTCGTTATTAATGCAATATACATTTCGTTTGACAGTCTTCCCAAAGAAACTAATTCACGTTACAACTGAGCAAGAATTGACAAAAATTGCAGCTCTACAGCCGGACTGAAAAAAATTAATTAATTTGAAATAATATAGTTTCATCACCAGAGAAAGTCAAAAATACAAGACATAAGGTTTAGATACTTCAAGTACATTTATAAACGGTATTCCATAATACTAATATAATTAACATGTTTTTGAGCAATCTCT
This sequence comes from Eucriotettix oculatus, assembly GCA_034510155.1. Classification (NCBI taxonomy): domain Eukaryota; kingdom Metazoa; phylum Arthropoda; class Insecta; order Orthoptera; family Tetrigidae; genus Eucriotettix; species Eucriotettix oculatus. The sequence goes on from CM067376.1 coordinate 82,938,166, forward strand.
AATATTTAGTGGATTAAATTATTTTCCGATTAGACATGACATCAGTCATATCCTTCATAATATTTACTTACTTTTGGAGCAAAGATATTGGGGATAAATTATATATAGAGCACAGGCTCACAATAATTCAAACATGAGTAATCTACCTTTCCGTCTCCGATATTAATTTTTTTTCTAATTTCTCGACTTGCGCCTGGCCTTACAATTAGTTACATGGGTCACATGATTTCATACAAGGCGACTGCAGAACCAACGTGTGTTTCTGTTTTTCTTTAATTTGCTTTGTTCACAAAGTGAAAGAATTAGTGCTTTTAAGTCCGCACCCGTATTGTAGAACATTTCGTATTTCACAACAATACAACAGCCGTCAGCATTCAGCACGAAGTGTTTTACAACAATGAGGATTGATGAAAATATTGATAGGTTGATTTTAGCTTCAATCTAGCGCGTCAAGCATTGAGTCAACGGATTGTCTCTAGGGGTACCTTTAGATATTTTGCAAAATGTAAGTAGTATTTGGAAGATTGCTTTAAGCCATGACGTTTCTAAATGATATCGGTTGCTTATTGTGAGGCACAAATGTAAAAAAACTTAAAAGACTATTATTGTTTACTGTTTAATTCTTGAAGAAGGTGAAAAGATGAAATTTTGTTATGCAAGAAGATGAATATAATGACTTTAAGTTAAAATTACCGCCTCGCTGTTATGAGGACAGATCTTCGTTATTTATTTATTTCCCTGTGTCATTCACTAGCTAAAGCATGTGTTAGCATTCGTTTTAAAATGTTAAATAAATTGATTTTACGCTTCACTGCGTGTTAGTTTTGTAAGTTTAGTGTATTTTTTATGATTTGTACATGAAATGCAAATAAAGATGAGCTCGTTTGGTACACCGAGACGTTGTACAAGGTTTGAATAAATTATTTTAACAGGATTTCTGTTTTTGAAGGAGCATTTACAAAACTAATGGCCTGCCAAAGGATTATACATATGAGTAGTATATTCAAATTTTGTGATATAAAATGCTGGGTTGAATAAAATAAATTAGAAACAAATTTCTTTAGTCCGCTGGTACAGCAGCAGTCTCGCCAGTCTCTGCAAATTCTGGTCTGTAAGTTCTGGTTTAAAATGTTCTCAGAGCAGATGGATAAAAGATGTAAATTGTGATGCAGATGTCTTTTATAAGAATCACAAGCTCTACACCAGCGAATGCGACATCGCTTTCAGAATACACGCAAATGGAGGTGAATATATATACGTTGTTACATCTCGAAGTGTGCTCAAACGGCGTAGCGGCAGTATATATGCCCTTGGGGCGACCTCAGACGTTGTACTTGCTTCGGCAGTACATATACCAAAATTGGAACGATACAGAGAAGATTAGCATGGCCCCTGCGCAAGGATGACACGCAAAATCGTGAAGCGTTCCACATTTTTTTGATGATTTTGCAATCAGTATCATAATTCTTATTTAAGCCGTATTTCGTCATAGAAGAATTATTCTAACATTAGAAAATTTTATTATGGGGTGAAAGAGTTTTCTAAAGTTATAAGAGATGCAGAACTGAAGATTAGAACTACATACTACAAAAATCAATACAAATCCTACCATTCGCTGATGTAGTGCTAACAGGACGACGGGGGAAATCAATAGGGAACGAGTTTGTACAAATTTTCTGCAGTATCAAAATGAGAGTTAAAAATGAACTAGAAAAAACGGAATACAAGTAAACCTTCTATAATAGAAATATTTCCCAGAATAATATTAACAGAAAATTAACTAAACTCAAGTACTTATAAAAAATACTTGATATAACATCAATCCCAAAGAAACTATTCACATAAAACAACAAGAATACAAAAGTTACAACAGCCCAAAAAAAATTAATAATGTAAAAAATATATTTATACAGAGAAATTAAAAATACAAGACATAAGGTTTAGATACTTTCAAATATCAGTTTTTGAACGGTATCCGATAATACTAATATAATTAACATGTTTTTGAGCAATCTCTAATATTTAGTGGATTAAATTATTTTCCGATTAGACATGACATCAGTCATATCCTTCATAATATTTACTTA